>VDFB02000003.1:502777587-502804243 GCA_007258455.2 Sequoia sempervirens | reverse complement strand
ATGAGCCCTAAAATCCCTTTTATAGAACAAGAGAGAAACAAGCATTAGGATCAATCACATTTACATTTCATTTCATTTGAAGATCATTTGCATCAAAATTTGAGATGTCCTCAGTTAGTTGCATGCACTCATTGTGGAAAATGGAAGAGTAAAAGACAAAATTCAACATCCTTTGAATGAAGACATGCTAGCTCCTAAAAAGGAAAAGTTTGTTACTACAACAACATCAAATCCTCGTCCTTGTTGACCAAAGAAGATTCTTCATTTGCAACTCTAGAAAAAACTTGCATACTTCCAGGAAAAATCCTGTCGCTAAGGTGAGAAAGTCTAGCACTTCTCCAACACACTAGCTTGAGAAATTTCCACATCAGCACTGGAAACAAGAAATTACACGAATGTTGAATAGGACAATCTTGAAAAAAGGGCTATGGTGTCATTAAAAAAAATGGGGCAGAGTCATCACTCTAAGTCATCAGCCTCAGAGGATTCTCACCCATGTCTTCTTCATGGTGGAACTAGAGGAACCATCACCACCTCCTTGTTAGAATCATTAGAAGGTACCAAGGAAAGCAGATAATGGTCACACTTTGGATCAATATCACCCTCACTATCTGAAGGTCTATCAAAAACCTCACTTGGCGAATTACATCCTCCCAGATAAGCCTTACGATACTTGCATTTTTTCTTTGCTTTGTTTTCATATTCCACCAACTTTTTCCCTTTGAGCTTGACTAGCTCCTCTAAAAAAGTTTGACTTCTCATGCAATAATTACTCCTAACACCATACTTCTTGAATTTCCTATGTCCCCTTCTACTCTTTGGTATATCAGGAGCTCCCTATGTCTCAATTTCATCCTCAGATGTGCTCTCCTTAGACTCAAGAAAACTCAATCTCCTAGACCTTCAAACTAACCTAACAAACTCTCCTGCCTTACTCATCTTCTCAGTGATAAGAACCAGAAAACCTTCACCAATTCTACTCTTAGACTCAAACTCAGTTGTCAATGCCTGAATAGAAATCCTAAATGAAAAATATCGCCATCGTTCCTCATTGTAATTCCCCGCCACGCAACCCTAGAGGAAGTTTCAATTCATTACTTAAATGTACCAATTTTTTTTATTTTTTTATTTTTTATTTTTTTTAACAAATAACATGTAAGATGAATACACATTGCCAACAACATCTAAGGCCACGAGACAAAGATTACTTTAAAACCCAACAATAATAAACATTAAAGTAAACTGAAACATTAATCACTTAAGGAAATGAGACAACATACATTCCATTCAAGATAACTTACAACAAAGGATAAGAACTACCAAAAGATTTCAATTAACAAAATTTAAACAAAAGATTACAACACTCATTCCCCGAATGAGGCAATTCCAACCAAATGATTACATATTACAAATTCCACCTCGATAACAACTGAGGGGTAATAAATTACAATAAGAACAGAGAGAATAAGGCATGAGAATGAACTAATTCCCATGAGCTCTCCAACTGGAAATCATGAACACATGAACATGAAGAAGAACCAACAGAAAGATGCACGCCACCCAACCATGTGGAACCCAAAGGCCCCACCCCCTCCGTGCTAGGAGATAGTAACAAGGATTTCCTAGAAAGACCATCTACCACTAGACACAGGCTAACACAAAAAAAACTGAACTACAAATAAGAACATAAACCACAACACTAAAATTTAGGTTACAATGCTTCTAGAGTACAAAGTCGAATACAATCACTATACAAAAATAATCCAACGGTACAACACCATACTGACTGTTGTCATAGGAGGAGTGTTATCGCAAAGGTTGCATGGGATCTCTTGGCAAGTCTTCCTAGGTCCCGGCCCCCCTCTAGGGATATCCTGGAAACCTCAACCGACTCCCGGCCCCACATGCACACCATAGCGGAATCAATTATCTCTCGTAAAGACAAGATAACGATCTTGCCATTCCAGGCCTTCCTGACTCATCTCAAGTCTTGTACAAGCCCTTGAGCCAATGAGCGAGGCTAAGTTATCTTATTAATGTTCAAAGCTACTCTCTCCCTAGTAAGTTATTTTAATTTTCACTTAATTAACTGACTCTCACACGAGTTATCCTAGAACCACTTTGGGCCCGGCACTCGTTTGAAAGCCACTCCCGTATCGAAAACACAAAACTCAACCACATGCCAAGGGTAGACAATGCACTAACACTGATCATAAATAACCAAACACCCCAACCGGTAACACATCACTACCGATGTACAAAACTGAAACCAAAGCATGCACTACCCAAGGCTAACACAAGGTTGACTAACATAATGATGACCCACATAACGAACTGTAAACACGACTTAACCTTAAATCATAAGGTCACACAACCTATACGAAGAACCAGGTTTCCACTGATACAAGACTCATGCACTACTTGAGAAGGACAATAACCATTCACAAGGGTAACACATCATCTCAAGAACCACAACTGGAAGACTTACATGATCAACAAGAAATGACTTAAAATCAACAATCATATGATCACACGCTCTTTACATGCCAAAAAAAATGTAATTTTGACAAACAAACTTTCTCATAACATGGGAACCAAAGTACAGAACAAAGGCTGACTCACGTATAACTACCCATACCAATAAATGAACCCATATCTGGAAGATTCTCAAAACATTCACTCTCATTCCACAACATTGAATGCGAACAATTAAACACTGAAAACATTTCAGACAAGTAGGTAAGCTAACGTTCGGATTTCCTAAATCCATTCAAAAACAGGTTTCATGACTTGCATTTATCCAATCAATTGATCCCATTTCTTTTCACGACAATGAAATGTTTAAAGAACAGATCATTTAATCTAAATTTCATCACCATATTCATAATCAAAACACTTTAATAATGCAGCTATCTGGTTAAAATTTAAATCAACCGTTCTCTCTAAGTTTCATAATGACACACTATAGATGAGTCACTTGATTAATAAATCATTCAGGTTAGATAATAAGTTCATCCTTTACCCTCAGTTCCGCAATCATATTCTATAAGTAAACATCTTAAAAATAAACATTCAGATTAAATGATTTCAGTCCTGATTTCAACTTAACATTAAATAAATCAACTTAATCTCATCTCTACTTGAAATCAATTATATTCCAAAACGAATATACCTAATAGTGAGTTAAGCATGATGACCACTTAAAGAGTTAAAACCAATAATTATATTTCGTTTCTCCATCACATATCTTATTATGATCAACAGTTGGTAAATAAAGTCCTCTAATTAAAATAAACCATTCGCTATCCCTAGCTCCTCAACTATGTTCCATACTCAAAATTTAATGATTAAAAAACAACTGATTAAACTATCCCAATCATTATCTCTAAGTTCACTATTATATCCAAAATCATTTCAATTAAGTCATCTAATCCATAATTCATCAAAGAATAAACAAATCAAACAAAGTCAATATTTTATGTAAACCGTTGGTCAAACCTCAATTTTCATTTTATCTATACCAATGAACTAATCACTTCAGAGTTCACTTCCTTTAAACATGTCTCTAAACACATTATTTCTATATTCTAAGGTTTACTAATTATTCATGAAAGTCAAAATTAAAAAATCTCTAAGAATAGATATTTGCTTAAAGAATCAAGTTTTTTTTTTCAATAACCATTAACTTATTTAATGTTTGCTTGGCACCATCTAAGGAATTAGTTAAATACTCTTATTCTATTTGCTCAATCCTCGATAAGGATTAGATTAACCCTTCAAAATAACGATTCCATTTCGTCTATAATTAAACTATAATTATTTTAAAACATCTCCTATTTAAAATAATTAGACATCATTATTTAAATGTCTAAATTATTGACATACTATTATTGTAATCCAACTACTCAAGACTTAAATTCCCATATTACGAAATGTTTAAATATTGAATACATATATTAAATATTACATATATAATATTATTTATTAAATATTTAATATTAAATATTAAATATTAATATATAATATTAAAAATATAATATTAACCATTATGCAAATAATATTAAATATGATAGAAATTATAAAATAAAACTTTATTTTATTTAAAATGAAACGAATTTTATTTTTCTTTGAACAGGGGTCGAAGCCCTAATCACGCGGCCCCTGCCTCCTCGTGGTCGGCGGGGCTGTGTGCTCTGCACACAGTCCACCACCTCCCACGGCGGCGGGGCTGTGTGCAAAGCACACAGCGGCCGTCGCCTTCGAGCGGTGGAACTGTGTGCTTTTCGCACAGCAGCCATCGCCTGCGGGTGGCGGGACTGTGTGCCGAGCACATAGCGACCGCCTACTGCCGGCGGCGGTAGCGATGGTGGTGGTGGGGGATTGATCTCCCCACCCCACAAAACAAATATATATATATATATTTTTTTTTGTTTTCAAAACAAAATTTCCATTTCCCTCTTTTCTGGTATAAACTAGAATAATAAGAAAAATAACAGGGAAGAAAACAACATATATATATATATATATATTTTGAAAGGGGGAAATTTCAATTTACATTTCCAGTTCAAGTTGAGAAAATGAGCAATACTTTTTGCCAAAACTCAAACAAATTTATCCAAACAACAAGAGGGTTTCAAGATTTAATTTGGATGAGGAGTTTTCTTTTGGGTTTTCATTTCATTTTTCCATTGTTGATTCTTGTTTTGGTTTTCTTTTCAAAGTCTCAACACAAAATGCAAGCTTTCAAACAAATAACCCATGGTTTTCATTGGATTCAAACAACATTTAAGATTTCAAATAGCATGAAGAGAATCTAATCTATCTTCAAAATGTACAAGCAAAGATAAGAAGAACCTGTTTTCTTCCTCCAAACCTTGAAGCCTTCAAACATGGAGTTCTCCAATTCCTCCATTGAATCCATCCCAAGCCAAAATCTCCACCTCCTTCACAATCCAAGTAAAACCACCAAAAAAATTCTCCATCCAAGTTGAAAACCCCCCTCCCTTCAAAATGAACAAAAATCCCCTAAAATAGAGTTTCCCCCAAATTATTCTCAAATTGAAATTGAAATTTTTATTTCCATTTCCAAATTCAAAAACAAATATCTTTTTTCCAAAAAGTCAACTATTTCCAAAAATCTCTTTTCTACAAAATCATTGCATTTTTTGAAACATTTGAACTTTAAATAACTTAAAACAAAATTCTATTTTCCAAATAAAATGTAATACCTTTTAATTTTGCTTTTAATTTTATTTTTCTTTTCAATAAAAGAATTTAAAACTTTCAACACTTTTAATTCGAAAGAAATAACTTAATCAATTCACACAATTAATTTAATTAATCAATAAAATAAATCTAACCCAAGATTAGATTATTTTATTAATTAAATTAAATTAATTAATAAAGTAAATAACATTCGTAGCATTACAACCAATTACATTAAAGCCACAGATTAACAACACAAGCCATTATAACTTGAATTCAATTAAAGATCAAGGTGAACTGGGCAACATGAAACAACCAAACCCGACTACAACCCGACGACACTCGGTGACTAGGGTAACGACTTGACACAGAAAACCTAGCTACTATCTCCCAATTAGTTTCCGTTGGTCAATGGACACGCTCAAACCTGAAAACCAGGTGGAGTCGATGTCATATACCTGCCAACCTACAACAAAGAGCATGTCGAACATGCATATATACATAATATGATCAGACACACCGTGAAGAGGAAATCTCAGAATCGTAGGGCACTCGTAAGCGAGTGATACAATCCCCTCCCCTTCACCAATACAAACTCACTAACTGACGCATCTAACATCAATAACATGATCAATAGCATAAAACATCATTAAATCAGATATTTTCTAAGTTAACCCAAAACATGTCGTAAAGATGGCATTAGAATAAAATCACATCAAAATATAGCTTCACATCGTTTAATTATTGCAATCAGAAGTAACCAAGTTCCAAATTCACATCATAACATAACAAAGCATTACAAGGAGAACACTGACGAACAAAGAGCCAAAACAGAGGGGTGTTACACTCATTATATCGATCCATGCAAGTGTGCCAACCATTAATACTTCAAAGAAAGCTTGTGCCCATGAGCTAACAATAGTATGCTTTGATATTTTATAATCTCAACCATCGATCGTGTTTTTAAAAATAAATCAATGGATAGATTACCAGTGCAATGAATTATGACCTAGTTTTAATTGTACTTTCAATGCCTTTTCCTAACCAAAAAATCCCCAAGTAGATATACGTCAACTCTGTACATGTATTTCAACCACATACTTATCATCAATTAAAAAATTTCGTGCTATAATTACCCGCTTAACTGTGGGAATTAATACACTTTTATTTCTTCGTAGTAGAACGGGGAATGATCTTGACCTGATCTTAAAATATTAGTTCGTACATGATTACCCTACTTTATTTTCATCTTCCCACACATATCAATAATTGTCAGAACTAATGACCGAAATCTGAAACATGTGCCTCAAAGAATAAACTTAAAAATGGTGCCATTTGGAAATAGTACCCTCTTAGCCAAATTTAGAATCATTCCAACTCCACTAGAGTCTATTGGAGCATTTTAGAATGTCCACATGGCACTTGCCTACTTGCCTACCACAAAATATGGCACACAGGTGGGATCCTTATGAGATGGCAAGGAGCAGTCAGGATCTACCCATGCCACCTGCCATCGACCATTGATTTCCTTCCTTATGAAGCAATCATTGTCTTCAAAGCTTAGTGGGTCCCACAAAAGTGACAAGTGTCACTCAACCCACTAGCTCGTGTGATCATCTTTCCTTAATGCAAAATACGAACGAGCGTGTGGGGAACAGTCATGATGAGAACACATGTTGCAGTGTTCGTAATTGATCTTTGTTAAAAGCCATGTCCGCTGCCCTTCTAGAAACACTAGTCTCATCTTTTGACAATAACACATGGCCATCACTTGCTAGCTCATATCTTTAAAATAACATGAAATAAACCAACATGGGCATGCGGGGAGTGATCAAGATGTGGCCATGTCTTAAACTTGCAACCGTTGATCTTCTTTGAATGGTGCCAGCTATCTTTACTAAGGAGAATAGGCCACCAATGCACCAAACACGTGGTTGAAGCCTATCAGCCCATGCGAATAAAATAAGAAGAAATATATCAGCATAGGTGCACAGGGAATGGTGGTGATCAACCCCTAACAATTAAATGACTAACACGAAATCCCAATTCTGCACATGCCATAAAAGTTAGCTTAAAAGGAGCCACCTCTAGGCTAATGGGATTTTGACCCTTAGGAATGGGGACTTAATACTTAGGTCATTTAAAAGGAAAATCATGCCCAACCATAGCAAAATTTTAAACAATGAAAAATGATCAAGGTGACCGACAATCCTAAACTCTATGGGCTGGTGAAAACAATGACTTTGATGGCATAAACTGTGATATCTTAAACAACTGGGAACCCAGAACACTAGGTTAATGCAAATTTAAAATAGCCAAGGGTTTTTGGACTCATAGGCCAATTCTAAAAGGTTTTAACAACATAAAAACCCTAACACAATGATGAGGACATGACCCCTTTAGCTAGAAATAAGGGTCCAAGCCAAACTTTGCACAATTGTAAAATGGAACCAATAATTTTTTGAGGGGTTCCATCAATGGATCCTATTTGGGACACATGCCTCTTGCAAGCATGGCGAGATCTCAGAATCATGGGTGAAGTAGACCAGGCAATAAGGAAAATATAAATCAAAAGAAAAAAAAATATGCACAATTTTTACTTAGGCCAAAAAAACCTAAAAAGGGAGATCCAATCTCCACTTCATCTAAATCCTTTTCCTAAGGTGCAAATTTGTAGTATGCACTCTACAATCTAACTAGACTTCAATTCCACTTTGGTGGCACTAGGCCACATAAACTTAGGGTTGATTCCTGCCCCTATCAAAAACTAATCTATTGAAAGAACTGATTTCCTTCAACCCACATTTACCTTTTCCATACCATTGAAACATGTATATCCTTCTTACAAGTAGGAATATGTGGATACCCTTGGAGTCTACCTAATTACAAACATTATTACTATCACTTTTCTCAAATTTTCTTAGTATATCATTGCCAATGTAATCACTATCATTCTACATTGTACTGTCAGGCACAAACTAAATTTTTTTGTCATCACATGACATACCTTCATATTGAAAATAACATTCTTTGATCTATATTTTATTGTCATTCTCCACTAAAACATCTCCCACCTAAATTGGAAACTGAAAATATTCATATTCTTCTAAATAGTTATCATCATGATATTAATCCTTATATCAAATGTGAAAAATTCATATGTAACACCCTCTAGAAGCTTATCAATGTGTGTCTTTGTTTGATCAAGTCCACATTATAACCATGTGTCAAGTGCATCATCAAAATTATCAACAAAAAGTGGATTAACTTTGCACCAATAAGGATCATCATTCATTATCTCTAGTGAAGATGGAAGCTCATCAAATAAGGGATTTTCCCTTACATTCATTTTTGACATAAAAACCTCTGCCTCCTCATCATGAAGATCTAAATCCTTCAAGTCATCATTATTTTTAGAATCACAAAAATCACTAGAAGAACCTACAGATAGATTTTCAACTTTATTTACATCTTCTTCAAGTAACATCTCTAACTCATATTTTGAAAATTCTTCATAGGAAGAGAGTTGTTCCTTCTCAGGAAAACATATGTTCCCACTATCATATTTCTCATTTGTAGCAAAAAAAATAATCTCTTTATTATGAGGAAAACCTTGAATATCAGACGAGTAATCATGCTCAATGTCATCATCATTATTATTATAGCAAGGGGACCCATCAACACTGGAACTATTTTCAGAATCTTCAAATTGACTGCACAATACTATGTCTTCCATAGGACAACAAGTGCTAGAATCTTCAAAAGAATTGAAACCACACATTTCATTTGCTTCACTAGGGTGTACATTTTCAATCTTCACTCTACTCTCTTTTTCTTTATGTGATATCTCATTACTTAACTCGTATGGAGTAGCATATTCATTACCATAGTAGTTTGAAAACATAGTATCGTTTTCTATGACCATCTCTAATCTTTTCAAAACAAGAAATGTATTCACACACTTAGTTAAGCCTAACTAGCTTCAACTCCTTCAGTACAACACTCAAACCTGGTTCATAAGATTCATAAAATAAATCAATGCACACTAAATTTTTAGGTCTATGGCATTCAAGAATTGAAGACAAAGTATCCACAAATCTTGTATAAAGATAATATGATGGTTCTCCTTCATGTCTTATTATGCAAGAGAGATATTGAACTGAGGATATAGGATTATAAATGCATGCAACTTCTTGAAGATATGCTTGGGAGTCTATATGATCAATATCATGGAATGATGTGTAAGTTGAAACAATAGGAGTGCAGGTGCTTTCACACTCATCTTTACTTGCTGAATCACACTTTTTATCAATATTTAGTGTCCTAGGACATCAAATACTTATAGCTAGATAGCTTCTTTGCATTCCATATTTCAAATTATTTTTAGTGTTCATAGCCATCCCATATTCTTGATACAAGGTTTTAGGATCCTTATCTATCAGCAAATAGCTCATCTCATTATCAAAAGCTCCCAAATAAATAACCAAACATACTGCATCACTTAGTACCATACCTTCAAGGATATCTCTCAATGCTTTATTAAATCTTTGGTTGAATGATGGAATTAGCTCATTCTCTTCTTTCTCAATATTCATAAATTTATTAAGCATGGAACTAGCATTGATCCTTTCACCAAATTGCTCTAGGAATACTACTTTGAATTCACTCCAAGAATAAACAGAATAGGTTGGTAAATCAAAGAACCAGTCCCTTACATCTCCTTTCAAAGATTGAACAAATAATCTCATAACCACATCCTTATGATCTATCTCAGTCATCCATTAAATTGTTAAATTCTTACAAATGCTTATTTGTTGCTTCATTCTTTGTACCACTGAATTTTGGTAAATATTCCCTATTTTTAGATGGAATAACATTTGGGTAGCCATTAATTCCAATGAAATTAATAGCTCTATATCTTTCAGAGTCAAAACTTCTCTTACAACTCTATTTGAGTTGAATACGAACCATGGTTGCACACTAAATTATACCAAGGTGTATATATTGATTATATACTTTCTTATACCCTTACAAGCTTTTCATAACAATATTTTAGTTATAAAGGGTACATCCCAGTTCTTTTACAACATAATCTTAAGATTTTATAATGCAAATTTCTATCTTGATTTGCTTAAGATCTTCTGAATGAATTTCTTCCAGAAATAATTTATACTTCACTTCATACTAGATTTTGCAATTTATTAATATAGAAGTATACAGAACAATCACTACCATTCCCTTTCTTAGTGATTAATCAATTAATAGGGAACCAAATTTTTCATGACTTTCACATGTGATCTTCATATACAAAATGTATGCTTCTTGAAAACCAAAATATGAAGAATACCTAGATATATTGTAGTTGCTATAGATTTTTCTTCCTAATTGGAATTATTGTAGATCTAAAATACTCTTCACATCTTCAATAGGTTCTTTAGATAGATTTTCCACCTCTCTTCACAGAGGACTAAACTTCAAGCAATATGAAGCTCCTTTTAAGAATGAATTTTGTTCTAGGTTTTTTTCCCATAGCAGAATCACACATAAATTCTTTAACATCACTACAATAGAATCACTTCCAGGTCTAAAAAGTTCTTAATATCTAAACCAAGTGTCCAGACTCACCAAAATCTTGACTTGTAAGGCTAGATGATCTTCTATCAAAATATTCTCAACATTGTCCACAGTAGAGTCTCCATTTATGTTGGTGATTTTTCTAGTAGAACCAAGCAATTCTCTAAAGAGTAGCCAACTCCTATAGTGAAGATACTACAATGTTAGTGGTCAACACAATGAGTAAAGGATTTTAAGGTCCTTACTCCTTCACTTTAGGCTTTGTGGGACCTAGGAGGGTGTTCCCTATCATGTTCATATGAGGTATATCTAATTGGTAACAAATTTATACATAGATTGATTCATATTTATTGCAAATAAATGAAATGCATTTAAGATTTGGAAGACCTTTAAATGAATGAATATCTATTTAATAAAAATTAGGGATATTCCAAACTTGTATACTATACTTTAAAATATTTTAAATGAATGTTTTTCTTATTTTAAGTTTGTGCCTAGGTATGCTAATTACTCATTTTCATGCAATATTTTCTAACAAATAGACTAGTGTTTCATCAATTGGAGCAACAGAGTCAAATATATAAGAACCAGTAATATATATAAGCTACTTTAATTTAGAGATGGGTGGACTATTTTCATAGTGATTTGTATTTATGAAAACTCACAATGCCTAAAAACACCCACTTCTTAAAAAATCTATAACCCTCTTCAATCATTTTAATCAACTCTTTGAGTTAAAGCTAAAATAAAATCATACATTCAATGAACAATTGAAGATAAATGATAACACCATTAGTATTTTCAATCATAACTCTTGAGAAAGATACATAGATTAGTGTTTGATTCCAAACTAAGATTTGTTCCAATATCAATAGCTTCTATAAAACTAATTTAAGACTATTACACACAGGACTCATACCCAAGACAATATACTATTCTATTTATCCATATTCTTTACAAGATGCCTTTCCTAAACTTAGCTTTCACCTAAAACCATGTTGAAACTTAAAAACTAGACCCTTTGTAATGAGCCTTGAAATTCCTTTTATAGAACAAGGGAGCAACAAGCATCAAACTAAATTAAATTTACATTTCATTTCTTTTGAAGATGATCTGCACCAAATTTTGAGACATCCTAAGTTACTTTCATGCAGTCATTGCGGAAAACAAAAGAGTAAAAGACCAAATTCCTCTTCCTTTGAATGAAGACATGCTAGCTCCTCAAAAGGAAAAGTTTGTTACTACAGTAACATCAAATCCTAGTCCTTGTTGACCAAAGAAGATTCTCCATTTGTAGCTCTAGCAAAAACTTGCATACTTCCTAAAAAAAGCCTACATTTTGCCATGGTTAGAAAGTCTGACACTTCTCCAACACACCAGCCTAAGAAATTTCCACATTAGCACTAGAAACAAGAAATCACATGAATGATGAATAGGAAAATCCTGAAAAAAGGGCTATGGTGTCATCAAAAATAAAAAATGGGGCAGAGTCATCACTCTATGTCATTAGCCTTAGAGGATACTTTCCCACGTCTTGTTCGTGGTGGAACTGGAGGAACTACTACCACCACCTCCTCTTGAGAATCATTAGAAGGTACAAGGGAAAGTGGATAATGGTCGCACTCTGGATCAATGTCACCCTCACTTTCTGAAGGGCTATTAGAAACCTCGCTGGGAGAATTACATCCTCCCATATAAGCCTTATGATACTTGCACTTTTTCTTTGCCTTGTTTTCATATTACACCAGATTTTTCCCTTTGAACTTGACCAACTCTTTTGAAATAGTTTGGATCCTCAGGCGATAATTAATCTTAACACCGTACTTCTTGAATTTCCTATGTTCCCTTCTACTCTTTGGTGTATTAGGAGCTCCCTATGTCTTAATTTCATCCTCAAGAGTGTTCTCCTTAGACTCGAACAAACTCAATCTCCTAGACCTTTGAATTGACCTAACAAACTCTCATGCCTTACTCATTTTCTTAGTGATAAGAACCAAAAAACCTTCACTAATTATGCTCTACGACTCAAACTTAGTTATCAGTGTCTGAATTCAAATTTTGAATGAAAAATATGGCCATTGGTCCTCATTATATCGAGCCATGCAAGTGTCCCAACCATTAATACTTCAAAGAAAGCTTGTGCATGCGAGCTAACAATAGTTTGCTTTGATCTTTTTTAATCTCAACCGTTGATCATGTTTTTAAAAGTAAATCAACAGATAGATTACTGGTGCAAATTTAATTATGACCTAGTTTGAATTGTGCTTTCAATTCCTTTTCTTGACCATAAAATCCCCAAGTAGATATACATCCACTCTGTACACGTATTTCAACAACATTCTTAGCATCAATTAAAAATTTTCCTGCTATAATTACCTGCTTACTGTTGATGTGTTTTTTATGCACTTCTCAACATAGGCAATGTGTAGGTGCACTACCTCTCTTGAAAGACAATCTTCCACATTCAAATTGCAGAACACTATCCAAAGGTCTCTAATGTCAGGTCTTGACAGTGTTTGGAATATCTCAGTTGTTTGATGTGATTTTTTGGAATCACAAGGCAGACTTACAGATGAGTTACAAAACATGGGAAGTTGGGTTTGCAAATGCAGTTTCAAAATGCTGGAAGTGAATGAACAGTGAATGTCCATTCAAAAAAACAAGTTAAAACTCACCATGTTCATCTGATTTAGCTTCATGGTGATGCTTTGGATCCTATTCTAACCAAGGATTAAAAATAATAGAAAAATGAGAAGGGTTAAGAAAGCTGTTCTAATCCTAAGCTATGAATGAACAGTAACAATAGTGGCTGCTATAGTAGATAAACTCCCTAAAACTAAGTTTTTCTTGACCAAGAGAACCTACAGCTACACAAAACCAGTGCAATCTCCTAAGGTCTGATGATTTTCAAATTGCACATGCACATCGTGAACATGCAATCAAACTAAATTACAACAATGGAATAAAGAAGCCCAGGCTAACTTTACATAGCAGTTTGTCATCAACAAGTGCTAAAAGTATGGGCTGAAAGTTCATCAAATACCATAATAGCAATTTCCATTATCACTTCCATTCAAGAAACTAACACTAAAACTAAAATGGAAGGTAGAACCATGCATGCAAAATGAGCAAAATCAAAGAGAACATCCATAAAATTATGCAATGTTGTCTTCTATTGCTGCAAATGCTTTTTACACCATCTCTCCAACCCTTACAAATGAGGGGAAAGCCCCTATTTATAGTTTTCTAAAGACCAAATGAATGGCTAGGATTGAATTACATTGAATGCCCTAGATTTGATTACATTAGGGTTTCATCTACCCCACAATATTTAGCAATTTAAAATACATCCTTGTATTTTCCTTGTTTTGTCACCTAGTGCCAGTCACTGTAGCAATTTCGTCATTTACCTAATTTCCCTTTTCACTGTAGCAGAAATTGCCTAAAAATTGCCCTCTTACTTGATGTGTTTGCAGTGTTCTTCCTTGGATCAAATGAGTTCGTTGACGATTGGCATCAATTGATTGGTTGCCCCTGATTCGAGTAGATAGCTCATCATCATCTGGTGAAAAGTAGGACAACTGCTTCATGCCTTCTTCAAGGCCACCCTCTTGCATTTTTGTCCTTGAATTCCTTGGCACATTCCTTCTTCTAACGTCAACCCTGTTGGTGGGTGTGAGGGGGAGAGGTGAACATGAAACGAATGGTGACAGGAGCTATGTGCATTCCTAGTTCAACTTTCTCAATGGGTCTCCTCAATGGACCCGCGGTAGGCTTCTTGGATCCTGCATACATGAGGTGTCATAATTGCTTTCATAGAAAAATCAAGGAAAACATTAGTAAAATCTTGCAAAATCCTTTTTAGATCCATCCATGCATCATCAAAAGATCATAATATTCATATTTGGAGCTCATTTAGATCATAAACATTAATGCGGGCCCAAGAGGGCAGACAACAAAGGAGGGACAACAAACTAGAAGGGAGGTTCCCGAACCCCACAAAACATAGAAAAATTGAGATTTTTCAATTATAGCACATGGGAAAAGCGGAAGAAAGAATGCCCAAAAAAACTTCCTCAAGATTGGACCCATTTAAAAAAAAGCAGAAGTTCAAAACGTCCATGGAGGGACAGAGTCCCGGAAACAACCACGGAGGGGCAGAGTCCTAGAAACGGCCACAAAGGGGCCAGGCTCTAGAGGTCGGGTCACTGGGGCTCCACGGATGTTCAAAATGGCCAAAGAGGGATAGAGTCCCAGAAACGGCCACAAAGGGGCCGGGCTCCGAAGGCTGGGCCACCAGGGCTCCACAGATGTTTCCAAAACAACTAAAGAGGGACGAAGCTCCAGAACCACCAAAACTTAACGGAATGTTGACGAAACCTTGGCAGTTCACTTAGGAACCTCAAACACATCCCAGATCCACCAAAAAGTTGTCCCCAAAGTCAAAAATGTGGAAACCAAACTGGCAAGGGTCCATAAATGTTTCCAAACAGCCAAAAAGGAAGGAAATTTCAGAAGGAAAGCTCTGAAACCACTGAAACTTTACGAAACATTGATGAAACTTTGGCAGTTCACTTAGGGACCCCAAACACATCCCAAATCCACCAAAAAATTGGCCTCTAAATCAAAAATGTGGAAACCAGACCAATAGGGGTCCACGGATGTTTAAAACAACCACAAAGGGATGGAGTCCCAAAAATGGCCATGAAGGGGTCAGGGCTCCACGGATGTTCAAAATAGCCAAAAAGGGACGGAGTCTCGAAAACGACCATGGAGGGGCCAAGCTTCGAAGGCCAGGTTGTCGGGCTCCACGGATGTTCCAAAACAACCAAAGGGGGACAAAGCTCTAAAACCACCAAAACTTTACGAAACATTGACAAAACTTTGGCAGTTCACTTAAACACCCCAACACATCCCAAATCCACCAAAAAGTTACCCCAAAGTCAAAAATGTGGAAATCGGATCGGCAGGGGTCCACGGATGTTTCCAAAACATCCAAAGAGGAAGGAAATTCTGGAGGGAAAGTTCTGAAACCATCGAAACTTTACAGAACATTGACGAAACTTTGGTAGTTCACTTACGGACCCCAAACACATCCCAAATCCACCAAAAAGTTGGCCCTAGAGTCAAAAATGTGGAAACCAGACTAGTAGGGGTCCAAGGATGTTTCCAAATAGCCAAAGAGGAAGGGAATTCTAGAGGGAAAGCTTTGAAACCACCGAAACTTTATGGAACATTGTCGGAACTTTGGCAGTTCACTTAGGGACCCCAAACACATCCCAAATCCACCAAAAAGTTGGCCCCAAAGTCAAAAATGTGGAAACAAGACCGGCAAAGGTCCACAGATGTTTCCAAATAGTAGGAATAAGATAAAAGGAAGAAAGGGGACGGGCGACTTTATTTCTTTGCAGATTTGAAGACATTTTCTCCTTGCAAAACCTTTTCAATTCTGCTCAAGAAAGTTAGACACCCCAACTCATTGTTCCTGCGAGTGCAATGGATCCAAGATCTATTCACCAATGCAAATTGCTACAATGGCTTCTTCAATCTCCTATTCAAATCTACATGAAGCTGAATGATGTCAATTTGTGCATGCTGCTCCATTTTGATTCAGCTTCTACTTGCCTTCAGAATTTTTTTATTTTTAGCATTAAAAGATATCTCCCTATCTCATATTTCTTCTTTGAAAGTATTTTTTTCGATTTCCAACTTTCAACTTTGTAGCCTTAACATGTCATGCCCTCCTTCTAGCGCCAGTTTTGTTGATGTGTTTTTTATGCACTTCTCAACACAGGAAGTGTGTAGGTGCACTACCTCTCTTGAAAGATAATCTTCCACATTCAGATTGTAGAACACTATCCCAAGGTCTCTAATGTTAGGTCTTGACAGTGCTTGGAATATCTCAGTTTTTTGATGTGATTTGTTGGAATTACAAGGCGGAATAATGGATGAGTTACAAAACATGGGAAGTTGGGTTTGCAAATGCAGTTTCAAAGTGCTGGAAGTGAATGAACAACGGCTATCCATTCAAAACAACAAGTTAAAACTTATCAAGTTTATCTGATTTAGCTTCATGGTGATGCTTTGGATCCTACTCTAACCAAAGATTAAAAATAATGGCAAAATGAGAAGGATTAAGAAATTTTTTCTAATCCTAAGCTATGAATGAATAGTAATAATGGTGGTTGCTATAGTAGACAAACTCCCTAAAACTAAGTTTTGCTTGACCAAGAGAACCTACAGCTACACAAAACCAGTGTAATCTCCTAAGGTCTACTGATTTTCAAATTGCACATGCACATCATGAACATGCAATCAAACTAAGTTACAACAATGGAATAAAGAAGCCCAGACTAACTTTACACAGTAGTTTGTCATCAACAAGTGCTAAAAGTATGGGTTGAAAGTTCATCAAATACCATAATAGAAATTTCCATTATCACTTCCATTCAAGAAACTAACACTAAAACTAACATGGAAGGTAGAACCATGCATGCAAAATGAGCAAAATCAAAGAGAACATCCATAAAATCATGCAATGTTGTCTTCTATTGCTGCAAATTCTTTTTACACTAGCTCTCCAACCCTTACAAATGAGGGGAAAGCCCCTATTTATAGTTTTCCAAAGACCAAATGAATGGCTAGGATTGAATTGCATTGAATGGCCCAAATTTGATTGCATTAGGGTTTCACCTACCCCACAATATTCAACAATTTAAAATACATCCTTGTATTTCCCTGTTTTGTCACCTAGTGCTAGTCACTGTAGCAATTTCATCATTTAGTTGATTTCCCTTTTCACTGTAGCAGAAACTACCTGAAATTTTCCCTCTTACTTCATGTGTTTGCAGTGTTCTTCCTTGGATCAAATGAGCCTGTCGACGATTGGCATCAATTGATTGGTTGCCCCTGATTTGGGCAGATAGCTCATCATCATTTGGTGAAAAGTAGGACAGCGCCTTCATGCCTTCTTCAAGGCCACCCCCTTGCATTTTTGTCCTTGACTTCCTTGGCACATGCCTTCTTCTAATGTCAACCCTGTTGGTGGGTACGAGGGGGAGAGGTGAACATGAAACCAATGGTGACAGGAGCTATGTGCATTCCTGGTTCAACTTTCTCAATGGGTCTCCTCAACGGACCCACGGTAGGCTTCTTGGATCCTGCATACATGAGGTGTCATAAGTGTTTTCATAGAAAAATCAAGGAAAACGTTAGTAAAATCTTGCAAAATCCTTGTTAGATCCATCCATGCATCATCAAAAGATCATAATATTCATATTTGGAGCTCATTTAGATCATAAACATTAATGTAGGCCTAAGGGGGTGGACAACGAACAAGGGACAACAAACCGGAAGGGAGGTTCCTGGACCCCACAAAACATAGAAAAAATGAGATTTTTCAATTATCGCATATAGCAAAAGGGGAAGGAAGAATGCCTAGAAAAGCTTCCTCAAGATTGGAACCATTTCAAAAAAAGTAGAAGTTCAAAACGGCCATGGAGGGACAAAGTCCTTGAAACGGCCACAGAGGGGCAGAGTCCCGGAAACGGCCATAGAGGGGTCGGGCCCCAAAAGCTGGGTCACTGGGGCTCCACAGATGTTTAAAATGGCCAAAGAGGGAAAAAGTCCCGAAAATAGCCACATAAGGGCTTGGCTCCGGAGGCCAAGCCACCGGAGCTCCACAGATGTTTCCAAAATAGCCAAAGAGGGACGAAGCTCTGGAACCACCAAAACTTAATGGAACATTGACAAAACCTTGCCAGTTCACTTAGGCACCTCAAACACATCCCAAATCCACCAAAAAGTTGGCCCCAAAGTCAAAAATGTGGAAATCGGACCAGTAGGGGTCCATAGATGTTTCCAAACAACCAAAGAGGAAGGGAATTCTGGAGGGAAAGCTTTGAAACCACCGAAACTTTATGAAACATTGACGAAACTTTGGCAGTTCACTTAGAGACTCCAAACACATCCCAAATCCACCAAAAAGTTGGCCTTAAAGTCAAAAATGTGGAAATCGGACTGACGGGGGTCCACGGATGTTCAAAACAGCCATAGAGGGATGGGATCCCGGAAATGGCCATGGAGGGGCGGGGCTCCGAAGGCCAGACTGCTGGGGCTCCACGGATGTTCAAAATGGCCAAAAAGTAATGGAGTCCCAAAAATGGCCACAGAGGGGCTGAGCCGCCGGGGCTCCACGGATGTTCGAAAACAACCAAAGGGGGACGAAGCTCTGAAACCACTGAAACTTTACGGAACATTGACAAAACTTTGGCAGTTCACTTAAGCACCCCAAACACATCCGAAATCCACCAAAAAGTTTCCTTCAAAGTAAGAAATGTGTAAACTGGACTGACAGGGGTCCATGGATGTTTCCAAATAGCCAAAGAGGAAGGGAATTCCAGAGGGAAAGCTCTGAAACCACTAAAACTTTACGAAACATTGACAAAACTTTGGCAGTTCACTTAGGGACCCCAAACACATCCCAAATCCACCAAAAAGTTGGCCTCAAAGTCAAAAATGTAGAAAACGAACCAGCAGGGGTCCACGGATGTTTCCAAACAGTAGGAACAAGACAAAAGGAAGAAAGGGGACGGGCGACTTTATTTCTCCACGGATTTGAATACCCTAAGTAGGTGAATTTGGTAAGGGGAATTTGATCATTTGATGGCACATGACCAATTTGGGCCTAGATTATGGGAAATGCAAAACAAGACAGGAGCAAAGCAGCCTGTCGGGAGCGAAAAAAAGGGGTCCCTTCCGATGGCGGGGCATGTGTGCCAAACATGCACAACACTTACCCATGGGAATTAATACACTTGTATTTCTTCCTAGAAAAACAAGAAGGAATGATCTTGATCTAATATCAAAATATTGGTTTGTACATTTCCCTACTTTATTTTTGCCTTCCCACATGTATCAATAACTGTCAGAATAGACAACTGAAATCCCAAACATGTGCCTCAAAGAATAAACTTAAAAATGGCACCATTTGGAAATAGTACCCTCTTAGCCAAATTTAGAAGCATTCTAACTCCACTAGAGTCTATATTGGAGCCTTTTAGAATGTCCATGTGGCACTTGACCACTTTCCCACTACAAAATATGACACATAAGTAGGACCCTTACAGGATGGTGAGGAATGGTCAGGATTTACCCACATCGCCCACCATTGACTGTTGATTTCCTTCCTTACAAACCAATCATCATCTTTAGAGCTTTTCAGGTCCCACAAAAGTGATAAGTGTCACTCAACTCGCTAGCCCATGTGATCATCTTTCCTTAATGCACAATACAGATGGGCATGCAGGGATGATCCCGGTGAGAACATATGTTGTAGTGTTCATCATTGATCTTTGTTAAAAGCCATGTCCACTGCCCTTTTGGAAACAATGGTCCCACCATCTGACAGTAACATGTGGCCATCATTGGCTAGCTCATGTCTTTAAAATAACATGAAATAAACCAACACGGGCACATGGGGAGTGATCAAGATGTGGCCACGTCTCAAACCTGCAATCATTGATCTTCTTTGAATGGTGCCAACTATCTTTACCAAGGAGAATAGGCCACCAATGCACCAGACACGTGGCTGAAGCCCATCAACCCATGTAAATAAAATAAGAAGAAATATATTAGCGTAGGCACAAAGGGAATGGTGGTGATCAACCCCTGACTATCAAATGACCAACACAAATCCCAATTTTGCACATACTGCAAAAGTTAGCTTAAAAGGAGCCACCTCTAAGCTAACATGATTTTGAACCTTAGGAATTAGGATTTAATACTTAGGTCATTTAAAAGGAAAATCATGCTCAACAATAGAAAAAATTTAAAAAATGAAAAATGATCAAGGTGACCGACAATCCTAAACTTTGAGGGTCAGTGAAAACAATGACTTAGATGGCATAAGTGATATCTTAAATAATCGAGGACCGGGAACATCAGGTCAATGCAAATTTAGAATAGCCAAGGGTTTTTCTACTCATAGGCCAATTCTGAAAGGTTTTAAGAACATAAAATCCCTAACACAATGATGATATCCAGAAATAAGGGTCCAAGCCAAACTTTGCACAATTGTAAAATGGAATTGAGAAGTTTTTGAGGGGTTCCATCATGGTGCCCATAATTCTCTTCTAAACTACTTGTTGATGCTAACTTTTTTCTTTCTCAAGACCATATTCCTGTCAAAGGAACTTCTATTATAATCACATATTATTTGTGTTATTTTCTAGTGCACTTTGGGTGTTAAAGAAAAATATATATTTTAAATATTTTTATATTTTAAATAATAAATTATAGCTCTCTAGAACTTAGTTTAATTGTCTTTTTTTTTATAGAACTTAGAGTGTTTATTTTGTTCACCCAATGTAATCAACTTAGTTTGTGTTTGATGCTTGCACATCCCATGGTAGTTCTTTGAAATTTTCCATACTTCAATTTCTATTTTTATATGGTAAAAAGAGATGTTATTAATGTCCCATCTAGTTTCAATGTAATGTATGTTCAAACTAGTGACAATAAGCATATTGAAAATTTAAAAACTATCTCATTATTCCATAAATCAATTATAAGAGCAAAGAAAACACCAATACATTTAACTTTAAGCAAAATAAGTAACTTGTAGCACACTACCTATCCCCTGAGCTAACTAAAATAAAATTGTAATAGAATAAAAATATATTCTTATAACATTTTACATTCAATTTAAAAAACAACTTACAATAGACAACCAAAGTTAAATCCCTATAAAACAAAATTGTTCGATCAACATGTGCAAAAAATACATTATAGTAATCTTGAGTATTCAAAATCTATCATATCATAATAGAGAAGGTGAAATTGTATATAGAGTGCTACAACCTTTAAACAAAGGCATCTAGAAACATAGTTTGATTTCTCCAAAAATAGTTTCATAGGAAGGTAGTCTATAAGCAAATCTACAAGTGGTATTACAATCTAATCAAGGTTCAATACTTCAAATTTATGTTAGAGAGGGGTATTGGCTTAATTTTCACACCTTTGAGAAATAATATTGTAGACTAGCTGATGAGTTTAGAAATTGTCCTCACTTTCCTTTTTAAGTTTGATATTTCTCATGAATTTTTTAAACATTTCCAAGATATATGGTATATTGTTGAATGGTTGTGTGCATTAATAAATTATTATAAAATATAAGTGTTTTATGTTAGTTATGGTAATTTATAATATAAATATAATGTTGAAAATAACTAACCCCTATGCAACAAAGGAGCAATCAACCCATAGCAAAAGTCCCCTATCTTCCCACAACCCAAGGAGTGTTCATCTACAACAAAGAATGTAACAAGCCACAACTGAAGGAAGAAGTAGTTGAGTATTGTGGGAGTGGTTTAGTCATAAATCATTCTCTTTATCACTCATTCTATCACCAATAATAAAGATATTTATGAAGATAAGAAGGAATTTATGACAACAACAAATTATGGTTTGAACTTGTGTATTATGCTCTATTTTGCATGATTTTATTTATATTTTCCTTATTTATGATGAAGAATTATAATAGGACTATGATACTCATACACCTTTGCATGATCATTTTCCTATTTACATTTTGATTTGTATAGGAATATGTTCTCTCCAGGTATATTTGTGGATGAGATGACATATATTTTTAAGTTTAGAGTCAAGAATAAATAGACTATTTAGACCACATATATATAATAGATCTTCTATGAGTCACATTTCTAGTAAATTTGCTATTATTTCTCTTGTTATTTGTAATTTTGTTGTGAGATTTGAGTTATAATTCTATAATACAATAGAATATAGATTCAATCAAATAGATGGATTCTTGATATTTGATTAGATTTTGTAATATTGTAGCCACCCAAGCAAGGGCTACTTGATGTAATTGTAATACTCTTTATAGTTTTTTTTTTTTTTTAACAACTTACTAAAATAGATTGTTAGTAGTGTTAATTGATTTGATTTAAATTGTTAACAATAATCATTTAATTATCAAAAATCATTTTGCATAGTTGCATCAGTAAATAATTACATCATAGTTGAGAAAAATTTGGTTGTTGTCCCAACAAGATTACCTACTTGTAGCAACTATCAATAATTAAGGTTGATAAGATATACTTTACTTTCAGTCAAGTTCACTTCAGTCAAGTTTTATATGTACAACCTCTATGAAAACTTAGAAATCCTCAATCGCACATATATTATAGGTACCATCCAAGAAGAATATGATTTTGTAGCATAAAAAAATGTCACCCTTGACGATTTCACACTAGGTTTAACTCCCCCCCATGTGCTTGGACCTAATTATGCATTTAATTTGCTTGTTTTATAAATATCTTTGGAAAAATGAAATATGGGATTGAAAATAAATATTTAATATTTAATATTAATGCTTAAGGACCCAAAAAGGATGGGTATAGACTAGGGCATCCAACACCCTTGTCCAACCTATTTGGGCTAAATTTTAAATTTTTTGGTGTCAACATTTTAAAATTTGAAAATTTAAACTTTTTGGGAAATTAGAAGAATTACACATAAATACAAGTTATTTTCATCATTTTGATCCTAGCATGTTTGAGAAAGTAATTGAGATCATAATTTAGCATCCTAAGGTAGTCAAGAGTAGAATTAACAAAATTATAGCAGCATTATTTTAGTCAAGCATCATTTTATCCATGCATCATATTTTTATGTCAGGTTTTTCATGTTTCATGTTTATTTGTTTTGTGAGTAATAACACTTGTAGGAATTCAAATCAAGTATCAATTTATCCTTTAAGGTGATGAGAACATTACTTTAATTCATCAAGGAATGTAAATATGAGTAGTGAGTTGTAGCAATTGTCAATTTATCAATTTTTATCATAAGCCTTTGCTTGACCAAGGATAAGATCTCCTTTTACATCATCATAACCATTTTGGAGGTAGAAATACCAAAAATATGGTTTGACTTAGGAAAGCTCCTATACAACAAAACCCTCCCCCCTCTTTCATGTGTGTAGGTTATAGATATGAAGTGAATTGGATGAAGATTGAAGACTAATTTCTCATTCAAGCATTCAATTCCTACAAGTCATCAACTCAAGGAAAGTGGATTTTATCAGTGAGAGACGAAGTTTCGACAGTGAGTCCAAAAGAGAATAACTTGTAGAACAAAAGCAATAGGAGAGTGAAATCAGTTCTTGAGTAGCTATTAAACTAGGAACACCTTTGCATTATCAAATTTAGTCAATTAATAATCATTTAATCAAATCTACATCATACCTAACAAAGGACTAGAACCCTAATCCACCATTCTAGCTCTTCCATTGAGTATTGTAGCTAAGTGGGTGCTAATATCATTTTTAATCCCTCTTTCCCTATTGTGATATTGGAAATAGTGTGATTTGGGGTCGAGATCCATTTTTCCAATATCACAGATTCCCTATTTTTATATAATTAAATGTACAACACACTTTAGTCAGCAAGTTGCTTTATAAAGGATTTGTTGGTCTATTGAGTTGAATGCATGCCCCTTCTACATCAATTTATTGAACATAAATAGAGTTAGATATTTTTGGTGCCATTATTAGGCATGGTGCTAAGGTATAAAATTTTTTTGTCTTTGATTTGTTTATACATTTCTCTCTTACTATAGATAATCTCATTTCTTTCTTTAAATTAGGACTATTGCACGTTAATAATAACTTTTACAATGATTGTATTGAAGGTCTTTAAAATGTTTAATTCCATAATTAAAATGCTTAAACAAACAAAGCAATAATAAAGTGATGAACATAATAAAAGAGAGATACAAGGGAGAAGACAAAACACAATTTGATAACGGAGTTCTCCAAAACGGCTACGTATTTGAGTCCTCTCCAACAAAGTGACTTATCCTTGATTATGCTCCAAACTGATTACAAGGCATCAAAAGAATATAGTGTTGAGTCTCCATGAGATTCAAATTCTTCCTCCTTTAAGTGTATCAGAGTAACGATCCTTTGATGCACAGATTCACACACTCAGATTCTCCATACAAATTCTCTCATAAGTCACCACTTGGTTACCAAACTCCTAAACTCCCCACTTTGTATACATTAAATTTTCCTAATATGGTTACTAACCATATGATTTACAAAATTAGGCCATATCCCCTATTTACATCGTGTAATTTTTCCAATCTCCCTTATTTACAAAAATAATCTTCATAAGATCCCCTTTTACAATATAAAAATACCCTTTGTAATATTTTAATATTCTTAAATTCCTTTAAGCCCTTCAAAATTACATTCTTCAGATTTTATAGATCACCTTTAATCTTGGTAGATTTAGGAGATTGATTTGTATTTTAATTTAAGGGGTTAAATCTTTGTTTTTAGGGCATATTCAACTTTGAATAGTCTTTAAAAGGAAATTAGGCCCACACATATTTTGAAGCCACACAATGGTGTGGCAGTGGTAAAGAGTTTTGGGGATGGGGAGGTCAGAGGATCGACCCCCAACCTGCTAATTTTAACACTTGATTTCCAACTTTAAGACAACAAACAAACCACTATCTTAATATGGTTGAACACAGATATTGTGGTGCAACAATCGTCGAGCTTTCTGTGAGGTGGGACGTCGTGGGTTCAAACCCCGCTATTAATTTGGTAAACAAAACTACTAAACTATTTTCCAAAAACCTAGAGGAGTGCACGCAGGGGATGCCACATGACACCCGATGATTGGGCCATGTGGCATGCTTTGATTTGCCATTATAGATATGTGAAGGACAAGTCAACACCTAGACAATGCACAATCACTACTTAGTTAGCAACCACATCACTACACAATTAGCATACATAATTCCATGTGTCAAGCCCTAATTGGTCCATGTCGTTGACTGTATGGTATGAACTGCTTCGTCAGCATCAACATCCGTATGGTCCAATTAGCAAAGTCAACTTGCACTTTGACTGGCCATATCTTCAATGTACGAGCTCCAATTTTGTCAAAACGAGTGGCGTTGGGATTGTGGCAACGAGCTCTTCATTTTGATGTTGATTTTGATTTTTTTTGAAATGATCCATTTTTTTGCCTTTTTGATTGGCTCTCGGTACTTGTTGACCCAACTTTGACTGAGCCTAACTTGAGCGCACAAGCTCCTTTTGACTCCATTCAAATTGTGTTGGGTTTAGTTTTTTTAGCACTTTGACTTGACAATGATTTCAGGAGTATATGAAACACTTCAATTTTTGATGAAAAGTATCCACTTGGATCAGTTAAAATTTTCAATTCAGTTTCAAACTATTTACTAATAGTGTGTAGGAAGAGATATATTAACTCAAATACCTTTGCATTTAGTGGAAAATAGATTCTCTAGAGATATTTATTTCATCAAATCATAACCAAGAGGAGTGAATTAAATATATTGATGCAATACAAGTACATCTCATACCATCAAAAGATCTAATGAAAGGAAGTTGACAAAATAGAGGAACCTCTCACGCCATAAGATATCACAAATTTGGAAGAAATCACCACCACGCATCCCAACATAATAAAAAAACTAGTAGAGAATCATGTTGAACCAGTTACATTTGAATTTCCAATAACAGAACAAGAATTTGCATCTTCCTTGAAGAACATACCTCCTTCAAGTCTACCCAACTTCTGTGGTTTGATCACATAGGATGTTGATACATTTTTTTTTGAATTTGATGTTCTATGTTGAAGTTGTGAGTACACTACTTATTCATATAAACTAGAACTCTTTTGGGCCACTCTTAAGGATATTTCTTTACTGTGGTTCATGGGACTAGGTAGAAATTGAGTACAAAACTAGGAAACCATGAAGGAGTTCTTGTAGAATTATCAAGATGATTTTTGTGGAAGGTACATGCAAGGATATG
>VDFB02000003.1:502743387-502777487 GCA_007258455.2 Sequoia sempervirens | reverse complement strand
TTTTATGCCTCGCTTCAACGAAGAGTCCAAAATCTCACCTTCAAAGTCCAAAGAGTCATTTACAAGAAATTTATCTTCAAACACATGTTTTAGGGATGATTGGGGTTCATTAGATTTTACACCCCACTTTATGGGAGAGTAAAAAATCTCACAATCTAAACCAAAATAGCCTTGTGTCTCATTTTCTCAACTTAGTTCTATGTCAACAACATACCCCATGGTGATGATGGGGGCCATTCAACTCCCTTCCCTCATGAGAGGAAGATGCATAACATTAAGAAACTTAAAAAGGATTTGTGTTCTTGTGAAGAAGCCAATCCTTCTCAAAAGCATAAAACCTCTTCAGCTGAGTTGGATGAATGTTATGGTCTTGGATTAAAACTACTCTCTAAACATGGGTATAATGAAAACATGGAACAAAATGATAGAGAAAAAGTGAAGTCTATATCGCACTTTTTCAAAAAAGATCTAGGTTTACCACCTTTATCTCCATCTTCATATAAGGCCTTATCATCTACATTGTGTATGACATCTTGTGATGAGAAAGAAATATCCCCTATTGTTAATCAAGAGAGTATCTTGTCGAGGCTTCTCAAAGCCCACTTGATTCTCCTTCCTCCATAAATATGAAAGAAATTTTACAACAAAATTTCATTATGTGCATATCAATGAGTTCATGGTCATTCTACTAATGAATGTAAGGATTTACATAATAAAATTCAACATCTTAAGGATTGTGGTGCTCCTCCTTGTGTTGATGCACCTATTTCCTATAATTGATATTAATTTTTCTACTATCATGTTGCTTGTCACTATGTGTCTATCTCATTTCCATTCATGGTGGTACAATGTTAGGTGCAACCATATCTATCTTGGCAACAACATGATAGTTCTTGGTGGTTGTCTTTGTCTCTATGATTGGGGGGCAAGGATAGCTATTTTTTCAAGGTATGCATTCTTTTTAAGGATCACCTCTTCCTCTCTTTCTACTTAAAATACCAATATAGCAAGTATGTTGACATTTTAAGTGGGGGGGGGATATTGTCCCCCATTCATTGTTTGCATGTTCCCTTATTAGTGATGATTGCATATATCTCCTAGGAAGTGTGAGCTTTACATTAGCATTATTTTTATTGACATCGGCATTATTTACATTCTCATTATTTTATTGGTATTGACATTAACATTTTTTTAGCATTAGCATAGCATATTGATCATGTTGTGGTTAGTACGATGAGATCCTATAGACCTAGCATGAATTTCTCATTATATGGTGAGAGACTAGACAACGACATGACTTTCTCACTTAACCACCTTTTTTCTAGCCCTTATGAGCATATTTTTCCAAAGACCACTGAGCATAACACAATTTGCTTGCATGTGGAGCCTTTGTGTTGGATGGATGTGGCATAATACAAATTGCTAGTCCATCTTTTTTTTCTCTTCACTTTAACTTTAACATTGTATGTTTGTGTATCTTGTCTTGCTACTACATATTATACATCTTGTGTGTGTCCCTTTGTGCTTATGTTGGTTTATCATATGATCTCGATCTTGGGGCTTGGCCACCTCCTTGATGTTTGTCATCCTATCTCACTAACATTTGTTCACTTGGACCCCTCTTGATGCGTATTTGTCTACTTTAGTGTGAGTTTGACACAAGGTCTTCTTCTCACTAAAGTGGGGGCTAAATGTAGTGTAGAAAAATGTAACCCTTTACATTTTCTCACTTGTTTGGGCCTTCCTAGTTTAAATTGAACTTAATTATGCCTTAATTTAGTGTTGAACTAAATGTATCCCTTTACATTTTCACACTTATTTGGGCCCTCTTAATTAAATTGAGCTTAAGTATGCCTTAATAAGCCCTATTTTACATCTATTGGATTTTTCGAAGGGGAATCCGACATCAATTAATGCCAATACATAACACTTCACATTGAGCAATTTGTGTTCTAGGAATTAGGGCCTGGGACATATTTTCCCATGGGCGAATGGGTCCTCCCTAAGACCTTGAACCCATTTTTAAATCATGTTTTGGTGGTATTTTTATGATCCTAAATTCAAATTCTAAAGGTCAGCTTAGAATGTTTTAATTTTGGTAAATTAAGGATAAATGTCTATTAATACAAGGTTATTTTGATCAAATCAAGTCTAAGGAAAAATATAGCAAGAGGGAAACTTTCATGTGATCAAATATTATTGTCAAGAGCATTCAAGAGTAGATTTCTTCATCATTTTTTGCAGCATTCAAGATCTCAAGTATCATGCCAAAGTTATTTTCATTCATGCATGTTTTTGGAGCTAACATTGTGATGTAGGTTTTAAGATCTAATCCAAGCATTCAAGTCAAAGATTCAAAGCAAGATTCAAGCATCAAGATCCACATCCATTGAAACCATTTCATGCAAATATCAACATCAATATTTTAGTCTTTCCAAGGTTTATTCAAGGGTTTGGTGAGTTGCAACATTGCATTTGCTCATTCATCATTCCTTCATGTTTCATTGTTTCATTTCAAGGTTTAATTGCCAAAACAAAGTTTGACCAAGGAAAACCCCCATTCACTTAGAAACAAACACCTTTCCCCTCTCTTTGTGTGTTGTAGATTTGCAGGTTGAAGAAATGTTGAAGATCTCAAAATTGCAAAATTATAAAGTTGCATTTGTTTTTACCTTTGTTGTCATCTCACGGAAACTTAGATCCGAGATTTATTTCCAACTGTCTGACAGTTAAACCTAGAGGATCAAGAAGTGTAGAAACAGGAGCAGAGGACCCAAAAATCAATTTTGGAAAGGTCAACAAGGACCCATCTACCCATGGGTGAATTAGTCCCAGACAGGCTTGCAGAAACATCATTTTATGACAAGTGCACAACATTTATCTTTTCCAAATTTTCTAGAAAGTTTGTTGTTTCTTTCAGTTTTATGCTTGATCTATTAGATCAAGTGATAGATTGAATTTTAGAGTTGATTTGCTATTTTTAGTTTTTCTCCCCAAAGTGATGTTTCATCTTAACCCCCGACCCTTAAGCATAAGGAATTTTGAAGATTGCCACTTTGAATTGATTCACCTAAGGGTTGATAATCATTTCATCACGTGGATCTCATTTTCTAATGAAATTAGAGAAGTAGGACTCCTTTTCTCTCTTTGGATCCACTTTTCCATTTTGAGAAACCCTACCTATTTTTCTATGTTTCACTTTGAAAAAATGTGGTCTCACGAACACCATGTTTGCAGGATATGTGCAAGGTGGATTTGTTGATAAGGCTTTATGAAACTTTGAAGCAATTGCAATTGGCTAGTGTAAAGCCGAAGTCCTTGACCTTTACCAACATCTTCCCGGCCTACACAATTTTTTTGGGTGGAATGCCTTGAAGATATGCCATCTCATGGCAATGAAATAATTAAAGGATATTCACAAAATGCATTGTTGAAAATGCCTTAGATACCCTTGCGCAAATGGGAAGGTTTGAGTTCACTTTCCACGGCCTTCACCAACATTTTCCTGGTTTGCAAAACAAATGGGAGCTTTATACCAGTGTATGAACATTCATCAAAGCATAATAGAAGGAAAATTTTGTTAGATAATGTAGTTGTGACTGCCCAAGAGGATTTATATGCAAAATCTACAGGTGTTGACAAGAAATGTGAACTGTTTTGTACAGAACACCTCAAAAAAAAATGTGGTCTCTTGGAAGCACATACAAAGCACATGACATGATTGAAAAAATTCCTCATGGGAATGTGGTTCCATGAAATGCAATGTTTGCAAGATATGTTCGACATGGTTTGTTGAAAAGGCAATAGAAACTTTCAAGCGAATGCATCTGAATGCCATAATATTTTGCAACCGCCTCCTCCATACACAACAAAAATGGCCGCTTATACAATAAATCATGAACCCTGAATTTGAGGGAGAACTCAAGAGAGATGACAAAATTGAATCCCGTGAAGAAATGTGGTCTCGTGGAATACCATGATTGCAGGCACAAAAGAGGATTTGCTGAAAAGGCGTTTAAAAAAATTTCAAAGTAAATGCAACAAGAAAGTGTAAATTCAAGTCAACTTTATATTGTTAGGGTTCTAATCGCTTATGCACTAAAGTATGGAGATATACATAGAGCAAGTGGATGGTTTTGATTGCATACATAGGGCATTGAGATTGCAAATATAGACATGTAGAGTGTGGAAGCATTCGTAGAATGTGTGAACCTCCATTAAAGAACAAAGGATACAAGAATTTTTTCTGATGTTGTAGTTATGTATGCCCAGATGAAAAGGCTTGGAATGGGCTTTCAATTCATATCAATGTATTATAGATATCATGATTATCAAGAAGTAATGTGTTGATAAGGCTTTAAAAAATTTCAAGCAAATGTAATGTGTGACTTGCATGCAAGGCATGGAAGTATAGGCAAAACACATTAAATATTTGATAGATTACTAAGGTTTTGTGGTTGAGATGATTAAAATCGACAAGTGATGGTGCTACTTGGCATTATTTTTGGAAAAAGATGTTGCTTTACATCATACAATATGGAGAACTTAGAGTCAAGTTGGAAGTTTGAAGCTTCCAAATGAAGTTAACTAAAGACAACTAGGATCTAAAAACATAATATTCCTTTGTAGAGTAATTGCATGTATGCAAAACCTTCAATTCTACATGTGTCATTTGGCAGGAAAGATTTATTTCCTTGAACTATTTAATGTAAAATTAGGCTCATTTAAAGCAGTGAGCAAATTGGTTAGAATATTAGATAGTTGATCATACTTTAGGAGTTTTAGAAGTTAGAAATTAGGTGGATTATATTTTTCTGCATTCTTAGTTTTAGAAGAATTGTTTGAAGACATCTATTTCTATACACTGTGAAACTTGTTGGAATTGTAAATGTTGTTCATTTGGTTAAACCCAATAGATTCAAATGGACTAAAACCTTATTTAAATTACACTCTAGAATGATATTTTCTAATTATCTATTTGATTTCAAGTTCTTTAAAGGAATGAATAAATTTTTCTTATTTGTTATGAATTTGAGTTGTAATGGATGAAATGCAATCTACTAATGATTTTGCACTACGAATGAATGTAACTGTGCATTAGCTATAGGTTTTTTTTTTTTTTGCAATTTATTTAGAAGTTCCTTAAAGAATAAAAATTCTAGATAATTTGATAAATCAACATTATTTTCTTTCTTGTATCCCTAATCTATATTTTTTCTTTATCCTTTGGTTAGAGTAGGGTTTAGATTAGAGTGTGATCTCACAATAATCAAGAAATGAATAATCAATAGGCCCCCTAAATGTTACAGCCTCATTGACTACTCAACAAAGACAACAATGTTGTGACCCAACACCCAAGACCTTGGAAGGTTTTCGATTTAATGATCATTCACCTTTTTTATGAGAAGGTAATTACATCTTGCACATATTGCATGTGTCAATTTGGCCATGAATAAGAGGTGGGGAGAGGAACGAAGAGGAACACAAAGAGAGAGAGAGGTAAAAATTATTAGAGATGGAAGGAGAGGAGAGCATGGGGAGGTAGTTCATGAGCTCAAGGGAGGGAGAGAGAGAGAGAGAGAGAGAGAGAGAGAGAGAGAGAGAGAGAGAGAGAGAGAGAGAGAGAGAGAGAGAGTTTGGTAAAGGGATGGAGATAGTGATAGAGAGAGGTCTATAGCATAAGGGATATACAAAGAGAGATATAGAAAGAAAGATGACAAAGCTTTTTGATTACTAAAATTTAACTACCTGAAAAATTATAACATCTTCCAAAACCTATAATATACATTATAACTTCTATAGGTTCAAAACAATTCTCAAACATCCTAAGAATACATACATGAAATATAAGTTAAAGTATAAGAAAGTAAATTTCCATATATAAATGTCATTTAATGTATATAGTTTCACTAGAAGAGAAAGATAAAGAGAAAGAGAAAGAGAAATAGAAAGATAAATAAACATTTAAAAGAAAAGAATAACATGAGCACATAAAGAGAAAGAAAAAAATAAAAATAAATCATAACACGAGAACTTTATAATTCTCTCACGTTACGTGAATGCAATCCCATAACACGAGTGGATTGGTAATGATTGAGCTTAGGCTCGATCAATACCAACCCATAATGTGGGTGTGTTTCATTATAAGATACTCACATTTCTCTTTTCTGGGACCAAAAAGTGGAGTGGCCACTTTTTGGTCCCCCATCTTGGTTCACATGACTTGCTATCTTACGAAAGTCCTTAATGAATCTCCTATAATACCTTGCATGGCCAAGAAATATTCTTACATATTTTTGTTTCTATGGTATATATAGAGTTGATATTAATTCTATTTTATTAAGGTATACCTGAATTCCTCTCCTTAATACAAAATGTCCTAGATCCATTCCTTCCTCCATCATCATGATTTTTTTTTCATGATTGAGAGAGAGATTGTGATCTTGGAATATTTGGAGGACTCTCTCAAGGTTTTATAGTGCCTCTTCATAATAATCTCCATAGGTGGTAAAATCATCCATATATGCTTCCATGCAATCATGAGAAAAATCAGAAAAATATGCTCAAAACAACCCTTTTAAAGGTTGCAGGGGACATTATAGTCCATATGGTAAGACTAAATAGGAATAGGTACCCTATAGAAATGTGAAGGTTGTTTTTCCCTAATCTTCAGGGGCTATTTTAATCTGATTGTAGAAATTGAATCCATCTAGGAAAGAAAAGTATTTATTCCTTGCCAAGGAATCCAACACTTGATCAATGAAGGAAAGAGGAAAATGATATTTCCTAGTGGTTGTATTCAATTAGCTATAGTAAACACATACTATCCATTTTCCTCCCTTCTTGGGTACTTTCACTAATGGGTAGACTCAATGATTATCTTATATTGGGTATATAAATCTTGCATCCAATTTTTTTTGTAATTTAGTTTCCACTACGTATTTGACAATAGGGTTTATCCTTTGTTCAGGTTGCTTCACTGGTTTACATCCTCCATTGATATACATTCTATGCATGCAGAGATCGGATTCGATGCCTTTCGTATCATGATAATCCCAAGTAAATGTCATTTTATGAGTTTGTAGAGTTTTTAGCAATTCAAAATACTGAGATATTGTTAATTGATTATTGACATTAAGTGTTCTTCTAGGTGATATTTCTATTGGTGTGGAAGAATTCATGATGGAGGTAATATCTCATCCTAATAAATTGAGGATATGATTGTATGGAATTAATTTATAGAATATCTAGGAAGTAGATTCAAAATGTGTTGTATCTACTGTAAGTAATATATTATGCAATGGGTAGGTCAAAGATGTTAAACCTACGAGTCCATCCCATAAGAGTTTTGTATAACCTTAGTAAGAAATTCATCCTCGTCCTAAATATTTAAAAATGGGTTGTGTTCAATGGTCATGAATGTGTAAAGAGAATATTGGTCATCAAATCCTCTAGGTTTGGCCAGATAGACTATTCGAAGTCAAAAAATGGTTGTGCAAGTGGATATAGAACCAATTTCTTTGTTATATTTTCATTGGAGATGATCATATTTCTAGACATACATCTTGTGAAGCCATCATTTTTTCCAACGATAGTCATCCTAGGATTAGTGGATATCCTCATAGATTATCCTATAGATATAAGACCATGAAGTCTACAAGGTGTTCCCATGAGTCAAGTGTAATGACTAAATATTCAATGATACCATCTAGATTGACTGTTGACTTATTTGCTAGTTGTAAGACTATTGGTGTAGGTCTCAAGTCTATTAATTAAAGATTTGTTATTGTTTCTCTAGTCATCACATTTATTCCTACCCCTAGATTGATCAAATTTTTCTTAATGAGTGTGCCATTAATTTGTACATTTTCCATAGGTCTACCAGGGTCTACATATTTAGGGACAACTAGGTTGATCAACAAAATATCAATAAGTTGTCTTATTACATGGACACTCTAAGGGTCTTTTCATTTTCTTGGCTTCTTAAGGCATAGCTACCTCACAATATTGGTGTAGATTAACACATCCTTGATGGCTTGGATTAGGGGAATTTTGGCACAAACATTCTTTAACTAACCCAAGAAGTCAAATTTAGGTTTAGGGCGAGATTTTTGGGTGCTCAATATTTTTGGGAATGGCAGTTATTTTCTTATGATTTATATCTATGGCTTGTTTTATTCTAGGTTCTCATTATGTTTATTCAGATGGTTTTTATCTTCAATTTTTAGTTTGTCATCAATAAATTCAATGATGTGTGGAGATGATGGTCCAACAAGCATTTTTCCCAAACATAGGTGGACATCACTAACCTCAATCACATTGGTTGGGTATTGGATGGGTTCATTAGTATAGCCATGTTGGACATGCTTATTGTTAGGGTTAAATGTAGGTTGAGTAGTCAATTGAGATTCTCTTGGTTTTGCAAAGACAGGTGTAACTAGGTTTGGAATAAAGGTTGGGTACAGTTGCAAGGCTTTTTGTGGCTATGAGTAGCTTACATTTGATTTTTATCATTGTTGTGGCTATGGGTTTTGAGATGATTATAATTGTTGATTATAACTTTGAGATTGATATGGATGTGGTTGCCACATCCCTTTTTGTGGAATCCAAGTGGATGATTGTATCCTTGACCAAGGTTGATTTGGCATCTTATTCTAGGGTGTGTTGTTCCAATTAGGAAAATTTGAACTAACTCCCGGTAATGAAGTACTGTAAGAAAAAGGGTCCCTAGGTATACCTTATCTCTACTACTAGGTTTTGCATTAGGTAATGTAAAATACTTGAATTTCCTCATCTTCTAAATTGTGTAACTCGGGTCTTCTATGGTTCTCCTACAAAATACTACCAATCTTTTTACAAATTTGTAATTGACCTTCTTATGTTAGCAATGTGGATAGTACTATGTTAGAGTAGCATCTTCTTCTTCTTGTTTCTTCTTGACATGTAAGGTGTCTAACTAGGTTGCAAGATGGTTGGTGATATCTTATTTCATATTTGATAGGATATTATTGAGCTCCACTCTAAAGACACCTATAGATGTCTTGTTGGAAGTAAGAGCTCTAGAACCTATGGTTTTCTTCATGGTTGATCATGAGTAGTTCTTAAAAATTTAAAATATTTCATCAAAGGTGAGTTGAGAGATGTCTCCTACTCCAATTAGGTTCAGTGCATCTGTATAGTACTCATTCACACCTTTTAGGAATTCTAATTTTAGTGACTTTTGAGAGAGCCATTCTATTGTGACTTTTTAAGACAAAATTGAAATCTCAACATAATCTTCAAGGGGTTCATCCTCTCTTTGTGAAATTTGAAATATATCATATCCTTGCATGTACCTTCCACAAAAATCATCTTGATAATTCTACAAGAACTCCTTCATGGTTTCCTAGTTTTGTACTCAATTTCTACCTAGTCCCATGAACCACAGTAAAGAAATATCCTTAAGAGTGGCCCAAAAGAGTTCTAGTTTATATGAATAAGTAGTGTACTCACAACTTCAACATAGAACATCAAATTCAAAAAAAAATGTATCAACATCCTATGTGATCAAACCACAGAAGTTGGGTAGACTTGAAGGAGGTATGTTCTTCAAGGAAGATGCAAATTCTTGTTCTGTTATTGGAAATTCAAATGTAACTGGTTCAACATGATTCTCTACTAGTTTTTTTATTATGTTGGGATGCGTGGTGGTGATTTCTTCCAAATTTGTGATATCTTATGGCGTGAGAGGTTCCTCTATTTTGTCAACTTCCTTTCATTAGATCTTTTGATGGTATGAGATGTACTTGTATTGCATCAATATATTTAATTCACTCCTCTTGGTTATGATTTGATGAAATAAATATCTCTAGAGAATCTATTTTCCACTAAATGCAAAGGTATTTGAGTTAATATATCTCTTCCTACACACTATTAGTAAATAGTTTGAAACTGAATTGAAAATTTTAACTGATCCAAGTGGATACTTTTCATCAAAAATTGAAGTGTTTCATATACTCCTGAAATCATTGTCAAGTCAAAGTGCTAAAAAAACTAAACCCAACACAATTTGAATGGAGTCAAAAGGAGCTTGTGCGCTCAAGTTAGGCTCAGTCAAAGTTGGGTCAACAAGTACCGAGAGCCAATCAAAAAGGCAAAAAAATGGATCATTTCAAAAAAAATCAAAATCAACATCAAAATGAAGAGCTCGTTGCCACAATCCCAACGCCACTCGTTTTGACAAAATTGGAGCTCGTACATTGAAGATATGGCCAGTCAAAGTGCAAGTTGACTTTGCTAATTGGACCATACGGATGTTGATGCTGACGAAGCAGTTCATACCATACAGTCAACGACATGGACCAATTAGGGCTTGACACATGGAATTATGTATGCTAATTGTGTAGTGATGTGGTTGCTAACTAAGTAGTGATTGTGCATTGTCTAGGTGTTGACTTGTCCTTCACATATCTATAATGGCAAATCAAAGCATGCCACATGGCCCAATCATCGGGTGTCATGTGGCATCCCCTGCGTGCACTCCTCTAGGTTTTTGGAAAATAGTTTAGTAGTTTTGTTTACCAAATTAATAGCGGGGTTTGAACCCACGACGTCCCACCTCACAGAAAGCTCGACGATTGTTGCACCACAATATCTGTGTTCAACCATATTAAGATAGTGGTTTGTTTGTTGTCTTAAAGTTGGAAATCAAGTGTTAAAATTAGCAGGTTGGGGGTCGATCCTCTGACCTCCCCATCCCCAAAACTCTTTACCACTGCCACACCATTGTGTGGCTTCAAAATATGTGTGGGCCTAATTTCCTTTTAAAGACTATTCAAAGTTGAATATGCCCTAAAAACAAAGATTTAACCCCTTAAATTAAAATACAAATCAATCTCCTAAATCTACCAAGATTAAAGGTGATCTATAAAATCTGAAGAATGTAATTTTGAAGGGCTTAAAGGAATTTAAGAATATTAAAATATTACAAAGGGTATTTTTATATTGTAAAAGGGGATCTTATGAAGATTATTTTTGTAAATAAGGGAGATTGGAAAAATTACACGATGTAAATAGGGGATATGGCCTAATTTTGTAAATCATATGGTTAGTAACCATATTAGGAAAATTTAATGTATACAAAGTGGGGAGTTTAGGAGTTTGGTAACCAAGTGGTGACTTATGAGAGAATTTGTATGGAGAATCTGAGTGTGTGAATCTGTGCATCAAAGGATCGTTACTCTGATACACTTAAAGGAGGAAGAATTTGAATCTCATGGAGACTCAACACTATATTCTTTTGATGCCTTGTAATCAGTTTGGAGCATAATCAAGGATAAGTCACTTTGTTGGAGAGGACTCAAATACGTAGCCGTTTTGGAGAACTCCGTTATCAAATTGTGTTTTGTCTTCTCCCTTGTATCTCTCTTTTATTATGTTCATCACTTTATTATTGCTTTGTTTGTTTAAGCATTTTAATTATGGAATTAAACATTTTAAAGACCTTCAATACAATCATTGTAAAAGTTATTATTAACGTGCAATAGTCCTAATTTAAAGAAAGAAATGAGATTATCTATAGTAAGAGAGAAATGTATAAACAAATCAAAGACAAAAAAATTTTATACCTTAGCACCATGCCTAATAATGGCACCAAAAATATCTAACTCTATTTATGTTCAATAAATTGATGTAGAAGGGGCATGCATTCAACTCAATAGACCAACAAATCCTTTATAAAGCAACTTGCTGACTAAAGTGTGTTGTACATTTAATTATATAAAAATAGGGAATCTGTGATATTGGAAAAATGGATCTCGACCCCAAATCACACTATTTCCAATATCACAATAGGGAAAGAGGGATTAAAAATGATATTAGCACCCACTTAGCTACAATACTCAATGGAAGAGCTAGAATGGTGGATTAGGGTTCTAGTCCTTTGTTAGGTATGATGTAGATTTGATTAAATGATTATTAATTGACTAAATTTGATAATGCAAAGGTGTTCCTAGTTTAATAGCTACTCAAGAACTGATTTCACTCTCCTATTGCTTTTGTTCTACAAGTTATTCTCTTTTGGACTCACTGTCGAAACTTCGTCTCTCACTGATAAAATCCACTTTCCTTGAGTTGATGACTTGTAGGAATTGAATGCTTGAATGAGAAATTAGTCTTCAATCTTCATCCAATTCACTTCATATCTATAACCTACACACATGAAAGAGGGGGGAGGGTTTTGTTGTATAGGAGCTTTCCTAAGTCAAACCATATTTTTGGTATTTCTACCTCCAAAATGGTTATGATGATGTAAAAGGAGATCTTATCCTTGGTCAAGCAAAGGCTTATGATAAAAATTGATAAATTGACAATTGCTACAACTCACTACTCATATTTACATTCCTTGATGAATTAAAGTAATGTTCTCATCACCTTAAAGGATAAATTGATACTTGATTTGAATTCCTACAAGTGTTATTACTCACAAAACAAATAAACATGAAACATGAAAAACCTGACATAAAAATATGATGCATGGATAAAATGATGCTTGACTAAAATAATGCTGCTATAATTTTGTTAATTCTACTCTTGACTACCTTAGGATGCTAAATTATGATCTCAATTACTTTCTCAAACATGCTAGGATCAAAATGATGAAAATAACTTGTATTTATGTGTAATTCTTCTAATTTCCCAAAAAGTTTAAATTTTCAAATTTTAAAATGTTGACACCAAAAAATTTAAAATTTAGCCCAAATAGGTTGGACAAGGGTGTTGGATGCCCTAGTCTATACCCATCCTTTTTGGGTCCTTAAGCATTAATATTAAATATTAAATATTTATTTTCAATCCCATATTTCATTTTTCCAAAGATATTTATAAAACAAGCAAATTAAATGCATAATTAGGTCCAAGCACATGGGGGGGAGTTAAACCTAGTGTGAAATCGTCAAGGGTGACATTTTTTTATGCTACAAAATCATATTCTTCTTGGATGGTACCTATAATATATGTGCGATTGAGGATTTCTAAGTTTTCATAGAGGTTGTACATATAAAACTTGACTGAAGTGAACTTGACTGAAAGTAAAGTATATCTTATCAACCTTAATTATTGATAGTTGCTACAAGTAGGTAATCTTGTTGGGACAACAACCAAATTTTTCTCAACTATGATGTAATTATTTACTGATGCAACTATGCAAAATGATTTTTGATAATTAAATGATTATTGTTAACAATTTAAATCAAATCAATTAACACTACTAACAATCTATTTTAGTAAGTTGTTAAAAAAAAAAAAAAACTATAAAGAGTATTACAATTACATCAAGTAGCCCTTGCTTGGGTGGCTACAATATTACAAAATCTAATCAAATATCAAGAATCCATCTATTTGATTGAATCTATATTCTATTGTATTATAGAATTATAACTCAAATCTCACAACAAAATTACAAATAACAAGAGAAATAATAGCAAATTTACTAGAAATGTGACTCATAGAAGATCTATTATATATATGTGGTCTAAATAGTCTATTTATTCTTGACTCTAAACTTAAAAATATATGTCATCTCATCCACAAATATACCTGGAGAGAACATATTCCTATACAAATCAAAATGTAAATAGGAAAATGATCATGCAAAGGTGTATGAGTATCATAGTCCTATTATAATTCTTCATCATAAATAAGGAAAATATAAATAAAATCATGCAAAATAGAGCATAATACACAAGTTCAAACCATAATTTGTTGTTGTCATAAATTCCTTCTTATCTTCATAAATATCTTTATTATTGGTGATAGAATGAGTGATAAAGAGAATGATTTATGACTAAACCACTCCCACAATACTCAACTACTTCTTCCTTCAGTTGTGGCTTGTTACATTCTTTGTTGTAGATGAACACTCCTTGGGTTGTGGGAAGATAGGGGACTTTTGCTATGGGTTGATTGCTCCTTTGTTGCATAGGGGTTAGTTATTTTCAACATTATATTTATATTATAAATTACCATAACTAACATAAAACACTTATATTTTATAATAATTTATTAATGCACACAACCATTCAACAATATACCATATATCTTGGAAATGTTTAAAAAATTCATGAGAAATATCAAACTTAAAAAGGAAAGTGAGGACAATTTCTAAACTCATCAGCTAGTCTACAATATTATTTCTCAAAGGTGTGAAAATTAAGCCAATACCCCTCTCTAACATAAATTTGAAGTATTGAACCTTGATTAGATTGTAATACCACTTGTAGATTTGCTTATAGACTACCTTCCTATGAAACTATTTTTGGAGAAATCAAACTATGTTTCTAGATGCCTTTGTTTAAAGGTTGTAGCACTCTATATACAATTTCACCTTCTCTATTATGATATGATAGATTTTGAATACTCAAGATTACTATAATGTATTTTTTGCACATGTTGATCGAACAATTTTGTTTTATAGGGATTTAACTTTGGTTGTCTATTGTAAGTTGTTTTTTAAATTGAATGTAAAATGTTATAAGAATATATTTTTATTCTATTACAATTTTATTTTAGTTAGCTCAGGGGATAGGTAGTGTGCTACAAGTTACTTATTTTGCTTAAAGTTAAATGTATTGGTGTTTTCTTTGCTCTTATAATTGATTTATGGAATAATGAGATAGTTTTTAAATTTTCAATATGCTTATTGTCACTAGTTTGAACATACATTACATTGAAACTAGATGGGACATTAATAACATCTCTTTTTACCATATAAAAATAGAAATTGAAGTATGGAAAATTTCAAAGAACTACCATGGGATGTGCAAGCATCAAACACAAACTAAGTTGATTACATTGGGTGAACAAAATAAACACTCTAAGTTCTATAAAAAAAAAGACAATTAAACTAAGTTCTAGAGAGCTATAATTTATTATTTAAAATATAAAAATATTTAAAATATATATTTTTCTTTAACACCCAAAGTGCACTAGAAAATAACACAAATAATATGTGATTATAATAGAAGTTCCTTTGACAGGAATATGGTCTTGAGAAAGAAAAAAGTTAGCATCAACAAGTAGTTTAGAAGAGAATTATGGGCACCATGATGGAACCCCTCAAAAACTTCTCAATTCCATTTTACAATTGTGCAAAGTTTGGCTTGGACCCTTATTTCTGGATATCATCATTGTGTTAGGGATTTTATGTTCTTAAAACCTTTCAGAATTGGCCTATGAGTAGAAAAACCCTTGGCTATTCTAAATTTGCATTGACCTGATGTTCCCGGTCCTCGATTATTTAAGATATCACTTATGCCATCTAAGTCATTGTTTTCACTGACCCTCAAAGTTTAGGATTGTCGGTCACCTTGATCATTTTTCATTTTTTAAATTTTTTCTATTGTTGAGCATGATTTTCCTTTTAAATGACCTAAGTATTAAATCCTAATTCCTAAGGTTCAAAATCATGTTAGCTTAGAGGTGGCTCCTTTTAAGCTAACTTTTGCAGTATGTGCAAAATTGGGATTTGTGTTGGTCATTTGATAGTCAGGGGTTGATCACCACCATTCCCTTTGTGCCTACGCTAATATATTTCTTCTTATTTTATTTACATGGGTTGATGGGCTTCAGCCACGTGTCTGGTGCATTGGTGGCCTATTCTCCTTGGTAAAGATAGTTGGCACCATTCAAAGAAGATCAATGATTGCAGGTTTGAGACGTGGCCACATCTTGATCACTCCCCATGTGCCCGTGTTGGTTTATTTCATGTTATTTTAAAGACATGAGCTAGCCAATGATGGCCACATGTTACTGTCAGATGGTGGGACCATTGTTTCCAAAAGGGCAGTGGACATGGCTTTTAACAAAGATCAATGATGAACACTACAACATATGTTCTCACCGGGATCATCCCTGCATGCCCATCTGTATTGTGCATTAAGGAAAGATGATCACATGGGCTAGCGAGTTGAGTGACACTTATCACTTTTGTGGGACCTGAAAAGCTCTAAAGATGATGATTGGTTTGTAAGGAAGGAAATCAACAGTCAATGGTGGGCGATGTGGGTAAATCCTGACCATTCCTCACCATCCTGTAAGGGTCCTACTTATGTGTCATATTTTGTAGTGGGAAAGTGGTCAAGTGCCACATGGACATTCTAAAAGGCTCCAATATAGACTCTAGTGGAGTTAGAATGCTTCTAAATTTGGCTAAGAGGGTACTATTTCCAAATGGTGCCATTTTTAAGTTTATTCTTTGAGGCACATGTTTGGGATTTCAGTTGTCTATTCTGACAGTTATTGATACATGTGGGAAGGCAAAAATAAAGTAGGGAAATGTACAAACCAATATTTTGATATTAGATCAAGATCATTCCTTCTTGTTTTTCTAGGAAGAAATACAAGTGTATTAATTCCCATGGGTAAGTGTTGTGCATGTTTGGCACACATGCCCCGCCATCGGAAGGGACCCCTTTTTTTCGCTCCCGACAGGCTGCTTTGCTCCTGTCTTGTTTTGTTTCCCATAATCTAGGCCCAAATTGGTCATGTGCCATCAAATGATCAAATTCCCCTTACCAAATTCACCTACTTAGGGTATTCAAATCCGTGGAGAAATAAAGTCGCCCGTCCCCTTTCTTCCTTTTGTCTTGTTCCTACTGTTTGGAAACATCCGTGGACCCCTGCTGGTTCGTTTTCTACATTTTTGACTTTGAGGCCAACTTTTTGGTGGATTTGGGATGTGTTTGGGGTCCCTAAGTGAACTGCCAAAGTTTTGTCAATGTTTCGTAAAGTTTTAGTGGTTTCAGAGCTTTCCCTCTGGAATTCCCTTCCTCTTTGGCTATTTGAAACATTCGGACCTCATACCCGTTTGCTTCTTACTTATAAATTGGTGATTTGGATGTTTGGGTGCTGCATGAATCGCCAGTTTTCAATGTTTCAAAGCCTGGTTTCAGAGCTTCATCCCCTTTATTGTTTTCGAACATCCAGGAGCCTGACTACCAAATTCTCCGTGCCATTTTTGGGACTCATTACTTTTGGCCATTTTGAAGCCATCCGTGGGAGTTGCCCAGCTGAGCTCCGGGTTCTCCATGGCCATTTCCGAGACTCATCCCTCTGCGGCTGTTTTCTTTGAATATCCGTGACCCCTCACAGTCCGATTTACATTTTTGATTTTAAGGCCAACTTTTGGACGGATGTACGGTCCTAAGTGACCACAAAGTTTCAATGTTTCATAAAGTTTTGGTTTCAAGCCTTTCCTCTAGAATTTTTACATTGAACACCACACCCCATTGTTAATCACTTCCATACATTGGACTTTTAAATAACTTTTGGTGATTTATGTGTTTATGCCTAAGTTAACTCGGCAAGGTTTTGTCAATGTTCTATTGCTCAGTGTCTGCAGTCATTCTTTTGGCCTTTTGGAAACATCTCAGGAGCTGTGGTTTCATTCGAGCTGTTCTTTGTGGTTGTTTTCGTGACTTATCCTTTATTATTTTAAACATCCGTAGCCCTGACTCAAATTAGCCCACCCTTTTATGGTCACGGACTCCGTCTGTATTATTTCGGGATCATCCTCCATGGCCGTTTTGAACTTCTACTTTTTTTGAAATGGTTCCAATCTTGAGGAAGCTTTTCTAGGCATTCTTCCTTCCCCTTTTGCTATATGCGATAATTGAAAAATCTCATTTTTTCTATGTTTTGTGGGGTCCAGGAACCTCCCTTCCGGTTTGTTGTCCCTTGTTCGTTGTCCACCCCCTTAGGCCTACATTAATGTTTATGATCTAAATGAGCTCCAAATATGAATATTATGATCTTTTGATGATGCATGGATGGATCTAACAAGGATTTTGCAAGATTTTACTAACGTTTTCCTTGATTTTTCTATGAAAACACTTATGACACCTCATGTATGCAGGATCCAAGAAGCCTACCGTGGGTCCGTTGAGGAGACCCATTGAGAAAGTTGAACCAGGAATGCACATAGCTCCTGTCACCATTGGTTTCATGTTCACCTCTCCCCCTCGTACCCACCAACAGGGTTGACATTAGAAGAAGGCATGTGCCAAGGAAGTCAAGGACAAAAATGCAAGGGGGTGGCCTTGAAGAAGGCATGAAGGCGCTGTCCTACTTTTCACCAAATGATGATGAGCTATCTGCCCAAATCAGGGGCAACCAATCAATTGATGCCAATCGTCGACAGGCTCATTTGATCCAAGGAAGAACACTGCAAACACATGAAGTAAGAGGGAAAATTTCAGGTAGTTTCTGCTACAGTGAAAAGGGAAATCAACTAAATGATGAAATTGCTACAGTGACTAGCACTAGGTGACAAAACAGGGAAATACAAGGATGTATTTTAAATTGTTGAATATTGTGGGGTAGGTGAAACCCTAATGCAATCAAATTTGGGCCATTCAATGCAATTCAATCCTAGCCATTCATTTGGTCTTTGGAAAACTATAAATAGGGGCTTTCCCCTCATTTGTAAGGGTTGGAGAGCTAGTGTAAAAAGAATTTGCAGCAATAGAAGACAACATTGCATGATTTTATGGATGTTCTCTTTGATTTTGCTCATTTTGCATGCATGGTTCTACCTTCCATGTTAGTTTTAGTGTTAGTTTCTTGAATGGAAGTGATAATGGAAATTTCTATTATGGTATTTGATGAACTTTCAACCCATACTTTTAGCACTTGTTGATGACAAACTACTGTGTAAAGTTAGTCTGGGCTTCTTTATTCCATTGTTGTAACTTAGTTTGATTGCATGTTCATGATGTGCATGTGCAATTTGAAAATCAGTAGACCTTAGGAGATTACACTGGTTTTGTGTAGCTGTAGGTTCTCTTGGTCAAGCAAAACTTAGTTTTAGGGAGTTTGTCTACTATAGCAACCACCATTATTACTATTCATTCATAGCTTAGGATTAGAAAAAATTTCTTAATCCTTCTCATTTTGCCATTATTTTTAATCTTTGGTTAGAGTAGGATCCAAAGCATCACCATGAAGCTAAATCAGATAAACTTGATAAGTTTTAACTTGTTGTTTTGAATGGATAGCCGTTGTTCATTCACTTCCAGCACTTTGAAACTGCATTTGCAAACCCAACTTCCCATGTTTTGTAACTCATCCATTATTCCGCCTTGTAATTCCAACAAATCACATCAAAAAACTGAGATATTCCAAGCACTGTCAAGACCTAACATTAGAGACCTTGGGATAGTGTTCTACAATCTGAATGTGGAAGATTATCTTTCAAGAGAGGTAGTGCACCTACACACTTCCTGTGTTGAGAAGTGCATAAAAAACACATCAACAAAACTGGCGCTAGAAGGAGGGCATGACATGTTAAGGCTACAAAGTTGAAAGTTGGAAATCGAAAAAAATACTTTCAAAGAAGAAATATGAGATAGGGAGATATCTTTTAATGCTAAAAATAAAAAAATTCTGAAGGCAAGTAGAAGCTGAATCAAAATGGAGCAGCATGCACAAATTGACATCATTCAGCTTCATGTAGATTTGAATAGGAGATTGAAGAAGCCATTGTAGCAATTTGCATTGGTGAATAGATCTTGGATCCATTGCACTCGCAGGAACAATGAGTTGGGGTGTCTAACTTTCTTGAGCAGAATTGAAAAGGTTTTGCAAGGAGAAAATGTCTTCAAATCTGCAAAGAAATAAAGTCGCCCGTCCCCTTTCTTCCTTTTATCTTATTCCTACTATTTGGAAACATCTGTGGACCTTTGCCGGTCTTGTTTCCACATTTTTGACTTTGGGGCCAACTTTTTGGTGGATTTGGGATGTGTTTGGGGTCCCTAAGTGAACTGCCAAAGTTCCGACAATGTTCCATAAAGTTTCGGTGGTTTCAAAGCTCTCTAGAATTTCTCTCTTGCTATTTGAACATCCCCGACCCCTCGCCACCGGGTTTCCACATTTTGACCTCGGGCCAACTTTTGGTGGATTTGGGATGTGTTCAGTCCGTAAGGAATCGCCAAAGTTCTGGCCAATGTTCGTGAAAGTTTGGCGGTTTTAACTTTCTCCATTTTCCTTGATGTTTTGAAACATCCAGACCCCTCGCTGATCCGATTTCCAGCATTTTTTGACTTTGGGGTAACTTTTGGTGATCGATGTGTTTGGGTGTTTAAGTGACTCACAAAGTTTTGTCAATGTTTTAGAAAGTTTTGTGGTGGTTTCAGAGTTTTGTCCCCTTTGGTTGTTTGAACATCCTGAGCTCGACACCGGCTCAAGCCTCGGGCCCTCCATGGTCGCTTTCTCAGACTCATCTTTTTGGCTATTTTGAACATCCGTGAGCCCCGACCCTTCATATTGCTGACTCCATCCCTTTGTGGTTGTTTTAAACATCCGTGGACCCCTATTGGTCTGGTTTCCACATTTTTGACTTAGAGGCCAACTTTTTGGTGGATTTGGGATGTGTTTGGGGTCCCTAAGTGAACTGCCAAAGTTTCATCAATGTTTCGTAAAGTTTAGATGGTTTCGGAGCTTTCCCTCCAGAATTCCCTTCCTCTTTGGCTGTTTGGAAACATCTATGGACCCCCGTCGATCCGGTTTCCACATTTTTGACTTTGGGGCCAACTTTGGTGGATCCGGGATGGTTTTGAGGTTCCTAAGGAACTCGCCGCGTTTCATTAACGTTTCGTTAAGTTTTGTGGTTCCGATTATTCTCTTGGTTGTTTTGAAATATCTGGAGCCCTCGGTGGCTCAAATTTTCTGAGCCTGCCACCTTTGTGGCTGTTTCCAGGACTCTATCCTCTTGGCCATTTTTGAACATCCGTGGAGCCCCAGTGACCCGACCTCTAGAGCCTGGCCCCTTTGTGGCCGTTTCTAGGACTCTGCCCCTCCGTGGTTGTTTCCGGGACTCTGTCCCTCCATGGACGTTTTGAACTTCTGCTTTTTTTTAAATGGGTCCAATCTTGAGGAAGTTTTTTTGGGCATTCTTTCTTCCGCTTTTCCCATGTGCTATAATTGAAAAATCTCAATTTTTCTATGTTTTGTGGGGTTCGGGAACCTCCCTTCTAGTTTGTTGTCCCTCCTTTGTTGTCTGCCCTCTTGGGCCCGCATTAATGTTTATGATCTAAATGAGCTCCAAATATGAATATTATGATCTTTTGATGATGCATGGATGGATCTAAAAAGGATTTTGCAAGATTTTACTAATGTTTTCCTTGATTTTTCTATGAAAGCAATTATGACACCTCATGTATGCAGGATCCAAGAAGCCTACCGCGGGTCCATTGAGGAGACCCATTGAGAAAGTTGAACTAGGAATGCACATAGCTCCTGTCACCATTCGTTTCATGTTCACCTCTCCCCCTCACACCCACCAACAGGGTTGACGTTAGAAGAAGGAATGTGCCAAGGAATTCAAGGACAAAAATGCAAGAGGGTGGCCTTGAAGAAGGCATGAAGCAGTTGTCCTACTTTTCACCAGATGATGATGAGCTATCTACTCGAATCAGGGGCAACCAATCAATTGATGCCAATCGTCAACGAACTCATTTGATCCAAGGAAGAACACTGCAAACACATCAAGTAAGAGGGCAATTTTTAGGCAATTTCTGCTACAGTGAAAAGGGAAATTAGGTAAATGACGAAATTGCTACAGTGACTGGCACTAGGTGACAAAACAAGGAAAATACAAGGATGTATTTTAAATTGCTAAATATTGTGGGGTAGATGAAACCCTAATGTAATCAAATCTAGGGCATTCAATGTAATTCAATCCTAGCCATTCATTTGGTCTTTAGAAAACTATAAATAGGGGCTTTCCCCTCATTTGTAAGGGTTGGAGAGATGGTGTAAAAAGCATTTGCAGCAATAGAAGACAACATTGCATAATTTTATGGATGTTCTCTTTGATTTTGCTCATTTTGCATGCATGGTTCTACCTTCCATTTTAGTTTTAGTGTTAGTTTCTTGAATGGAAGTGATAATGGAAATTGCTATTATGGTATTTGATGAACTTTCAGCCCATACTTTTAGCACTTGTTGATGACAAACTGCTATGTAAAGTTAGCCTGGGCTTCTTTATTCCATTGTTGTAATTTAGTTTGATTGCATGTTCACGATGTGCATGTGCAATTTGAAAATCATCAGACCTTAGGAGATTGCACTGGTTTTGTGTAGCTGTAGGTTCTCTTGGTCAAGAAAAACTTAGTTTTAGGGAGTTTATCTACTATAGCAGCCACTATTGTTACTGTTCATTCATAGCTTAGGATTAGAACAGCTTTCTTAACCCTTCTCATTTTTCTATTATTTTTAATCCTTGGTTAGAATAGGATCCAAAGCATCACCATGAAGCTAAATCAGATGAACATGGTGAGTTTTAACTTGTTTTTTTGAATGGACATTCACTGTTCATTCACTTCCAGCATTTTGAAACTGCATTTGCAAACCCAACTTCCCATGTTTTGTAACTCATCTGTAAGTCTGCCTTGTGATTCCAAAAAATCACATCAAACAACTGAGATATTCCAAACACTGTCAAGACCTGACATTAGAGACCTTTGGATAGTGTTCTGCAATTTGAATGTGGAAGATTGTCTTTCAAGAGAGGTAGTGCACCTACACATTGCCTATGTTGAGAAGTGCATAAAAAACACATCAACAGTAAGCAGGTAATTATAGCAGGAAAATTTTTAATTGATGCTAAGAATGTTGTTGAAATACGTGTACAGAGTGGATGTATATCTACTTGGGGATTTTATGGTCAAGAAAAGGAATTGAAAGCACAATTCAAACTAGGTCATAATTAAATTTGCACCAGTAATCTATCTGTTGATTTACTTTTAAAAACATGATCAACGGTTGAGATTAAAAAAGATCAAAGCAAACTATTGTTAGCTCGCATGCACAAGCTTTCTTTGAAGTATTAATGGTTGGGACACTTGCATGGCTCGATATAATGAGGACCAATGGCCATATTTTTCATTCAAAATTTGAATTCAGACACTGATAACTAAGTTTGAGTCGTAGAGCATAATTAGTGAAGGTTTTTTGGTTCTTATCACTAAGAAAATGAGTAAGGCATGAGAGTTTGTTAGGTCAATTCAAAGGTCTAGGAGATTGAGTTTGTTCGAGTCTAAGGAGAACACTCTTGAGGATGAAATTAAGACATAGGGAGCTCCTAATACACCAAAGAGTAGAAGGGAACATAGGAAATTCAAGAAGTACGGTGTTAAGATTAATTATCGCCTGAGGATCCAAACTATTTCAAAAGAGTTGGTCAAGTTCAAAGGGAAAAATCTGGTGTAATATGAAAACAAGGCAAAGAAAAAGTGCAAGTATCATAAGGCTTATATGGGAGGATGTAATTCTCCCAGCGAGGTTTCTAATAGCCCTTCAGAAAGTGAGGGTGACATTGATCCAGAGTGCGACCATTATCCACTTTCCCTTGTACCTTCTAATGATTCTCAAGAGGAGGTGGTGGTAGTAGTTCCTCCAGTTCCACCACGAACAAGACGTGGGAAAGTATCCTCTAAGGCTAATGACATAGAGTGATGACTCTGCCCCATTTTTTATTTTTGATGACACCATAGCCCTTTTTTCAGGATTTTCCTATTCATCATTCATGTGATTTCTTGTTTCTAGTGCTAATGTGGAAATTTCTTAGGCTGGTGTGTTGGAGAAGTGTCAGACTTTCTAACCATGGCAAAATGTAGGCTTTTTTTAGGAAGTATGCAAGTTTTTGCTAGAGCTACAAATGGAGAATCTTCTTTGGTCAACAAGGACTAGGATTTGATGTTACTGTAGTAACAAACTTTTCCTTTTGAGGAGCTAGCATGTCTTCATTCAAAGGAAGAGGAATTTGGTCTTTTACTCTTTTGTTTTCCGCAATGACTGCATGAAAGTAACTTAGGATGTCTCAAAATTTGGTGCAGATCATCTTCAAAAGAAATGAAATGTAAATTTAATTTAGTTTGATGCTTGTTGCTCCCTTGTTCTATAAAAGGAATTTCAAGGCTCATTACAAAGGGTCTAGTTTTTAAGTTTCAACATGGTTTTAGGTGAAAGCTAAGTTTAGGAAAGGCATCTTGTAAAGAATATGGATAAATAGAATAGTATATTGTCTTGGGTATGAGTCCTGTGTGTAATAGTCTTAAATTAGTTTTATAGAAGCTATTGATATTGGAACAAATCTTAGTTTGGAATCAAACACTAATCTATGTATCTTTCTCAAGAGTTATGATTGAAAATACTAATGGTGTTATCATTTATCTTCAATTGTTCATTGAATGTATGATTTTATTTTAGCTTTAACTCAAAGAGTTGATTAAAATGATTGAAGAGGGTTATAGATTTTTTAAGAAGTGGGTGTTTTTAGGCATTGTGAGTTTTCATAAATACAAATCACTATGAAAATAGTCCACCCATCTCTAAATTAAAGTAGCTTATATATATTACTGGTTCTTATATATTTGACTCTGTTGCTCCAATTGATGAAACACTAGTCTATTTGTTAGAAAATATTGCATGAAAATGAGTAATTAGCATACCTAGGCACAAACTTAAAATAAGAAAAACATTCATTTAAAATATTTTAAAGTATAGTATACAAGTTTGGAATATCCCTAATTTTTATTAAATAGATATTCATTCATTTAAAGGTCTTCCAAATCTTAAATGCATTTCATTTATTTGCAATAAATATGAATCAATCTATGTATAAATTTGTTACCAATTAGATATACCTCATATGAACATGATAGGGAACACCCTCCTAGGTCCCACAAAGCCTAAAGTGAAGGAGTAAGGACCTTAAAATCCTTTACTCATTGTGTTGACCACTAACATTGTAGTATCTTCACTATAGGAGTTGGCTACTCTTTAGAGAATTGCTTGGTTCTACTAGAAAAATCACCAACATAAATGGAGACTCTACTGTGGACAATGTTGAGAATATTTTGATAGAAGATCATCTAGCCTTACAAGTCAAGATTTTGGTGAGTCTGGACACTTGGTTTAGATATTAAGAACTTTTTAGACCTGGAAGTGATTCTATTGTAGTGATGTTAAAGAATTTATGTGTGATTCTGCTATGGGAAAAAAACCTAGAACAAAATTCATTCTTAAAAGGAGCTTCATATTGCTTGAAGTTTAGTCCTCTGTGAAGAGAGGTGGAAAATCTATCTAAAGAACCTATTGAAGATGTGAAGAGTATTTTAGATCTACAATAATTCCAATTAGGAAGAAAAATCTATAGCAACTACAATATATCTAGGTATTCTTCATATTTTGGTTTTCAAGAAGCATACATTTTGTATATGAAGATCACATGTGAAAGTCATGAAAAATTTGGTTCCCTATTAATTGATTAATCACTAAGAAAGGGAATGGTAGTGATTGTTCTGTATACTTCTATATTAATAAATTGCAAAATCTAGTATGAAGTGAAGTATAAATTATTTCTGGAAGAAATTCATTCAGAAGATCTTAAGCAAATCAAGATAGAAATTTGCATTATAAAATCTTAAGATTATGTTGTAAAAGAACTGGGATGTACCCTTTATAACTAAAATATTGTTATGAAAAGCTTGTAAGGGTATAAGAAAGTATATAATCAATATATACACCTTGGTATAATTTAGTGTGCAACCATGGTTCGTATTCAACTCAAATAGAGTTGTAAGAGAAGTTTTGACTCTGAAAGATATAGAGCTATTAATTTCATTGGAATTAATGGCTACCCAAATGTTATTCCATCTAAAAATAGGGAATATTTACCAAAATTCAGTGGTACAAAGAATGAAGCAACAAATAAGCATTTGTAAGAATTTAACAATTTAATGGATGACTGAGATAGATCATAAGGATGTGGTTATGAGATTATTTGTTCAATCTTTGAAAGGAGATGTAAGGGACTGGTTCTTTGATTTACCAACCTATTCTGTTTATTCTTGGAGTGAATTCAAAGTAGTATTCCTAGAGCAATTTGGTGAAAGGATCAATGCTAGTTCCATGCTTAATAAATTTATGAATATTGAGAAAGAAGAGAATGAGCTAATTCCATCATTCAACCAAAGATTTAATAAAGCATTGAGAGATATCCTTGAAGGTATGGTACTAAGTGATGCAGTATGTTTGGTTATTTATTTGGGAGCTTTTGATAATGAGATGAGCTATTTGCTGATAGATAAGGATCCTAAAACCTTGTATCAAGAATATGGGATGGCTATGAACACTAAAAATAATTTGAAATATGGAATGCAAAGAAGCTATCTAGCTATAAGTATTTGATGTCCTAGGACACTAAATATTGATAAAAAGTGTGATTCAGCAAGTAAAGATGAGTGTGAAAGCACCTGCACTCCTATTGTTTCAACTTACACATCATTCCATGATATTGATCATATAGACTCCCAAGCATATCTTCAAGAAGTTGCATGCATTTATAATCCTATATCCTCAGTTCAATATCTCTCTTGCATAATAAGACATGAAGGAGAACCATCATATTATCTTTATACAAGATTTGTGGATACTTTGTCTTCAATTCTTGAATGCCATAGACCTAAAAATTTAGTGTGCATTGATTTATTTTATGAATCTTATGAACCAGGTTTGAGTGTTGTACTGAAGGAGTTGAAGCTAGTTAGGCTTAACTAAGTGTGTGAATACATTTCTTGTTTTGAAAAGATTAGAGATGGTCATAGAAAACGATACTATGTTTTCAAACTACTATGGTAATGAATATGCTACTCCATACGAGTTAAGTAATGAGATATCACATAAAGAAAAAGAGAGTAGAGTGAAGATTGAAAATGTACACCCTAGTGAAGCAAATGAAATGTGTGGTTTCAATTCTTTTGAAGATTCTAGCACTTGTTGTCCTATGGAAGACATAGTATTGTGCAGTCAATTTGAAGATTCTGAAAATAGTTCCAGTGTTGATGGGTCCCCTTGCTATAATAATAATGATGATGACATTGAGCATGATTACTCGTCTGATATTCAAGGTTTTCCTCATAATAAAGAGATTATTTTTTTTGCTACAAATGAGAAATATGATAGTGGGAACATATGTTTTCCTGAGAAGGAACAACTCTCTTCCTATGAAGAATTTTCAAAATATGAGTTAGAGATGTTACTTGAAGAAGATGTAAATAAAGTTGAAAATCTATCTGTAGGTTCTTCTAGTGATTTTTGTGATTCTAAAAATAATGATGACTTGAAGGATTTAGATCTTCATGATGAGGAGGCAGAGGTTTTTATGTCAAAAATGAATGTAAGGGAAAATCCCTTATTTGATGAGCTTCCATCTTCACTAGAGATAATGAATGATGATCCTTATTGGTGCAAAGTTAATCCACTTTTTGTTGATAATTTTGATGATGCACTTGACACATGGTTATAATGTGGACTTGATCAAACAAAGACACACATTGATAAGCTTCTAGAGGGTGTTACATATGAATTTTTCACATTTGATATAAGGATTAATATCATGATGATAACTATTTAGAAGAATATGAATATTTTCAGTTTCCAATTTAGGTGGGAGATGTTTTAGTGGAGAATGACAATAAAATATAGATCAAAGAATGTTATTTTCAATATGAAGGTATGTCATGTGATGACAAAAAAATTTAGTTTGTGCCTGACAGTACAATGTAGAATGATAGTGATTACATTGGCAATGATATACTAAGAAAATTTGAGAAAAGTGATAGTAATAATGTTTGTAATTAGGTAGACTCCAAGGGTATCCACATATTCCTACTTGTAAGAAGGATATACATGTTTCAATGGTATGGAAAAGGTAAATGTGGGTTGAAGGAAATCAGTTCTTTCAATAGATTAGTTTTTGATAGGGGCAGGAATCAACCCTAAGTTTATGTGGCCTAGTGCCACCAAAGTGGAATTGAAGTCTAGTTAGATTGTAGAGTGCATACTACAAATTTGCACCTTAGGAAAAGGATTTAGATGAAGTGGAGATTGGATCTCCCTTTTTAGGTTTTTTTGGCCTAAGTAAAAATTGTGCATATTTTTTTTTCTTTTGATTTATATTTTCCTTATTGCCTGGTCTACTTCACCCATGATTCTGAGATCTCGCCATGCTTGCAAGAGGCATGTGTCCCAAATAGGATCCATTGATGGAACCCCTCAAAAAATTATTGGTTCCATTTTACAATTGTGCAAAGTTTGGCTTGGACCCTTATTTCTAGCTAAAGGGGTCATGTCCTCATCATTGTGTTAGGGTTTTTATGTTGTTAAAACCTTTTAGAATTGGCCTATGAGTCCAAAAACCCTTGGCTATTTTAAATTTGCATTAACCTAGTGTTCTGGGTTCCCAGTTGTTTAAGATATCACAGTTTATGCCATCAAAGTCATTGTTTTCACCAGCCCATAGAGTTTAGGATTGTCGGTCACCTTGATCATTTTTCATTGTTTAAAATTTTGCTATGGTTGGGCATGATTTTCCTTTTAAATGACCTAAGTATTAAGTCCCCATTCCTAAGGGTCAAAATCCCATTAGCCTAGAGGTGGCTCCTTTTAAGCTAACTTTTATGGCATGTGCAGAATTGGGATTTCGTGTTAGTCATTTAATTGTTAGGGGTTGATCACCACCATTCCCTGTGCACCTATGCTGATATATTTCTTCTTATTTTATTCGCATGGGCTGATAGGCTTCAACCACGTGTTTGGTGCATTGGTGGCCTATTCTCCTTAGTAAAGATAGCTGGCACCATTCAAAGAAGATCAACGGTTGCAAGTTTAAGACATGGCCACATCTTGATCACTCCCCGCATGCCCATGTTGGTTTATTTCATGTTATTTTAAAGATATGAGCTAGCAAGTGATGGCCATGTGTTATTGTCAAAAGATGAGACTAGTGTTTCTAGAAGGGCAGCGGACATGGCTTTTAACAAAGATCAATTACGAACACTGCAACATGTGTTCTCATCATGACTGTTCCCCACACGCTCGTTCGTATTTTGCATTAAGGAAAGATGATCACACGAGCTAGTGGGTTGAGTGACACTTGTCACTTTTGTGGGACCCACTAAGCTTTGAAGACAATGATTGCTTCATAAGGAAGGAAATCAATGGTCGATGGCAGGTGGCATGGGTAGATCCTGACTGCTCCTTGCCATCTCATAAGGATCCCACCTGTGTGCCATATTTTGTGGTAGGCAAGTAGGCAAGTGCCATGTGGACATTCTAAAATGCTCCAATAGACTCTAGTGGAGTTGGAATGATTCTAAATTTGGCTAAGAGGGTACTATTTCCAAATGGCACCATTTTTAAGTTTATTCTTTGAGGCACATGTTTCAGATTTCGGTCATTAGTTCTGACAATTATTGATATGTGTGGGAAGATGAAAATAAAGTAGGGTAATCATGTACGAACTAATATTTTAAGATCAGGTCAAGATCATTCCCCGTTCTACTACGAAGAAATAAAAGTGTATTAATTCCCACAGTTAAGCGGGTAATTATAGCACGAAATTTTTTAATTGATGATAAGTATGTGGTTGAAATACATGTACAGAGTTGACGTATATCTACTTGGGGATTTTTTGGTTAGGAAAAGGCATTGAAAGTACAATTAAAACTAGGTCATAATTCATTGCACTGGTAATCTATCCATTGATTTATTTTTAAAAACACGATCGATGGTTGAGATTATAAAATATCAAAGCATACTATTGTTAGCTCATGGGCACAAGCTTTCTTTGAAGTATTAATGGTTGGCACACTTGCATGGATCGATATAATGAGTGTAACACCCCTCTATTTTGGCTCTTTGTTTGTCAGTGTTATCCTTGTAATGCTTTGTTATGTTATGATGTGAATTTGGAACTTGGTTACTTCTGATTGCAATAATTAAACGATGTGAAGCTATATTTTGATGTGATTTTATTCTGATGCCACCTTTACGACATGTTTTGGATTAACTTAGAAGATATATGAATTAATGATGTTTTATGCTGTTGATCATGTTATTGATGTTAGATGCGTCAGTTAGTGAGATTGTATTGGTGAAGGGGACGGGATTGTATCACTCACTTGCGAGTGCCCTACGATTCTGAGATTTCCTCTTCACGGTGTGTCTGATCATATTATGTATATATGCACGTTTGACATGCTCTTTGTTGCAGGTTGGTAGGTATATGACATCGACTCCACCTGGTTTTCAGGTTTGAGTGTGTCCATTGACCAACGGAAACTAATTGGGAGATAGTAGCTAGGTTTTTTGTGTCAAGTCGTTACCCTAGTCACCGAGTGTCGTCGGGTTGTAGTCGGGTTTGGTTGTTTCATGTTGCCCAGTTCACCTTAATCTTTAATTGAATTCAAGTTATAATGGCTTGTGTTGTTAATCTGTGGCTTTAATGTAATTGGTTGTAATGCTAGGAATGTTATTTACTTTATTAATTAATTTAATTTAATTAATAAAATAATCTAATCTTGGGTTAGATTTATTTTATTGATTAATTAAATTAATTGTGTGAATTGATTAAGTTATTTCTTTTGAATTAAAAGTGTTGAAAGTTTTAAATTCTTTTATTGAAAAGAAAAATAAAAATAAAAGTAAAATTAAAAGGTATTACATTTTATTTGGAAAATAGAATTTTGTTTTAAGTTATTTAAAGTTCAAATGTTTCAAAAAATGCAATGATTTTGTAGAAAAGAGATTTTTGGAAATAGTTGACTTTTTGGAAAAAAGATATTTGTTTTTGAATTTGGAAATGGAAATAAAAATTTCAATTTCAATTTGAGAATAATTTGGGGGAAACTCTATTTTAGGGGATTTTTGTTCATTTTGAAGGGAGGGGGGTTTTCAACTTGGATGGAGAATTTTTTTGGTGGTTTTACTTGGATTGTGAAGGAGGTGGAGATTTTGGCTTGGGATGGATTCAATGGAGGAATTGGAGAACTCCATGTTTGAAGGCTTCAAGGTTTGGAGGAAGAAAACAGGTTCTTCTTATCTTTGCTTGTACATTTTGAAGATAGATTAGATTCTCTTCATGCTATTTGAAATCTTAAATGTTGTTTGAATCCAATGAAAACCATGGGTTATTTGTTTGAAAGCTTGCATTTTGTGTTGAGACTTTGAAAAGAAAACCAAAACAAGAATCAACAATGGAAAAATGAAATGAAAACCCAAAAGAAAACTCCTCATCCAAATTAAATCTTGAAACCCTCTTGTTGTTTGGATAAATTTGTTTGAGTTTTGGCAAAAAGTATTGCTCATTTTCTCAACTTGAGCTGGAAATGTTAATTGAAATTTCCCCCTTTCAAAAAAAAATATATATGTTGTTTTCTTCCCTGTTATTTTTCTTATTATTCTGGTTTATACCAGAAAAGAGGGAAATGAAAATTTTGTTTTGAAAACAAAAAATAAAATAAAATATTTGTTTTGTGGGGTGGGGAGATAAATCCCCCACCACCACCATCACCGCCACCGCCAGCGGTAGGCGGTTGTTGTGTGCTCGGCACACAGCCCCGCTGCCCGTAGGCGACGGCCGCTGTGCGCAAAGCGCACAGTTCTGCCGCCCGAAGGCGACGGCCACTGTGTGCTTTGCACACAGCCCCGCTGCCGTGGGAGGCGGTGGACTGTGTGCAGAGCACACAGCCCCGCTGACCACGGGGAGGCAGGGGTCGCGTGATTAGGGCTTCGGCCCCTGTTCAAAGCAAAATAAAATTCGTTTCTTTTTAAATAAAATAAAGTTTTATTTTATAATTTTTATGATATTTAATATTATTTGCATAATGGTTAATATTATATTTTTAATATTATATATTAATATTTAATATTTAATATTTAATATTTAATAAATAATATTATATATGTAATATTTAATTTATGTATTCTTTATTTAAACATTTTGTAATATGGGAATTTAAGTCTTGAGCAGTTGGATTACAATAATAGTATGTCGATAATTTAGACATTTAAATAATGATGTCTAATTATTTTAAATAGGAGATGTTTTAAAATAATTATAGTTTAATTATAGATGAAATGGAATCGTTATTTTGAAGGGTTAATTTAATCCTTATCTAGGATTGAGCAAATAGAATAAGAGTATTTAACTAATTCCTTAGATGGTGCCAAGCGAACATTAAATAAGTTAATGATTATTGAGAAAAAAGTTGATTCTTTAAGCAAATATCTATTCTTAGAAATTTTTAATTTCGACTTTCATGAATATTTAGTAAACCTTAGAATAGAGAAATAATGTGTTTAGAGACATGTTTAAAGGAAGTGAACTCTGAAGTGATTAGTTCATTGGTATAGATAAAATGAAAATTGAGGTTTGACCAACGGTTTACATAAAGTATTGACTTTGTTTGATTTATTTATTCTCTGATGAATTATGGATTAGATGACTTAATTGAAATGATTTTGGATATAATAGTGAAACTTAGAGATAATGATTGGGATAGTTTAATCAGTTGTTTTTAATCATTAAATTTTGAGTATGGAACATAGTTGAGGAGCTAGGGATAGCGAATGGTTTATTTTAATCAGAGGACTTTATTTACCAACTGTTGATCATAATAAGATATGTGATGGAGAAACGAAATATAATTATTGGTTTTAACTCCTTAAGTGGTCATCATGCTTAACTCACTATTAGGTATATTCGTTTTGGAATATAATTGATTTCAAGTAGAGATAAGATTAAGTTGATTTATTTAATGTTAAGTTGAAATCATGATTGAAATCATTTAATCTGAATGTTTATTTTTCAAGATGTTTACTTATAGAATATGATTGCAGAACTGAGGGTAAAGGATGAACTTATTATCTAACCTGAATGATTTATTAATCAAGTGACTCATCTATAGTATGTCATCATGAAACTTAGAGAGAATGGTTGATTTAAATTTTAACCAGATAGCTACATTATTAAAGTGTTTTGATTATGAATATGGTGATGAAATTTAGAGTAAATGATCTATTCTTTAAACATTTCATTGTCATGAAAAGAAATGGGATCAATTGATTGGATAAATGTAAGTCATGAAATCTGTGTTTGACTGGATTTAGGAAATCCGAACAATAGCTTACCTATTTGTCTAAAATGTGTTCAGTGTTTAATTGTTCGCCTTCGATGTTGTGGACTGAGAGTGAATGTTTTGAGAGTCTTCCTATTCGGGTTCATTTATTGGTATGGGTGGTTATACGTGAGTGAGCCTTTGTTATGTACTTGGTTTCCGTGTTATGAGAAAAGTTTGTTTGGCAAAATTTCTTCCTTAGGCATTTAAAGAATGTGTAAAACCCCGTCCCGCGACCTAGAGGACGATGCAATACTGCGGAAGCACAACTAGTTTTTTTTTTTTAAGTTAAAATAAGACGAGTAAAGTAACCTACTCTAGCCACATGCATCCTCTAGGCTACACAACGCGTCTACATGTGAACACCATTACTTATAAAATTTAACCAACCATAGCATATGAATATTAAACTCAAGATACAACTTACAACAAAACATTAAACCATTTCAAGATAAATCTAACACATAGAAATGTATTAAACATATTTCCATATATACAACACCATTAAATCCAATAATGAATAGATCATAAATACTATTACAATTACATCACAAAGGTTCACCTCGATACAAATGAGGTATTACAATTATACATATAGATCCACAGTTACAATGAAGAAGGAGAAGAACAACTCCAGAGAACCACACGAGCTCCTCGAACAAGAAGATCTCGCCATCATGAACAGGAAGAGAAACTCAACAGTGTAAAATGCACGCCACCCAACCATCTGGTACCCGTAGGCCCAGCCCCCGTGCTAGGAGATAGTAACAAGTAACCAAGACAAACCTATTACCTCTAGACACAAGTAATATACAAGACCACACTGTACCAATAAATACAAACAACACTGTACCAGTAAACACAGAATAACACTGTACCAAAAAAACATAAAACATAAGGTTACATTGCTTCCAGAACCACTGAATCAAATACATCCACTGTATAATACAAATCGACCGTTGTCATAGGAGGAGTGTCATCACAAAGGTTGCATTGGTTATCCAAAGGAAATCTTCCTAGGTCTCGGCCCCCCTCTAGAGTTATCCTGGTAACCTCTCACGATTCCGGCCCCACATGCACACTAGTGCGAAATCGGTTATCTTT
>VDFB02000003.1:502684519-502743287 GCA_007258455.2 Sequoia sempervirens | reverse complement strand
AGGGAAAGAAACAACAACCATGAAACACCCAGGGAAAGAGCAACTAAAAAGGTGCCACCAAACAGACAACAAAGAGGGGCTGGGGGAACCCAAGAAGAACCCATAAAGAGAGTAGGCCAACAAAAAGAGCACCCAAGTCATCCCATTACCCCCAATAGGACCAGAAATAAGCCCATCCTCCAACCAAACCTTCCCAAAAAATCCAAAGCACACACTCACCACCTGTAAGGAAAAACAAGTTCTCCCCACAAAGGCCGTAGCCAGAACCCTTAAGAAGAAATGCAAAGGCTAGGCCAAAAAGCAGACATAAACCAGAGGAGCAACAACATCCTCCAACCCATTCTGACGAAGAAGCAAATCTATCACCTCCCAACTAGACAACAATAGCTTGCTCTGCACCACCACCACTCGACTGGAAGAAGGAAGCAAACACCATGAATTCGTCGCAACCCAACAATGAGAGCCACTAAAAAGGTGCCACCAAGCAGACAACATAGACAGGTTGAGGGAAGCCAAAAAGAAACCAGAAAGAGAGCAGGCCATCAAAAAGAGTACCCAAGACATCCCATTATGCCCAATAGGACCATAAATAAGCCCATCCTCCAACCAAACCTCCTCAAAAAACCCAAAGCACACAAACACCAGCTATAAGGAAAAAAAGCACACCCCACAAAGGCCACAACCAAAACCCTCAAGAAGAAATGCAAAGGGTAGGCCAAAAAGTAGACAAAACCTAGAGAAGTAGCAACATCCTCCATCCTATCCCGACGAAGAAGCAAAAATGCCACCACCCAACTAGACAACAATAACTTGCTCTACATCACCACCACCAGACTAGAAGAAGGAAGCAAATAGCATGAAGCCGTTGCAACCCAATAGCGCAACAACAACTAGTCCAGCCACAAGTCACCAACGCCTCCCAATAGAGAACCATCTACATCCTCTGCATCCTCTCCTTCTTCATCGTCACCACCTCCTAGTAGTGATCCATCTGCATCCTCTCCTTCTCCATCTGAATCATATCCACAATTCAAATTTCCCCCTCCTCTCCTCTTCCCGCTCCTCTTCTCCATATGAGTAATCTTTCTGTAATGTTAGTATATAGAGTTTTGTAGTTATTCCAAACATGCACTTTTAATAATCTGATGTATAAAATGTGATAGTTATAGTCAATGTGTTGTAAGTGCTTAAGAAATGTGATTTCATTTATATTCTATATGTCTAGGAATTTCAATCACTTGTATGTAGTATAACTGTGTCGATGCATTTTTATTTCATATGATTTAATTGTTACACCTAATCATGTCAAAGTGATTTTAGTTCAATTCTTGATATATTGTTTATGAATGTCAATGCATTTTTCTTCCATACAATGTGATTGCTACACCTAATCTGTTGTAACTAATTTCCCTTCAATTTTTAATGCCTACCATTTATGGAAGTCAATGCACTCTTGTTCCATACATTGTGATTGTTACACCTAATCTACTTTAAGAGATTACACTTCAATTCTTAATATACTATTTATGGATGTCAATGCATTTTGGTTTCATAGAATGTGATTGTTACCAATGCATATCTACTCTAAGTCATTTCACTTCAATTCTCAATTCCTACCAATTCCTTCAAGATGAAATATAAATCAAACTGATACCAATAGTTGCATTACAAATTGTAAACATGCACATTAAAGAAAAACAAACTATTCATGCATCATCGTGACTTCAATGGTGTTCATTGATTATTTTTATGATTGCTTCAAACAAATTTTGTAATATTTGTAGGTGTAATATGAAGCTCAAATGAAGTCCAATCCAACAAAGAAGACTGGCAAGACATCAACAAAGAAGATAGGAAAGACAAAGTTGCATACACGTAAAAAAATAATAACAGTCCCCTCAATGCAAGAACCTATTGTAGAAGCAAACAATATTCCTAAACCTATTGAGGCAGTCCCAAAGATTGTTACACTTGCAAGCAAGGGGCCAAGACCATCACGAGAATGGGAATGGTTAATAGAGGACATGAACATGGCCCTAGAGGATGTGGAATACAATGGGATGTCCACAAGGGTTGCTTCCAAAAAATGGAGAATCCCAGCTACAATGTTGAGCAACTGGTTAGGCAGGTTCGCAACAACTTCAAAGAAGGGTCCTCCAACTATCCTCACAGAAAAGGAGGAGGGTCTTATCGTAGATTGGTGCACAAAAATGGAAGTTGTTGGCCATGGCATTGAGATTATCAATCTCAAGGCAGAGGTTTCCCATATTTTCCAAACTAGACCCAACCATTTCAAGGATGGGCTACCTGGAAAATCATGCTGGACTGGATTCAAGAGGTATCATCTAGAATTGACATTGTGCACAATAGAAGGTCTCAACAAGGATAGGGCAGTAAACTTGCAACCCATAGTAGTAGTTGGATTTTACAAAACACTATCAACAACCTATGAAAATAACTCATACGGTCTAGATAGAATATGGACCTGCGATGAAACGAGGATTCAAGTAGTCAAAAATGGAACAATGAGGGTGTTGGCATGGAAAGGTAGTAGGAACATCTTGTACATAATTCCTAAGAGCTGAGAATGGATAAAAATTATGTGTTGTGTTAACGCAGCTCTGATCAGAGCATACCAAGGTTCTATTTGTTCAAGGGAAAGAAGGAGATGCAAAATTCCATTGTTAAATATGAACCACTTGTTTGTATGGAAACCCAAGCACACACATGGATGACAAAAGAACTTTTTATGGATTGGCTGAAACATTTTTGTAGATCGGTTCTAGGGGGTGTCACCAACTAACTAGCACCTTCTCATTTTTTTATGGTCATGGAAGTCATGTTACAGTGACAACTATCCACGAGGCAAGGAGGTTAGGAATTGAACTCCTTACAATGCCTGCACACATGTCACACAAGCTACAACCTTTGGATGTCAGCATGTTCTCACCTTTCAAGTCATATTTCAAATTTGAACGAGCTGCATTTTGACTAGATACCTAAACATTGAAATCAGAAGGGCAGGATTGGCAGAGCTAGGTAGCAAGGCACTACATAGAGCATTGACACCATCAAACATAAAGTTGGTTTTAAAATGATAGGGATATGGCCCCTCAATCCTGATGCCCTAGAAAATGACATGTGTCTAAGTGAGACATATCTGATCAATGACACAAAGGATGCTTCTACAATGCAGAACATCCTTAGTCTTTCAAGAGTTGTTGTTTCAATAGATGAAGTTGCATATACATTGCATAGTGCAACATAAAATCAAGTGCAAGAAGGTGTAGATCAACAATTTCATGACATGGTGGACAACCAGTCTAAGCAATTCACCAACGATCTCATTCTTGACTTACATTACGAAGAAGAGATGGGGAATTTTACATTCCCATCTCCAACTACCACACCTCTAAATGAATCAATACATTACTATGTAGATGGTAGCTAGGAAAGTCAAGGTTTAGGTGAGCAAGGAAAATTCATTGACTCCCAAATCAATAAAACAATTGAATCCCAAACTAGTTCGAGAATCAATAAATTCCTGAAGCTGCTAGTTCACAATGTCAATGCAAGAATGAGAAAGTCTACTAATGGGGCTATCTAGGTGAGTTGACAGTATCAGTTGCTGACAATTGATGATTATGTGACTCTCATTATGCAACAAGAGCAAAGGAAACAAGAAATAGAGGAAATAAAAATTAGAAAGAAGCAACAAAATGAGGAGAAAAAGGAAACACGGATTATGGCCTTGTAGTTGAAGGAACAAAGGAAAATTGACAAGGAAATCCAACGCAAGGAAAGAGAGTAGCTCAAATAGTTGCAAAGAAAGGAAAGAGAGCATAAGGAGCAAGAGAGGGTTGAAAAAGAACAAGATAAGGAAAGAGAGATCGAGGCTTCCCATAGAGCATTGTTGCGAAATAGATGGTTAAGTAGTCCTGCGACCCCTTTATAAAAAAATCACAGTTTGTATCGAGAAATAATGAACAATAAAAAGACCCCTCACTTTGTTGCAGGTAATGCGTGTTCGAGTCCCAACCCATCTCAAGTAAGTTGCACTCAATTTTTAGTTGGATTGACTTGTTCACCAATAACCCCATCACTTGTAAGTTGCACACAATTTATAGATACAAATGCAAACCATTTAATGACAAGTCAAAATGCAGCAGCAAGAGACAAGAACATGTCTTCAGATTCTTTTCTTGGCCCATTTGACTAAGGTTGGGAGGGACCAACTATACAAGTCCACCATATTTTGGTTGTGTGCTGCAATATCATGTTTGTGGTTGGGAATGCCAATGTCAGTGTGTTGCACCACTATCATTTTTTGGTTTGAACTGAAACTATTTATCAATGTCAATTACATTATGTTCTATCTACAAAGTGATTGTTATAAGATGTTATTTTGTGACTCACTGCAATTTGATGTATGCAATGTAAATGTTAGTCAACTTGTAGTGTTTATGAAATTCAATGCAAATTTGTTGCATAAATTGTGATTGTTACACCTAGCCTGCTCTAGCTACAATTGATTAGTTGCTTTGAGTTCAATTCTTAATGCCTACCAATGCTTTTAGTTCAATAGGACCAACCTATTCATGATGTGTATCAGTTGGTTGAACTTATTTGTTTTTGGTACAATGATTTGACTACTTTTGTTTACTTTATGGATAAAAATTGTTTTACAATTAGATATTAAGGGGCTCCATTGCGGGGCCCATTGACAACTACTTATATCTCCACTACTAGACCCATACTATGTGATTACCTTTTTATGATTGTCATATAATCTACATTTAAGAAAATACATTCTATGCTGATAATCTAACATTTGAAACTGCATAAGAAGACATTTCATATTTACACTCGAAAGGTCTACTAGACATGTCTAAATTCAACAAGGATTGAAATCTGATTCAATTTTGTTTACAATAATTATTATGTTCATAATATCTAACTTGCCACATTGACAATTCCAACATATATAATCTTGTCATAGATTCAAAGATAATTAATTATAAGATATAACATTCCAAGGAACTCATCTTATACAATATTTCATAAAATACATTCTATGTTGATAATCTAACATCTGAAATTGCATAAGAAGACAATTCATATTGTCACTCAAAAGGTCTACAAAACATGTCTAAATTCGGCAAGGATTGAAATCTGATTCAATTTTGTTTACAACAATTATTATGTTTATAATACTTAACTTGCCAGATTGACAATTTCAACATACATAATCTTGTCATAGATTCAAAGATAATTAATTATAAGATATAACATTCCAAGGAACTCAATCTTATACAATATTTTAGAAAATACATTCTATGATGATAATCTAACATTTAAAACTACATAAGAAGACATTTTATATTGTCACTCAAAAGGTCTACTAGACATGTCTAAATTCAAAATGGATTGAAATCTGATTAAATTTTGTTTACAACAATTATTATGTTTATAATATTGAACTTGCCACATTGACAATTCCAACATATATAATCTTGTCATAGATTCAAAGATAATTAATTATAGGATATAACATTCCAAGGAAATCAATCTTATACAATATTTCAGAAAATACATGTACAAGGCCATTGGCTTGATAAAGTCTATAAACAAAGTACAATAATGTCACACAACAATATAACAACAAAATATTACCACCCACAAAGCACTTCATAAAGAAATACTAGAAGTAATCTTTCCTTTTTTATATTAATAACTCAATTGAAATTTAATTTTAGTCTCTACCTATGCACTTATATCATTTTGTTCTTTGTTGCACAAACTTTCATTGTGAAAATTTCTCTTTAAAAACGATTGATACTACGTAATATGGGGAGGGTTTCATTAGTTTTCATTTCGTCTATAGTAGTCCATGCACTTATAATCTTCTACTCTTCATTGAACAATGTTTTACTTTGCATTTTGTTTTTAATATTTGCTTGCTACTACAAAATATAAAAAAGGGTTCCATTGTTTTGACTTCAAATATGATAAGGGTTTCATTGGTTTGACATATATATTTCATTGTTATGATGAAATATGGAAAGGCTTGACTAGTTCTCACTTCGAGGGTTTTCTACCATGCACTTCTATTCGTGTGTTCATCATTGCACAAAATTTAACTCTACAATTTTCTTTTAATATTTGTTTGTTATTCTGAAATATGAAAATGGTTTCATTGGTTTTCATTTCAAGGATATTCTACAATGCAATTGCATTATTATGTTCTTCATTGCACAATAATTCATTTGGTAGTTATGTATTTCACAATTGTGTAGTGCATATATGTATATATGTGCATACATATGTACATATGTACATGTATGTCTATGTCAATACATATGTACATATATATCTATGTGCATACGAATGTACATATATGTTTATGTGAATATGTATGTACATATATATGTATATATAAATGTATCTACATGTATGTATATATATGTATCTTCCATGTACATATATATATATATATATACATATATATACAAATAAATAGACATATAGATACATGTATTGATAGATAGATTGAAAGTTATATAGATATATAGGTATAGATAGAAATTAAATGAAAAGGTTAAACCCATTAGTCATAGTGATGCATGAAGAGAACCATATTTTTTCTTGATAAAGTGACTGTGTTTATGAACACAAATATTGGAAGTGTTCATAAACACCCTAGATTCCATATACATCATCGAGCACATTATGGATGCACCTAGAAAGAAAGAAAGCCTTCAAACTATGGATAACAACATAAACACTTTAAATATTCTGTTTAAAATCAGCAACAAAAAAATAACCTTCAACTTACATAACACAATACATCCATAACAAATAAAATAAATAATTTACAGAGAAAGAAGCAACAACTGATAGGAGACAATGGTACAACCTTAGTGAGGTTAAAAATGTCACCTCTATGAAATAGAGATGGCCAATAATATGGTGAATTTCTCCAACTCAATCTTGTAATATGAAATGAAAAGAGGCATCAATCAAACACATGTAGTGGTGTTTACCTTATGAGAGAAAGTATAGTAAGTAAAGTGTATACATTTAAAGTGCAATTCACCATCGCCAAGCCATTGAAGGGAGAATGGAGTGAGCCAAACATGAATTGAAATTACACACCATCCAAGCAGAGTGAACAAGACACAAATTTACAACAAGTGTCAATCGAATATACCAATATTTGTATATATATATATATATATACACCAACATTTATACATTAGTTAAATGAGGAAATTGAAGAACAAATTAAGATTGGATTACACACTAACATCATATATATTAAGAAGAGAATTGAAATGACTTGATCTTGTGCACTTAGAGAAGATTGGGTGTAACAATCACATTGTATGGAACAAAAATGCATTCACATTCATAAATAGTATAAGTTGAAACCTCAGATATTGAGTTATAGGGTAGTGGGTGACAAACATTTACAGTGCATACAATTGGTCTATATTCCCAGGCATATAGATTATAAATGAAATCACATTTACTTGAGCACTTACAGCGGAGTGGGTGACACAATAACATAGTATAGAATTGATAAGCATCAATAGGCATTAAGAATTGATATGAAATCACTTGATCTTGTTTAGTTAGAGTATAACAATCACATTTTATACTGTACTGAATCTTACAAGTGCATTCCATGTACATATGTTGGCATATAAATAGATATTAGTAGGCGCAGGAATATATATATATGTTAGTTTTAATATGTTCTTCATTTCAACCATATAAAGATATCAGTATATATATACATATGTGTGTGTGTGCACGTGTGAATTTTTATATACATATTGCACAAATAGTATAGTGAGACATGAACAAACATTGGTTAAACATTATTAAAATGAAAGACACTGGTACAGGCCTAGTGAGGTTAAAAACCTCACCTGAAAGAGAAAGGGAGCATTAAAGAGTGCATCTAGTCAAACAACGAAGCATGCAAAGTTGAACAATGAATCATGGAGAGTCAACACATGTATGGGTGTGTAACCAATCGAATACTCTAGAATAAACACAAACAAAAAGGAATGATAATGAGCAGGATATGGGAGAATTTGGAGCAGTGAATGAACCTTGATCTCCAAATTAGGTGCTTGTTAGGCCCTGTAACTGAGGAGGGATGTGTAAGGAAAGTTGCTTGGTGGAGGTAATGAAGGGGGTGACAAGTGATTAATGCACTCAACTAAACATTTGGGTTGAGGAAGGAACATACATACATACACATATATATATATATATACATACACATATATATATACATATATATATATATATGTATATATATATGTATGTATATGTATATGTATATGTATAATACATATACATATACATATACATATACATACATATTTATATATATATATACATATATATAAATGTGTATATATATATGGGTATATATATATGTATATATATATATGTGTGTGTGTGTGTGTGTGTGTGTGTGTGTGTGTGTATGTGTATATATATACATATATAATGAGTATATATATGCACATACATAAGAACATAATAATACAATTACATGAAAGAATATCTTCAAAATGAAAATAAGTGAAACCATTTTCATATTTCAAAATAACAAACAAATATTAAAAATAATTTGCAGTGTGAATGTTTGTGCAAAATAGAAGTGCATGGCAAAAAACCCTCTAAATGAGAACCAATCAAACCCTATTCATATTTCGTAGTAAGAATGAAATATAAAAAGAAAATTGCAGAGTGAATTATTGTGTAACACTTTGTCTCTATTTATATGCAATTTCTTCTTTGATCCCATTTATAATAAGTTATATTCTCACAATCTCTCCATTGCTCGATTTTTGAAGGTATTGTTGTTTAATTTGTAGTTCAGTGCTTCAAAAAATATGAATCCTCTCATAACTTGAAGTCTTAAGATGAAACTGTGACAAGATGAAACAATGATATACATTGAAAGGAGTCTTAATAGAAATGAGCCCTTCTTTTGTAATAAGATTAACGATGATATACATACATATGTCTTTTTTTTTTTATTAGACTGTAGGAATCGGGTAGCACGACCCCCTATAAACTGCAGTGCGCCTGGTAAACTTTTTAACGTGACCGGCGGCGCTGGCGCGACACGCCCTCCGGTACCACGGGACGGGGGGAGACTAGAACTCGTGACCAGCAGAGCCGCAACGAAATTACTTAGCCAACCGAGCTAGGGCCCCCACCCGATATACATACATATGTCTTATTTGTTCAAGATATACATGATTTCCATGGAATAGAAATTACTAATATAAAAAAAAAGTAGATCAAAACATCCATGGTAGATCACGTATATATTGAATAGATAAGACTTCTTTCAATGTATATCACTATTTCTAGATGCACCTTTGTGGCACATCTAGAACTTTTTTAGTGCACATGTGGACTTTCTAGGACTTTCTAGGACTTTCTAGTGATTTGGTAGGAAGCCAACAAAAAATAGGTGGGAAATTTGAATTGTTAAGGGTTGGGGAAGAGTCATACCTTGGACTAGGTACAAGGAGAAGGGTGGATTAATTAGGAAGGGAATTATTGTGCAATGAATTACAAAATAATACAATTGTATGATAGAATATCTTTGAAATGAAAACCGGTAAACCATTTTCATATTTTAGAATAACAAACAAATATTAAAAGCAAATTGTTGAGTTAAAGTTTGTGCAATGACGAACACATGAACAAAAGTGCATGGTAAAAAACCCTCGAAATGACAACCAATCAAACCCTTTCCATATTTCCTAGTAACAGTCAAATATAAAAAGGAATTTTCATAGTGAATTATTGTGCAACGAAGAACACAATAATACAAGTGCATGGTAGTATATCTTCGAAATGAAAACTAATGAAACCATTTTCATATTTTGGAATAACAAAAAAATATTAAAAGAAAATTGCAGAGTTAAAGTTTGTGTAATTACGAACACACGAATAGAAGTGCATGGTAGAAAACCCTTAAAATGAGAACCAGTCAAACCATTTCCATATTTCGTAGTAATAGTCAAATATAAAAAGGAATTTGCACAATGAATTATTGTGCAACAAAGAACACAATAATACAAGTGAATGTCAATATATCTTCGAAATGAAAACCAATGAAACCATTTTCATATTTTAGAATAACAAACAAATATCAATTTTTTTTTGTAGAGTTAAAGTTTGTGCAATGACGAACACGTGAATAGAAGTGCATGGCAGAAAACCTTGGAATGAGAACTAGTCGAACCCTTCCCATATTTCGTAGTAAAAATCAAATATAAAAAGGAATTAACAAAGAATTATTGTGCAATGAAGAACACAATAATACAAGTGCATGGCAAAATATCTTTGAAATAAAAAGCATTGAAACCATTTTTATATTTTGGAATAAAAACAAATATAAAAAGAAAATTGCAAAGTTGAAGTTTGTGCAATGATGAACACACGAATAGAAGTGCATGACAGAAAACCCTCGAAGAGAGAACCTGTCAAGCCTTTTCCATATTTCGTCATAACAATGAAATATAAATGTCAAACTAGTGAAAACCTTATCATATTTGAAGTCAAAGCAATGGAACCCTTTTCATATTTTGTAGTAGCAAGAAAATATTAAAAGAAAAATGTAGAGTAAAACAACATGCAATGAAGAACAAAAGATTACAAGTGCATGGACTACTATAGATGAAATGAAAACTAGTGAAAACCTCCCCACATTATGTAGTATCAATCTTTTTTAAAGAGAAATTTGCACAACAAAAGTTTGTGCTACAAAGAACAAAATGATGTATGTGCATGGCAGAATACCATCGAAATGAAAGACAATGGTATAGGACAAGTGAGGTTAAAAACCTTACCTAAAAGAGAAAGGGAGCTTTCGAGAGTGTAGAGCCGACCAATGAAGCATGCAAAGCTGAACAATGAATCGTGGAGAGCTAAACCAATATAGGTGAGTAACCAAACAAACACTCCAAAATAAATGCAAACAAAATGAATGACAATGAGCGAGATATGCGAGAATTTGGAGCATTGAATGAACCTTGATTTTTGAATTACGCACTTGTCAGGCCGAGTAATTGCAAAGGGATGCATAAGGAAAGTTGCTCAGTGGAGGTAACGAAGGGGGTGACAAGCGATTAATGCTCTCAATTGGATGTTTGGGGTGGTGAAGTGATCGAAAGCCATGCATCCATCCGACCCAATGAATGGTTTTTTTGTGTTGCCAAAGGAGGTGGACCCAGTACTCCACTATCAAGCAGACCACAAAATGGGCTTGTAAGGAACACCATGGATGAAGATCAGTGCATGACAAGTGGCAGGGAGCTCAAAATTAAAAAAAAATGGCAGATGCACAAGTGGCAGGGTAACATGGTGGGATTTTTTTTAGCTTTTTGGTCCACGTGGACCTCCAAAGTTAGGGTGCCCGAGTATGGGCTCCCCTCCCCTATATCTAGAATAATTTAAAAATACAAACAATTAGCAGATAGTATGAGGAATTTTTTTTTCTATATAAATTATTTAGGTTAATTAAATAAATATAATTAAGAATAACAGTTTTAGAATTGATAATTCAATTCAAATAAATGTAATAATCAAATAAGAGAATAGAGGAGTTTAGTTTTTTAATTGATAATGAATAGTTGTTGTTGATGTCTTCTTAAATTAATTTGTCATTATCAAAAAATTGATTATATCAATTTGATGAATGTTTCATAGTTTGAATTGTTAAAAAATTGATGTGAATAGATGAGTCCCACAAGTTTGATCTTTGCTACTACTAACCCAATATGATACAAGGACTTGATCTAAGACACATAAGACTAATGTAGCATAAATTTGGCTAGAATATATATATATATATATATATATATTTTACTTTTATATATCCAAGTCTATCAAGATGGTGCCTAGAGACACCGTGGAGGAGCTTACCAACTCAATGGGTGAATGGATTTTCGTAGGTCAAACCCCTTAGCAAATTGAATCAATGATAATGAAAAATTCAACTTCTAGACAATATTTATAAACATGTGTGGTTGATATGATGATATAATTTTTATTTATTTAGTGCCTTTAAAAAATGAAGTATACTCTCCCATGATCTAACATATGTTTTAGTGCACTTTTAATGTCTTTAAATACCATGGCATGGAAACATGTCATATAATATGTGTACGAGATTGGCTCACATTGGGTAGTAAAGAGGGGTCAACAAGTTCGATTTTTAATTTGAATATGTGGGATTCAAGGATCATACTTACAAACCTTATGATAAACCTAGATCAATCTCAAGTCACTTGAAAATGGTTTAAATGGATAAAGTGGCGATCTTAAGTACGGAGTGAATATATTGAAATTCATGCCAATGGGATGAAATGGGAATGAATATGTAGTAAAATATGGGGACTAGTAGAAAATTGGAATGAAATAAAGATGGATAAAGATTGGACCATTAGATGAAACCTAACACAAGAGTATACCACTTGTTTCAATGTGTTATTATATTAAGGAATTCCCATTAAGGGACTTATAGTTGAATGGGAATTAGCATGGCTATTCTAATTTCACCATTACATTTTAACCCCACTTTGATGTGTGTGTGACTCTAGCATGAGTATGCATTTCAAAACATATGGGCATTCTCAACTAGCATAAAAATTAAATATTGAGACACTCATAAAGGGATATTGATCCATATATAATGTAAAAAATCATTCTTGAATTATTCTTTCTATGAGTACTCCATTAAAACCTTCCAAACATAAAAGTATACAATGAGTAACATCTACCACATGATCAAAATAATAAAAACTACAAGTTGATTTAACTATTCACAAATAATGAGAAGAAAAGAAAAAGGATAAGAAAATTTAGCATGTTAAAGAAAATGGTATGAAAAACTTTATGTGATATAGAAGTGTGATAAGGATATGTGTGGTTTGATCATGTGATCAAATTCCATGTGATGTGGTAATGTGATCAAACTCCATGTGATAAATTATCATGCAATGTGAGCACATAATATATCAAAACTCCATACAATATTGATTGAGAAATCAAATCCCTTTTATTTATGTTGATGGGTCTTTTCTAACATGAGCCACTATCTTAAAATATTAACCATGAAAAGTTTGAATTTGAAATTTTGGGATTCAAGAATCATACCCATGGTCCTTATGATAAACCTACATCAATATCAAGTCACTCAAAAATGATGTAAAGGGATAAAGTGGTGATCTCAAGGTAGGGAGTAACGTACATGGAAATCAATGCCAATGGGATAGGTAGTGAAAATATGAGGATTAGTAGAAAATGGGATTGAAATGAAGACGAATAAGGATTGGGTCATAAGCCAAAACCTAGCACAAGAGTATAACACTTAATATGCTATTAAATTAAGATGTTCTCATCAAGGTGGGCTCAAAACCAAATAGAAATTAGCATGTTTATGCTAATTTCACCATTTCACTATTATATTTTACCCTAACTTTAATGTGTGTGAATATAACACGAGCATGTGTTTTTGTAATGAAATAACTAACACAAGAGAATAATATAATATGAAGTATGATAAAAATAATTGATAATAGTTGAGAATAACAAGCCACTTTGAGGGAGAAAACCTCCAAATGTCTCCAATGAGAATATAATGAACATGATATGATGATGAAATGAGACTTGCTACCTCCTATATGCATACCTTACTTATATGTAAGATATCATCCAGGTCGACTTAGATAACAATATATAAGCCCAAGGCCAACCTAAATAGCTAAATAATCTAATATAATAATGATAATTTATGACTTAATTAAGAGTTAAGGTAGCCATAAACCAGCTAATCATAACCCTATACACACTCTAGGATTAAGGGTGTAGCATCCCCCTCTTCACAAAAGCATTTTTTTCAATGATAATCAAGTGTGGATGCTTTTGAATGGACTCATCATCATCCCATGTGGCATCTTCACTTGATAAATTCTTCCATTGGATGAGATACTTAGTGAGTACATTGTAGTCCTTCATTTCTTTGTGTGTGTCTAAAGAATGAACTCTAGTTCCAATATGATTCTTCCCTCTTCATCAATTCTAGTAATACTTTATGTGTAGGGATATTGCACTCAATTAATTTCTTCAAATAGGAAACATGAAAAATTGGATGTATCTTTGTTGATGGGCGTAACTCAATATTGTAGGCGACACTGCCTATATTTTGAATGATTTGGTATTGACCATAATATTTTAGAGATAACTTGTTGTTCAAGTTTTTTGAACTTGTTGTTCAAGTTGTTTGTTTCTTTAGTGACATTTACTTACAAGGCTACAATCTCAAGAAAACCTAGTCCCCGACTTCAAAACTTTTTTCACTATGGTGTTGATCATCTTGTTGCTTTATTCGATTTTATGTCATGGCTAGATTCTCCTTGAGTTTTGAAAGTACATATTATTGATGATGCATGTGGTCCTCTATAGCATGAAATCTTGGTGACACCATCAATGATGATGTGATGGAGAGAGGATGATATCCATATGGTGTCATAAATGGAGACATTTTTTATGAACTACAAAAAGAAGTAGTATACCATTGTTTTGCAAATGGTAACCAATGTATCCATTAAAACTGCTTATCTAAAGTGAAAAAACATAGATACCCTTCCAAAATATATTAAAAAACTTAGTTTTACCATCAAATTGAGGATGGTAAGAAGAGCTATGAGCCAATTGAGTGCCTAGATAAGAAAATAAATATGTCCAAAAGTTACTAGTAAAAATAGGATCATGATCATTGATAATAACCTTAGGAGTACCATGTAACATTAACAACCTCAATTTATCATCAAATTGAGAGAGGTAAGAAGTGTTATGATCCAATTGAGTACCCTAACAAGAAAGTAAATTTATCTAAAAGTTACTATTAAAGATATGATCATGATTACTAATAATAACCTTGGGAGTAACATGTAACTTGAATATTATCCATAAATGCTTTGGTCACTATGATTGTTATAAAAGGATGAGATAATATGTAATAAGATGAGCATATTTGTGAGGAGATCTACCAAATCCATGATGACACTCTCACCTTTAGATCTAGGAAGACTCACGTAGGAATCACTAAGGGTTGCAAAAGAGTCTTAATTATCTCCCCTTTGTTTCTTTGACAAACCAAAGATTCAACCATAAATTTTTAAACTTCCCCTTTTATTCATTCCCAAAAGAAGTCTTACTTGATATAATTATATGTCTTCAAAAATCCTAAATGACCACCAACTAGTAAAGCATGAAGCTCAACAAAATCCTTTGGTTTGAGATTGGAATTCTTGCATAGGTATAATCAATATTTATACCACAAAGCATCACCCTTCCAATAAGACTTATAGGAACTTTGAGATCAATCTACAACTATTGAATGAGATTCCTTGTAGAAAAATCATTCAACCACTTTGATTTGGCTTCTTCTTATACAATCTCAAAGTCATAGCCCAACATCTTAGTGATCCATTTTTGTTGTTCTTCGAAAGATAATCTTTGCTAGATAGAAAATGTTTTAGGCTATCGTGATTTGTATTCACTTTGAACTGTTTACCATTAGATATGGTCTCCACTATTTTACTAAATGAAGAATAGCTAACATTTCCTTCTATTAAGAAGGTAAGTTCAGAAGATTTTTTCTTGGTGATAATAAAGAATGTGAAATAATAGGCAAAGGTGATATGATGTTACAACTAAAAAATCCAAATAAATGGATTTTGAGGATGTAAGACATGTTCCAACGCTGAAAATAAATTTGATATCAGTAAGCTAGCTTTATGCTCAAGGGTGTAATATCAAATTCTCTTTAGATACTTGGAAGGTAACCAAGGGTGTCTTGGTGATTGCAAAAGGAAACAAGTTAGGTAACCTATATGTGTTAGAGTGTCATGCTGAAGTGGGAGCTACAATGGTGGTTGTGGATAGTGGTACCGAGCTTTGGCATAAAAGGCTCAAACACATGAGAAAAAATGGACTTGGAGTCATGTTAAAGAGGAATCAACTTCTTGGTCTGAAATCCGTTGACTTGGAGATGTGTGAACATTGCCTCTATGGCAAACAAAGACGGACCAACTTCTTGACAATTGATCATGACAAGAAATCTACACCATTGGAGCTCGTGCACTTTGACGTTTTCGGTCCAACAGAGGTAACCTCCATTGGAGGTGCTAATTACTTTGTTACTTTTCTTGATGATTGTACTATAAAAGTATGGATTTATATGATGAGTAGAAAATAAGAAGTATTTTTGAAATTTAAAATTTTTAAATCCATTGTTGAGAATCAAATTAGGCACAAAATAAAATGTTTAAAAATAGATAATGGGGGAGACTTTGGTTCCTCAGAATTTGACACCTTTTGTGTGGATAATGGAATTTGTAGAATTAAGATAGCTCCTTTCACCACTCGAGAGAATGGTGTAGCTGAGAGGTTGAATAGAATGATTCTTGAGAGAGCTTGATGTATTCTCTCTAATGTTGGATTGGGGAAAGAATTTTGGGCAGAGGCTTGTAATACAACAGTTTACTTGATCAATTGAGCTCCTTCATCTTGATTAGATTTTGATATTCTGGAAGAGAGATGGCTCAAGAAACACATTTATTACAATCATATACACATGTTTGGCTATGAAGCTTTTGTTCATGTTCCTAAAGAGTAGCGAACAGAGTTAGACCCCAAATCAAAAAGGTGTATATTTATCAGTTATGGTGAGGAACAATTTGGTTTTCGTCTTTGGGATCCAATTTCTAAAAAGTTCACCCATAGTTGGGATGTGGTTTTTAATGAGAAAGTTTTCCAAGGTTTGCAAAAATAAGAGACATCGATGAAAGAGTTTGTGCATGTAGATAATCTTTTTATTGAGAATAATACAAATTTTAATAGAGGAACTTCTTCAAGCTCTAGTATGAGAACATAGTCCTCGATCCCATCACAACTTTTACAAACTCACCCCCTCTTTCATTGATGCCTTTGGAAACATCAGAATAGTCATGCCATATTCCATCGATGCCTTCAACATTATTTGAGCAGCCTATAGTGGGAGATTATGGCCCCACATACCCATTTCATATTAGCTCTCTACCTTTGAACACATCTTTTTCCTTGCCTAATGTTTCATCGTAGCTTTTAAATGGTTCATCACACCCCATTTTAGAAGGTCCAATGCCAAATGTGAATATTCATCAATTTTTTGAACACCTCACATGACTTGTAAAGGGAAGAAATACCTCATCACAACTTTTTGAAAGTTCAACGTAGTAAGGAGGGATGATAATGCAAAATCTAAATGATTCACAATAGTTACAATACTCATCGCTGCCTTCTCAAACCAATTTGCCACTACATAATGACCCTCTATAGAAATGTATGGAGGATAGAATAAATTCAAATGATGGAAATTTACAAGCAGTTAGAAGTTGTAGTTTGTTTCCATAGTCTATTAGAGTGCAGAGGCAGAGCATTGGAGGAAATCTATAGGAACAGGGAAATTTGCAATCTAATATAGAAGGTATCCAACATCAATTACAAAGATTAAATTTGGACAATACATTGCAGCAACAAGCTCCTCAATTAAGGAGGTCTACCTAAGAGAAGAGGCTTTCGACTAAATTTGATGATTACTAGTTATTACTTTTTGATTAGGCAGAACCAACAAATTATAAAGATGCTTGCAAAGCCTCAAATCATGTCAAATGGATGGAGGCAATGCAAGACAAAATAGAGTCCTTGATGGCAAATGAAACTTGAGATTTGGTGACCCTTCCATCAAGTTAAAAACCATTAAAGAATAAATAGGCATACAGGCTAAAAGAAGAAGATGAAGGTAGTCAACACTATAGGGCCAAATTGGTAGTGAAAGGCTTTGATCAGAAAAAGGGAATTGATTTTAATGAGATTTTCTTGCCAATTGTGAAGATGACAACCATTCAAGCAATCTTGGGGATGGAAGCTATATGGGTTCTTGAGCTTGAGCAACTTGATGTCAAAATCACTTTTCTTTGAATGGAGATATTGAAGAAGAGTTGTATATGGAGCAGCCTGAAGGTTTCACTAGATAGGGTCAGGAGCATTTATATTGTAGATTGAAGTGAAGTTTGTATGGGCTCAAGCAATCCTCGAGGTAGTCATACCTCAAATTCGATAGCTTCATGATTGAACATTAGTTTACTCATTGCAAATATGACCCATGTGTTTACTACAAGAAGCTTGCTAATGGCGAGCTTGTTCTACTATTACTTTATGTTGATGACATGTTGGTTACTGACACTAGCATGAGGATAGTTTGTGAATTGAAGCAACATTTGGCCCAACATTTTGCTATGAAATATTTAGGGGCAGCGAAGAGGATTCTTGGGATGACAATAATTAGGGATAGACAAAAGAGATAAATTAGATTGTCTCAAGAGAGGTATATTTCCAAAATCTTGGATAGGTTCAATATGAAGAATGGCAAGCCTATTGGTACTCCATTAGCTGATCACTTTCTCTTATCATCAGAAATGTGTCCAAAAACTCATGAAGATCAAGAACATATGAAGGGTGTTCCTTATTCATTGGCTATTGGGAGTCTCATGTATGCCATTGTTTGTACTCGTCCAAATATTGCTCATGCAGCGGGAGTTTTGAGCAGATTTATGGGCAACCTCGGTAAATCTCATTGGCAGGCAGTACAATGGATATTACGATATTTGAAAGGTACTTTAGATCATGTTTTGTGTTTTGGAGGCCTAGATACTCAACTGCAAGGTTATGTTGATATGGCCGGAGACTTGGACAAATGGAGGTCTATAATAGGCTATGTATTTAAATTTGTCGGGGCTGCAATTAGCTGGGTTTCATGGTTGCAACAAGTGGTTGCACTCTTGTCTACCAAGGTAGAATATATTGCTCTCACGGAAGGAGCAAAGGAAATGATATGGTTACAACGACTATTGGGAGAATTGCGGTGTAAGCAATCTACTTTCACTTTGTTTTGTGATAGCAATAGTGCTATTCACTTGGCAAAGAACTCCACCTTTCATAATAGAACCAAGCATATAGAACTTCAATATTATTTTATTCGACATGTACTTGAAGAGGGTAAGCTATAGGTGGAGAAAATTGATACGAAAGTGAGTTCAGTTGATGCATTGACGAAGGTAGTACCAAGGGAGAAGTTTGAGTTTTATAGAGCTTCTCTCAACATTGTCAAGATGTGACAATAAAATTGAAGTAGGGGAATGTATGATATGTTGTAGCAGTCGTTGGACTTCAAGGAGAGATTGTTGGGTATATGAAGCCCAACAGACATCTTGTCCTTTATTTTTTCCTTGACCTTTCGTTTACCTCTTGAAGGCTTATTCTTATTTTCGAACCATGTAATTAAAAAGTTTCTTATTTTGAAGATGATCAGCTGTAACATAATGTATGACAGGAAAAAATAGAGACTAATAAAGATATTCCCCTGCTTGTGAAAGTGGATGTAGCCATTCTGGCAAGCCATTATAAATCTGTGCGTTCATTGTGTTTGTGTATGATCTTAATTCTGATTTAAATTTCTGATATTTCTTTTTCATTTGTCTGCAACAATTTTATCAACACTATATTGGGAGTTAACAAAAGTTTTAACTGCAACATTGCATTGAAAGTTGGACATACTTCCAGTATAAAGTCTCATGCCATCATCTTCTATTTACCCATGCAAGCAAAGATTTTGGATTGTCCTGCAAGATGTTTGTAATACCATGCATGTAGGAGTGTGAGAATTTGCATTAAACTAGCTGACTGGGCTAGTTAACAAACATATCTGAAAAATGTGGTTTCATGGAATACCATGATTATAGAGCATGCATGCAATAAGGAGTAGACTAGGCGCGTGAAGTTTTTGACAAAGTTAAAGGAGATGCCACTTCATGGAATTTTGTGATCGCAGGTATGTAAAACATATTTGAAGAAAAGGCTTTAGAACTTTCACAAGGTTCGGTGCCATATCCTCTAATCTGCACCAAGATGGGAGCTTTGAGAAAGGATGTGAATATCTTTCATAAATGCAAAACTGTGGATGCATAAACTGGGCGTATGAAATTTTTTATCATACATGTCGTGATTGCAAAATATACACCATCCCCTCAGCTTGTGCCATGCAAGGAGCGTAGGATATACACAAAATGTTTTTATTTTAAAGGCTTTATAAATCCCTCCAAACATGCACCAATCTCCATAACATTAGTCGCATCCTCAAGTATGCACCAAAGTGGGAGCACTGGAATAAGGATTTTTCAATTGTTTTACGAACTGAGTCAAGTAAAGTGGGGTTTGTGGCATGTCATGATTACAAGATATGCACAAAACACATTTGTTAAAATTGTGAACTATTTGACAACTGCCTCAAAATGAATATCATTTTACCCATCAAAGCGTAGTGAAGTGGATTCTTGGAAAATGTTACAATTGTAAATACTCTGATGGACATGCATGAGTTATAAACCGGGCCCGTGAACTCTTATGGGATCTTTGAAATAAGGTATGAACATTCATCTGAGCATCATTTGATGCAATATTAAGTATTCCAGCTAAAAATAATCCCATATACATGGATCCAAAATATGGAGATCCAAAATATGCACATATAAATTGAAACCTCATGGGATGAAATAATTGTCAGATATGTATAGTATGATTTTGTTGAAAAGACTATAGAAACTTTCAAGTATATGTAGTGACAATTGTATAACCAAAAAAAAATCAATTTTTTACATCATCCTTTTCGCCTACACTGTAGAAAATTGGTAAGATGTTATAGTTGCAAATTTTTTGTTATACGTGCATGCAAAGCGTGAAACATAAAGAAGATATGCTTGAAATTACTTGATAAAATGTTCAGAGGGATGTCACTTCATGGAAAGCAATGATTACAAGTTTTGCGCATGATAAGTTTATTTCAAGGTTTAGAAACTTTTAAGAAGATGCGATTGACATGTGTGAAGCCAAATTTTTATAAACCTTGTTAACAATCTGTGTTGCTTGCACTAAAATAAAAGCCTTTTTTTAAGGAGATTTTGAAAACTTCTCAAGTGATATAAGGAGAATAGTTAGGCATTTTAATTTGAAATCATAGATGAACATGTTGATGGTTTGATGATGTACTTCACATAATTTCATGTTGTGAATGAAATAATTGCATGGTGTTCGTAAATATAAAGATTCTTTGTAGATAAATTGATCAAGTGGAATCATCCTTATTCATAATTTCATGAAGTAAAAATATCAAGGGTATGAGTTTATATTAGTGCTAGAGAGTATGCTTCTTGAGATCACTGATACAATTTGGGTCACATCAGCTTACAAGACTTTTAGAAAACCATAGAAGAGGGGAAAAGATCACCATTGTCTTAGAGGATATTCGAGAGTGGATTAGCTCATGTTGTTGGCTTTTTGATATCAATTCAATGTTTGGAATTAGTTTTAGAATGCATGAAATGTTATAATCTAGAAACCAATGAGGTCAAGACTATTGATGATAAGCTAGTGGCTAAGTTGAATGGTGTTTTGATCATGATTGTTCTTAGATTACCTCTCAGAGACTAGTTTACAAGTATAGGAAAAGGAATTACACAAATACACTTCGCTAAAAGGAAGCATGAATGTCTCAACACCATGGCTAGGAATTATTTACATGTATCGAAGGGAGGAAAATCTCAATTGCCAAAGGTTCTACATAGTTCAATATTCATTGAAGAAGTCTCAAAAATGATTGTTTTTCTTCTTAGGTTGATGGGGAATGAAAATTCAAATGAGTTCAAAAATGGATGTTCTTGTTCATAATTATCATATGTGTAGGAAACCAGTTCATTGATTGAGGAGTTATTATCAGTGATAATCTACATAATCAGTTGACTTCCTTTGAAGAGAATCAATATTTATACATGACATCTTATATCTTCTATGCAATCAACAATATGAAGACATGGCTAGCTAGGTCTTGAAACCAAATGTACACTTGATAACACGACTTAGATTTATAACTATTAGACGCAGCTCCAGTTGGATCAAAATAAACATTTCAGAAGAGTGAATGATGCATTTACTATGTTAATGATAAGGAAACTTCAATTAAATATAGGACTCGAGATATCATCAAAAGCAACTATTCTTATCAAGAATTATGATCATAACTATTATATCTAGTTCTGTCAGTTTATATTTTGGTAGGAGGGTATTATGGATATCCATACAAGATGCCTAGGTTTGTGGATGATAAGTTCATATTGATTGAGCTCTACAAGAAAATTGGGGTGGTCAACAAAAGATGCAAAGAAATGAGGAAAGCGAGAATATCATTTCCTATTGGCCAACCTAGATTTTGGTCTAGGTATTTATCACTTCCTTGAAATTGAAGATTTTTGGGAAGATAGTGAAACTGATTATGAGGTGTGAAAGAGAGACTAGATGAGGTTCACTTTGGAACATATTAAAGGTTTCAAGCTTGGTTGGGATGTAGAAGGAATTAAAGATGATAAAACAAATTTTATTGATCTCATATATTTAAAAAATATTAAAATACAACCTTTACCACTATTATTCAAGCAGATGAAGAAGTTAGGTATATTGATGAGAGAACCGCTCGTATTCTCAAGAGATCAAAAAATTGGGTAAGGAAGAAAGTTTTCAAAGCCACAACTATAAGATCTTTGAGCAAAGATAATTTGTCAAGGACGAAAAATGACAAACAAGAAAGTTATTCCTCTTCCACTTCCATTTCTCAAGCTTCTATTATACTCGTTAGTTCTTAGAAAAGCATGCAAGGAGGTGGTGATGATGAAAATCCTTCTAAAAAGAAGGATTTTAGAAGTATATGTGGGGATGATCCTAAAATTAGGAAGAAGAAATCAAAAAACAAAAGAGAGGATGTTGAACCCTATACAAGAAGAAACCAAAGAAAGAGAGTCTATGTATCCTCAATGTTATACTAGTGGTGAAGAACAAGTTTTATCTATTTCTCCTTTTTTTCTCATCATATCTCCTTAGCATGACATATCCCATTCTCCTCCCATAGTAGAGCCTCCATCTTTGTTGACTACCAATGAAATTCTAGAAGATACTTCTTTCCTAGTTGTCTCTAATCCACCTACATCATTTGATCCATCAGCTATGAACATTCCAAAATCTTCATAGACTCTCGATACTTCATGGTTACAACAAGTTTTAGTAAAGAAAATAAGTTGTTCCGAGCTAATTATCCCAAAATTTGATACAATTTCCAACCTAATTCAAAGATCTGCCAAGACAAGGAAGACCAAAGTTACATCAATGTTGACAGTTGATTCTTCATCTAGGAATATGTGCATTGTAGTAGCTCAACCCATTTTAGACAAAAATATGGATGAAGCTTATGAAAGTGATTTTAACATCACCAAGTTAGATCTTGGACCTTCGATACACGAAGGTGATATTCACAACTTTTAGGTGTTCACTGCCAGGTTGATTCAAAGGACAAAGAAAGAGAAGCTTACGAAGGATCAAATTAAACAACAGGTGTAAGTTTTATCATCTTACCTTAGGTCCATTATGGCTACATCTACCTTACCAATAGAATTTTCCACTATCTATAGTGTGCAAAAATACCAATCATATGGAAAGTTAATCGAAAAATAGGTGGATCAGATGAATAAGGAAGCTTTATATTTTATTGAGAAAACTAAAGAAATTTTTGAAAAGACAAATTTTCAAAAGGAAAAAATGTAAAGGAGCTAAGAAATATGAGAGAAAAAGAGTCAATGTGGTAGGGAATTTTGAAATACCTCTAGGAGATGAAGGAGATAGATGTTGATATCTTGATTGCTGAGAAATTTTTCTCAAGTATTGAAGAGAATAAATCTAACATGTGGTTTTAGAGTGTGGAATGGAAGCTTGGAACTATCAATCATATTTTGATAGAACAAGAGAAAATTTTAGTGACTTGAGAGCAAATATAGACAAAGGTTCAAGATGATATCCTATCACTTAGCATTGATATATTAGAAAAGGTGAGATCCATGATCTAGATTGTGCAAACTATCAAGAACAAATTTGAAAATATGATCAATATAGAATTGTTCAATAAATATGTTTTTAGTGTGAAGGAGATGAAAAGGTTGAGTAACATTTATGTCACTCTTGATATGTGTAATAGTCATGCAACTAGTTATTGCCATAGTTTAGAAGATATTCAAAAGATTCATGATACTTGGAAACTAAGAATTAGCAATGTGATCGTTCCTAGAAATAAGATCATGGCCCAAGCTGTCAAGCTATTTAGGATATTCAAAGTGAAATCTTCCCATCAAAAGGTAACTTGTAGCATAGAGGGCTTTCACAAAAGGCATCCAATATGGTACAAATGGGAAAAAAGGAGTTTTTAAATTACTTTAATCACAATTTTCTTATTAAATTTCTAATTTATAAGTCACTTGTTATGTTTCAATGTTATCTTTTGTAAAAAGTGACTTTTTATCTCATATTTGTAAAAGGTTAGAATATGGACCTTCTTTTTTGCAAAAGTCGAGAGATTTCTAACTTAAACAAAATTATTTTATTTCTCTTAAAAATTGTAAAGGCAGTTACTCTAGTAGTTATAATTTAGTTATGAATTAGTTACAAGGGAAAGACTATTTATACAAGGATTATGTTATTGTAAAGGGACTTTTTGGTATTTTCACTAATTTGCATAAAGGATTTTTGGAATTGTATAACTCTATACAATGTAATGGAAAGCATTTTTGGAGTGCATTCATGGTGTTTTCTATGTGTCATCGTTAATCTTTTTGTACACTAAGTTGATGATGACCTTTGTTATCCTTAATCTTATTTATGATAATGAATAGTCAATATTTGATGAGTTACTTTTGAAAACATATTCAATTCTTGGTATCTCAATTTGGATGTGTTATCATTTTAAATACAAAATCATTATGAAGCTTGTATGTGCAGTCTCTAATCTTTATAATGCATTTGTTTAAGTTTTAAGCAAGCCTACAAAACCCATAATAACACTTGTACATTTATTGTTCAGGGTTTATTTTCATTTTAGTTAAAATTAAATTTAAAAATTCAAAATAAGATCATATGAGGGAGCTACCCCTCTCAAATGAATAGGAAGATTGTGATTTCATAAGAAATCTCTCCAACTGTTGGAACAATTTTGCCACTTTCCATTAGGTGAATCATATACCATTTCAAGTGACAAATCTGTTTACCAACAAGTAGGAGAATTAGAGTAGTACACATAGCCTCCTTCAATCTCTTAAATATTATATTAATTAACTAATTATATTGAAAATAATCCTTCTTCAATAGAGTTGTGAGGGGTGTTGCTATACAACCATAGTTCTTCACAAATCTTCTATAGTATCCAATCAGTCCAAGGAAACCCCTCAATTTATTAATAGTTTTGGGCACATGTCTTTATGTGATAGCCTTAATTTTATTATGATCAACCTTTACTCCTTCATGTGATACTATGTGACCCAAGTACTCCACCTATTTGAGACTAAAAGCACACTTGGAAGGATTACATACAACTTGTGATCTTGGAGAACTTGCAATGCTAGATCTACATGTTGTAAATGTTCCTCCCATGTCTTGATATAAATAAATAATCATCAAAGAACATTAAGACAAATTTCCTCAAAATTTTATTAAAGATGGAGTTCATCAAACTTTGAAATATAGATGGTGTGTTAGTAAGACCAAATGGCATCATAATAAACTCATAATGACCATCACGAGTCTAAATGTTTACTTGTAATATCCCTCTTCCTTAATTCAATTTTGGTGATAACTTGATCTAAGATCTAGCTTTGTGAAATACATAGGTCCATTCAATTTTCTACATGAATCATCAATGACTAGAATAGGAAACTTATCTTAATGGTGTACATGTTAAGCACTTTGTGTCTAGGCACATGCACCAAGTTTAATCCTTCTTATGTATCGTCACCACAAGTGATGAGAAAGCACTCTGGCTATGCTTGATAATACCTACCTCTATCATCTCTTGAAAATCATTTCAATCTCTTTTTTGCATATATGGGTACTTGTAAGGCCTAATGTTGGGTGGTTGACTTCCTGGAAATAGTTGTATGGAATGATCATGATCCCTCTTTGGAGGCAGTCCTTTAGGTATATCTCCAAAAAACATTGAGTGAAGATCTATAATTGCTTGTAAATCTATATGGTTAGAAGCATTTGATTGATAGGCTTCTAATGAAAATGATTGGGCCACAAATCCATCAAATCCTTTCTTAAGAAACTTTTGCATTTGGTGAGATTTTACCACCTACGGGGACTTTATGCACAAACCTCTTAGCTCCACTATCTTTCCTTATGATTGAGATCTCATGAATAGTTCCTACAAGTTCATCTCAATTATTTCTAAAGTAGTAAGCCATTGTACTCCCAAAACAATATATGTTGCACCCATGGAGATAAAAACATTGGGAAATCATGTTGATATTCCCTGGTGGTTAATTTAATGTTATGACATTTACTTGAAAAACTAATTGTACCCCTAGTTGCAATTTGGACCTTGAATTCTAGAGCAGGGTATATAAATTTTTTTGGCAAGTAGCTAGCTTCTTTTTAATGAAGTTGCAAGTGCTTCTTGAGTCAATCAACACTGTTACTCTCTCTTTCTTTAGGAAACCCACAACTTTAAGAGTTTTTGGGTACTAAATACAACAAGGGAATGACAATAAATGATTGTTTGAGCATCTTCAAATTCCTCTTCCATCTCATTTCCTCCATATAATATTACATTGTCCTCCTCTTCTTCCTTATTTGGACCTTCAATGTAGAATAATTTATTTTCAACACATTTATGACCATGACTATATTTTCTATCACAATTAAAACATAACCCTTTTTCTCTCTTCTCCTTAATTTGTTGTTGATTCAAATTTGTAGGCTGAGACAACAACTGTGTAGGAGAGCTCCTTTCTCTTATTTTTACAATCCTTGATCGCTTATTGGCCCAAAAAAATTTCTCAACTTCCCTTGCCATAAATATTGCTTGGGATGAGGATTGTGGTTGGAAAAAATATACCTCATATTTTATGTGGTCCTTTAAACCTCATAAAAAAATTCCTGTAAGATTTCATTTGTAACATTCTCCACTCTTAGAAACAAGGTTTGAAATTGATGATTATAGTCCTTGATTGTACCTATTTGCTTTAATTTAGTGAGTTGGAAGAAACTTAGCTATCCATGAAATAATATCCTTGATGGGTGGTGATTTCCTCTTGAAAAATTGTCCATGTGACCATACAACCCTTCTTTATCTTCTCATCACATAACCAATGGTACCAAATAATTGGTTTGGTTCCAAGTATAATTTGATGCCATAGCCAACTTTTGCTGACTTGGAACATGGTGAAGATCAAATAATTGCTCTATTTGGCAAAGCCAATCGGTTGGATCCTTTCCATAAATTTTTATCATATCCAACTTTGGCATAAAATTCCTAGGCATGGGATTATTTGAGAGTTGATCCTTCTTGAGATCTAAGTCAAGCCAAAAAAATCATGTCCAATAAAAGTATTATCTTACACCTTACGATGTAAATCCTCACCCTTATACTTCATACCATAAATAAGTGATTTTTATCCATTCATATCCCTATTCATTGATGAAATCACTTCAATCAACTCCTTTTGCATGTCCTTCTTCATTGACAAAATTTCTTTAGTCATCTCTTTCTGCACGTCCTTCTTCATTAATGAAATTTCCTTAATAATCTCCTTCTTCAATTATGAAATTTCTTTCTTAACCTTGTTCATTTCCTCATGAGGATTAATTTCCTCAATCTCCTAGGTGTGACAACATTCATTTGCCTCTTGTTACAGGCCCCATCATGATGGAAAAAAATAATTTTGCAATAAATCACACAAATAAGTTCCAAATACTCTAAAATTTTGACTGTAACTTACTAGGGCCTAGGTCACACTTTTTGAAAAATATCTCCCATAAATTAGCTAATTTGTAGCCTTATGACTGAAAATTTTGGAAACCATAATTTTGTAATAGATAAGTATTTATGCTTCAATTACTTGAGATTTGGATTGTAGAAACTTCAAAGTATTCTTGAAATACCCTCCAAGTTGACTACCGATAACCTTATACACACTCTAGGATTAAGGGCATAAGAGTTTCAAAGTATATGGACATTATCAACCAACATGAAAATTAAAATTAAGACACATGTAAAGGGATATTAATGCATATAAAGTAAAATATCATTCTTTAATTCTTCTTTCCATGAGCACTCCATCAAAAATTTTAAAACATAAAAGTATGTGGCACAATGAGTAACATATACCACATCATTCTTTAATTCTTCTTTCCATGAGCTCTTTTCTCGTTGTGTCTTGGCTCTCTTGCTGCGAGAGTCTGGTGGTGGTAGCCTCTGTTCGATGTCTTGCTTTTGTTACAGGTTGTTGGAGCTTATGAATCCGATAATGTTGAAGCTTGGTTCGTTGTGCTTGGCATTGTGGTAGCGTTGGTGGGGTCAGATGGGTTGTCTTAGCTTCCAAGTCCTTTCCTTGCTGTGAGGGTGTCATTACTTGTGATGCCCTCATTTTGGTTTTTATGCAGTCTTTTGGTAGAGTGACTGCTTCTCTTTCTTTGGTCCCTTTGGGCCTCTGTGCATGCTTTCTGGGGTTCCCATTTGGCTGCAGTGGCTCTTGGTGGTTGGTCTCATCTACTCTATGGTTGGTGCTTCTTTTGTATTTGGTGGGCAGAGGTAGTTCCCTTGGAATTTGGGTGGTTTGGAGCCCCTTATGGGTGTCTATTTTGGAGGACTTTCTTTTGTTCTCTGTGTTTTTCCTCTTGACTGGGCTGTATACAAAGATCTATTTCATGACCCAAGTTTTAATGGATTTGAAGGATGTCTCTACTTCCTTTCTTGAAGTGGAGATCCTTATTTTTTTGGTGGTGTTGGTGCAGTTTGGTTCGGTTGTGTTCCTAATGCTGAAGCATTTTAGCCTGTGGGTGAGGCTTGGTCTTTTCTAGTTTATCTAGGTTGAGTCCCAAGAGGTTTTGGCGCTTATTATTTTTGGTTGGTCCCCCTTTCGTGCTTTCAAGCTTCAATTCTTCAAAGGGGGTTTTGTTTTTCTTTGTTCGTGGTCTGAGCTGGTTATCTTGACACTCTGGTATGCTCAGTGGTGTTGGCTTGTGGATAAGGTTTGCAGGATGTACTTTTTCTAGTTTCTATCTCTCTTGCAGTCAAAGGATGAAGTGTTTTCCTATGATATTAGAGTGGTGGCTTTCTACTAGTTTCTACAGGTGTTGTCTTCTAGAGAGGTGAAGATTGCTCCCATTGAGGCAGAGCCCTCTCCTATTGAGGTGGAGCTAGTTGTTTTAGTGGTGGTGGAAAGTGCTCTGCTCTATTGTTGGCTCCTATTGAGGTGGAGCTGGTGTGTGCAGAAGAGTGGTGTCTTTAATAGTGCTAGTTCTTGCTTTGTCCTCTCCTATAGAGGGGATCTCTCTCTTGTAGAGGTGGAGTATGAGTTGGTGTTGCAAGGTGTTTGGTACTAGTTAAAGGTAGGGGCTCTTCTTTGCTTCCTCTTTTATTTGGGTTTGAGGTCCTTGCCAAAACCTAATTGTAAAGGGTTCATGGTCCCTTCAAAACTTGTTATGGGGTCAAGGTCCCTGAAAAACCTGGTTAAGGGTTTAAGGTCCCAGTTTTAGCTATTTTGTGGGTTCAAGGTCCTTGTAAAACCTTTGTGCAACATGTGCTTTCTAGTTTTATTCTTAGTGTTGCTGCTGATGGGTTGCTTATGGTATTTGGTTTATCTTTGGTGCAACATGTTTTGCTTGGATGGGGTTTCTAGTCCCTTCAAAACTAGTCTGTAATGGGTTTTGGGTCCCATCAAAACCTGCTTTTCCTCATCAAAAACATATACCACATGATCAAAATAAACATAAACTACAAGGTGATCCAATTATCTATAAAAAATGAGAAGAAAAAAGGATAAGAAAATTTTACATTTTAAGAGAGTCCCATGAAAAAATTATGTGATGTAGAATTGCAATAAGAATTTATGTCGTACAATAATGTGATCAAACTCCACACAATATATAGCAATGTGATAAATTCTCAAGCAATATGGGTGCGTGATGTGCTAAAACTCTATGTGATATTGGTAATGCAATCAAACACATTTTTTCTATGTTGATGGATCTTTAAATCTAGCACAATTCATTATCTAAAATCTTTAAAAAAAATATTAATAATATATACCCCCTCAATTAGTTACATATAATGAATACGAGGAATTGGAGGATACGAAAAATAATACACGATAGTGATAATAATGATGATAAAACAATATGACAGTCAAATCAAATATAATCATGTAAGTATGTATAGCCTGTAAAGGCATGTAATAATTTCCATGAATAAGCATAGTGTTACAAGAAAGTGTTGAATATCAAATAATAATGTAAGCACATAAAATAAGGGGTGATAAGATGTCCCTAGTATTTCCTTCATGGTAAAATAATATTCTTGTAACAAATCATGTATGCAAAAAGTAACACATTGTATATAGGATAGACATGGGATAAATAACACTTATGTCATTGATGAACACCACAAAAATAGTAAATAGTCATCATTGGTAATGAAAAAGGATTAAGGATCCTACTTTAAATCGAGAAAATTCATTCTCCTTGTGAATGTCTATGCTCCTACAAATTTTCAAGGTAAGTGTTGGCATCCCAATTTGTTGTCTCTCATCTCTATTTTTTTCTGCTTTCATGGTGTATATTTGACCTTATCCACCCTTGTCAATGACCAATCTAAGAATTTGTAAATGGGTTCATTTAGTGTCAAAAGGTGCAATGACTTGTGAAATTTTTTATGGCTAGAATTTCTCTAGTGCTTTACTTAGTATTTTGTATGTTAGATTTTTTAAGGTTCGAGATTATCCATACCTGTATGCCCTCCCAGCTAATCCCAATGATCCACATAAGTCATTGCTAAATTTTTATGTCATTTTGTCAGAGTATTGGAGTTTTCCATCCCCTTATAACATTCCCTTTTCCTTCTTGAGCTCTAAATTCTAAAATTCCCACTAAGAGTTTAAGTCCTTTCCTCCCTTTTTCAAAATTTTTGACCTCCTCATCCATCCATTCACTTAGACATATTCCCAATCATCTTCACTCAATTTTTTATCCATTATCTTCCAAAATTCTCTAAGTATTTTAGGATTAAACTTCTAGCCTTACCCTTAATTAGGTATCACTTTCCACTAAACCCCAAAAGTTTGAAATTTTATTGATCTCATTTATATTACATATTGCAAACTTTCAAATTTTCCTGTCCTCATTTCCTTTCACCCTCAATCTCCTAAAACCCAAACAATGGAATAAATCAATATCACTAAGTTCAATGGTTCACGGACTTGGAAAATGTCACTTAGGTTATAAATCTTGAAAGGTTTTCAAGTTTGTAAACCCTATGAAATTGCAATGAAAGGAAGGAGTTAAGATTTCCAAGTTTGTGATGTCACAAAGTTTGCAAGTTCACAAACTTTGTAAAAGTGAAAGATGGTTCACCACATAAATAAAAGTGAGAAATATTAAATAATAAAACAAAGAAAGTTGCAAGGTCCTTATTGTCAATAACTTCACAAGTTTTCAAACTTGTAGATTCACCAACATGGTTTATAGGTTCTTCATTTCCTTGAAAGTGTGAAAAGTCAAAATGAAAGAGGAGATAGTATATATCAATGTTTCAAAGAGGGATATGCTCCCCTCCAAGTTTGATATATGATGTAAAGTCCAAAAATCCTTGAGAGCCTAATAATCTAAGAGGGAATCTTAATATATATTGGAGGTGTGAGAGTATTAATTCCCGATTCATCCAACAACCTGATAAAGTAAAGGGAAAATGTTTTAAAGGTGCTAATGTCCCAATGAAGCCCAATAATTTCAAAGGGGGGAATGTTTAGTATTTATTGAAGTTGCAGGTGCTAAATGAGAATGACATGTTTCTCCTCCACCTACTCACCATTAATGTCGATCCTTCTTCCAACTACTAGGAACTAGCATTTGCACTAGAAGGGGGTACAATGGTCACACAGATAGGAATATATTTAAGGCTTTCAAGAAAAAAATGTATGCATCTTGTTTATGTTGTGACTAAGAGTCAAGTTCTTTGAAAAATATTAAAAAAAATTGTACTATTTTTTTTGTGCTCTTCTTTTTACAAACCCACTTAATGGGTTCTATTTGGAATGTTCATGCTTTTATTATGTTTTTATAGGCTCATGTAATGGGTTTGATTAGGAGAGAATTTATGATTTATGTGCTCAAGCATTTCATGATTTAATTTAATTTTTGCTACTTTTTATTTTGAGTTACCAATTTTATGATCTATGTATAGAGTATGGTTGTAAACACATTTTATAATTGTTGTGATGGAGAATTTAAATAACAAAAAATTTAAGATAAATTAATAGATTGCTTGTAATTATTGTTTGCATTGGAAGATTCAATAAGAGAGAAGGTTGCATGGAGAGTGACAGGAGAAATAGGTCATGTGAATATGGTGACCATATGCCCCACCTTCATACATCTATGCCAACGTTCATGTACCTTTTGCTAGTGATATGAAAATAGAAAATCATCATACAAAACACCAACAAAAGTAAAAGTATATGATAATAAAATCTCACACTATAAAATGAATTTGATAGTTGAGTTGGTATCTTTCATCTTGTTGTTTAGTAGGATTTGGTAGTCATGAACTAAATAGGTGGCATTTTATGTGGGTTTTTCTCCTTTACAATCTGAAAGGTTGAATCTACTAGTCAAGTGTATGTCTATAGTGATTTTAAAAAACTTTTATCCTTATGTGTGTTCCATATCTGTGCATGAAATTTTTCTTCTCTCCGATGTACCATCCCTTCTATTTTCAATAAATATATATTTTAGTTTACTTTGCTACATTTTGTTTCAGTTCTTTAAGAGTTTTTATCAACATTTTCAAACATTACATCAATTAATATTTTATAGTGTGAAACTTCTAGATTTCAATAGTTAATTTTGGATTTTCTATTAGTTTATATTTATTATTTTTGTTATTAGAACTGAAAGCTTTATATATCATAAAACTAATATTTTCAGTTCTTTTTAATGCTATAAATATATATTTTAGTTTACTTTGCTACATTTTGTTTCAGTTCTTTAAGAGTTTTTATCAACACTTTTCAAACATTACATCAATTAATATTTTATAGTGTGAAACTTCTAGATTTCAATAGTTAATTTTGGATTTTCTATTAGTTTTATTTATTATTTTTGTTATTAGAACTGAAAGCTTTATATATTATAAAACTAATATTTTCATTGGCATAAAAAGTCTTAAAAATGATGATTTTTTGATTAGTAGCAAATTTATTCTAGAGACAAAAAATGTTGAATGCACAAGACAACTGAGAGGGGGGTATGAATTAGTTGTACATTAAAACATCAAAACCCTCATTAACATTCATATTTGCATTAGTCCTTAAACCCTCAACAACCATTAATCCCTTATCATGCATTAGAAAAATGTAAACATGAGAAATGGTAATGAAAACACATCCAAACACATAAGAACACCAAATTTACGTGGAAAAACTAATAAGGGAAAAACCACGATGAGGATTAGCTCACAATATAAAGTAATTGCAACATCAAATACAATAGGCTCACTACTAGAGGGCTAACTACCCAAAGAGAAAAGAAGGGATCACTACCAATGACTCACTACTAGATTAGAGAGAAGAAGAAAGAATATTTTTACAATGAGAAATCCATCTAAGAGCAATAGAAAATTTCCACCATTGCTTCACTAGAACATTCACACTCTCTTTGTAGAATGTGGACACCTTTTGCTCACTGCTTCCAATAGTCTTAGGCATTAAATCTCACACTGCATTTCACACTTTCACACTTCACATCTCAACACTTTGTATCACACACAACACTCATATATACCATTTTCAACCTTGAAAACAATTCACAAGGTTGACTATGCACCTCAACCATGCAAGTTCAAATTAGGTCGGCACCAAAACATTCCCATGTGTTATGCCTTGCATAACCACCCCATTTTTGTATTGGTCAAAATGGGTCCCCCTTTATTTCTTTTGTCCTTGATCTTCTTGTTCGGGTCTTAGGAGTTGTTTCTTTTTCTCCTAAGCCCTTGTTTCCTTTGTTTTTCGGGTTCGAGTTTCGAACTGGCATTAACACTTGTTACTTTCCAAAGTATAAGTTTTTGTCTGTGTTTCGATCTCGATCCCCACTCTGTGCCTTGTCTTTTTCTTTGTGTGTCAAAATTGGGTTCTGAGTCGGAACCATTACCTTGCACCCTTCAAGGTGTAAGTTTCTATTTTCATCTTGATCCCAACTTCTGCCTTTTTCCCTTGCGCGTTTTGCTTGTGTCGGAATTAGACATCGGACTAGAACCATCACCAAGAACTTTTCGAAGTTCTTGTTCCTTTTTCCATCTCAATCCTGACTTCCAACTCTCTTTGTGTTGTTTGGGGTCAGACTTCGGACCATGAATTGCACTAAAAACTTTTCAAAGTTCTTGTTTCATCTCTCGACCTGATTCTGATTCCCACTTTGCCTTGATTGTTTGTCAAGTTTTGGACTTCAGACTTTCATTTGAACTTTGCACTTATTGAAAGTTTGGTGTCATTCCGTGCCCTGATCCTGACCCCCACTTACCTTCCTTCTTGCGACATGCATTTATGAATTCCGCCTCGATCCCGAGGCTCGACTTACACGCATTTAATGTTTAACCGTTCGCACACGCGAACTAGTTTTTATTCTGCCACTCCTCGATTTCTGTCCATTCCACCTTGTACAGTTTGACGAAGTGAACCCGAGTGATATCGAGAGATAGGGTTTGCAGAGGTGATTGGATTTGTCGCTGTGCTATCAAAATTCTTGGTTGCATTTGGAGGTAGGGGTTTTTGCCACCTTGCATTTTTCTTTGTTCTTGGTTTGTTGGTGTTTGTTGTTGCTCATTGTTTCCCGTTCTCTTTTGCATTTCTTGTTTTCTTTGCTTGTTTGTTCTTTTGGGTTGCCCTTGTTTCATTTGTTTTGCGTTTTGTGCATTTAGGGTTTTCCCTCGCACTTTTATTTTGGTTTTTTGCTGGCGGGATTTTCCATCCTGTCGTGCCCTAGCTCTCTAGGGTTTTTCCGTACCACCAAGTCGAAACTATGTTTGAATTGATGAATTTGAAGTTTCAATTGTTTTAATCAAAATCTTGATCCCGAAGGCACGATTTCAAGATATTGTTACATATATTTATGCCTTCGTTTATTGTTGTTGTGTTATTCTTGATTCTTGCATGTATTTCAAAGTTGGGAATCAAAAATGCACTTAGGGTTTTTACCGCTGGCTGAGTCTAGGTTCCTTCACTTACCCCAATCCTGAATCCCAATGTTCCATTAGGATCGAGTATCAGATCATCACTATAAGATGTTAAAAGGGTTTTTCACAAGGTACCACTCCATGTTCCAATTCCGGTCCTCGCATTCCCATCGGGATCGGGTATTGGGTTGACACCTAACCTTTGACATATCATTAAGTATCGTGACTTGGCGAAGGCCTGATCTTGTTTCCCGAACACATTGCAAGATTGAAAATCGGAGAGAAACTTTCATTGATAGTGTGAATGTTAAATTCCTCGAGCTCCCTATGGGTGTTTTTTGTTTTTGCTAAGTACCGGACTACACCTCAATTATTTGAACATCATCGAGCCCCTTTTTGAAGAGTTTCATCCGTTGTTGCCATGTGTTCTCCAGGAACTCCTTGTAGTGATTGCTTCCTTCACTCTCCTACCAGCTTCCCGCCATGCAACCTCTTTCAGGGGAAAAGCGCTAGATTGGTACAACACTTTGTAGGCTAATACTATCGATACTTGGGACTAGCTCAAAGATCCTTTCTATGAAAGATTCTCAAATGATGGAGACAAGTCTTCACAATATCATTAGTTGGAAATCATAAAGTGGGCCCCATATGAAGCCATGATTGACTTCAATGCCCAGTTTCATATAACTTGGCAGAGAATTCAGATTGCTATTCACCCGCCGACCGAGTTGGCGTTCATGTTCTACTTGAAATCCATCAACGCCGACATCTCGATGATGATCCAGTCTCTTGACGGAACCACTCTACTGGATGCATACAAGATCATAGTTAAAACGAAGAATAATCTAATAGACGCCAGGAAGTTACTGCCTCGACCTATCATGCCTATATTTCTTGAAATATCAGTTCCCACCTAGGAGATGTTGTCTACCAGTGCGTCCGCACCTCCTCAATCCATGTATATGTATCCGGGTGCACCATAGAATGCCACTTCTACATTCAAATCTTCAAAAGATGAAATGAGTTATGTCAATGAAATGTTGCAAACTATCACCAATGAAATAATTGTCATCAAGCGAAACCAGTCAACACCTCCAAAGCCAACCTATCAAAATTTTCAAGGCAGAAGGTCCTCTTACCAGTAGAACCAGTTCCAAGGAGACTCGTGCACAAATCCGCAGGTGCAAAAAACTAATCAAATTGTACCAGTGCCTACTCTATTGCAAGGTGTTAGCCAAAGCTCAAATAAAGAACTGACGGTGGGGCAGAACAACTTAGTCGATGATATTAACCCTTGGTGCTTCCCTTGTGGCGACACACATATGCCCCAAAACTTCCTGTGCGATAATCTATAACAAAAGGTGGTGGAACAACACAGCCAAGGTGCAACATCAGACCGTGGAGGTTATGTATATGCCTCTCCACAAATGGAAAATGCAGTGCTCATCACATAAATGCAAGGGATGTCCCTGGAGCAAGAAACAAATATTGCTCCTGATCATGCACTCTTCTCATGGATGGAAGAAGAAGAGGTGGTGTTTTCTAATGATGCATCCACATCAAAAACTCCACAAGTGCAGTTCGATTATAACACTCGCTCAAAGAGGAGATTCATGGGAGAATTAGTCGCATCGCAGCTAGTCAGTCCGCAGCCCAAAAGTGCTTTTGACCAAACACGTAGTACCTGCGCAGCTACACAACAATGTCCGCCACGAAGGGAAATTGTTATAGCCAAAGCTAAGGAGCAGAAGCTTCCAAATCTGCCACCATTTAATGTGGTGGAACAATTAAAGAAATTGTTTGCTAATGTGTCCTTGTGGGATATCTTAGCTATTCTAGAGCAGAAGACATTGCTACATAAGGCTCTCCAAAGGATCTGATCATTGAACTGACAGAGAAATTTCTCAAAGGAAAGGTTGTTGACTTACTGCCTCTTGCCAAAGTCCTCACAAATAGCACAAAGGAAGCCTTTGCCGAGGTTAGAGATAAGCAAAAGCTGAAACCATTCTTCCTAACTCTTATTGTGGGAAAGAAATTATTACACAACACCATGATTAACTTTGACGCTAGCACCACAATCATGCTCAAATAGATAGCTAAAGCCCTAGGACTCAACTATGAACCTTTAAAAAGAGGGGTTATGCAACTCGATGGGAATAAGGTCGAGACTATAGGTGTCATCAAAGACCTTCCATTGACCCTGTTCTCCTACCCTAGCATCACAGTTCCACAAGATACTGTGATCATAGATGTTCCTCCCATGTTTGGCCTCTACCTATCCCGGGAATTTAGTTCAAAGATAGGTGGATATATATCTTTGGATTGGTCGCACTTGATCCTTAGGACCAAGCACGGAGCTAAAATGAAAATAGTGTCTAAAGCTCTGCATTTGGAACATGTGGCCGATGAAGCCATGATCAACTTCAAAGCCGCTCATATGTCTTTCACTAGAGAGGAGACATATTGCACTGAGTTATTGGAGGATGAAAAAGTGACTGAAGATCAGACCGATTCAGAGGAAGTCCTCTTGAGTAAATACATAGACATTGATCCTTTCAAAAACTATCATGCTACTAGTTTGGGGACTTATGTCATCTATGATGAAGAGCAAGAGATTCCAAAGGTCATGAAGGAACCTGAAAGTGATCAAGCCTCAAAACTATGGACACTGCACTTTGATGGAGCAAGATGTAAAGTTGGCGTAGGAGCTGGGATATGTTTGACATCCACACACAATGAAAAGACACTGAGGTATTTTTGTTTCCAGTTCATTTGTTTGAACAATGAAGTTGAGTATGAAGGTCTAGTGCAAGGTCTAAGCTTGTCATAGTGGATGGGAATTAAGAAAATAATGGTGTTGGAACATTCCAAACTAGTGGTTAACCAAGTCCAAGGGGTCTCTGCTGCAAAGAATGTTCGCATGCGATCCTATAGACATATAGTCTGGGAATTGATCGAAGGTTTTGAAGCCTTCAACATCGAGACAATGCCTCGAGAACAAAATAGTGACGCAGACCGCATGACCACAATTAGATCTCATTTTGACCATGTCTTTGACCTAATTCACAAAAAACACTCTGTACGAGTGATAGTCTGATCGACGATTCCAGATAATGATCAGAGCTGGCAAGTGTTTGAAAACAATGAGCATATCGCCTCATTCATCCAACAGTCGAGTGAGTTTTTCCGATCAACTCCAACCGAAGATTGTCGAGGTCTATGACAGACAGATCATTTAGTTGAGGTCTAACAAGCTTTCGAAGGGGCTAGTCACTCTCGAAAACCTGTTCGATTGTGACGATGCGAGAAATGTTAAAAGGAAGTTTGTAGCAGAAAAAAGTGATTATGCAGATTTGCAGGTTAGACATGGAAGAAAACTCAAGGTCAGGAAGGATGTCCCACATCATGATAAAGAGAGACTCATTAACTTCTGTGAGAAGTATGAAGGAGTAGTGGCCTAGTCATATGATGACCTTAAGGGATACAATCCCGATATCATCCAACATACAATAGAGTTTATGGAAGGTACAAAACCAGTCTACAAAAAACAGAGGCTAGTAAATTCAAAGATTGAAGCCTTGATGGCGCAAGAGCTGACCAAGCTAATTTAGTCTTAGATCATCTTCTTGATCAAGCACAACACATGGGTATCCAACTTGGTCTTGGTCTGAAAGAAGAACAGAGATATCTGCCTATGTGTTAAATTTTAGGACCTGAATAGAGCATCCCTAAAGGATCACTACCCGTTGCCTTCCATGGAGTCAATCTTGCAAACAGTGGGAGGGTTCAAAATGTTTTCTCTACTGGATGGTTTTTTGGGTACAATTAGTTCCGGGTCAAAGAGGAGGACCGACACAAAACAACATTCACTACCAAATGGGGAACATTCACATATGCTAAAATTCCTTTCGACCTCTTAAATGCAGGGGAAACTTTCCAATGGGCAATGGATATCGCTTTCAGTGAATTGATTAACAAGATTATCCTAATCTACTTGGACGATCTGATTGTTTTCTCCAAACATAAGGATGATCACTTCGATCACCTTGAGATGGTTTTCAAAAAATACCAAGAGTTCGGGGTATCCCTGAACCCGAAAAAATGTGTCTTCGGAGTACCACAATGCAAGCTATTAGGACATGTAGTGTCCAAAGAAGGAATTGCAATTGATCCCAAACGGGTGAAATCAATCAAAGAGCTTCCTCTACTAGTCAACAAGAAAGAATTCCAATCTTTTCTGGGGAAAGTGAACTTTGTAAGAAAATTCATTTCAGAATTTGCAAGGATAATTAGACCAATCACCTTGATGCTGAAAAAGAATCAATTATTCAAATGAACTAAAGAAGCTAGAGAAGCCTTCGAGAAGGTTAAGGATGATATTTCTTCAAATCCTATGCTGGTCAATCTGGACCTATTGAAGGACTTCATAATGTATGTATTATGTAGCGAGTCAAGCATCATTACTGTCTTAACTCAAAAGGACGATGAAGGAAAGGGAGAACATCTGATAGAATTTCACTCCCAAACCCTAAAGAAATATGATACGAACTACAACTTCTTTGAGAGGCAAGCGCTTACTATTGTTAAGGGACTCAAGAAGTTTCAACACCTAATATCTTGCAACAAGGTGATTATTTATGTTGCACATTCCAGTGTGTGTGAGTACATCATGGAATGAGAAATCACCGAAAAGAGGGCCAATTGGATCACTAATATCCTTGAATACGACATTGAGGTCAAGCCTACAAAGACCATATGAGGAAGAGGGTTGTGAAAATATCTAGCATACAATGAAGAAATGGAAGCCGAAGAAGAGAAATTAGAGCTAGTTCTAACGAATGATTTTGAATCCGAAGGCTGCTGGCTGGCAAACAGAGTAAGGTTTATGCACATAGGAAAATATCCGCTGAGCCTTCCTTCTCATAAGAGAAGATTATACTGACTATAGAATGATGGGTATGCACTCATCGAAGGGGTACTTTTCAAAAGGAACTTCAACGACGTTCTATTGCAGTGTGTCACCATAGAACAAGTAAAGAGAATCCTTGACACTTTCCACAATAGTCCTGTGGGAAAACACTTCTTTGCAAAGACTACAACCATCAAAATCATGTGCGCTAGGTACTTCTGGCCTATGTTATTCAATGACTCATACTCCTTGGTAAAAGCCTACAAGGAATGCCAATTCTTTGCAGGAAGAAGAAAAAATTCTGCGATGCCTCTCAATCTGATAGTGGCTGATGAGCCTTTCACATAATGAGGCATGGACTTCATCAAAATGATCAATCCCACCTCCAATGCTGGACATAAATGGATTCTAATGGCCAAAAACTACTTCACCAGGTGGATCGAAGCCATGCCCCTTAAGAACACAACAAAGGCAAAGATAGTGAACTTCTCGAAGAACTGGTGTTGAGATTCGGCCCGCCCAAAACCATTATTTTGTACAATGACAAGGATTTTATAGGCTCTAAGGTATGCCAATTCACACTTATGCATGGAATATTCTTGAAAACATCATCAAATTACTACCCACAGGGGAACGGCTTGGCCGAGTCAAGTAACAAAAAATTAGTCCAACTCATCAAAAGGATTAGGTCGGATCATTAGAAGGAGTGGCATAAGAACCTCCGGGCAACACTCTGGGCAGATCGCATAACTCCCAAGCAAGTCCTCAAGACTTCACCATATGAGTTAGTATATGGGAAAGAAGTGCTATTACCTATCTCTATGGAGATTTTGGTGCTGCAATTGCTCAAATCTCTCGAGGTAGAACAAAATGATGCCAAGGAGGTTTGGTTGGCCGAGTTGCTGGAAGTGCAAGAAAAAAGGGAAAAGGCCCTGATGGCCATGTCTAACTGCCAACAAGTGGTTAAGAGATGGTTCGACAAGAAATCTTTGGACCAAGGTCTAAAGTGTGGGGATTTAGTGCTAAAATTCAATGAAAGGGCTACAAAGCCAGGCCAACATAGAAAATTTGATAGCCTTTGGGAAGACCCTTTCAAAATAATTCAATGCAATCAACACAATGCATTCAAATTAGAAAACATGGAACAAGAAGCATTGGGGATTCCTGTTAACGGAATCCACCTAAAGTTGTTCAATTAAGCTTTGTAATTGTTCTGCTAGTGTAAATATGTGAGTAGTGTAATTATTTTTTTTCCTTTCGTGTTTGTTGTCCAGCCTTTCAATATTAAATTTTGTGGTGCGAAGAAGTAGAAACAAATGAAACCCATTATTGCAAAGGGCAGAGAGAACTAATTTGCAACTTAGGAAGTAGAGAAAAATGACACCCATATGTAGAATTGAAATGAACACATATATGCAGGAAAAGAAAAAGAGAACCCACATTGTAAAATCAAAAGGAAAAGGAGACAGGAAGTATAATATAAGTTGTGTTTTCATTATATTTATATACTTCGATAAGTACATTGTCAAAATGGCTTTGAGGCCGCACTTTTAGAGTATATATATATATATATATTTTGCGGTTCTTCATATATATATGCCGTAAGTCCTTTTTCAGGCGTATATACAAAAATGTATTAACAAAAGGAAGATTTCTTAAAGAATAAAAGTTTTATATTCATGGGAAGGGGCAAGTGAGGCATTGACAAAAACGTCTGGAATTACTTCATCAACAGGAACAACAACAACATCCGCAGGAGCAATGGTGAGTAGTGGAGGGAACACTAGGTTCCTGAAGTCGGTGTACCAGTCGATGTCAAAGAAAGGCACCACATTGTATATGCAAAACATGAAGTGTAAGGCACGCGCTACCCTTTAACGATGCTCCTCTTGTGATTGGATATGAAACTCGCTCAGAAATGACACCCATGGTACTACTGCATCTTCTTCAATGTACTTTCGAAGGTCACTTTCCATTGGAAGGCCCACACCAAACACAACATTTGCCACCACCTCTCCAAGGCCGCCTAGGTACTTCTTTGGAAATATTTCAAGCACCAGGTGAAGAATCAATGGCTTGGGAACCTAGATGTCAAGCATGGACACGACGAAGTTAGAACATACATTAGTATTAACTCTGTACTTGTCTTCGTATTCAAGGTAGTCCCTCCCTAGAAACCACTTCATGGCTACAATGGCCAGTGAATGCTTATTCTTGGTCATTCTTTTGAGTCGCCTAGTCGAGATTTCCCCTAGAAATGTAGTCTAGGATTTGTTGCTAACTAGCCTAATTGGAGTGTTCATGGTGCCTAGCTCTCTGCAAATTCCTAAGTCTAGCTCTATGCAAACTTACTCAACTGCCTATTACTAATTCTGCTCAAATGCTAAGTGTTATTTTTCCATTTCCTAAGTGCCTATTTATAGGAATAGCCAAGATATGCATGGTAATGTGCATACCATAAGCATGATGTTAATCAAGTACCAACTTGAAAATCACACCAGAGCTTGCTCGAATTTCCTACCCAGTTGCATCTGCTAGGTACGGTTTGCTGCGTGCAAGATTAATAAGAGCTAATTAATTAGCATAAGCTGGTGGTAGTCATCGGTGGTAGTCTACATGGCCAAGTACTGAGGTGTTGCGTTGCAGACATTTTTCAAACTTCAAAGCAAGACTTGTATCTTTTCAAGCACTTATTGCATATTTGGGTTTAATTATTCCATTTGGGATATTAATTGCCAAAGCATATGAACTCCTAAGCTTCCTTCAAATCGCCAACTCAAGTTCCAAGGAAATCATTTCATACAACATGATTACCAAATCATCATTATGAATTATGGTCATTTCAAAAATAGCAAGTAATTCATTTCGCACAAGCAAAAGAGTTGGCGGTACATGCCAAATTTAATGTTAAAAGGCAAGCATTGTTGGCTACCCCAAGAAAAGAAATAAGCTAAGTATTGCATGCAAGAAGTTAACATTGTAAAATATTTTTGAACATGATACCTAGAGCAAGAGTGTAGAGTGCAGGCAGAGCCGAAGCAAATTGCATAAAATTTGAGCAGAGTGAAAATCTCCAGCAAAGGGAAAATGGCAGAATGTTCTCAAATAGAGGTGCAAATAGAGGCAACCCAAATCTTGTATGATGACATGATAGCAACACTAGTCATCAATATTTTTGACGACACATCTTACCCGTCACCTGGAATGATGGAAAAACCATAATTGTTTCACATGTGGGCCCTGGAAAAGCCCAAAACTGCCAAGGACCAAGGCAAAATAAAGGAGGAATGGGATAATATCCATGACCCCATCCTCACGAAGAACCCTAAGACTCTTAGGGAAGGAGCTTGCGAAAGAATGAAAAAGGCTGAAAATGAAAAGAAAATGGCATATAAGCTATGGTTCAACGATCTTCCACAATATATGGTCCCCATTGTGCATTACTTCCCAGAGCTCATCCACGAGGCAATTGAACACTTCAACCTAGATACCACCACCATCGAAGGACGAACGCTGAGAGTCAACATCAGCAGAGACGCTATCTGGAGCATGCTGTGTATCCTAGTGAAACACTCTAAAGCAAGATTAATGGAGACATTTACTCCAGAAGATGCGTGCATCTTTTGGCAGGGCAGAGACAAAGCTTTGGAATTCTATAATGTGGAAACGCAGAGGCCTGAGGAATTTTGGAAAGAGCCGCCAAAAATTCCAGTTGCGCATAACGCCTTCAAGCAAGATATGCAAGATGCACTCTCCATGATGGAGTTTGTTTGTGGCTTAGATGAAGACAAATGGGTGCAAGAATTTCTGCTGGGTTTGGGTTTTTAGTTGCAGAGGAAAAAGTATTTGTTCTGGTATGACTTTTTAGGAGTCATTTACTGAGAAATGATGAGCCAAATACGGGAGTATAAGATGCAACACAAGTTCAAGTTTCCCTCCTTTCTTGCTCAGATGTTATACCAAAACCCCAACTTCTTCAATAAAATGATTCCGATATCCTTTTTTACCAAGTAGGGAGCCAAAAAGCCACTTTTTGTATGGATTCCGCTCCTTTTCGCAACAAATGACTATTATGCCTTTTCGTAATTTTTCTTAACTCCAATTCTACAAAAAATTGATAAGAATGGTTGTATCTATCGACTTTCTGCCGACCATACAGAGTGGATGCAGACCTTCACTCCTAAATGCAGCTGTTTCCTTAGGAGGGATTTTAAATTCATTGGTATGCATGAATTTACCGAGGAACCATTCCAACTCCCAGAGTATGTCACACATAGGGTATTGGCCCTTAAAATGTTTAGGTAGATGTCCATTATTGATTATAAATTTTGCGGAGGAAAGGGCAAGAGAGGATTTTTCAAATGCCCGCTAACCTTCAAATGGGTGGTAATGGCGAAGAAGCAGTCGCACAAGCTGTTGGAAGAAAAGCTGGCTCATTTGGAGTTAGTGATGATCCGTGATAGATGGAATTACAACCCCTTCGATGACTTGGGTAACAAATTCATAAAGGCAACCCACAACCCCCAACCATATTGGGAAAAGCGGCAGAGTCCGATGGAGGAGCATGATAATCTGTTAGTGGAACTGGCCTATATTCCCACCGATGATAGTAGGTCACCATGGGTTCAATTCTACCTCTGGTTAGTAAAGTATAATCAGAAGTACCAAATGGGGGCCGCTCTCCGCAGTGAATTGTCAAAGAAAGAGAGTTGGAGAGAGGAAAGAATTAAGGATTTCTAGGTCTACTGACAAGAAATTCAATGCTATGATGCTCCTTACCAAAGCATAAAGATAGATCATAGATTCGATAAATTATGGGACGACGCGCATACTAATTCTGATGTGAGCAATAATGAAGATGTCGACCCAGAGGAGTCTGAAATGCACACCGGGAAGGGAAAGGAGAAGGAAGTAGAAGCACAAACATCCTCATTGTAGTAAGGAGAAAAGGCGATGAAGCGACTGGTGAAAATCTTCTCAAATGTGTGGTTCAATATATCACGGTTGGGAGCCTCACAGACACGCATCTGGGCTGCTAAAAGGTCGAAGACAACCCAATAGCAACAGTTAGAGACTGTTGAAGTGGAGGAATCGCCACCCAACAAGAGGCAACACATTGATACAGTTGAAGCAAAGGGTTCACAAGAGCCCGTAACAAGCCTAGGTCTCGCGATGATCATGGAGCTAGCACCGAGCCAAGGATCACAGTCATCCAACTAGTAGGTAAATTTTACTCCCTCTTCTCTTACTTTGCAATCCTTAGTTACTCCTGTTGTGTCCATAGAGCCCCTTACCACAAGCGTTGGCCTTTCCTTTTCCACTTCTACTACAATGGTTGCAGGAGGTTTTTCCTAGTTCTCCCAGGTGAGGCCAATGGTTTTCACTCCTCCGCGGACCCTTTCACCTTTCTCCGTTGCCCAGTCCATGTCTACTATTACTTCACCCCTTGCATCTGTGACTACCACTAACACCCCTCCAGCTACTACTATATTGGGCCTAACTCAGTTCGCCCAGTAGTTGGGATCCACCATGACTTTTCCATCACCACAACACCTAATGAGTCCTTCCGTTGGTTCACAAACCGGGCTTTGGCATGTCCCTCCATTCTCCTCACTTATAGTTGATTTTTCGAAGAGGAAAACACCCAAAACCACTACCCTCATGTTCCCTTTCACACTTCCTCTCGGTGCACCTTTCATAGGTGGGCTAGTTCAATTGCCAACTCAATTTATGGCACAGTGATAATACAAAGGAAGCGCAGGCCCTCAGAATCCAGAAGTGAAAGGCCAAGGATTCCAAGAAGTCGACAGAGCCAAAGGTGTATACTATTTTCAATGAAGCTCAGAAATCGCTGCATTTTGCAACCATGTACCCAAGCATTATCAAACCATAGGGGGAAATGCAACCCAATGATTACAACATGTTCGCAATAGGACTCGATCTGAGCATAGCCCGACCGCAGGATAAAGTTGAGCTCATGGAAGAAAATCAATAGGTGGTAACCACTGAATTCCTCAAGTATGGTTGCTAGCTAAAGAAGAAAGAAGAAGAGCTGAAACTTGTGAAGGATAGGGTTGAGGTCCTGATGGCAAAGGAAAAAGTGAGAGAAGCAAAAATTGTGCGCTTATCGAAGAAAGCACAGGTAGCGCAGGCAAAGCAGAACAAACTCTGAGAAGAACTTGCAAAGTTCCAATCTGTTGACCCCAACCTGGTCAATGTGTTGTAGTGGAGGAACCAAGAATATTAGAACTAATTGGCTTTGATGGAGTAGGGGATGCAACAAAAGAGTGATGAGTTTGAACGACAACGCGCTCAATTTGAGCAAAAAATGCAACAGAGGGATGCAAATTTTGAGAACCAAAGGGCCTAATTGGAGAATCAACTCTAGGAGACAAAGTCTTCCCTTGAAACAAAATCAACAAAAAAAAACTAGGCTGAAGAGAAATGGCTCACTGAATGGAGGACTTTGTCAGAATAACTTGCGTTTGCAAATAAAAGGATCACAAAATTGACACAGGATGTCAGATCAAGGGACGCAGAGATTTCCCTTTTGAAGAATGCTCCCCAACCCCTTGATACCCAGTTGGACCTCCTTCTAGTGGCTCAACAACTATATGTTTCATACTAGGATAAGGTTAAGGCCTTCTACCTGACACTTCAGCCAACACTCCAATTTATGGCAGAGGCAACAAATCTAGGCAGGGAAGTTCATGGGGCAATTGAGCAGTTCCCACAAATCATCGTGGAGAGGGTTCATGAGGTAGACAAGCTATTGGATAGGCTATATATGGTCTCAAATGAGGTCTTAGCAAATGCAGGGATAGGGGATTGGAAGGTTGCTGCCAAAATAGTGAACAAGTTTATCCACTCCCACTCGACTATCCTTCATGCTAGCGAGTGCACTGCTACGCTGGACCAGACCATGAACAACATGTAGACTAAGTTCTCCCAGCTAACTCAGATGAGATTACCATCCCCATTTCTTGTAGATGAATCGGTGGCTACTACAGAGCAAATTGTAGCAAAAATAGAAGAGAAGCAACAAGACACGTCCACTTTCTAGAACTTCAACCAACCCCCTATTGCAATAGATATTGAAGGTGTCACTCATTCGATTGCATGACTGCTTTTCCAACTTGAGTCCAGGGCTGGTATGTTTGCGACACTGCCTTATAAAGAGATGATTGATTTGAGCGAAGCATAAGAAAACCTGCGTGACATATCAACACCATCCAAGGCTGACTGGTTGCCTCTATAGGCCGCTCTCTCTAAGCTTTGATTGTGTCACCCAATGGATGGGACTCTAGTTTGCAAGCTAGAGAAATTTTTGGGTTCCTTGTTCCACAGGCGAAACGCCCCTGGTAGTCACCAAAAATTATGAATGTTAAATTCCTCAAGCTCCCTATGGGTGTTTTTAGTTTTTGCTAAGTACTAGCCCGCGCCTCAATTATTTGAAAATCATCGAGCCCCTTTTTGAAGAGTTTCATTTGTTGTTGCCACATGTCTGCTAGGCGCTCCTCGTAGTGATTGCTTCCTTCACTCTCCTATCGGCTCCCGCCATGCTTCCACGTGTCAACATTGCAGGATCTTCAAGGCTACTTCCCTTCACTTTTTAGTTGGGACCCGTCTGTGTGCCACATAGATTTCATCCACTTACACTTTTTGGCAGACCCCACAAATGGTATCGATGGTAAAGATTTCCCCAGGTGTCTTCACCGTGGGGGATTTTCATCGTAGGAGGAAGAATCAACGAGTGGGCCCTGACCTATTGTCATGTATCTCTTTTGTGGGGACTTCATCGAAGGGAAGGCAAGAGCGAATTGTGTGCCCTGCCAAGCTACCGCATGTCTTAACCAACTGCATGATTGAATGACACTTGTCTGCACAAGATTTTCTTGGGACCATTGCCATCATTCGCAGGGGATTGATCTGGCTGGGAAGCGACCATGTTCAATGGCCTGAATATTTTCCGTTGGAATGTCCAAAGGAAATAATTGGAGTAGACATCATTGCTCGAGATACAAAATATTTTCTATTACTGGCCCATCAGACGGTGGGATTTTAGCTATATATACTGCCTCTTCCTTCCGAAAATGAGTTTGAAAGACACATAAAAATTAGGGAAAAGACACCAGGCCTTTTGTATTTCTTTTAGCTTATTGTATAAGAATTTTAGACTGTGCCATTGTTCGACCTTTATGTTTTCTTATGCTATTTGATGAAACATTATACTGTGCCACTATTGTTTTGAATTGTTTATTTGTAGTACTTCTATGATTTGAATATAAGCTTGCTAATTTAGACCATGTCTTTTGAGTCTTATTTTTAGTAAATGTGTATGAGAATCATTTTATGTCATTGAATGAATCATTCAAGTTTTAATCTTTAATTTTTTTTATTCTGGGACATAGCAGATTGCTCAATGAGCCCTTAAATTGCATCCAAAAGATAGATTTATCATGCCTTACATCTAAGTCTTGGTGCATCACCTTAGTCAGATTTTATCTTTTATATTTGCTTCCTTTTCCCTTTCCAAAACCCTAATTACAGAAGAAGCCGACTTCCTTAAAAATCCGAAGGTCACTCAGTTTAGCGCAATTGGTCCCCCCATTAACTAAGTTTCCCATAAAGGCTATTACCTTGCCAATTTTTGGCATCAAAAGATAGTATCTGTTAACTACCACTACTTGGTGAGGACCCAATCTTGATTCTCAAATATGTTGTGGGATCGGACCGTGGGATGACACTGAACTTGAACATCATTATGGGTATAGGTGTCGAGTTAGTACTCGACCCCAACTTCCGATAGAGTTTAATTTTATACTTAAAATGGTCATGTTCTTGGTTCTATCCCGAACTCAAAACCCGAAGATGCTCAATTAAGTTACTAAATGAGACTTTATCTTGAATTAATGCTGATATAATTTGAATGCTTGTGCTAAATTTCTCTTCATATGTATTTTCTTTGCCTAATAATTGTCAGTAGTGCAGGATAATTAAAAAAATTCTAACTCAGAGGAGGAAGTGCCCATTGAAGGAACATCAAAGGGAACAAAGACCAAGAGGTTAAAGCCAGAACAAGTGCCTCTCACATTGAAGTATAAGTTCTAAGGGACCCTAGTACTATCTAAGTTCGATTTTGATATCATGAATATCACTGATACACTTATGGGGCACATTGATTTGGAGTAGTTTTGCGAGGATACCTTTTTAGAGGATGCTACCCTGAGAGCAAAGAGGATTGTAGAGTCTGGGTTAGCTCATGTAGCTATTTTTCCCATTGTTGTGCAATGTCTTGAGTTCATCCTAGCTGCTGCACAAACATACAATCCTACTAAGAGGCACTAAATTGATTCACAGGGTAATGTAATAATTAATTTAACCCCTACAATGATCATATTAGTTTTTGATCCTCCTCCTTATCCCAATCTCAAGATTATGACTGAAGCTAAAGCACTTCAACTCTAGGAAAAGGATGTAGAAGAAAACAAAAAAACTTATCAACAAATGGTGGCTTAAGACAGAGTCAGAACTCAGTCAGATTTTGGCTAAATGGACACAAGGCGTACCCTTTCAACATCTACAGTTCCAGCAGAGACAAACACTTGGAGTTAACTGGGCGTCCCTATAATTGTGGATCTGGGCCCTAGATTGTGGATCTTAATTTTTGATAGGAGAGATTGATGGTAATTTTTGTCTATAATTTAGAATACTCTCCTCATTGTAAGGGTCAGCTAATTGAATTCAAATTGGCTTCCTAGAAAGACTAGATACATTTTTCATTTTTTTTTACGTCTTTTATGCAAGATACTCAAATACTTTTACTATTTTAATACAAGTAGCTTTATTTCAGAAGCTGGTTAGTTTAACGATGATGTTGATAAACAATGGTTATTCGTATGCCACTGCATCTTGCTGTAAATAAATGTTTCTTATTTGATGGAAATCATAAAAGACTCTGAATTTAAAACCATTTTATTACATTATCTGTGGATGATATTTCTCTATGTTTGTTCATCTTTTAATTCTGGTAATGAGCTTATGGTGTTTCGTTATTGAAAAGTTAAATAAAAAAGTGATGATGAATGGTTGTATGCTCTAAATCTACATTGTGAATGGCTGCAATGGTATGGATTGTTTCATAAATTGTGTTGTTCTATGGTTTTAATTAGGAAAGTGCTCATTATAAAGAATTACATGTATGAATTAAAGGAAATCTATATTCATGTTTTTTTGTCCTAGAACCTTGATCGATCTTTTTATGTTTATTTAAACCCCCTAAATGTTAAATTAGTTTGTTCTATCTAGTTTTTATTCATTTACCAGCAGGCCCCCTTGAATATTATGGTTGCATGGACCACTGAATGATAACAACACAGTTGAGAACCAACTACAAAGACCTTGGAAGATAGGTGGTTTTATATCATTTGTATTTTTCAGGAGAAATAGAGTAGAAATATTCTATTTTAATGTTGTTGTGTCACTTTTGACCATCAAAAAAACTGGTGCTAGAAGAAGGGCCCAGAAGAAAAAATTGGAGCAAGTCAGGTCCTTTTCACCAAATAGGTTTGACAGAGTTCTTAGATTTGCTACAAATCCATAACCATTAGTTGAACTCCAGACCTCTATTAGACCTAGGGCCCATAGGGTTTTGATCCCGCCACTGCTAACACTGCCACTCACTCCACCTATATTTTTGTTAATCCCACAACTGGAACAACTAACCCATGGCATTCTTTGCCAATAATCCTTCACCACTGGGAACTATTCCTGGTGGAATACATGAAATGCCTAAGAATGTAGAGAAATTTTTCCCCAGGTACGCCCATGGAGAGTCATGAAGTGTTGAGGAGCACATTCATACATTCAAATATGCATGTACTTGGGCTCAAATAGCTCATCATGACATTGTATGCTATTCCCCTATTCATTGAGAGACACGGCCTACAATTGGTATTTGAACTTGCCTACCGGATCCATCTTGATTTGAACAAATTTAGAAGATGCTTTTATTAACCAATTCTGGGTTTATGTTGACCCTGCCATCTTATACCACCAATTTTCCACAATTAGGAAGGAACCACACAAATCACTACCTCTATTTAACACACAATTCCAAAGGATGTATAGGAAGTTACAAGAACCCTATTTGGTCATTGAGAATATCGCCATCCAGGCGTACCTAAAGGCCATAGACCCACTAATCGGCTTATTTCTGCAAAGAACCTACCTTGCGCTAGACATTGATTCCCTATCTAAGGTGTATCACTTGGCCATCAAAAAACAACAAAAGATGAGCTCACAATCAGGTGGTTTAGGAGGGTTTTTCCCTCCGTTAGGATATCCTCAGATGTCTAATTCGACCCCTTTGTTCAATACAGTCCCAGGAATGTCCCACTCTACTTATGGGCCTTTGGTTGAGTTAAAACCTCCACCCCCACAACCATGGGTTAACGGTGGGACTTTAGATTCCTCCCAAAAAACTCAGAATTCCCATAATCATGCTGGAGGGTTTGACCACATGACTCACCTACCAGCTGTAACTACTGCAGAAAGTGAGCGTACTGCTCATTTGACAACAAAGTTAGAAACTCTAAAGAAAACTTTATCCCAAGTTACCAATGAGATGGCACAATTCAAGTTTAACCCTCCTCAAAACCAAAATCAAAATCAGAATTATTAGAATCAAGGAGGGTACTCCAACCAAAATAACTACTCCAACTAGAATACCAACCAGAATCAAAGAAACTTTCAAAATCAAAACTTCCCCAACCAAAACTATCAAAACCAGAATTGGGGATATAACTAGAGACCCAATAACAATAGACAGTGGAATACTTGACCAAACAATGGGGGAGTTCCCCATAACTATCAAGCCAATGAAGATAAACCACACATTGCAAACGTTGCAAATCTGAACTTCATGACTAACTAGTGTAGGTTGTATGACACTACCACACATTTTGAAGTTAATTGTCCAAAGATGGAAAAAGTGGTTAATATTGCACAAGCTAATTCCCAACCACTGCAGGGTACTCCCAACAAAGGAAGGTTATGTGGATACAACCATGACTTTTGAGACCTATGACAAGGGATATCCCTTCCCTAGGCAAGAGGAAAACAAACCAAAAACTAATACATATGACACTCAGGCTTTCTAAACCAAGGGAGGCCATTTTATGAGAAATCAGAACAAGGGGTCATTTACCACATCTTCCCTTCCCAAAACCATGGTTCCCCCTAACCAAAATGGTGACAATAGTTTTCCTCCACCAAAGGGCCCACCTAAGTTTCTAAATAGAGGTAATTCTGCATTCGTTCCTAAATATCAAATGAATGATAATGTGGAATTCAATTTCATTTCAAAAATGTAGAAACAAAAGACCTCTCTATCATTCTTTGACATTCTGAAGTGGTGCCCCACCCAATGCGACATTGTGTTGAAGGCTTTGGAAGAGGTAGACCGGTTGAAAGGAAAGACTAAGGTGACTCCAGCTACTGACATGAACATAGTCCTATACAAAGGTAAGACAGGGGAACCTCCATTCCTTTTGAGTATGAGAATCTTCGAGAAGAATTTACATAATTGTATTTTGGATTCTGGAACCTCATGTAATGTTATGCCTTTCTCTATTTGCAAAAAGTTAGGTTTAAGCCCAGTTCAAACTCATAAGAAAGTAATAAAGTTAGATAAAAATGAGGTTAATGTGGTAGGATAACTAAAAAATGTACATGTGTAGATTGGATCAGACCCAAAGATCCAAATTTATATGGCTATTCAGGTTGCTAATACCCCTGAAACATATGACATGCTGCTAAGCCCGAACTTGATGAAAAGCATCAGAGGTTATCTCTCCCTAGATTCTCACACATGTGGTTTCCATGGAAAGGGGTAGCATCTCAGATTAGTATTGAAAGCGAACCCTGTCTAAAACATATGATCACAGAGTATGACTGCCCTAACGAAGTAGCCTATTTTGAAACCAAGATAGGAGTATATAGGAGGGAAGAAATTATGACCTTTTGATGTTTAATCTTGACTGATCACAACCTTTAAAACAAAATGAACCTATGACCACAGTCAACCGACATGTTTTAATCCAAAAATTGCAACACTTGATAAGCTAGTTTTGGGGGAAGATGTTGATTTATGGAGTCTGTTACTCTCAAACCTGTGTCGGGTCCATTACCAAAACCATTCTGAGCTGACGTGTCAACCTTATTTAGACATTTTGAATCATGTCTTTCAGTTAGGAGAGACCTGTAGACACAATCCCAAAACATCTCTAAACTAGTTTCCATTTGAAGCTAAGGACACGATCGTTCTGACAAGGATGAACAACACCAAAGAGGAAGTCTTACCCTAGCTGATTAGGCTCAGATCCTACATTCTGATCCATGAAATAAGTTTGAAAAACCTCAAAAATTATCCAACACACCTTCTCCTACTAACCTTCCAATTCTTGAGGAGTTTCTAAAAAAGAAAATCAACTGTAAAACTGCTGATCAAGATGAGGTGTAGGAAATAGTTTCTGCACATGTTTTAAATCTTAGTGAAATAGCTGATGATCATCATTCACTCCTGATCTTGATATCTTGAACCAGTCCGAGCTACCACTTATTTCTCATAAACAACCACCCTTAGTTGACCTGAAGAAAGAAACCCCAACCCAAGACCAACTATGGACCCTCAAATTTGATGGTTCCAAATCCAAAACTAGGAGTGGAGTTGGAATAGAACTAACAAACCCGAAAGGGAAAACCTACTTTGCTTCTTACAGGTTGTAGTTTGACTGTACTAATAATGTTGTAGAGTACGAAGCACTGGCTAGAGGGTTGATGTTTGCACATTAGAAGAAAGTGACATTTCTAAAAGTAATGGGAGATTCTGAGGTGATAGTCAAGTAGGTTGACAACCAATACACATGTCACAATAAAAGGCTGCCTACATATAGAAACATAGTATGGAATTTGATCAAGGACTTCACTGCTTTTGGTATTACATTGATCCCTAGAGAAGACAATCAAATTGCAAATGCACTTGCTGTTGCTACTAGTACCTTGGAACCTATGGAGGATTCCAAGCTAAAAAGGTTCTTCGTGGAATTAATGTCAATTCCAACCATCCCCGACAATGTCCAGAATTTCTAGGTTTTTGATGACGACCAACATATACTTGCCTTCTTGGTGAGTTTAGATGTCTTTGAAGGACAAATCATCAATGAATTTGATAGAGATCAGAGAGACTAGGACCCAGAAGGCTGTGACCGAGAAGAAATAACTAATTTGAAAACCAACAACATTCCCAAGGGAGTGGTAGCATTGGAAATGATCTTCGATTTTGATCCTCGAGCCCATGAAAGATTGCATACAGATAGTGATGGAGGGTAGTACCAATCATATAATCTTGCAAATTCAGGCCCAAAGAAAAATATATTCATTGGTAAAACTTGCCCGAATGAAATTTGAGACAAAATCTTGAAAGTATTGAAAGCAGATATTGTAGCAATAGCTTGGGGATATGAAGATTTGAAAACTTTTGATACGTCAGTGATAATGCACATTATCCCCTTGAAACTTGAAGCAAAGCCCTTCTGTCAAAAGGAACACCCAGTCAATGCCTTGATTGAACCTTTGATTTTTAAAGAGGTACATAAGCTACTAATAATAAGAATAATTTTTCTAGTAAGGCATTCGACCTGGGTTGAAAATCTGGTTCTTGTTCGTAAAAATAATGGGGAAATTAGGTTGTTTGTCGACTTTTGAAACCACAATAAAGCATTAGAAAAGGACAAATACCTGCTACCTTCTCTTGACGAGGTGTTGTAGATAGTTAACAGTTCGTAGATGATGTCATTCCTGGATGGCTATTTAGGATACAATCAAGTGCTGGTTGACTATGAAGATAGAATGAAGACTGCCTTCACTACCAAGTGGGGGATATTTTCCTATCGGAGGATGCCATTTGGCCTTATTAACGTTGGAGCCACCTTTCAACGCGTAATGGATGTTGCATTTAAGGACCTGGTAGGTAGATGTATTATCATTTACATGGATGATCTAACTATATTTTCCAAGAATAGGGAAGACCATGCTGCAGATTTGTCAAAATTCCTTAGAAAGTGCATAAGCTATGGTGTATCCCTCAACTTGAAGAAATGTGTGTTTGAGGTTTCAAAGGGAAACTATTGGGTCACATAATATTAGAATGAGGGATTTTGATCGACTCGAACATAGTGGAATCTATTCTAAAACTGACCATGCCAGGCAGCAAAAAGGAGATGAGGTCTTTCTTCGGGAAGATAAATTTTGTAAGAAAGTTCATAACCAGGTTTGCAGAGATCATCAAACCCCTTAATGAAATGATGAAGAAAGACAAAAAGATCAAACAAAGTAACGAGGCTAAGGCTATCTTTTCTCAAATCAAACAATCTATTTCAGAGGCACCGGTTCTAACTAGTCTCAATTATTTAATGCCTTTTTACATTTATTCATTCGCATCTGATGATTCATGTGCTACTATTTTAACACAACAGAAAGGTGAAGGGGATGAAAATCAGATAGCTTTTATGAGTTCTCCATTCAATAATGTTGAAATCAGATATCCACCCTTGGAAAAATAGGCCTTTGCACTGGTACGAGCAATTAAGAAGTTCTGGCACTACATTCTCTGCAGTCAGATCACCACCATAGATCTTGACCATGCAGTGAAGTCCCTTCTTATGCAGAGAAAACTGGGAGAAAGGAGAGGAAAGTGGATGGCAATTCTGCAAGAATTCGACCTTGAAATCCACTCGATGAAGTTGGTCAGAGGGAAAGGATTGTCAGCTATGGCTGACATTGAAACCAAGATTACTTGTCAATAGTACACTGTACAATCATTCACAGATGATCCTTGTTATGCAAATCTCATTTTCTTGCTCTTGAATAATAAATGTCCTGATGGAATGAATACCACTCAGAGATGAGCATTGATACTAAAGAGTTCCCATTATATGCTCACAGGAGGAGCCTTGTACAAGAGAATTTTTGAAGGTGTCTATCTACGCTGCCTCGATCAACATCAAGCTAAACATGCCATTGTTGAGTTTCATGGTAGACATGGTACTGGGCACAGTTCGGCTGATTCCATGGCACATCAAAATTTGAGATCAGGTTATTATTGGACCCACATATTCTGGGATGCTCATCAACATGTTAGGACATGTCATACATGTCAAACTTCAACATCTCGAGAACGAAATCCAACGATGCCCCTCCAACGAGTATACGAGATAAGACCATTTTCCCAATGGGCATTAGATTTTGTCAGGGTGATTAATCTGAATTCATCTGCAAGTCACATGTTTATTTTGACGGCGGCAGATTATTGTACACACTGGACTGAAGCTCAACCTTGCAAGAACAACACCACTAATGTCATTATCAAGTTCCATAATGAGTATGTTGTTACCAGGTTTGGAGTACTATTCGCCTTGGTATGTGATAACGGCCCCACCTTCTCTTCTACAAAATTTATTCAATGGGCATATGAGCATAAAATTGATTTGAAATACTCTTCTAATTACTATCCACAGGGGAATGGAGTAGTGGAGTCTACTAATAAAAATTTACTAGAGGTAATTAAGAAGTTACTAGAAAGTAATCCTGGGGATTGGCACACACAACTAAGATTTTCCTTATGGGTAGATAGGGCTAGAATTAAAGCCGCCTTAGGAAACTCATCATTTAAGTTAGTCTATGGCCAAGACCCAGTCTTCCCTATTCATCTATAGATACCCGTCCCCTAGTTCATACAAGAGTTTTACTGTAATGATGACAAGATAGAGGTTCGACTAACTAGTTTACTCAATCTGGAAGAATAGAGAGATGCTACTCTCCAGCAGTTTTCCAAACATCAGGCTGTTGTCAAACACTGGTTTGAAAAAAGGGCCAAAATTTAAGCCTTTAGAATATTAGACATTGTGCTGCTATGGGAAAAAGCCAGGGAGAGGAAAGGTGATCACCAAAAGTTTGACCAAATTTGGTTGGGTCCATATCAGATTGCCGAAATCCTTGGTGAGAATGCCTTCTGGTTAAGTACTTTAACAAGAGAACTTGTCCCATTGCCTGTCAATGGGCAATTTCTCAAACATTATTTTGAACCATGAAGGTCCGATCGTCCATCTGATTGCATATATGTAATTAGTTATTTTCTCATTTTTGGTTTGTTTGTTTGTTTGTTTGCATTTCCTTTTTTTTCATTTTATTGTTGTCGTTTGTTTTTCTTTTCTTCTTTTCTTTTGTTTCTGGGGACCTTCATTTTCTCCATTTTAGATTGAAGGGGTTGTTATTCAAAGTATACTAAGGGTATTGTGACAAAGAAATTGATTTACGTATTTTTAGGTATGCCTGATGAGCTCTTTTGTTTCAAGACTTAAGTTTTAGGTCCATTTTAATAACAGTCTAAAAGGTTAGGAACAAATGGGTACATTGTAAGTGATCTTATAAACCACGGTTGAATCTGTCACATAATAAATAGAAACATCTATTTTCATTAGGCCTATTTGTCTTAGGGTGACTGTATTCATGATTCAGGTGAAAAATTAGAGTCCTTAACATTGTCATGAGGTCCACCATAGTTCTCAACCCGGATTTCAGGTTATTACACCTGAGTATTGAGAAAAGATAAGAAGAGAATTTCTCCAAGAAAATCCCATTCAAAAGAAAAGAAAAGAGAAAGCATAAATGATGACAAACTCAATATGATAAGGGTAATTCAAGTATCTCTATTGGGGCTATGGATGCCTAGCTAGTAGTAGAGCAATGCTTTGAGAGAACTAGAGGTATCTCCATCGAGGCTATAGACACCTAACTGGCAGTGGAGAAATTCCCAGGATATCATTGCACAACATTTAAAAATGACAACTCACATAGCTTGAATTTTAATATAATTGTTCAAGGATAGGTAGAGTCTTTTGGGAAAAGATGCACCATAAATGCACACACTCAGATTTGAAGTTGTTATTTCTAATTTATGTTTGAGATTCCAGATCAACCTTGTTTGTTGTAACTGATCATACTTGAGTTAAAATGTTCATAAACCAAAGGTTTTGGATAACTAAATTCTTCAGTATCTTGAAAATGGGTAAACCATTTTCCCCAGCTGAGTCACCAATTGTTATGCCTTGCATAACCACCCCATTTTTTGTCTTGGTCAAAATGGGCCCCCCTTTGTTTCTTTTTTCCTTGGTCTTGTTGTTCAGGTCTTAGGAGTTGTTTCTTTTTATCCTAAGCCCTTGTTTCCTTTTTTTTTTCGGGTTGGGTTTTGGACCGGCATTGACACTTGTTACTTTCCAAAGTATAAGTTTCTATCCGTATTCCGATCCTAATTCCCACTCTATGCCTTTTTTTTTTCTTTGTGT
>VDFB02000003.1:502670116-502684419 GCA_007258455.2 Sequoia sempervirens | reverse complement strand
TCAACATTGGGAAGGCTTCATTTTCAATCTAGATCATATTGGGAAAGTGTACTTTCAATTGAGGATCTCATTTTGAGATATTATTAAAATTTTCCATCTTTGATCCATCTTGGCATTGTAAACCGAAAACACCCTCAAGATTATAATTGCACCATATAAAGTGCCAAATCATATTATTGTGAGATTCTTTATTGAGTGATTTATGATGGGTCTCTTGATGCATTATTTTGATCTATTTTCTTGTGCTCTTTTTTTCATGGATCATTCTAAGGTTCCTTTGCTAACATCATATAACTATTCAACTTACTGTCAACATGCATGGAGTGCTCTAATGAATGAAGGTCACTCTCTATATGTTGAAAATAAGGTACCTGAATCTACAAATGATGAGAAAAAGATAAAATGGATGATTCAACCTAGTTTCTCAAGATTTATTGTTCCCAATTTAATAATGTAAGAATTCTCATGAGGCTTGAAACAAATTAAAAAAATTGTATGGTACTATGAAATTGATAATGATCTGATGAGCCTTGATCCTAAGAACTTTGACAATAACCAAAACTATATCACTAAGGTTAATGATCAAAGGGATAAATATAAAGCATGTGGAATTGATAAAAAGGCATTCAGTTGGTTTGTAATGCAGTGAACAAACTTGGTCCTAATTATGTTGCTTTTGTTTCTAGATGTCATACTCATAGGTTGACTATGGGGTATGTATACACTACACCATCATTTGCAGATTATTCTGAGATGTTAATACATGAGCAATAAAATCTTCTATCAATGGGCCTCATCTAAATATTAGGCATTGTTAGTTAGTCAAGTGAAAGAATTAGAACATTTTGATAAGAAACTGAAGAAATCTAAGAACAATCTACATTAAATCAACCAAATAAAAAATTATCTTCCATAAAGAAATCATCTAAGAAGGATAGCCTACTTGTTCATATTGCAAGAAGATTGAGCATGATGAACATTCTTGTTATAAGAAATATGTTGATGAATTAAAACATCTTCTTCTAAAGAATCATATTGATTTTCCTTCTAGAATGTTTGAGTCAAATTCTTCTTCTTCAAAATAGTTCAATAAGGACAAAGGTCATACTAGTTTGTTTACTAAATTATGAAGAAATGGACATGCTCTTTGTGCTTTCTTAGTTTATGGATCAGGGAGATGACTTCTAGATTCAGGAGCATATCATCATATGGTATCTTCACAGTCTATTTTCTCTTTTTTTGAGCCTTGTGCTATGTATCCTATTTTGATGAGAAACAATTTACATACATGAGTGTAATTCGGAAGGGATCTATTGCTATTGGGGAGGGAACTTTCAATGATGTTTTGTGTGTACCATATTTGGAAAATAATCTTCTTTCCATCTATCTAATTACACATGGTGGAGATGGGAGGCTTGTAGAATTCACTCCTAATTTAGCTATCATTAAATACTTGGAGAGTAGAGAAATTAATGTTACTGGGATGGTTGATCATTCATCTCAGTTGTACACCTTTGTATATTTTTCTTATGATGTTGACTTTGTTCCTTCAGTTATTGATCACACTTCTAGTGTGGACCATAATTTTTAGGAGACTTTTGGATACTTAAAATTGGTTGTTCTCACATTGGATCCTATTCTTGAGCCTTACATATCATATCCTCCATATTTTGTTCCACTTGATAATGCTTGTTTTGTCACAGTTTTGGCCTCTTGTGATTTAATGCAACAAGATCTACATCATCTTTCAAATACATCTACTTGGGATGCATACTTGACATATATTGTTGGTTTATTTTTTGAGTCCCACATTTCAAATTTGGGAGATACCATTGATTGCATGCATCTTTTCTTTGATGGTTATGATCCTTCTTCAGTTGTTGTGAGGGAACACTCTAACCCTCTTGTTAATTCTCTACATGATCATTCTTTATAGTTTGATGTGAGTGTGGATATTTTTGGATAACATTTGAAGGATGCTTCTTTATCTTCTGAGGAGGTATCTTTATCTTTGGATTGTGTTCTACTTTTATCTCTAGGAGATTCTAGATTGTCTTCTTCAATAGTGTGGCCTATAACATCTATTTGGAGTGTGTCAGCTTTCAACATCAACATAGAGACACTTTAGCATAGTTCAAATATATCACATATCATTCTTCTTCTTGCATCTTCCTTTTAGGAATGGGAGGACATCTTTCATATCATCTTAGTTTTGTTTCTTCCTAAGGGGAGGAATATTTTTCAACGAGATTGGATCATCTTCAGCATTTAGTGTCTAGCTTCTACCATTGTAGGAGACTCACCATCGAGGGGGACTACATCATCTCTCTTCTTCTCTCTCATGGGGGTATTTTTCCTTGCATGGGTTTTTGTCCCTCTAATTCATCATTGAAAGAATTTTGGTTTTCATCTCTCGTTTGGGGAGGATTTTTGTACCACTGGGTTTTCTCCTTTTCTTCTTAGATGTCATACATTTGGACATACATATCAAGAGCTAGTTAGATGTCAAAATGCTCCAACTCGATAACCATTTTTACCACCTAATACACTATATTTTACTCCTACAACTAAGATTACCCCTAAGGAATACAATATCATTTAATAATTGTAAAATAAATAAGATAAAATTTCTCTTTATGATCTAGTACACACATCAACTTTCAATAAGGATATCATGCAAAATTTTATGGAGAATATCCAAATCATATTTGATTATACTCCATAATTAATGATTTTATTGATAGAATAATGCTCATAAGGAACTTCATGCTATTTTCTTTGGAAATTTATATTTTAAAAATTACCCTAAGATATGACAAATTCAAAATTAAACACCCTTTAGTTGATAATAGATCTATTTTAAACATACTTAATGAGGATTTCTTGAAGAAGTTGAATGTAGAAAAGTCAAAGATAAAACCATTTGACCTCGTCATTAAAGGACTTGATAATGTGGGTAGATTTTTTTTAGATAATTTGTGTTTTCATCATGGTTGATCCATGTATATTAGATAAATTATTCCATATTATGCCTAGGAAATTATCTTACATTTTAATTTTAGGGTGGCCACAATTATATGTTGTGATACTTGTACCATCTACCTTGCATTGATTTCCTAAACCATTTAGCCTCTCTAAATAATTCCAATGATAGTATTACAAAAAACCATCCACTTGATAAGAATGCCATAAAGCATGAAATCCTAAGTAATGATAGTGCTTTAATTAATGATGTTTGTATAGTTATATTTTACACCTTGTGGTGTTGGTGAGTATAATTTTGATCCAAAATATTATACCTTTCCATCTCTTTATGTAGATCCTTTTATATATAGGAAACTAACCAAGTTATGTAATGACAAGAAATAAGTATGTGTATGTGATAATGATTCTAAGATGTTACTTATTAAATGAAATTTGTAGTGGTGATAAACCATTTCGATATAACCTCAAGAGAGAAAAATATGTAATCAAGTATTTAAAATATCTAATACAAAAGAACAAAAAAAATATACCATTAAGATGACACAAGATATACCTTGGAAAAATACTCAAAGGGAAAAAATCCATCCTCCAAAATCACTCACACACTCATTGTATTATCTCATGAACACATATTACAATACACTTGAAAATTCTCCATAGAAGGATTTTGAAACATCAAGCTCCCTAGTTTCACACCATGTGAACAAGAAAATGAGAATCATGTAAACATATACTGATCTATATTTCCTCTCATCGCATATGCAAATTAAAAGAGATGCTTAATCCAACCTTAGCCAACAATCCAAAGGTTATGATAGCCAACCTTAATAACTCCTCATGTACTTGCTTTTCTAAAAACAAGTTTTCAAAAAACCACCAAGTGGTATGACATAAACCATGTGTCTAATACAGTGAGCTTACACAACCATGCCCCTATCATTTACTTTTTGGTACTATTTTTTCTCAATATTTAATAGTTTCCCAATGTGCAACCCACATTAAATATTTATCCCAATGTTACATACTGTAGACATTTGAATTTGACCACGTCGATATGGTTAAATTCACCTTCATATTCTTCTATCTCGCATTCATTTGTCATGTTAATTATATAATTTGATATTTAATTAATATTTTCCTTATCCCTAACATCCCCTAAGGTATGTAATCAATCAATTAATGACCTTATCCCATTTTTCTCTAAATTAAATAAATAGGCCAATTATTTAATTTAGTCATTTATCCATTATGAATCAAAATAATTTTTAATTCACCTCCCTTTTCTCTCTCTTCTTTTCCCATCCTCCAAAATTTCCTTAATCCTGATTAGTCTACTTAATCCCTAATTATGGTGTGCACATTCCTAATTAAGATTGGGGTCACATCCTCCATAAAATGCAAGTGGATGCCTAATCAGGATTTACTCATCTAATCCCTCATTTGCACAATCTAAATCAATAATTTAACCTAACCTAATATAATACCATTTATAGCATCCACCCGATTGGAAGAATGAAGAAGGAGACCTCCAATTTGTTATCTTTGTTGGCATTGATGCCAACATTGTCTTGTAACTAATTATCTGCTCATTCGGTAAACTATGTTTGTGCTACATTAATATGGTAATTTGGTCTAGAATCGCTCAGTGGAATATCGGCTCATATAATTTTAGTACGTTATTCAAGATTGCTAGATGCAACCATGGTTAGGGATTCAATAATTTTAGTTGAATAAGTTGGAAATTGTAAATAATAGTTGTTCGACTTACAAGTTTTTGGGTTGGTCTTCTTCTGGCCGACTTAATCAAGTGATATACATTTCATTGATGCTTAAAGTGCTTTTGTTTTGGTTTGGGCTGACCTAGCTTATGCTTGACACATTTTTTTTTAAGCATCCAAAGATTTTTTGTTTTGAAGCCAACAAGATATTTTGAGTTACGTATTCTTACATCTAATTAGGCTGACCTAATTGATGTATGAAGATGTAGTCATGCATATATATGAAACATCATTGTACTAAACATATACACACTAATGTACACACATAGAGATAGAGATGATAAGAAGTGATGATGTGAGATGTGCGACAAAATGATATTGTGAAGTGTTTGATAGCTGTTGATCACCAGTGCAAAACCTTTGCTTTCCAGAGTTTAATTGGAACTGTACTCAACACACAAAAGGTGCATTCCATTAGTTCACATTTTGGAAATGAGACACACTCTTTTGTAATCATTTTCAGGCTGTGATATTTTCAAGGGAAGTGTGTCTTGACAATGTTCCTTGTAATATTTTATGACTGGTTATAATATATTATGAGTTAATCCTCATCGTGGTTTTTCCCATTTTGGGTTTTCCACATAAAAGTCCTAGTGTCTATGAGTTGTGTGATTTTATGATCCCTTTCATGTTTTTACTTGAAGTTGCTACTAGATATGTTTTAACAATTGGATGGTTAGTAATTAAATGGTTTTGTAGAATACCGATTCACCCCCCCTCTCAGTATTATGTGTGTTCAATAATTGGTATCAGAGCTTGGTTCCTTTGGAAAATTTTAACAGCTTAAGAAATATCTTGAGGTTTGAACACATGGCTGACAAAAAGTATCTTGTTCCTCCGGAAGAGATCTCTACAACTGAGGAACTCCATGCTACTCTTGAAGATCTAGATAAAAGTGAAGATGAGAAAGAAACTCTGAAAGAAAACTTGAAAGAGGAAAATGAATGCATCAAAAAGCCAAGAGAGAAAATAAAGAAGTTCAAATAAAGTCACAGAGAAGTCAGTGATCAGTTGAAGAAAGCTAATGAAGACATCACCAGACTAAAGGTGAAAGTGGAAGAAAAGAAAATAATTGAAGAATGTCAGAAAGCTGAAATTCAAAATAAAATTGATGAATGCACAAAGCTTGAACAAGAAATGGTAACCCTAAGATATGACTTGGGGAAAGCAAGAGCTCATGAAGAAAAATTCAAAACAAGAACTACAATGCTTGATGAGTTGATCACATTTCAGAAACCAACTAAGGATAAAGTTGGTCTAAGACTTGAAGAATGATAAAATTCAAAGGAAAATTAGATTCCCAACTAAGTGGACAATCAAAGGAAGACTCAAGGAAATAATAAATAGTTCAAGAACCAAAGAAGCAATATCGAAAGGATCCCTGTCAGACAACCTAATGCTCAAAGGTACCCATATTTTAATGGAATTTATTTCTCATGCAATAAATTTGGTCATAGGGAAACAAAATGTAGGAGTAGAATGAATCAAAATGTTTGATTCTTCTCTAGATAATTTTTTTCTTGCAAAAGGTTTGGACATAGAGCTACTAAGTGTAGAAGTCAAACAATGATGAATAGATTCAATATTGGTAGAATGGCTCAATCTTTTCAAGGCTATTGCTATATATATTATACTTTTGGACACAAAGCTGACTAGTGCAGATCAAGGATAAATTCAAATTAGTTTGGTTAGAGAAATTTTGTGTGCTACACTTTCAACAAACCAAGACACATTTCAAAATTCTACATAAGCAAAATTGGGAAGAAAGCTAATCCAGAACAAAAGAAAAAACCTATGAACAAATTGGATCCTATCGAAGTGAGAAAAGAAATGGATAAGATTTGGAAGAAAAAAGAAGAACCTGAGAATAAGGATGGGTCAAATACATCTGTACCTACATCTGGTGCAAATACTTCTAATAACTAAACCTAGCAATGGTTTTAGGGGAGCAGTGACAAAGGAATCTAACAAACCCCCAATATATGAGGTGTCAAGTAGTGACACAAGGGTATATAATGTAAGGTGTCATTCTGAAGACGTTGAAGAAGTTTCTAGAAAAAAAAATGAAAATTTGGAGAACCATGGAGCATTTTAGGGTTTACAATGTATTTTACAAAGTGTTTATCAACTTTTGAAGTTGGAATGCATTTAATGCAAAATTAGGGAAAAATTTGTAAGTCATAAAGTGAGAAACTAATTTGAATTAAATCACATTTACACAATTGGTAAGAAGTAGAGTGAGCTAAAGAGATTTGAAAGCAATTCAGAGTATTTAGCATCTAACCCTAGTTTTCGACAAAGCTTGAAAAGGTAATTACTGTTATTTGAACTTTGTGAGTTTTAGTTGAAGCAAATTTTTATAAGCATATATGAGTAGTTTGAAGAAAAGAAATGGCCACTCCCACTGTTGTGGAAGTCTCAGAGAGACCCTAACCAAATTCAAAAGGTATTCCTAGAGTGTCTATGAAATGGATCTTGTGGGTGCATTCTCACATATTCTGAGTAATGTCCTACCCACTAAAGACACTAGAACATATATTCATGGAAAGTTAGAAGAATTTAACCACCAAGAACTTAGGGATCTTTGGACGGATGAATTGACAAGAGATAATCACTCTGTTAAACCTGAATATGAAAACCTAGTGCAAAAGAAGTTGGATGTTTGGAAATTGTTCCCAAACTTTTCAAATGAGATGGATGCTAAATTTGTTAGGATGGCTCTTAGTAGGTTATATGATAAGTTTGTGTGGACAAGTGTAGCTAGGTTAATCACCAAGGAGGTAATCCAAGCCATAATTGGTCTTTGTGCTATTGGAACCTTACTAGTACTGAAAGCTATGGAAAATGGTGTGGTCATGTAGCTAACTAGAGCCACATTTGACGAGAGAGCTCTAACTACTAAACCTATTAGAAACCCTGCCGTGAGATGTACTACTATTATGATTGGACAGAAAATATACTTTACCAACTGAGGGAATTATGTGTCTACTACAACAATTCATACTGCATAGGAAATGGTAGTGAGTGGGAGATATTATCATCTATTTGAGTTGCTCCAACTACAACTTATGGAGAATTTGAGCATGATTAATTTAAAGAAAAACTCCTTTAAGTTTGGCACATTTGTAGTTTGTCTACTATTCTACTTTTTTAGGGAATTATCGAGAAGGAAAAACATTATCTGAGAGTGCAATAGGCTGGTTGCACATCAAATCTTTGAACACTTACACAATCTTGGAGATTTTAGAGCACAAAACAATGCTTTGACATTCTTTGCAGTTTTCCCGAATGATATGCATGAAAGAGAAAGGGTTCCCAGAAGCCTAGTGAAGAAGTATGCATAGGACATAACTTTTCTTGTAAGCATAGATGAATGTATCATGGAAGCAGTTGAACCCAAAACTCTCTGGACAAAACCTCTGGGATATGAGTTTGATGAAAAATTGTTGAAAGGTTCATTGAAATTTTGTTGAGCAATCCTAGGGATCCCTCTCTGCCCCGACATGGAACATATGAAGAAAAATATAGTGAAGTACACTTAGAAACTTCTACATCTAAAAGAGAAAAGACAACAAGAAAGAATGTTGAGTTACTCTTCCAAGGGAATTCATTCTCTAAGGATGATATAGATCAATTAAAGGAAGCTCTTAATGAAAGGAAGACCAGATCAACAAAACTATCCTCTAGACCTAGGAAATCAAGAAGAATATCTACTTCTACTGCACCTACTTCTAGTGTTGCTACAACAAAGAAAGGAAAGAAGAAAGAACACAATACTCCTGCATCAGTTGATGTAACTACCTCCACTGGACCTAGTACTCGTGCTTCTAAAAGAAAGAACATACCCCCTGCTACACCATCTATTACTCCTAGAAGAAGAGTAAAACAAAAGGAAAATAGGAAAATAAACCTAAGTGATGTTGTACAGGAAGAAATAGATCTTGGCTTGCAAGAAGAGCAACAGTTGAAAAGGAATAAAAGTACCAATACTTCCACTAGCAATGAAGAAGCTGAAATTAGAGTCAATATCTCAATAGATGAAGAGACAGAGGAAGAAGAGAATACTTTCACAATTCATGTGCATGAGAAGAAGAATGAAGAAGACACATAAGATCCTGAGGACATGCCTAGCTCTCCTCCGGTAAGTGATCAACCTTCTCTAAATTTTGAAGCCTTAGTGAATAATATGATAGACTATGATCTTTTACCGACTACCAAATTGTTTGACAAAGTCAATATTGAAGATAAGGAAACCATTATTAATGCTTTCACTCAGTATATAGCTATTTGCAATGTGAGTATGTAAACTATCTGGAACAAAGTGATTGACAATGTCTGGGAAGCATTAGTACAAAGAAGGCACAAAGCTTTAGATGTTGATGATAAGATGAAAATTGATGTATTGAATTCTTATGGTTCCTCGTTTGAGGAAGAGGCTACTAATCTATTAAAGGAATTTTCTACATTGTTTAGAGTCAAATAGAGAGTAAATATGCTTATGAATAAGGAGAGAGATAGTATAGAAAAGGTAAGACAAGAAACTCTGGACACAATAAAAAAATTGGCAAGGAATTATGGGACAAGAACCAGTTTTTTATCCCATAAAGCTTAGGCATAGGAGTGTGTCAATATCACAGAAGTAATGGATCATCCAATTTTGGAAAGTGTTTGTGAAATACATGATGTTTTGGAGACACCTACCCCTTCGAATGATATAGAGGAGACTACCAAAAAACATATTGAAGATCAACATAAAGATCATATTGGTAATGAACCAGAAGAACATCATGAATCTACCAGAAAAAATGGTGAGAAAGATGAAGATGAAGGAAGCAAGAGTAAAAATAAAAATAATGATAAGGATGATGAGTATAAAAAGAAGAAAGAAAACAAAGATAAATCTTTTGAAAAATCCTCTTAAGAAGAAAAAGAAAAAGAAGAAAAAGAAGAAGAAAAGAAGGAAGAGGAAGGAAAGAAAGCAACTCAGGCTAAAAGAACTGAAGAAGAAAACCCCAAGGCTATTGAGCTATCAAATCCCATTAGAGAATCATTCAGAAGCACTCTGAAAGTTTGAATGACAAGGAAAATAAGACTTCAGGCTATGATACCACCTCAGTTAATTAAGCTACCATCACATCCGGGCTATGTTGATTTAACTAAGATTGCACCAATTGAGAAAATAAAGATTTACGATACTTTTCTCAATTATGTTACACGGGAAACCATTGAAACTTATCAGAAAGGAAATGAATTGATAAATGAAGCTATTAGAGATTTATAGGAGACTGTGAAAGAGGTGGAGTCAAGTCTTCTAGAGAAAATGTTACTGATTCTACAAGATAAGTGTGCATGAGAGAGTATTGCATAGTTTGAAAGAGGTAAGGGACTATGATGAGGAAGCTCATATTATTTTCTTACTACATGTTATGGCTTGATGCCACTCGAGATATTAAGGACTTAATGGACACAATATAATCTCAACTTGTTGATGCCTCCGGAGAATACAAGGTTGCAGATGATAGAAACTATATTGGTTGGACTTCTATTGCAGACCTTTAGAACAACTTTTCATTCTGCAGAGGCAAAAAGAAGATGCAATAAGGTGGTTTTGATAGCTTGGAGATTTGGTAATGTCCAAACATATTTCCATATCAAGTCCCTTGGTAGATGCAAAAAACATGGAGAAGATGAACATCATTTCATTCACTTCGGAAGAAGGAGAAGAATGTTTGGTGGAGCTGGAATCATTGCATAAATATTTTACCAGAGCAAAAAGGATTTGGGATGATGGAAAACTAGCTTGGGAAGAAATTCTCAAGGAGTTACAAGGTGCCCCTAGTTCTTGATTAAAAGTATTTGTTTTACCCTTTGTCCTTGATGTCAAAGGAGAAGAAGGTTCTATGTGAAGGAAGGTTCAGTGTAAATAATGTTTTGGTTTTAAAAATAGTTTTTTGTTTTTGTATATTTGAAAGGGGGAGTTGAATGAATTTATGTCGCAAAATTTTGGTTTTGAAGTAAGTTTCATTTTTGGCACATGTTACCATCAATGAAAAAGGGGGAGATTGTTGGAAGAATGAAGGAGACCTCCAATTTGTTATCTTTGTTGTCATTGATGCCAACATTGTCTGGTGATTGATTATCTTCCCATCTAGTAAACTATGTCTATGCTACATTAATCTGGTAATTTGGTTTAGAATCACTCTCAATAGAATATTGGCTCATATAATTTTAGTATGTTATTCAAGATTTCTAGATGTAGTCGTGGTTAGGGATTCAATAATTTTAGTTGAATAAGTTGGAAATTGTAAATGAAAGTTGTTTTACTTACAGGTTTTTGGGTTGGTCTTCTTCTGGATGACTTAATAGAGTGATATACATTTCTTGGATGCTTAAAGTGCTTTTGTTTTGGTCTGGGCCAACCTAGCTTATGCTTGGCATGTTTTATTTTAAGTGTCCAAAGATGTTTTTGTTTTGAAGTTGACATGATATTTTGAGTTAAGTATGCTTACATCCAATTAGGTAGACCTAATTGATGTATGAAGATATAATAATGTATATATATGAAACATCATTGTACTAAACATATACACACTAATGTACACACATAGAGATAGAGATGATAAGAAGTGATGATGTGAGATGTGTGACAAAATGATATTGTGAAGTTGTTGATAGTTGTTTATCACCAATGCAAAACCTTTGTTTTCTAGAGCTTAATTGGAACTGTACTTAGCACACAAAAGGTGCATTCCATCAATTCACATTTTGGCTATGAGGCACACTCTTTTGTAATCTTTTGTAGGTTGTGAACCTTTCAAGGACAATGTGTCCTAGCAGTGTGCCTTGTAATATTTTATGACTGGTTATAATATATTGTGAGTTAATCCTCATTGTGGTTTTTCCCATTTTGGGTTTTCCACTTAAAAATATTGGTGTCTATGAGTTGTGTGATGTTATGATCCCTTTCATGTTTTTACTTGAAGTTGCTAGTAGATATGTTTTAACAATTGGATGGTTAGTAATTATATGGTTTTGTAGAATACTGATTCACCCCCCTCTCAGTATTTTGTGTGTTCAACACACCCATGGTCAACCCTATTAATGACTTTCTCCTTTTGGCGAAGTCACCCCCATGCCTTTTGGAATTTAAAATTCCAATTTATTCAACCAAAGAAATTTGAGGAATTGTTAATTCCTCACATCCCCCGATAAAGAATATTAAATTATTTTGTGGCTCCCTGTGAGAATTTTTGAGGAATTTTTAATTCCTCCCTTGTCCTCTCACCCCATGCCTTTGTACAAGTGGACAAGAAACTCCTTTATGAGGATATTTTTCCCATTCCCTAGGTACTTGCAAGTACCTCTATGTGGCCTCCACTTCACTTCCACTTCATCACTCCACTTTCCCCCTAAGCCTCCACATGTCCTCATCTCAACCCTTGATCATTTTTCCTAGGATTGATCCTAGCCATCGAGTCCTTTGGAGGAACTTTTCCTAAATACTTGGAAAATTGGATAATTTTGAACACACACTTATGCAAATTTTAGGTTTCATACACTAAGCCTTCATATATCTATTCATGCATAATTTCAAGCTTCAATCTTACATACAATCCAATAATCATAGCCACCATTGCATTCACCTTTGCATCCACTTCCATTTAATATAGGTGTTAAGCTATTTCATCAAAGAAGGAGCACACAAATCTTCAACAAAGGGCCAACTGAAAGCATCAATCTAGATAAGGTAAAATCACTTGTTGTTTTGTTTATTTTGTTTAGATTCAACTCAGACCAATCTTTGAGGTGTTGTTTGTGTTCTTTCTTTGATGCATTTCATATTGTTTTGCATTTTATATTGAGAAAAACACCTGCACACATTTCTAGCACACCCAATGGGACCTAAATCATGGGTCCTTAACATTTTTTATTGTTTGACTTTTTCAAGTTCAAATATTTTCTATGCACAGGGGTGAATCTGTTTGACGGGCGAATCTACCTAGTTACAAGGGAAAACCCACTCCCTAAATGAGCGATTGCGCTCTCGCCCATCAATTGAATAGGTGATCCTGCACTCGACCATCTAGAACCTAACTTGCAGGGAGAACCTAACTTCGGCCTTTCATAGGGGTGAACTTGCTACTCAGATGGGTGAACCCACTCAGCCAATAGGAGATTCTGCTTTCGCCCCTCTCCAAAGAGGTGAATTTTCATTTAGGCTAACCTACAACATGAACGAGTGATTTCGCTCGAATCACAGAGGTGATTTAAAATTCACCCTTCCACTCAATGGGAAATTATGCTCACTCAAAGGGAAATTTCGCAACTGCCACAGAGGTGAACCTGCACTCTCGAGAGGTGAATCTGAGGTAAATTCAAAACTAAAATATTTGAGCTTGAACTTTCATTTGTTTTTAGGTTTATGTACTGATCAGCTAACTCGCTTGTTTGTGCTTGTGGGATTTTTTATTAAAATTTGTGCAGCTTGTCTTCACTTGTCCAAGATTGGAGGTACCCAATTATTGATTTTTTTTGTAGGACGTGCAGTCAAAGACACTTAGTGTAGTGATTTCCCAAACTAATCTAGGAACATTTTGTTTTCTTAAAGGGTTACCAAACTTTTTTTGCTATGTTTTGGTCTCGACAATGTATGCTCTCCCCTTACACTATTTGGTGAGCCCGGGATCATAAATCATAGATAGACTCAAGTCCTATTAATTCTACCTAGAGGTATTAGTTTTGCATGTATGCTCTTCCTATGCGCCATGCAAACCGGGATTAGAAACCCTAACATTTCCTTCTGCTTAGGAGACCTACCTGGATATTTCATCACCTAGGGGATGATCTCAACCATGTGAACTAGTGAGGTATATAAAGGGGGGAGAACTTAAGTTGTACCCAAATCTATTGATGTCATTACTAGTGAAGCGTTGATACTATGGTGATTCCTAGTTAAGACGTGTAGGGTTGGTCTGAGTTTCTAGTACCTCGTTGGGGATCCCAATCCACACTTGTGATGGGCTGGTGTTCACAAATGTGCCTCATGCACCCTCTTGGTATATTGAGGACTCGCCTAGTTGCCTACTCAACCTAGTTTAAGATCTATGTTTTAGCAATGACTTCGTGTAGTGCAGGGATTGCAAAAAACCCCCCAAAGCTACTCACCATGTACTCCCTTAGGTAGAGATATAAATCCTTGTGGTGAACTATAATAGTTCTCAAGGAGAGAGAGAAGGTGAGCTCGTGGTGTTTTTTGAAAACCCTATTCCATTGGATCTCTACTTATTTGCCTTCATGAGAAAGGGTGTTTCCACCTGATTATCACAGTATTACCCCCTCGTGGTGGTGGTGGGCTTACATCAATTTTTTAAACCTTTACTACTAATTCTAGGGTTGTTCATGTGCTTGGTGTGTCTTCTTGTGCGAAACCAGTGAGTGTCTTCAATCCTAAGTCAGTCTTTTCCCATTGTCTTCTTGTTTGTTACATAATGTGTCCTTTACCATAGTCCATTTGTTCCACAGGGGCGAATCTGCTTCCCA
>VDFB02000003.1:502303788-502670016 GCA_007258455.2 Sequoia sempervirens | reverse complement strand
TAGAAAACGATAATCCTCTTCAGCTTTATGTAGCTTTCAAAAAGAAACAAAAAAAAAGTGATTGTAATCATATCATGACAACTATATTTTTGATAATATGTAAAAACTGAGAATGATTATTATATGTTAATGAATGAATGTGAATATGTTAATTAATGAATGTTATATGTTATTAATGGATGATGAATGAATGTTATATGTTATAATGGATGAATCAATGATTAATGTTATATGATTGGGTATGGGGAATTGAGAGTGATGTGAGGGGGGGGGGGGAGGGGCCAAATGAGCTTCCACCGTCACGTAGTTGGCCTTGTTACGTAGAGAATATTAAACTATACTCAAAACAAAGAGAAGCTCAATAAGGTAATGCACTTTTCAATATAAGAAATGCATCATTTGAAGCATCAAACCAATATGCAGTCTATATGTATGATCAGTCATCAGTCTCTGCAATGGTACATTTCCATGAATATTTAAAAAATAAATAAAATTGCTTCTTCGTTGCAATTTCGACGACAACCACCGACGAATCAATAGAAAGGCTCGACGAAGTTGCTATAGCTGCGACGACAATTTCGTCGTAACTCCCTGCCCATTTCGTCGCCCTTCCGACGATCTTTCGGCGTTACTACCACGCTACTCCCTACCCATTTCGTCGCACTTTCAATGAACTTTTGGTGTTCTTTTGACGCTACTCCTTGCTAATTTCGTCGCAAAGTCGACAAACTCTTGGTGTCTTTTCAACGCTACTACTTGCCTATTTTGTCGCAAAGTCGACGAACTCTTGGTGTTGTTTCGACGCTACTACTTTCCTATTTCGTCGCAATTGCGACGAACGTCTTCTGTTGTTTTGATGCTACTGCTTGCCCATTTTGTCGAACTGGCAACGAACATCTAGTGTAATTCATCGGTGGATACACAAAGTTTTCGTCAATATTCTGACGAAATCCTAAGGTATTTCACGATGCCGTCGACCGATGATTCTTCACCGTTATTTCGACGTTTAATTTGTCGTCGGCCTTTCGACGAAAAAATAGCGACGGAAATATTTTCGCCATTGCGTCGCTCTTCTGACAAAGATTTTTCAAATGACCGACGAACGCCCGTCGGAAAATGGTGTCAAATCCAGTAGTGTATTGTCACTCCACCACTAGCGGCATTGCAGACCCCCACTGCCAATTTTTTCCTTAAAGGCCTTATTTCATATGGAGTTTTGCCTACTTAGTGCCTAGGTGCTAATAGTTTTCCCCCTCAAGTCCGAATAGGGTAGTTTTTTTTCAAAATTTCATAACTTTCCACTAGGGTGTCAAAATTTACAAATGAGATATCGACAGAAAGTTGGTTTCGATCACTTTTAAAAAAAAAATTATTAGGTAAATTTTATTGTTTTCTCAAGTTATATTTTCATTTTGGACCTTCAAGCTCATAATTTTTTTTACATTATGCATTTTTTATGATTTTTGCAGTGTTGGAAAGGTATTGAGGAGCTCTACATTTATATCCATGCACTTTTTTCCAGGGTCAATCCCATCTATCTTTTATCCAAATTTGTGCAAATTTGTATTTTGGTTGATTACTTCCACATACTGACACCTAGGGAAGATTCATCCTCTTGGGAAGGCTTCATTTTCAATCTAGATCATATTGGGAAAGTGTACTTTCAATTGAGGATCTCATTTTGAGATATTATTAAAATTTTCCATCTTTGATCCATCTTGGCATTGTAAACTAGAAAACAATTTTGGCATTATAATTGCACTACATATAAAGTGCCAAATCATATTATTTGGGATTTTGTGCACTTTTTGCACACTCACCCGACCAAAGGCATGGACCCTCTTTTTCTTTCTTTTGTTTCCTATTTTGCTTTAAGTTTGAGCTTTTCCCCTTAAGGGATGAGTTCCTATGGTTTTGAGTATGCTTCACTAGGGCTAATTCGTGACTTATCTGCACTATTGGTGCCTTCATTTGCAACATTTTGATCTCATATGATGCCTCAGACTTCAAATATTTGAGAAAAATTGGCTAAGGTATTGAAACTTTGCAAAGTTGGAGAAGTTTCGGGAAATCCGCCCCCAGGTGGATTCCCTAAAAATCTATCCATTTGGAGAATCCGCCACTAGGCGGATTCCCTGAGGATTGGTCTGCTTAGAGAATTTGGCATTTGCTAAATTTTTTGAATCCCTTTGCCCATCGTATTTTCGAGGGTTTGAAGCATCGCGTCACTGCATTTATAGCTTGTCAGTTGTGTTACCTGGGGTTCATTTAGGGTCATTTTGAGGGTCTTTTAAGTAATTTTTCTCATTCTATCCATCATTTTTGCATTGTGTTGTGATTGGGAGGACCTCCATCCTCTCTTTGCATTCAATACTAGTGATTTAAGTGGTAGCATTTAGGGATTTGATCAAGTTTAAAGGCGCTTTCTGCTTTTTGGCTTTGATTTTCTCCTCAATTCAAAAGGTATGAGCATCTAACCCACGATGATTTCAACACGATTTTGTAGGGATTCAATAATTCAAAGATGTGTGCCTTCATAGTCTATTTCCTTATAGTTGGATTGATATTCAAAGTTTCATTTGCATGGGTTTGTTTGCTTGCGCTCTGTGTGTTTGGGGTTTGATGATGAAGGGTAGATTTTAAGAGTGTTCATAATGTCCTTCTGTGATTTCTTAAGCATCCATTTGATTGTTGTTCAAACTAGGGAATCCTTCCTTCATTAGGGTTCCTTTTTTTGGGTTTTTCTTTGCTAGGGCATGATGCTATTTGTGAAACTAGGGTTTGCATCCATGGTCTTTAATTATGACTATTGAAATTCAAATGAACTTATTGATGGATGGTGTTCAATTTATTATGCCCTAGCTTTATTTATCCCTTTGCCCTAGTTTTGGTTGGAGGTGGATTCAAATATGTTATGATGATATTCAGAGATCAAATTATTGGGAAACTTCATAGATTTGTGCTTGGACTTGTGCCTAGGGTTTGTATCTGAATCAGTTTGAGCTAAGGGGAATGAATTCAAACTTGGGTTTTTCAAAGGATTGAAGAAATGGAAGCCAATGAAGAACTTCAAAAAATATTCCTCATGGTGGATTCTCTGAGAGTTAGTTCCTTCAAAAAATCCACCCCCAGGCGGATTCTTCGAAAGCTAATCCCTTTGGAAAATCCACACCATCATGGATTCCGCGAATCTGCTCACCCTATGAAAACTTGAAGTTTAAGCTATATTATTTCGAGCATGAATATGGACTCAAAAGGGACTTGGATAACTTCTTGATTGCCTTAGAGTAAATTTTGAATGATTACATATCTCTCAGAGAATCCTTCACACTATAGATTCTTCGAGGGTTATTCCTTTGAAAAATCTACCTGCTCGTAGATTCTTTGAATCCATCCAACTGTGAAATTCCTGATGTCTTGCAAAGAGTGGGAGGAGGTCTTGAGTTTAACGATTATCAGTTATATGGGTAAACATATGTCACAAAGGAGGATTAATGAATTAAATCTGAAAAGAGAGGTGATCTTTCAGAGATTTCATCCTATGGAGGATTCCTCAAGCCTTGAACCTTCGAAGAATCTACCTAGGGGCAGATTCCCAAAAAATCCTCATGGACCCCAAATTTCTAAAATCTTGTTGAACACGAATGAGTACTTGAACTTTGATCTTGTTACAATTGTAGAATGAACTCATGATGATTACAAGGGTATTTTGACTTGAACTGAGCTAAATTGTGCTACTTTGGAAAATCTGCTTCCCCGTGGATTCCCTAAATGCTTGAACCTTCAGAGAATCTGCCCAAGGGTGGATTCCCCGAAATCCTTCCCCGCTTGAAATCCTCGAATAGATTAAAATCCTGAGGTTTTGCAATGTTTCATTTTAAGGTTTTGGCATTGGGATGTTATGATCTCCTTGATGTTTTGAGGTTAATTATGTGATGCTCATTGATATTTATGAAAATCTTGATAATGTGAGTATACTTAATGCTTTATCATGCTTGGTACCATGGTGATTATTGTCCTCTTTAATAGATGCAAGTTAGTTCTAGTCTAGCAAAGGGATCAAAGGCCAAAACATCTAAAGCTGGTCCTGAAGAGCCTCACACTAGGGCTGAAAGAATGAAGTATGACTTCAAGGGAATCTGGCCTAAATCAAAGATCCTCTCAACATGGAGCAAGATTGGTGATACTAACGTGGGGCATGTGGATTATGATGAATTCAAGCAAAGAACATTTTGATATGTACCTTCTCAGTTGGCACAAATCATCACTAATACAGGGTTGGCTAAAGTTGTAGGATTCCCACCTACCTTACAATATCCAGAGCTAGTACTGGTATGTGTTAAACATTATGATTCAGATAAGAGGCTTATCATTGGACCTCAGGGTAGAATCATGGCCAACCTGACAGAGGAATCCATTGCAGAGACTTTTGACATTGGCTCACACCATAAGCTAGTAAGGATTAATGTTAAAGATGCAAAATATTTCTATGCTAAAGATCCTGACAAAGCTCTACTAATGATGAACAATAACTAGATTGACAAGCCAAAGGCACATTACTCAAAGTTACCCAAGCAACTACACAGGATCGACTTCAAGTTAGAATACAATGACATGATTACTCTCTTGGGTAGGGTAATGGATTTAGAGGATGCTTTCATATTCAGGGGTTGGATGTTTCATGTTATCTCACAGATTGTAAAGGGAGCCCATTACCATTGGGTCGGGATTATCAGTGACAACTTGGACTCATAGTTGAGGAATGTCTAGGAAACTAAGAAATTTACCATGACATATTACCTTGTATATCTACTAGCCAAAAAAATAAGTATAAAGGTTTAAGTTGCAGAGGGGTCCTTGGGTAGGAAAAAATATGTGATGTTTTCCCTCAACTCCAATTCAACACATCAAATTATAGGAGGGTAAATGATTCTTTCTTTATGTATATTACAAGGTTGCTACAAAATGCATTGCATGTAAGAATCTCAACTAAGGCCATGGAGTTGATAAGGAAATATGGCCAATGGTTCATCCAATTTCAGAATTTTTCTTATAAAAGGATTTAGGGATCACCAACAGTACCCTTAAGATTACCCAAGTACCCAACAAACAAGCTCATCTTGCTAGAGGTGACTAGGAAGATGGTGGCCTTTGATGCAGTGATAAAGGATATGCATAAACCGACACTTGGACCTAAATTTCCATTGAGGATTGAATTCCTAGAGGCCTACCATTCCATCCAGAGTGCCCAATATTTAGAGGAGATGGTGCACTTCAATTTGTATTCACACAAAAATAGGGATAATTTTGACCCCCATGGTGTTTCCCAAAAGCGAGCAAACAAAGAATACAAGCATAAAATTCACATAGAGGACTATTGGGCTAACTGTAGGGATGAATTTGAAGTGATTAGAAGAAGGTGCTCAAGGTTATCCTTGAAAATTATTAGATTCCACAGAATCTCCCAAGTCCCAGACCAAGTGGATTATAACAAAGAATTCTTGTAGCATCATGATTATGAGTAGTACAAGGGTAGGCCACTTCCCCCTGTCAATTGGCCTAAGGAGGAGGTTGTGGATGTTAATGTAATCAATGCTCTAGTTTTGAGATACTTTAAGTTTTGGGTGAAGCACAAGATTTTGGAGCTAAAAGTGGATGGAACAAAGTTCACATATGACCTAATGAGAGATCTTGAATCCCACTCAGAGGAGGAAACAAAAATAACCAAGGATGATACAACAGAGCTTCCTTCAGAAGAAGAAGGGGAGAAGTCACAATTTATCATCAAGAGAAGAACAAGAAGCCAAGTTAAAAGTAAAGAAAAGAGGAAATCAATGGCCAAGGCAAGAAAGCCATCAAAAGAGATTATTGAAGAAGGTGTTGAAGAGGCCCAACCCTCAAAGAAGAGAAAGATAATGACTGAGGGACAAAAATTCGAAAGGAAAAAAGGGCCAAAGTCACTGAAGAAGAGGCCACTCAGCCTAAGGTGGTTGATGTTGAAAGTTTTGGGGAAAAGTAGTAGGTATATGTGAGGATAAATTCTCCTAAACTCGAGACCCCTCTAATAGAAAATGTGGATAAAGAGAAGGAGGTGACCACTAAAGAGGCACCTACTGATGATCTTATAGAAAATAAGGAGAAGGTAGCTCCAGGAAATAATTCTCCGATTTCATCTCTAATTTATAATGTACAAGAAAGCAATGTCTCTGGTGTTCTTGATCATCCATAAAAAGAAGCAAGAAATATTCCCAATAATCCAAAGGAAGAGATACCAGATGAAGAGGTTCCCACACCAAGAGGTGAGAAACTAAGTGATTTTGAAAATCAATTTGAGGAGAAGGAAGTACACAATAAGGAGGCAACCTCTGAGGTTATAGTGGAAGTGTCATCTCAACCTCCATAGAAGGGACACATTGATATACCACATGTTGAGATTGAAGATGATGATATGTCTGATGGTGACAAGCTTGATAAAGATGATGAAAAGCTTGGTGAAGATGAAGATAAAATTGATAAGGATGAAGAGCAACAAAATCAAGAAAATGGTGAGGTGAATGTGGAAGTTGTTGAGGAAAGTCCTCATGATCAATCAAAGCAGGACACTTCTCAGAAGAATGTAGATATTGAGCAACCAACTGCTCCTGAATAGTTAGAACAAAGATTTAAGCAAAAGCTAGTGATTATGGAGGATGAGACTCCAGACTAGGACAAGTTCCTAGAAATTTGGGGACATCCTAAGGAGAGGAAGAGGGAAAGAACTGTTTCTATGTTCTCCAGGGATGCATTCAATAAAAAATTTGTCCATGTTGTTGTTCTTGCAGAGAATAAGTATAGGATGAGGTGAGGCCCTCAAATTATAAAGTTCAGACAATCAATTTGGGTCCCACCACAAAGGAGCAGGAAAAGTAAGAATTCCAAGAGTCATCTCAAGCCATTTTGAGGAGATTGGACAAGGAGACCGAAGAGAAGGAAAAAATACAAAAGAAACTCAAAGAAGTGTACAAATATGTTCAACATCTTGTTAATCCACTATAGACACAAAGCAGTGAGGGGTCTTCATTCTCTGAAGGATTGTTGTCAAAGGAGACTGTTTTAGAGATTGAAAGGTTGAAGTCATCTGTAAGGGATACACAAGAATGGTTACACTATGTGAGTGAGAGAGGTGATGCCATGATCGAGAAGGTACTACAAATGTATGAGAAGGAATCCTTCCTTTATGAGGATATGACACAATTTTTGCTCGATTGTAAGAACCCAGATGACCTCATTGTTAAAGAGTTAGAAAAAATACTTCAGTTCCCTACAGATGTATTGATTAAAGAAGGTGCCATCACAATGGAGAATAATCATAAGGTCATGGAATGGATAGAGGGCTTTAACTTTAGGAATGAACTCAAGATGAAAGCACCAAAGAAGATCTCCAAGGCTTAAAACAAAGTGAAGGAAATTTCTAATAGTTGCATCACTTTTCTAGAGATTGTTATTGGAAGGAAGAAGCTTGGAAAGAAGAACCTGAATGTTGGGAAGCTACAAAAGTGGTGGCATGAGATCTATTCACCTGGGGATAGTGACCCAATAGTAAAAGACCAATTGGAAGATGCTACAATTTACATATCCAGCTTGGATAGATACCAAGGTCTTTATTTTGATTGGGAGAAAAATTTGACTAAATATGAAGGTGAATTAAATTCAATAAAAGAAAGGATTAATTTAATCTCAATCCCAACTTAGGCCGACCTAGACCTAGTTCTTGATAAAGTTAAAGAAATTTCTAGAAGGATGGAAGGAGAAAAGGACAAAGGGGACGACTAGGCTGGACAAGCTTGAGATGTGTGCCCATTACATCAAGTTTGTAGAGAGATACGAATCAGTTGTGCCTTGAATTCTATGCCAAGAGGAATATTTATTGTAAGAGTTGACTTTTGAGGCCAACCCTTATTATTGTAATGTAAATTTGAATTAGGGAAATTTAAAATATGTTAGGGTCGACCTCCTTGGCGGACCTAAGTTGTAAACCCTAATTTGGGCCGACCTAAGGATGTATTGTTATAAATTGAGGTTTTCTCTTCATTTTAAGGGGATAGATAGTTAGAAAAGGTTAGAATCTTAGCTAGAGCTTTGGAGCAGTACTATAATAATTGAGATACTTGGATTGATGCAAGTTTTGGTGAAGCAAATACAATTGAAGACATTGTTCTTTGGTGTTCTTCTTTGTGTTATTCATCTATCTATGGTTCTTGTGTTTCAGATCTTTGGGAAATTACTTTAAGTTATTTTATGGTTAATCTTAGAAATAGTTGTAGTTCAATTGTGTTTATGATATAACATCTGAAGTATTTGAGCAACCCTTGGTCCATACTTTTAGCAACTTATTGATTTTAAGTTGCTGTGTAAAGTTAGCCTGGGCCTATATCTTATTGTGCTAAGTACAATTGTGGGTATTTATTCATTTCAATGCCAAATTTGGGTTGTTGTGTGAATGCTTCATAATCTAAAAATCTTTATGCCTTAGGAGATTGCACTGTTTCTGTGATATTGTAGATTTAATCTAGGTTTAGCAGGAATTGGTTTGAAGGTGTGGTCCACTTTGAATGCTCTATTGTTTTCATGATTGATCTTAGGAGTTAGTTTTAGAATCTCTCTTAAACCCTTTATCTTTTTCTATTTCTTTTAAATCTGAGTTAGTTTTAGGACTAAAAAGCATCATTACATTTACATATTTGATGAACTTGAGAATCTCCAGAATTTGTTTGTAAGGCCCCTTGTGATTACCAACATTTTCACATTTATCACTGAGTTTTTTTATTGCATTGTCAAGACCTAACATTAATGACCTCGGGGTTATCTCTCGAGGCTTGCTAATAGAGATTTACCTTTCGAGAGAGATAGGATATTATATTCTATCTGAGTTGTTGCTATGTAGAAAACACCATCAACAAGGGAGATTCTTTATTGAGTGATTTATGATGGGTCTCTTGATGCATTATTTTGATCTATTTTCTTGTGCTCTTTTTTTCATGGATCATTCTAAGGTTCCTTTGCTAACATCATATAACTATTCAACTTACTGTCAACATGCATGGAGTGCTCTAATGAATGAAGGTCACTCTCTATATGTTGAAAATAAGGTACCTGAATCTACAAATGATGAGAAAAAGATAAAATGGATGATTCAACCTAGTTTCTCAAGATTTATTGTTCCCAATTTAATAATGTAAGAATTCTCATGAGGCTTGAAACAAATTAAAAAAATTGTATGGTACTATGAAATTGATAATGATCTGATGAGCCTTGATCCTAAGAACTTTGACAATAACCAAAACTATATCACTAAGGTTAATGATCAAAGGGATAAATATAAAGCATGTGGAATTGATAAAAAGGCATTCAGTTGGTTTGTAATGCAGTGAACAAACTTGGTCCTAATTATGTTGCTTTTGTTTCTAGATGTCATACTCATAGGTTGACTATGGGGTATGTATACACTACACCATCATTTGCAGATTATTCTGAGATGTTAATACATGAGCAATAAAATCTTCTATCAATGGGCCTCATCTAAATATTAGGCATTGTTAGTTAGTCAAGTGAAAGAATTAGAACATTTTGATAAGAAACTGAAGAAATCTAAGAACAATCTACATTAAATCAACCAAATAAAAAATTATCTTCCATAAAGAAATCATCTAAGAAGGATAGCCTACTTGTTCATATTGCAAGAAGATTGAGCATGATGAACATTCTTGTTATAAGAAATATGTTGATGAATTAAAACATCTTCTTCTAAAGAATCATATTGATTTTCCTTCTAGAATGTTTGAGTCAAATTCTTCTTCTTCAAAATAGTTCAATAAGGACAAAGGTCATACTAGTTTGTTTACTAAATTATGAAGAAATGGACATGCTCTTTGTGCTTTCTTAGTTTATGGATCAGGGAGATGACTTCTAGATTCAGGAGCATATCATCATATGGTATCTTCACAGTCTATTTTCTCTTTTTTTGAGCCTTGTGCTATGTATCCTATTTTGATGAGAAACAATTTACATACATGAGTGTAATTCGGAAGGGATCTATTGCTATTGGGGAGGGAACTTTCAATGATGTTTTGTGTGTACCATATTTGGAAAATAATCTTCTTTCCATCTATCTAATTACACATGGTGGAGATGGGAGGCTTGTAGAATTCACTCCTAATTTAGCTATCATTAAATACTTGGAGAGTAGAGAAATTAATGTTACTGGGATGGTTGATCATTCATCTCAGTTGTACACCTTTGTATATTTTTCTTATGATGTTGACTTTGTTCCTTCAGTTATTGATCACACTTCTAGTGTGGACCATAATTTTTAGGAGACTTTTGGATACTTAAAATTGGTTGTTCTCACATTGGATCCTATTCTTGAGCCTTACATATCATATCCTCCATATTTTGTTCCACTTGATAATGCTTGTTTTGTCACAGTTTTGGCCTCTTGTGATTTAATGCAACAAGATCTACATCATCTTTCAAATACATCTACTTGGGATGCATACTTGACATATATTGTTGGTTTATTTTTTGAGTCCCACATTTCAAATTTGGGAGATACCATTGATTGCATGCATCTTTTCTTTGATGGTTATGATCCTTCTTCAGTTGTTGTGAGGGAACACTCTAACCCTCTTGTTAATTCTCTACATGATCATTCTTTATAGTTTGATGTGAGTGTGGATATTTTTGGATAACATTTGAAGGATGCTTCTTTATCTTCTGAGGAGGTATCTTTATCTTTGGATTGTGTTCTACTTTTATCTCTAGGAGATTCTAGATTGTCTTCTTCAATAGTGTGGCCTATAACATCTATTTGGAGTGTGTCAGCTTTCAACATCAACATAGAGACACTTTAGCATAGTTCAAATATATCACATATCATTCTTCTTCTTGCATCTTCCTTTTAGGAATGGGAGGACATCTTTCATATCATCTTAGTTTTGTTTCTTCCTAAGGGGAGGAATATTTTTCAACGAGATTGGATCATCTTCAGCATTTAGTGTCTAGCTTCTACCATTGTAGGAGACTCACCATCGAGGGGGACTACATCATCTCTCTTCTTCTCTCTCATGGGGGTATTTTTCCTTGCATGGGTTTTTGTCCCTCTAATTCATCATTGAAAGAATTTTGGTTTTCATCTCTCGTTTGGGGAGGATTTTTGTACCACTGGGTTTTCTCCTTTTCTTCATTTGTGATATATTGTATTTGCATTTGTACATGGGTACCTAATATGGCCTTGTAGTCGATACCCAGCTTTGCATCATTTACATAATAATCTACTCCCTAAGTTTCACTCAAGGGGGGGGGGGTGTTGGTGTAAATAGGTGTTTTACCTATCTATTTCTCTAATAGGTCCTATTTACATGTTAATTTCATTAGGTTTTAGGTGTTTTTATATAAGTCTTAGTTGTCTAGATAAGATCTTATCATATCTTATCTATTTGGATTTTATTTAATGCTTGTGTCCTAGGTCATTTAATAATGTTGAAGTAGTTGTCTCATTATATAGGATTAAGACACATATCAAGATCTTGTATAATCCTATCTCACATCTTTTCCTTTATAAGCAAGGCATCTTATGTATATCCTAATCCAAGGAATTGATTCTAGTCTAATATCATTGTAATCTTGAGTATTACATATCGGCCATAATCTTTCATCCATTATTGCAAATTCATGTTCTTGATTTTACCTCTTGTAGAAGGTTGTTTTTGGATTTTGTAGATGATCTTGGAGACTTGATTCCTTGAGTGAATCTAATAAGAACATTATAATGGTTTGACTCATATTATTTGATTTGCATTTCTTTTATGGATTTGGCACATACTTTTATATCTCTTTTTAACCCTAGTGCATATAAGGATAGTATAGACTTGGTGATACCCTTTTATGATTTATCTTTTGATGAATGTTCACCTAGTCTTCATATGGTTCATGCATCAACTAAACCTACATTTCATGTTATTCCATCTCCTTCTTATAATATACCTACATTTCATGTTAAATGTACTTCACAAAGTTATCATACATTTGGACATACATATCAAGAGCTAGTTAGATGTCAAAATGCTCCAACTCGATAACCATTTTTACCACCTAATACACTATATTTTACTCCTACAACTAAGATTACCCCTAAGGAATACAATATCATTTAATAATTGTAAAATAAATAAGATAAAATTTCTCTTTATGATCTAGTACACACATCAACTTTCAATAAGGATATCATGCAAAATTTTATGGAGAATATCCAAATCATATTTGATTATACTCCATAATTAATGATTTTATTGATAGAATAATGCTCATAAGGAACTTCATGCTATTTTCTTTGGAAATTTATATTTTAAAAATTACCCTAAGATATGACAAATTCAAAATTAAACACCCTTTAGTTGATAATAGATCTATTTTAAACATACTTAATGAGGATTTCTTGAAGAAGTTGAATGTAGAAAAGTCAAAGATAAAACCATTTGACCTCGTCATTAAAGGACTTGATAATGTGGGTAGATTTTTTTTAGATAATTTGTGTTTTCATCATGGTTGATCCATGTATATTAGATAAATTATTCCATATTATGCCTAGGAAATTATCTTACATTTTAATTTTAGGGTGGCCACAATTATATGTTGTGATACTTGTACCATCTACCTTGCATTGATTTCCTAAACCATTTAGCCTCTCTAAATAATTCCAATGATAGTATTACAAAAAACCATCCACTTGATAAGAATGCCATAAAGCATGAAATCCTAAGTAATGATAGTGCTTTAATTAATGATGTTTGTATAGTTATATTTTACACCTTGTGGTTTTGGTGAGTATCATTTTGATCCAAAATATTATACCTTTCCATCTCTTTATGTAGATCCTTTTATATATAGGAAACTAACCAAGTTATGTAATGACAAGAAATAAGTATGTGTATGTGATAATGATTCTAAGATGTTACTTATTAAACGAAATTTGTAGTGGTGATAAACCATTTCGACATAACCTCAAGAGAGAAAAATATGTAATCAAGTATTTAAAATATCTAATACAAAAGAACAAAAAAAATATACCATTAAGATGACAGAAGATATACCTTGGAAAAATACTCAAAGGGAAAAAATCCATCCTCCAAAATCACTCACACACTCATTGTATTATCTCATGAACACATATTACAATACACTTGAAAATTCTCCATAGAAGGATTTTGAAACATCAAGCTCCCTAGATTCACACCATGTGAACAAGAAAATGAGAATCATGTAAACATATACCGATCTATATTTCCTCTCATCGCATATGAAAATTAAAAGAGATGCTTAATCCAACCTTAGCCAACAATCCAAAGGTTATGATAGCCAACCTTAATAACTCCTCATGCACTTGCTTTTCTAAAAACAAGTTTTCAAAAAACCACCAAGTGGTATGACATAAACCATGTGTCTAATACAGTGAGCTTACACAACCATGCCCCTATCATTTACTTTTTGGTACTATTTTTTCTCAATATTTAATAGTTTCCCAATGTGCAACCCACATTAAATATTTATCCCAATGTTACATACTGTAGACATTTGAATTTGACCACGTCGATATGGTTAAATTCACCTTCATATTCTTCTATCTCGCATTCATTTGTCATGTTAATTATATAATTCGATATTTAATTAATATTTTCCTTATCCCTAACATCCCCTAAGGTATGTAATCAATCAATTAAAGACCTTATCCCATTTTTCTCTAAATTAAATAAATAGAACAATTATTTAATTTAGTCATTTATCCATTATGAATCAAAATAATTTTTAATTCACCTCCCTTTTCTCTCTCTTCTTTTCCCATCCTCCAAAATTTCCTTAATCCTGATTAGTCTACTTAATCCCTAATTAGGGTGTGCACATTCCTAATTAAGATTGGGGTCACATCCTCCATAAAATGCAAGTGGATGCCTAATCAGGATTTACTCATCTAATCCCTCATTTGCACAATCTAAATCAATAATTTAACCTAACCTAATCTCATGCCATTTATAGCATCCACCCTATTGGAAGAATGAAGGAGACCTCCAATTTGTTATCTTTGTTGGCATTGATGCCAACATTGTCTTGTAACTGATTATCTGCTCATTCGGTAAACTATGTTTGTGCTACATTAATCTGGTAATTTGGTCTGGAATTGCTCAGTAGAATATCAACTCATATAATTTTAGTACGTTATTCAAGATTGCTATATGCAACCATGGTTAGGGGTTTAATAATTTTAGTTGAATAAGTTGGAAATTGTAAATAATAGTTGTTCGACTTACAAGTTTTTGGGTTGGTCTTCTTTTGGCCGACTTAATCAAGTGATATACATTTCATTGATGCTTAAAGTGCTTTTGTTTTGGTTTGGGCCAACCTAGCTTATGCTTGACACATTTTTTTTTAAGCATCCAAAGATTTTTTTGTTTTGAAGCCAACAAGATATTTTGAGTTACGTATTCTTACATCTAATTAGGCTGACCAAATTGATGTATGAAGATGTAGTCATGCATATATATGAAACATCATTGTACTAAACATATACACACTAATGTACACACATAGAGATAGATATGATAAGAAGTGATGATGTGAGATGTGCGACAAAATGATATTGTGAAATTGTTGATAGCTGTTGATCACCAGTGCAAAACCTTTGCTTTCCAGAGTTTAATTGGAACTGTACTCAACACACAAAAGGTGCATTCCATTAGTTCACATTTTGGAAATGAGACACACTCTTTTGTAATCATTTTCAGGCTGTGAGATTTTCAAGGGCAGTGTGTCTTGACAATGTTCCTTGTAATATTTTATGACCAGTTATAATATATTATGAGTTAATCCTCATCGTGGTTTTTCCTATTTTGGGTTTTCCACATAAAAGTCCTAGTGTCTATGAGTTGTGTGATTTTATGATCCCTTTCATGTTTTTACTTGAAGTTGCTACTAGATATGTTTTAACAATTGGATGGTTTGTAATTAAATGGTTTTGTAGAATATCGATTCACCCCCCTCTCAGTATTCTGTGTGTTCAATAATTGGTATCAGAGCTTGGTTCCTTTGGAAAATTTTAACAGCTTAAGAAATATCTTGAGGTTTGAACACATGGCTGACAAAAAGTATCTTGTTCCTCCGGAAGAGATCTCTACAACTGAGGAACTCCATGCTACTCTTGAAGATCTAGATAAAAGTGAAGATGAGAAAGAAACTCTGAAAGAAAACTTGAAAGAGGAAAATGAATGCATCAAAAAGCCAAGAGAGAAAATAAAGAAGTTCAAATAAAGTCACAGAGAAGTCAGTGATCAGTTGAAGAAAGCTAATGAAGACATCACCAGACTAAAGGTGAAAGTGGAAGAAAAGAAAATAATTGAAGAATGTCAGAAAGCTGAAATTCAAAATAAAATTGATGAATGCACAAAGCTTGAACAAGAAATGGTAACCCTAAGATATGACTTGGGGAAAGCAAGAGCTCATGAAGAAAAATTCAAAACAAGAACTACAATGCTTGATGAGTTGATCACATTTCAGAAACCAACTAAGGATAAAGTTGGTCTAAGACTTGAAGAATGATAAAATTCAAAGGAAAATTAGATTCCCAACTAAGTGGACAATCAAAGGAAGACTCAAGGAAATAATAAATAGTTCAAGAACCAAAGAAGCAATATCGAAAGGATCCCTGTCAGACAACCTAATGCTCAAAGGTACCCATATTTTAATGGAATTTATTTCTCATGCAATAAATTTGGTCATAGGGAAACAAAATGTAGGAGTAGAATGAATCAAAATGTTTGATTCTTCTCTAGATAATTTTTTTCTTGCAAAAGGTTTGGACATAGAGCTACTAAGTGTAGAAGTCAAACAATGATGAATAGATTCAATATTGGTAGAATGGCTCAATCTTTTCAAGGCTATTGCTATATATATTATACTTTTGGACACAAAGCTGACTAGTGCAGATCAAGGATAAATTCAAATTAGTTTGGTTAGAGAAATTTTGTGTGCTACACTTTCAACAAACCAAGACACATTTCAAAATTCTACATAAGCAAAATTGGGAAGAAAGCTAATCCAGAACAAAAGAAAAAACCTATGAACAAATTGGATCCTATCGAAGTGAGAAAAGAAATGGATAAGATTTGGAAGAAAAAAGAAGAACCTGAGAATAAGGATGGGTCAAATACATCTGTACCTACATCTGGTGCAAATACTTCTAATAACTAAACCTAGCAATGGTTTTAGGGGAGCAGTGACAAAGGAATCTAACAAACCCCCAATATATGAGGTGTCAAGTAGTGACACAAGGGTATATAATGTAAGGTGTCATTCTGAAGACGTTGAAGAAGTTTCTAGAAAAAAAAATGAAAATTTGGAGAACCATGGAGCATTTTAGGGTTTACAATGTATTTTACAAAGTGTTTATCAACTTTTGAAGTTGGAATGCATTTAATGCAAAATTAGGGAAAAATTTGTAAGTCATAAAGTGAGAAACTAATTTGAATTTGACAATAGCCAAGATAGAAAAAAAAATTTATGTGATCATTTTTTTAGCTGGGGGGATCAATATCAGCTGATGATCAAACCCTAGCACCCAAATTTTAATCCAACTTCTGAAACCTTTAGTAAAATCCCTATCTGGGTTCGCTTGCCCAATCTTCCCCTCCACCTCTGGCATGATTCTCTTCTGGAATCGGTTGGGGAAGCTCTTGGGGATTTTTTGTATGTTGATGCTGCTTCTTCTGATATCTTTCATTCCACCTTTGCCTGAATACTTGTGGAAATTGATGTTTCAAATGGATTGCCTGCTAGGTTTCGTTAGAATCCTCCAAGGGGATTTGGGTTCAATCTCTGGATTATGAGGGATTACCTTTTCGTTGTAGAAGATGCTTTAAAACAGGACATGCTACTGCCCATTGTGGATTTGAGAAAAAAATAAAAAAGGAAAACTGGTGGAATGGTGCTTCTCAACATCATTATACGGTTGAGAAGAAATCTGATAAAAAAAAGAGTTTCTCAGAGGCGGCTACCGCTTCTTCCTCTCAAGTTAGGTTTGGGTCTCCTTCTGCCTTCTCTGGTGGAGGGGCTTCGATTCCTATTTCGGGCAGCTCTTCAGATAAGACCCTGTCTGCACATATGAACAATGATGTTTCCCCCAGGGCTACAAACGAACAAACCTAGGATAGTGATGTGTTGGCTTGGCAGGCAAAGGCAACACAAGTGGAAGAAAGCTGGATTACAGTCACGAGTAAAAAATCAAAAGCATCCGGGCCTTCTCTTGAAATGATGCTTCATTCCCACAAGAGTAAGTCAAAATGTAAAACATGATATTCTTGGCTTGGGAGCTGGCTTTTTTGTGGCTGCAGGCTGTCCTTTTTTGCAGTCTGGCTTTTCTGGTTGTAAAGGGTTGCAGATCCCTTCAAAATCTGCTTTATCCCTAATATCAAAAACTAATTTGAATTAAATCACATTTACACAATTGGTAAGAAGTAGAGCGAGCTAAAGAGATTTGAAAGCAATTCAGAGTATTTAGCATCTAACCCTAGTTTTCGACAAAGCTTGAAAAGGTAATTACTGTTATTTAAACTTTGTGAGTTTTAGTTGAAGCAAATTTTTATAAGCATATATGAGTAGTTTGAAGAAAATAAATGGCCACTCCCACTATTGTGGAAGTCTCAGAGAGACCCTGACCAAATTCAGAAGGTATTCCTTGAGTGTCTATGAAATGGATCTCGTGGGTGCATTCTTACATATTCTGAGTAATGTCCTACCCACTAAAGACACTAGAACATATATTCATGGAAAGTTAGAAGAATTTAACCACCAAGAACTTAGGGATCTTTGGACGGATGAATTGACAAGAGATAATCACTCTGTTAAACCTGAATATGAAAACCTAGTGCAAAAGAAGTTGGATGTTTGGAAATTGTTCCCAAACTTTTCAAATGAGATGGATGCTAAATTTGTTAGGATGGCTCTTAGTAGGATATATGATAAGTTTTTGTGGACAAGTGTAGTTGGGTTAATCACCAAGGAGGTAATCCAAGCCGTAATTGGTCTTTGTGCTACTAGACCCTTACTAGTGCTGAAAGCTATGGAAAATGATGCGGTCATGAAGCTAACTAGAGCCACATTTGACGAGAGAGCTCTAACTACTAAACCTATTAGAAACCCTACCGTGAGATGTACTACTATTATGATTGGACAGAAAATATACTTTACCAATTGAGGGAATTATGTTTCTACTACAACAATTCATACTGCATAGGAAATGGTAGTGAGTGAGAGATATTATCATCTGTTTGAGTTGCTCCAACTACAACTTATGGAGAATTTGAGCATGATTAAGTCAAAGAAACACTCCTTTAATTTTGGCACATTGGTAGTTTGTCTACTATTCTACTTTTTTAGGGAATTATCGGGAAGGAAAAACATTATCTGAGAGTGCATTAGGCTGGTTGCACATCAAATCTTTGAACACTTGCACAATCTTGGAGATTTTAGAGCACAAAACAATGCTTTGACATTCTTTGCAGTTTTCCCGAATGATATGCATGAAAGAGAAAGGGTTCCCAGAAGCCTAGTGAAGAAGTATGCAAAGGACATAACTTTTCTTGTAAGCATAGATGAATGTATCATGGAAGCAGTTGAACCCAAAACTCTCTGGATAGAACCTATGGGATATGAGTTTGATGAAAAAATTGTTGAAAGGTTCATTGAAATTTTGTTGAGCAATCCTAGGGATCCCTCTCTGCCCCAACATGGAACATATGAAGAAAAATATAGTGAAGTACACTTAGAAACTTCTACATCTAAAAGAGAAAAGACAACAAGAAAGAATGTTGAGTTACTCTTCCAAGGGAATTCATTCTCTAAGGATGATATAGATCAATTAAGGGAAGCTCTTAATGAGAGGAAGACCAGATCAACAAAACTATCCTCTAGACCTAGGAAATCAAGAAGAATATCTACTTCTACTGCACCTACTTCTAGTGTTGCTACAACAAAGAAAGGAAAGAAGAAAGAACACAATACTTCTGCATCAGTTGATGTAACTACCTCCACCAGACCTAGTACTCGTGCTTCTAAAAGAAAGAACATACCCCCTGCTACACCATCTATTACTCCTAGAAGAAGAGTAAAACAAAAGGAAAATAGGAAAATAAACCTAAGTGATGTTGTACAGGAAGAAATAGATCTTGGCTTGCAAGAAGAGCAACAGTTGAAAAGGAATAAAAGTACCAATACTTCCACTAGCAATGAAGAAGTTGAAACTAGAGTCAATATCTTAATAGATGAAGAGACAGAGGAAGAAGAGAATACTTTCACAATTCATGTGCATGAGAAGAAGAATGAAGAAGACACATAAGATCCTGTGGACATGCCTAGCTCTCCTTCGGTAAGTGATCAACCTTCTCTAAATTTTGAAGCCTTAGTGAATAATATGATAGACTCTGATCTTTTACCGACTACCAAATTGTTTGACAAAGTCAATATTGAAGATAAGGAAACCATTATTAATGATTTCACTCAGTATATAGTTATTTTCAATGTGAGTATGGAAACTATCTGGAACAAAGTGATTGACAATGTCTGGGAAGCATTAGTACAAAGAAGGCACAAAGCTTTAGATGTTGATGATAAGATGAAAATTGATGTATTGAATTCTTATGGTTCCTCCTTGTTTGAGGAAGAGGCTACTAATCTATTAAAGGAATTTTCTACATTGTTTAGAGTCAAATAGAGAGTAAATATGCTTATGAATAAGGAGAGAGATAGTATAGAAAAGGTAAGACAAGAAACTCTGGACACAATTAAAAATTTGGCAAGGAATTATGGGACAAGAACCAGTTCTTCATCCCATAAAGCTTAGGCATAGGAGCGTGTCAATATCACAGAAGTAATGGATCATCCAATTTTGGAAAGTGTTGGTGAAATACATGATGTTTTGGAGACACCTACCCCTTCGAATGATACAGAGGAGACTACCAAAAAACATATTGAAGATCAACATAAAGATCATATTGGTAATGAACCAGAAGAACATCATGAATCTACCAGAAAAAATGGTGAGAAAGATGAAGATGAAGGAAGCAAGAGTAAAAAGAAAAATAATGATAAGGATGATGAGTATAAAAAGAAGAAAGAAAACAAAGATAAATCTTTTGAAAAATCCTCTTAAGAAGAAAAAGAAAAAGAAGAAAAAGAAGAAGAAAAGAAGGAAGAGAAAGGAAAGAAAGAAACTCAGGCTAAAAGAACTGACGAAGAAAACCCCAAGGCTATTGAGCTATCAAATCCCATCGGAGAATCATTCAGAAGCACTCTGAAAGTTTGAATGACAAGGAAAATAATACTTCAGCCTATGATACCACCTCAGTTAATTAAGCTACCATCACATCTGGGCTATGTTGATTTAACTAAGATTGCACCAATTGAGAAAATAAAGATTTACGATACTTTTCTCAATAATGTTACACGGGAAACCGTTGAAACTTATCAGAAAGGAAATGAATTGATAAATGAAGCTATTATAGATTTATAGGAGACTGTGAAAGAGGTGGAGTCAAGTCTTCTAGAGAAAATGTTACTGATTCTACAAGATAAGTGTGCATGAGAGAGTATTGCATAGTTTGAAAGAGGTAAGGGACTGTGATGAGGAAGCTCATATATTATTTTCTTATTACATTTTATGGCTTGATGCCACTCGAGATATTAAGGACTTAATGGACGCAATATAATCTCAACTTGTTGATGCCTTCGAAGAATACAAGGTTGCAGATGATAGAAACTATATTGGTTGGACTTCTATTGCAGACCTTCAGAACAACTTTTCATTCTGCAGAGGCAAAAAGAAGATGCAATAAGGTGGTTTTGATAGCTTGGAGATTTGGTAATGTCCAAACATATTTCCATATCAAGTCCCTTGGTAGATGCAAAAAACCTGGAGAAGATGAACATCATTTCATTCACTTTGAAAGAAGGAGAAGAATGTTTGGTGGAGCTGGAATCATTGCATAAATATTTTACCAGAGCAAAAAGGATTTGGGATGATGGAAAACTAGCTTGGGAAGCAATTCTCAAGGAGTTACAAGGTGCCCCTAGTTCTTGATTAAAATTATTTGTTTTACCCTTTGTCCTTGATGTCAAAGGAGGAGAAGGTTCTATGTGAAGGAAGGTTCAGTGTAAATAATGTTTTGGTTTTAAAAATAGTTTTTTGTTTTTGTATATTTGAAAGGGGGAGTTGAATGAATTTATGTCGCAAAATTTTGGTTTTGAAGTAAGTTTCATTTTTGGCACATGTTACCATCAATGAAAAAGGGGGAGATTGTTGGAAGAATGAAGAAGGAGACCTCCAGTTTGTTATCTTTGTTGTCATTGATGCCAACATTGTCTGGTGATTGATTATCTTCTCATCTAGTAAACTATGTCTATGCTACATTAATCTGGTAATTTGGTCTAGAATCACTCTCAGTAGAATATTGGCTCATATAATTTTAGTATGTTATTCAAGATTTCTAGATGTAGTTGTGGTTAGGGATTCAATAATTTTAGTTGAATAAGTTGGAAATTGTAAATGAAAGTTGTTTTACTTACAGGTTTTTGGGTTGGTCTTCTTCTGGATGACTTAATCAAGTGATATACATTTCTTGGATGCTTAAAGTGCTTTTGTTTTGGTCTGGGCCAACCTAGCTTATGCTTGGCATGTTTTATTTTAAGTGTCCGAAGATGTTTTTGTTTTGAAGCTGACACGATATTTTGAGTTAAGTATGCTTACATCCAATTAGGTAGACCTAATTGATGTATGAAGATATAATAATGTATATATATGAAACATCATTGTAGTAAACATATACACACTAATGTACACACATAGAGATAGAGATGATAAGAAATGATGATGTGAGATGTGTGACGAAATGATATTGTGAAGTTGTTGATAGTTGTTGATCACCAATGCAAAACCTTTGTTTTCTAGAGCTTAATTGGAACTATACTTAGCACACAAAAGGTACATTCCATCAATTCACATTTTGGCTATGAGGCATACTCTTTTGTAATCTTTTGTAGGTTGTGAACCTTTCAAGGACAATGTGTTCTAGCAGTGTGCCTTGTAATATTTTATGACTGGTTATAATATATTGTGAGTTAATCCTCACTATGGTTTTTCCCATTTTGGGTTTTCCACTTAAAAATACTGGTGTCTATGAGTTGTGTGATGTTATGATCCCTTTCATGTTTTTACTTGAAGTTGCTAGTAGATATGTTTTAACAATTGGATGGTTAGTAATTATATGGTTTTGTAGAATACTGATTCACCCCCCTCTCAGTATTTTGTGTGTTCAACACACCCATGGTCAACCCTATTAATGACTTTCTCCTTTTGGCGAAGTCACCCCCATGCCTTTTGGAATTTAAAATTCCAATTTATTCAACCAAAGAAATTTGAGGAATTTTTAATTCCTCACATCCCCCGATAAAGAATATTAAATTATTTTGTGGCTCCCTGTGAGAATTTTTGAGGAATTTTTAATTCCTCCCTTGTCCTCTCACCCCATGCCTTTGTACAAGTGGACAAGAAACTCCTTTATGAGGATATTTTTCCCATTCCCTAGGTACTTGCAAGTACCTCTATGTGGCCTCCACCTCACTTCCACTTCATCACTTTCCTTTCCCCCTAAGCCTGCACATGTCCTCATCTCAACCCTTGATCATTTTCCCTAGGATTGATCCTAGCCATCGATTCCTTTGGAGGCACTTTTCCTAAATACTTGGAAAATTGGCTAATTTTGAACACACACTTATGCAAATTTTAGGTTTCATACACTAAGCCTTCATATATCTATTCATGCATCATTTCAAGCTTCAATCTTACATACAATCCAATAATCATAGCCACCATTGCATTCACCTTTGCATCAACTTCCATTTAATATAGGTGTTAAGCTATTTCATCAAAGAAGGGGCACACAAATCTTCAACAAAGGGCCAACTAAAAGCATCAATCTAGATAAGGTAAAATCACTTGTTGTTTTGTTTATTTTGTTTAGATTCAACTCAGACCAATCTTTGAGGTGTTTTTTGTGTTCTTTCTTTGATGCATTTCATATTGTTTTGCATTTTATATTGAGAAAAACACCTGCCCACATTTCTAGCACACCCAATGGGACCTAAATCATGGGTCCTTAACATTTTTTATTGTTTGACTTTTGCAAGTTCAAATATTTTCTATGCATAGGGGTGAATCCGTTCAATGGGCGAATCTACCTAGTTACAAGGGAAAACCCACTCCCTAAATGAGCGATTGCGCTCTCTCCCATCAATTGAATAGGTGATCCTGCACTCGACCATCTAGAACCTAACTTGCAGGGAGAACCTAACTTTGGCCTTTCATAGGGGTGAACTTGCTATTCAGATGGGTGAACCCACTCAGCCAACAGGAGATTCCGCTTTCGCCCCTCTCCAAAGAGGTGAATTTTCATTTAGGCTAACCTACAACATGAACGAGTGATTTCGCTCGAGTCACAGAGGTGATTTAAAATTCACCCTTCCACTCAATGGGAAATTATGCTCACTCAAAGGGAAATTTTGCAACTGCCACAGAGGTGAACCTGCACTCTCAAGAGGTGAATCTAAGGTAAATTCAAAACTAAAATCTTTGAGCTTGAACTTTCATTTGTTTTTAGGTTTATGTACTGATCAGCTAACTCGCTTGTTTGTGCTTGTGGGATTTTTTACTAAAATTTGTGCAGCTTGTCTTCACTTGTCCAAGATTGGAGGTACCCAATTATTGATTTTTTTTGTAGGACGTGCAGTCAAAGACACTTCGTGTAGTGATTTCCCAAACTAATCTAGGAACATTTTGTTTTCTTAAAGGGTTACCAAACTTTTTTTGCTATGTTTTGGCTCTCCTGTATATGTATGCTCTCCCCTTACACTATTTGGTGAGCCTAGGGATTAGAATTCACAAATAGACCCAAGTCCAATTGAGTTTACCTATGAGGTGTTAGTTTTACACATATGCTCTCCCCTTGCACTACGTGCGAGCCAGGGGATTAGAAATTCCTAACACTTCCTTCCCTTGAGGAGACCTTCTTGAGATTTCATCACTTGGGGGATGATCTCAACCATGTGAACTGGTGAGGTATATAAAGAGGGGAGAAATAAATTTGTACCCCAATCGAGTCATGCCATGACTAGTGAAGCGTCAATACTACGGTGATTCCTAGTTAAGACGTGCAAGGTTGGTCTAATTTTCTAGTACCTCTTTGGGGCTCCCAATCCATGCTTGTGATGGGCTGGTGTTCATGGACATTCCTCACGCACCCTCTTGGTGTATCGAGGACTCCCCTAGTTACCTAGCTAACCTAGTTTAAGACCCATGTTTTAGTCATGACTTGGTATAGTGTAGGGATTGTGGACGAAACCCCAAAGCTACTCACCATGTACTCCCTTAGGTTGAGATATAAATTATTATGGTGAAATACAATAGTTCTCGAGGAGAGAGAGAAGGTAAGCCCATGGTGTTTGTTGACAACCCTGTGCCATTAGATCTCTACCCATCTGCCTTTGTGAGAAAGGGTGTTTCCACCTAATTAGCACATCTTTACCCATCTACCTTTGTGAGAAAGGGTGTTTCCACCTGATTGTCATAGAGTATTAACCCCTTGGGGTGCTGGACCTACATCAAGTTTGTAAACCCTTACTACTAATTTTAGGGTTGTTCATGTTCTTAGCGTGTCTTCTTTTGTGATACTAATGAGCGTCTTTAGTCCTGATTTTGTCTTTTCCCATTGTTTGTTGTTTGTTTTTGTCTATCCTTTTCCATAGTCCCTTTGTTTCACAGGGGTGAATCCACTTTTAAAGAGGTAAATCCATACTGTGGACGGGTGAACATACCCTAAAGGGGAAAATATGCATCATTGTCGAGTATGTCCGTTCAGTAAGTCAGCCCCAATAGGCGAATCCACTTCTTACAGAGGTGAATCCACTTGTCCCCATCCCTTGGGCATCCCGCTCTTCAAACGAAAAAAATTGCTCTAGTCATCCATACACCTTTTTCACCCTATTTTGGTAAACCCACTTCCCATAGAGGTGATTTTTCTCCTAAGTCTGTACCCCCTTGTCTATATCGTCATGTTGTTTAGGCAATCATGCGTCCCCAATAGACGATTCTACGTCTAATTATGTACTTTCACATCCATACATATCTAGAGATAGATGAACCTGCATCCTCAATAGGTGATTCTACATCTAAGTCCATACCTTCACATTTGTACATATCCAGAGATAGGTGAACCTATCTCCTCGATAGATGATTCCATGTATGAGTCTTTACATCCTCGTTCATACATATTCAGAGATAGGCAATCCCGTGTCATAGATAGGTGATTCCATAGATAGCCATTTGGGTGATCCCAGATTACATAGAGGCGATCGTGTAGCCCCATCCATACATTTACCTGGTCAGGTGAATCCACATCTTGTTTAGGAAATCCTGCCACTTGTTCTGTATAGTCATCTGCATAGGTGATCCTGCTATACACAGGGGTGATTTCATGATGCTCTAGATAGGTGAACATGTGACCTAAAGAGGAAAATTCATGTCACACAGAGGAAAATCCACTTCTTATACAAAAAAAAGAAGTGTATATCTGTTTGGCCATTGAAAGTTTGTATTGTTCCAAGTCTAGTCCTATGATCAAAAAATTTTATCATCATCTGATTTCTTATAATTGTCATTCTTGTGCATTCGCATTTTCTAAAAGTCATCCAATCATCCATTTAATCACATAGGTTCATCTTAGGACATCCTTTGTTATCATATCAATCATCAATTAATCAATATGAACCCCCTAGATGCCAATTTGGGAGCTTTTTATCCAATTAGGTTAGTTATTTGACCCTAGTCATCTCATCCTTACTCACTAAGGAATGTCATCCATCCTGGGTTAGTAATCATTTGTGGCCTCATTAATTCACTTCCATCTAGAAATGGATTTGTGCCTTAATCATCCTTTTTATCATCATATCCAATCCAATCATCATCATCCTACATCATCTTGTTAAGCTCTCAAGTCTAGTTCAGGGTTAATCCAATCAATTCAATCCAATTAAACCCAATTGAAAATCTAATTCAAACAATCATCCCATCGACCATCCAATAAATTTATCCACCATCCTAATAATATTTTAATCAATCATCCAAATCTTCATCACTTAGGTGCATCCTAGAGTTCCACGCCATGTCCATCTTCTGGTCATCCATATTTTCATGCCTGTTACTACATAATCACAGGCTAAGAAACTCATGGGACAACACCAACATCAACCACCAATTCACCAAAATCCACCTTTGAATGGGGGGTCACAACATTCCAACGTCCCTGATCAAGATTCAGGAACTGAGGGTATGGTCAATCAACCTGAGTTAACTGTCGATGAGTATCTTAGCAATCCCACTAATGTCCAAATGACTGATTGCCTCTTTGTTGAGCATGAAGATTAGATCCTTGCTACACTGATTACAAGGGGCACTAAACCACCACCTGGGTTTGACATGAGATAATATTTTAACCCCTTACCACATCAACCATAGGATCCCCAAAGCTCTCAAGCTAACCCAGGATCGTCAGTCCCTCGAGTTCCTCAATTTACCCGACAAGACACATGGTTTCAGTCGGGGTTTGAAAATGATGTGAACTATCGCATGGAATTCCCTTCTATTCAAATTTCAGCCATGGGAGCACCACCAAAAGTAAACAATCCACAAGGTCCTACCCCAACTCCATCTACACCACCTCTTCCACCAAATCAACCAAATCAGTCATTAGGGAACACCGAGGGCACTATGATAGGGAGGTTGGATGAAACAATCATAGTTTCATGCTCTAAGTCTTGTTGGAAGACTTCTAAGGTGTCTCTCTCCACCACTTCAACTTATAGGACCTTTCTTTACTTAGGATCCCCTAGTTTTTCCCTGCCAACCCCAACTACCACCATAATTCTTCCTACCAAGTCCACCTTGGTACAAACTTGCAACTCTACACTTAGCCCTTAATCCACCCTAAAGACTAAAATCCTCCAAAATCTTGAATTTAACCTTGCAGGGGTGTGGAGGTATTTCTAATGACTGCAATCCAACCTACTATGGTTCTTGAAGGTCCATCTGACTCTATTTCTTGGTCGCTTCCACCAAACCCTCATTTAGGTCTTTAAAGGCTACTAGCCCTAGGAGCCCCAATTAGGCCTCCTTCTTTGAGAAAATAGGTTAGCTCTCAAAACTTTCCAAAGAATACCCCAATCTTTTCTTGGGATTCCTGGTTCATATGGCCACCTCTCAAATATTTTGGGGGTCTTGGGTCTCAACTGTCTATACAACACCCTAACCTGAAAATGGCCAAAATTAGGTCTTTTAAGCCCTTTCCTGGTTGCTTTGAAACTGTTAAACTTTCCTCACATCATATGGATTGATGGAGATTCCTCCTCCATTATATTCATTGGAAAGACCCTTATTTGTCTTCTCCAAGCAGTGATTTGTCAAAAAGTTGACACCCCTGCAATTTAAGTGCTCTGCACTGAGGTCTTCCCTAGCCGGACTCTTCCTTGGCTCACCTAGGGCAAGAATTTTCCAACAGCTCCTGTGCTTTCAAAGAACCTAAACCCTACAATATTTACAACCATGGAGTCTAGTCACTGTTCCCAAAGGGTTGTACAATTTGTATGGTGGGAAAGTGAACTAACACTCCATTTTCACAAAACTGTCTGGTTCAAACCAACAACAGTGAAGAAACAAAAATATTTACAAATAATGTTGAAAATGAATTAGAAACCTATCTAAATGCCACACAAAGCTTGAAGATTAATTACACTACATGCTACACTAACTACAGTGCCCTGTTCAATCCATTCAAGTAGCACTTCAAGCAAAAAATCAGAAAATTAGCACAAAACACAACTGTCTTCCTTGAATTCACAAAACTTCAAACAATACAAATGCTTCCAACCATACTCCAATGTTGAGGCATTCCATAAATAGGGTCACCTAAATTAGTTACCTCACTCATGGGCTCTCCTTGGCTGCTTATAGCTCCAATTGAGCATTATTTGCAAAAATTGAAAAGAAACTTCCTAAAAATCCTAAAAGGTCAAAACCTTACTTGGAAAAAGCCTTAGGCCTATCCCATGGTAAACATGACCTTCATCAGATGATCAACACCTAATCAAAAATTCCATTAAGGCTTACATCCAAATGAACTAAATTTTATTGCCTAGTTGTCCTAGACAAGACTGTCCTAGACAACCTATGATAACCTTTGGGTGCTCCTGCACCACACTACATCTAATGTTTTAGCTTTCACGCCCCCTTAATTCCCCCTAATTCGTACATGCCCATTATTACTACCACCGCCACCATTTAATCCTAGTCATTTTGGTCCACAACCATCCTCTTATCATCAACCTCAATCACAACATCAACCTCAATCACAACCTCAACATCAACCACAATCCCTACCTCAACATCAACCACAAGTCAATTCACAACCACAACAACCACCTTACCACCAACCACAACACCAATCCCAATCCCAACCTCAACATCAACCACAAGTCAATCCACAACCATAACAACCCCATTTTCCATCCCAAGGTAACCCAACCAATCAATACCAGTATCAACAACAACCCCCACATATGTATGCCAATCCACCTCCTCATTATTTCTCACCATGCTACCATCAACGCCCACACTATGTGGAACTACCTCAGCAAAATACATATTACTAGCTGCCTCCTCCACCTAGCATTCTAATACCACAACATACCATATCCAATCCTAATCCCAATTATCAATATAACCAACAACAATACCAACAAAAACCATCCCACATTAATCCCCAACAATGCGCACAAAACACTTACCAACAATAACCTAATCCCTAGCCACCTCTGTATGTCTCCCAACAACAACCAACATACAATTATCAACCCAATCCATCATATTATTAGTAGGCACCACACTAGAAACAAGTTGCTTCCTCATCCTATTACCAACCACCACCATCCCAACAAAAAATTTACACCAATCAACAACCAACTTACACGGACCAATACCAACAGGTCCCATCATATCATCAATTAGAGTATGACCAATCACTTCTACCACCACCATCATATTATCAATATGCTCCCTATGACCAATCCAATCATATAGGTCCTCCCCCATCTAAACCTATAAAAAAGGAATGGGAGGACATGAAAGCCACCTCGAAAGACTTGCAAGCTAGCACCTCAAAGAAGTCCTTCAAATTTGAGGATATTTGTCCTTATCCATTTGATCAATCAATTTACACAATTCCCTTCCCAAAGTACTTTGAAATTCCAAAATTTTATAAGTACAAGGGGAAGGGTGACCCACGATACCACTTACAAGAGTTTTACATGCATTTTTAGGAGGTCTTATATAATGACAATTATTTTCTTCAACTGTTCCCTCAAAGCTTAAAAAGACAAGCCTTGGAGTGGTTCTTGCGTCTTCCACAAGGGTCAATTTCCACATTTTCTGATTTGTTAGAAAAAATTGTCACACATTTCCCTTTTAATCTAGAGAAGGATATAGATACCATGGATCTCATGAAGGACAAAAAACATAATAGAGAAACATCCGCCGGCTACTTGCAAAGGTGGGGAACGTTAGCCAGTTGTTTCAAGTGCAGTCTCCTTGAAAATTCTCATCTATAGCTGGCTCATAACCTATGTCTCCATTTTGTATCTACCTTTGCAAAGGCCATTGAAAAAGGGACTACCATTGAGAAGGACTTATTAAGATTTTCAAGGAAGATAAGGATAAACAATATGGCAATAAATCTTGTTATTGGAACAAGAACAAGAATGCAATTAATGATGGTGTCACTGACACTAAGCATGTCTAAGTAGCTAGCTCCTCTCAATCACAAAAAAATGTCCCCCAAACACCAAGAGAAAATGTCATATCCGTGCCTCAAGGGGCACCTCATCCTCCTGTTTGGTCCAATCAGTCAAGTCAAGGAAATTCCAAGAGCACATTCACTCCCCTAGGGGAATCTTTAGATGCAATCTTTAGGAGATTGGTTCAGGATAATGTTGTGGTTTATCCAATAACCAAGCTCTTTTATGAATCCAAACCCAAGCCAAATTGGTACTAAGAAAATGAGTATTGTGACTACCATAAAATAAAAGGTCATGCCACCAATAAGTGCCAAGGTCTACAGAATTACATTCAGGATCTCATTGATCGAGGAGAAATTTTCGTTGAAGGAAATCAATCTATGTCATCTAATGCTCAATTGCAAATATACCAAAATTCCTTCCACAAGCACAATCAAGGTCCTAACTCTTCTAATGCAAACAATGGATCCAACAACAATAACAATCAAAACAATAGCACCAACAATATCAGTTATAATAAAATGTCATTTAAGTATGACAATATAGTTGGGTGGATTACACAAGTGGATCTAAGAGTCTCCATGATATGTGTCAAGGGTAGGGACCCTCAATGTGCTATAACCACATGTTGTACCCATATATTGGTTCCTAGACCATCCACTTCATCCCAATAGCCTCCTGTAAATTCATGGTACAACATCCTTGATCATCTAGGAAAGACCCTCACACAAATATCTATTTTAGATTTTCTAAGGTCTTCTCCTATCCATCAAGAAATCCTTACCAAGGCTTTACAGGATATCCATGTACCAAATGAAATAGATCCTACTTGATTCCAAGCTCTAGTATGACACTTATCTTTCACCTACCAATTGGGATTCAGTCAAAATGATATGCCACCTATTGATTCTACCCATAACTGTTCCCTTCATATAGAGGTCCTTGTTACCAAGCATAAATTTAAGAGAGTCTTGGTAGATAATGGCTTTGCCCTCAACTTGTGTACATTGAAGTTCATAAAATAGGTGGGGTACATGATGACTTGGATAGCTAGGTGATTACTATTAAGGCTTATGATAATGTTGAGTGGGATTCAAAAGGTATCATTCGTCTCCCAGTCCCTATTCAGGTTGGTCTCGTTGTGCAATACACAACTTGTCATGTTCTTGATCTTGATCTACCATAAAACCTTCTCCTTGGCTGACCATGGCTTCATGCCTTGCAATCCATTACATCCACTTATCATCAATGTCTAAAGTTCCCACACAATGGAGTCAAAATTACTATACATGCGAATCCACAACCTTTTGAGTATTGTCGTGCTCTAGAGGCCTCCTTTCACCACTCTCGTCATTGTTTAAGAATCAAAGTGGGAAATTATTATCCCTCATCTAACACTTCATCTACACCATCTTCCATTCCATCCTCCACTTCTGACTTCACCATCACCAAGGTCAATATCATTAACAAAGGGTGTGGGGAATATGAAATGTGTACCAAACTCAATGTCGACACAATGCTTGCTTACGCACATATGGCCGACCATCTGAACCTTCACAGAAAGAAGAACCAATAACCAAGACAATCAACTCTAAAAATGTGGGTTCTACTAAATTTTAGTCTCCAGGTACCTTGCAAGAACAACTAGATGAGGACATTATTCAATGGGTTTATAGAGAAGAACTGCAACCCTCACCTCCTCTTATTGAATATTTCCAAGAAGTTTATCCTTAAGATTCTAAGTTAGCACAAAAATACAATTATCAGGGAGGAGGACTAGGGGTTGATGAGCATGGAATGCACAAACCTATTGAAACACTTGTGCATCCAAAAGATTTGGATCTTGGATATAACAAGAAACATAAGGGATCTGCTACATCCAGTAGTGTGTCAAATAATGTTAACGTGGAAACTGGTTTCCTTGAAGACATCCTTGAAGAGGAAGCCATTATACTCTCCTACGATGACTTAGATGTATCTACCTTGTTTGAATCCACATTCATCTTCTCCATTATCCTTTCACTTCACCACCTTGACCTTATCGATTGGGACCTATGAGCAAGCACACCTATTGACATATTCCCCTTTGAGGAGGCATATGTATATCGTATGGGATTAGGAGAAGACTATGGAGTTCACTTTGGGGAAGATGAACACCTCAGCTGCAAAAATAGAAAGAAACAAACTAAAAAAGAGTCTTCTAGTGAAAACCTCTTTGAGGCAATTCCTGACTCATCAAAAGTAAAAATAAAGGGTGTATCCTCTAGGGAAAACCTCAATGAGGTGTTACAGTATGGGGATGTTCATCTTCCTCTCATGGAAACTCACTTTTCTGAGTGGTCTTCAATCTTAATTAAGGAAACAAAGGAAATCAATCTAGGAACAAAAGAGGAACCAAAAATTACCCATGTGGCTAAATCTTTGACTGAGGAAGAATATCCAGTAATTGCTAATCTATTGCAAGAGGGAATTATCAATTTTGCTTGGTCCTATTCAAGTATTCCTGGGTTAGATCCTGCCTTGGTGGTACACCATCTTGATGTGCGTCCTGATGCGAAGCTGGTTAAACAAAAGCTTCAAAAAATTCATCCATAGGTGGCTTTTCTTGTTATAATTGAGCTAGAAAAGTTGTTGGCAGTCGGGTTTAGTAGACTATCTGACTATTCATATTAGATATCTAACATTGTACCTGTAGCCAAGCTTGTTGGGGGCATCAGAATCTGTACAAATTTTCAATACCTAAATAAATATTTTCCAAAGGATGATTTCCCATTACCTAACATCAACATGTTAGTTATTTGACAACAAGGCACACTATTCTATCCCTCATGGATGGATTTTCAGGATATAACTAGATCAAGATTGCACTTGAGGATCAACATAAGACTACTTTTACTACTCCCTAAGGCACGTTTTTCTATAATGTCATGCCCTTTGGTCTCAAAAATGTGGGGGAAACATACCAATGTGCTATGACTATCATCTTCCATAACCTTATTCACATCATAATGGAGGATTATGTTGATGATCTTTTGGGAAAATCAAAGACTAGAGAGGATCATCCCAGAGTCTTAAGACATATTTGTGATAGATTGGAGTAATATAAGCTATAGTTGAATCCTAAGAAATGTGTCTTTGGCATCATATCAAGAAAATTTCTAGGCTTCATTGTGTTTAGGAGGGGTATCAAAGTTGATACTTCTAAGGTTAAGGCCATCATGGAAATTCCCCCTCCAGGAAATTTAAAGCAATTAAGGAGTCTACAAGGGAAATTGCAATCCATCAGGTGTTTTATAGCCCAACTTGTAGATAAGTGTCAGCCATTCACTCATCTTCTATGCAAAGATATAGTCTTCAAATGGGATCCACAATGTCAACAAGGCTTCAAAAAAATGAGTACCCTACTAATCCACCTATCTTGATGCCCGCCATACCAGGAAAACCATTATTGTCATACATTTCAACTACGTTAGTTGCACTTGGGGAATTATTAGCACAACATGATGAGTCTGCAAAGGAAAGGGCCATATATTATATTAGTCGAACACTAGTTGGTTATGAACTTAATTATTCTCCTATGGAAAAGGCTTGTCTTGCGGTCATCTTCATCTCTCAAAAGCTTCAAAATTATATGCTCAGTCACCTGATCAAATTGATATCCAAAGCTGATCCACTTAAGTATTTGTTATCCAAAAAATCATTAACTGGTTGTATGGATAAGTGGGTCATGCTACTGAGCAAGTTTGATATTAAGTATGTGGACCATAAAGCAATTAAAGGCCAAGTTATTGCTGACCACTTGGCAGATGCTCCTCTAGTTGATGCATATCCTTTAGTGATTGAGTTTCTAGATGAGTCTATATTCACAATGTTAGAGAAAGATGTATGAATTTTTTTTTTGATGGCTCATATACACATAATGGGGTAGGTGCAATAATCCTTTTTGTCTCCCCACAAGGTGACTACATTCCTAAGTCATTCAAACTAGCTTTCTCGCGCACAAAAAATATTGCTAAATATGAAGCTTTAATCACTAGTCTTCACATAGCAATCTAATGGAATATCAGTCATCTTCGTGTTTATGGAGACTCACAACTTATCATCAAAAAGTCACTGTTAAGTGTTAGACCAAAGATGACAAGCTTCTTCCGTACAAATAAATGGTGAATGATTTGAAGTACTTTTGTCACATCCAATTTGAGTAGGCTCCTAGACTACAAAATAAAGTTGCAGATGTTATGGTAACAATCGGATCACTTATAGATATGCCTCGAGACTACATAGATTGTGAATTCCTAGTGGAATAGTTTGTAATCCTCTCTTATGATATTCTAGATACGAAAATGGTGTGTGAAATTGTGGGTCCTCAATCTCTTTGGTATCACGACATTTACACTTATCTACAAGATAACATCCTCCCACTTGACCTAAACTGATACCAACGTAAAGCCTTCATCCATCATGCTTCCCACTATACCATCTTAGGAGACACACTTTATTGTAGGGGATATGGTGGGACTCTACTTTAGTGTTTGAACGAATCAAAATCTCGAGTTGTGTTAAACAAGGTACATAGTGGCATATGTGGGGCCCATACTAATGGAATGGCCTTGGCCAAAAATATTTTATGCACTGGGTATTACTAGTCGACAATGGAGCATGATGCCTATGAGTTTGTCAAGAAGTGTGTACCATGCCAACAACATGCAGATTTGATCCATGCTCCCACACAAGATTTGCAAATGATTACAACACTGTGGCCGTTTTCACAATGGGGTTTAGACCTAATCAGCAAGATATACCCTCCATCTTCTAATGGTCATACCTTCATTGTCACTACCACTGATTACTTCATCAAATGGGTGGAAGCAATTCCACTCTCCCTCATCACAGACACCCAAATTTCTAATTTCATCCTCTACCATATTCTTTGCAAGTATGGTATACCCCCCACCATCATTACTATTAATGGAAATCCATTCAAAAACTAGCACATTTGAAAAAACTATGTGAAACTTTCCATATAAAACATCGTTGGTCCACACCCTATTCCCCCCAAGGTAATGGTCAAGCTGAGGCGACCAACAAAACCTTAATCAAAATCCTAAAGAAGGTTGTCAATAATATTGGTCGTGATTGACACCTCCATCTCAATCCCTCCATTTGGGCTTATCATACATCCATCTGCACTCCTATTGGTGCTACCCCATACTCACTTGTGTATGGTGTCGATGCCATCTTTCCGATTGAGGTTGAACTATCATAGCTTCACATCTCTTTGAAGAACCTCATTAGTGATGAAGAATATTAGGTTGTACGTCTTAGTCAGTTGGAGCTCCTTGATGAAAAGCGTCTCAATGCTTATAATCACCTTTAGACATACCGACATCAGCTCATAAGAAGCTACAATAAGAAGTTTCGACCCCTTCAATTCCAAATTGGAGATCTTGTGCTAAAAGAAAATCAACATACCCAATAGGACAGAGAGAGGAAAGGAAAGTTTGAGGCTAATTGGTTGGGTCCCTATGTTGTCACTGCCAAATATGGTTCTAGAGTGTATCGGCTTGCCACACCTAAGGGGGAACCCTTGGAAGAGCCTATCAACATTGTACACCTCAAACAATTCTACACCTGAGTTAGTTTGCTAGCCCCACCTAGAAAATACCAAAAAATTAAAAAATCTAGAAAAATACAAAAAAATAAACAAGGTCAAAAATCAAAAAAATAGTCAAGAGAAATAAATCATCCTATGGTAAAAACCACCCTTTGTGGTGCCTTAGATAAGTACGTTTGGTGAAAACCTGGAAACAAGCGCCATTGTAGAGGGATTAATTATTATCTACCTTACACCCCACTTTCCTATATGCTTGTGTGCTCACTTGATCCTATCCACACATCCAATCCTAGCATGCTATTGTCTTCATCATCCAACATCCTATCATCTGCTGATTGGTATATTTTGATTGAGCATTCGATGGTATAGATTTCCTATCCCAAATCATAAGCTTTTCATCACTTATATATAGTGTCGTGTCATTGTTCTTGTGTCCCCATCTAGGATCCTTCATCGTGTCTTTTATCATTAGGTCTTTGTTTTCTTTTAGTCTTTTTGTCGAACTATTTTTCCTTCGTGCTTTCACATAGACAAGGCCATATTTGATGATCCCTTGAGGCTTTGGTTTGTCCTTTTGAAGCTTTATCGTCCTCTTTCCGCTTTTATCCATTTTCGATCGTCAGTATTTTTATCGAATTACAAGGTCTCTACGCTTTCACGTAGGCAAGGCTAATCTTTGATCAACCCTTGAGACCCTAGTTCTTTCCTTTAGGGTGTGTCTTGGTTGTGTCATCAATATTGTCCCTATTCAATTGAGCTTAATAACAAAATCCACTAGCCCCATGAGGTTCAATCCATTTCAGGTATCCTCAGTCATGTCGATCAAACAATCTATCCCCATCTATCCTTGGTTTTATCAAGATGTATCCTTCCTCATATCAAACTGCATCAACCTCATCCACCTATTGGTCCTATGGCAAAGGATATTTGAAATTTATTGTGATATTTTGGTGCTTTTGTATTTTTTTTATCATTTAAGCTTCTTATTATACCTACTCAAGGTCGCCATGATCCATCATATCATGGTACGCTTTGACTGGTGGACATAGGGGCATATCTTGATTTTCTGCATGATCTTGTGTTTCTGGTTGTCCCATGTAGTACCCACCAAGATCCTTGTAGTCTTGTGTTACATTGAGGCATCCTATGTGCTTGTGGTTATTCCAACATTAGACCCTACTAAAGCCCTTATGACTTTGGGGTGTTGGGATAACCTTCTTGTTTGCTATGTCGGTCTTATGCATTGGATACCAAACAGCCTTGGTTCTTTATAACTTGGCATATACTATCCTATGCTACAGTAAAATGCAGTGCTCCTAATACGATAGAATGGTATTAGATTTTCATTCACTCATTCTCCCATTTCATTTCATTTATCTCGATCCATTTTCCCTAGCTTATGATTATTGGTTTTTGGTTATGCAAATGATATCTTCCACCTATTCTTCCTATCAGGGTCCCTATAGTCTTGACAGGTGCACTATATCACCCATTATGTTTACATTTATGTTATCATGTAGGTTCATTTAATTAAGTTGCATTATCCATTTCATTATCATTCCATTAGGTTGCATTATCCATTTCATTATCATTTCATTAGGTGGCATTATTCATCCATTTCATTATCATTTCATTTTTCATTTTTCATTATCGATTTCATTACCACTTCATTTTGCATTATCATTTCCATTACCAATTAAACTATTTAGGATAATAGAGATTTGTTATTATAAGCATCTTAATTCTTCTAATTTTACACTATCATTTCTGATATCACTTCAGTTGTTTCGGATAATATATATTTGGTATTTTAAGCATCTTAAATCATTTCATTTTGCATTAGTATTTCTATCATCAATTAAGTTATTTTGAATAATATATATTTGTTATTCTAAGCATCTTAATCTTTTTGCATTACGTTCAGTTCATTAAATCCTTTCCATTGCATTAAGATCATTTAGTCTATCCATGAAATTATACATATTCATATTCCATCCACATTCATATCATATCATGCACTGATAATCATACATCATTCTCTCATACATGAATATACATGTCATACATAATCACATATCATCATCTCATATGCATGCATAATAAATCACAATCACATCACCACCTGCATCATCAATCATTAGTATCACATCCATATCATAATCATAAATCATAAAACATTTGATCCTACATCACAAAGTGTTAGACATAATCCATACCATCCATATCATGCATGTCATCATAAATACATCCATCATCATCATAATCACATACATCCACCATAATCATAATCATACATATATGCATAAAAAACATCAAAAGCATCACATAAACATCATATATAGAGCATCATGATAATCCGCCACGTCATATATATCAAAATATAAAGTCCATAATTTCCATAATAAGGTCCATACATATAGTGTCCATCAAATAATCAACACATGTACAGAAGAATCAAAATGTGCAAATGGGTGTGAGTAGAGTTGGCACATCATGTGTCCTGAATTAACAAGAATATAAAGAATCTCTAATCCAGTTTGCCAAAAGAATTTGTACATGGACTCTACATCTATATACACCATTTGTCGTGCACCTGTCAAAACTGGGATCCCGTACTCCCCATCTTGTCATCCATGTCCTCCTAACCAGTGCTCGTCGCGTCCAACCACTGTGGTGAATCGGGCACCCCTTGTCTCGTGGTGGTGTCTCCCTATACCCATTGGATCCTCTAGACTATGTGGACCCTAATCGTGATGGTACTTGGGGAGGGATTGGGCACGACTATGTAGTAGGCTCCCATCTAGTAGCCTACTTCTCAAACAATATCATCATACTAGGCTACTGACACTCGTTTTGCATCTCTCTCTTGTTGGAATCTGTCCCACTGCTGTTGTAGCCTCTCCCTCTCCAACTACCAAGAATCCTATGCTAGTCTCATGCACACCACCTATCCCTCCACCTGCTCCACTCATCTAACTACATCATCCCTCTCTCTCTGTATCACATCCAACAGGCCTTGCAGCCTCTCCACCTCTCCCCTCAACCCATTTGCCTCCACTACTACCCCATCATCTACTGTCACATGTCCCCCTGTATCCTCTCAACCTCTGCTTACAGCCACTCTCTCTCCCCCTCTAATTGCCGCAACCTCTGCTATAAGATGTGGATGCAGGCCTAGGCTCCTATGAGTCTCATAGTTGTGTCATCTATAGTTGGTGGATTATAAACCACCAAGGCCCTCTCCTGAGGGATATCCATCTCCACTCTCTCCTCATGTCGCGCCCCCTACTTTCCCACCTATCTATCCACCCTCCTCCTCCTTTGAGGTCTAGCCTCCACCTCATCATCCTCCTCCTCTCCTCCTGCCTCCCCCACTACTACCTCGGGTGCCTAAATAGGAGTGATCCTTGTTGGAAGTCTCCCCTACCACCATGCTGCATATCTCTTCGTAACACCGAGATCATCCTCACCCCCTCTCCACACCCATATCTACTCTCCTAGCACTCCCACTCCCACCTCGCCTTGTCAGCTAGCACACCCTGCCCCCATCCTCTCTTTCAGGTGATGCGCTTGTACATCTCCTCTAGTAGATGGATGTCCTACCAAATCCTGAACTATCAAGTGACTCAGTCAGGTCTATACAACTCTATGATAAAGTGGTCTCTACCGATTAGGTAGCAACATGTGAACATATAGCCCCTATACAAGTGGTCCTCTACTCTCCACGACCTGAAATCGTGATCCACATAAGGCATCCATACTATCTGCTCAAGTATCGAATCATCAAACACCCACCACCAATACTCCAATCTCTACACCAACCTATGGTGCAGTACCCATCCATACTTTCCTCCATACCCGAATGCCACTAGGAGGGAATCATCTCTCTCCCCTACTACCGAAATATCCATTCATGTGATTTGGATATGCTCCCATTCCCATACCTGTAATAGGGTAACATGGGTGATGCTCATTGCACCTCTGTAGCACACTACGTGCATGTCTTTGTACATATACACTAGCACGTAGGGCCCCCATGCAAACACACATTTTTGTCTCTCCATGATATATTGGATAACCTCAATCATCTTGAGGCTGAAAAATCTCCCACTCTTATCTGAGAGGAGGATTGCTCTAATCAGGCCACATAGAAATAAGGGAAAAGGTGGTGCAGTCCCGATGCATATGTCTATGTCCAACTCCTTCCCCTAATAGGGAAGGTATGTGGTCCCAAACACAAACTGTAGGCTCTACTCCAATGGTCATCTAGCCCCTCCACTCACCAAGTGGCCCTTGATCGGCAATCTCAAAATCCTCCAAACATCCTCTAGCATCAGTGTCATCTCCCTTGTGGGAAGGAGGAAGGTGCATGTCTCTAAACTCCATCTCTCCATCAAGGCTACCAGCAATGGTTGATGGGCCCTGATCACCGATTATGCTACCATGTGTAGCAACCCTACCAGCTCTAGCATCTAGTAATCCTCAGGTGTAATACCCTCGATTGAAAGCAAGACTGAGTGCCTCTCCCATGTCCATAGAGTATCTATGAATTGCATCCACAAACATGATCTATCGAATCCTTTTCCATTTTTCTATTGGTCCCTTTTTCTTCTTATCCTGATTTTGTGCATTCGCCCCTGCAGAGTGTGCATTCACTAATTCCTCTTTTTCGTGCATTCGCCTATTGGTGTAGTGCATTCACCCCTGCATCGCCCTCTTGGAGAATTCACCTGTTCTATTGGCGTGTTTTCCTGTTCCTTTCCCTAGGTGCGAGATTTCCCCTTTTCCACAATGGTGAACTCGCTTTCACCTCTATAACCCTATGTCACCCGTTGGGCGAATTCACATTTTACCTTCCTCCCATCGAGTGAATTTTCCTTCGCCCTTCCCCCTGTCAGGAAAATTTGCATTCACCTTTTCCCTTGGAGGGTGATTTTTCTTTCGCCCCTCCGGTAGCACATCCGCCCCTGTGGAAATGCATTCGTCCATCCCTTCCTGAGGTGATTGTGCAATCACCTTTCTCGTTGTGCATCTGCCCATGTGGAAGCACATTCACCTATTCCCCATCACATATTCATCCATATGCTATAGGGGAAAATGCACTCTCGAAAGGGAGAATCTGCCCTCTCATGGCAATCCCACTTTTTCCTAAACCTACCCGCCCCTTTCTGATGCAAAATGTAAAAACATGTGTGAAATCCAAAATCCAAAGACAAATCTTGATTTTTAAAACCTACCTATCGGGGGACGGCTGAGAAATGGTAAAAATCTTGCACGGTGTCTATTCAGTGAATGATCTCCTCATCTACCATCTCGCTCTTGATCATCCAATCGTCTCTCACCATGTGTGCACAATGAAAGCAAAGTGAATAGTGAATTTTCTAATTTACTATTTATATTCACTTTTTGACCCTATTTAGTCATTCCCTATTTACCCTTTTTAACCTTTTAAACCTAATTTCTTCATTTGGCCACCATTTGCACCTTGTTCATCCATTTTCCTCCATTCAAAATCCATTTTTCATGGTACCATCCATTTCTTCCTACCGAGATGACACTTTGGGCCCCCTTTCTTCCTCGTTCGCCCTCTCGAGGGGGTATAACCTTTCCTATTTCCACATTTCTTCTTCTTATCCATTTCCTTGTGATACTGGGGCATCTAATAAAGTTGTCTTCCTCTGTTGAGACATCTGTATTTTATTTTTATTTGAAACATCATTATTCTAATGATATTTCAAAAAGTGGAAAAATGTAGACATCTAAATTTGACCACGTCCATATGGTCAAATTCACCTTCATATTCTTCTATCCCGCATCCATTTGTCATGTTAATTAAATAATTATATATTTAATTAATATTTTCCTTATCCCTAACATCCCCTAAGGGATGAACTATTGGAGATGGGGAGAAAGAGTGGGAATAGGCACAATGTGGGAGTTTTGAAAACTGTTGATGATGGAGAGGCCAATTTTGATGAAGATGATGGTGATCCTTGGATTGCGAGTGCAGTTGAATGTGATTTAGTATTATTTTGTTTATTGTTTGAATTCCATTTGTCATCACTTGGGTTGCTACTTGGTGTGGATCATGATGATTCTCCTCTTCTGGTGTAGAGCAGTCTTTGGCAGGGAGCTAGAGGGTAGCTTTTTCATTTGGTTGTTGAAACTTTTCCTCTTGTCTTCCTTCTGCATCTTCTCATTGCTCTTGTTTTGGCATTATTGCTTTTTTGTGGCTTGTGGGAGCCTTTTTTTTGGCTTGTCTTCTTGACTTGTGTGGGGTCTGTGAGTGGGGAGTCGTTTGGAGGTAATGTAACTCTATTTGGTTTTTTGGTTAGTGTTCCTCTCAAGAGAAAGCTCTTCTAGTTTTTTAAAGCTTGGTTCCCATTGCTTCTCTGGGGAATCCTTCCATGTTGAGGGTGTTGTCTTTGCACTCCTTCCATCTGTTTGGTGCTTCACCCATGGTCCTTTTGGTGTTGAGAAGGTTCCTCTTGCTTTTTCATCTCTTTGTTTGGGTTTTCATATGTGAGGTTGGCTGCATGGGTGAGGTTTGGTATTCTAGATATCTCTTTCACCTAATTCAGTGGATCCTTTCCTTTCTATTTAAGCTCTTTCTTATGGTTTTGGATGTTGTTTTTGATTAAAGGGTTTGTTATTTTTCTGGTGGTTGCTAGTATTTCTTCAAAAACCTTGGGTCTTGGTTGGTTGGTGGTGGAATCTATCCATGTAGAGGTTGTTGGCTACTAGTTGGGTTGAACTTTTTGTTTTATCTTCTAACCAAGTTGTTTGTTTTGTTTAAGGGGGTGAGGTTGATCCCTTTGTGGTCTTTGAAGACCTTGAGGATGTTGGGATCTATTCTCTTTTGAACCTTTTGCTATTTGGAGGTGATATGTCTTCTGGTACTCTTATTGAAGGTCTCTATGGGGGATTCCTCTGCCCTTTTTTTTGTTACTGTGTTGTTGGTTGGGAGGAGTTCAAGGCTGTTACAAAATTTTATTCTAAAGGCTCAAACATGGTTGTGTTTAATGTTTATGGTTGTCTCTTCTTTCAAGCTCCAGTATCTTACCTTGCCAAAGGAGGATGTAATTTTCTTTTCTATCGGAGTTCTTTCTTTCTTCTAGGTTCTATAGATGGTGTCTTCTATGGAGGTGAAGACTGTTCCTTCTGAGGTGGAGCCCTCTCCTTTTGAGGTGGAGCATGTTTTAGAATTGGCGGGAAACTCTCTTCTTTGCTGCTTATTTCTATTAAGGTGGAACTCGTGTGTGTAGGAGAGTGTTGTCTTGGGTGGTAATTCTTTCTATTTCTTCCTCTCCATTAGAGGGGAGCCCTCTCTTATTAAGGAGGAGATAGGGTTGGATTTTCAAGTGGGATGGAGCTGCAAGGATGTGGATGGTTATCAATTTTTTGTTGTCCTCTCTAGCTTCCCTATTGAGGTGGGTAGTTTTGATTTGATGGGCTCAATGTTGTTGCTACTAAATAGATGGTTTGTTGCAACCTGGTTGTGGTTACTACCGTCAAAACTTGGTTTTTTGGGTTTAAGGTCCCTTTGGTTCTTGTTAGTTGTTTGCAACCTGAGTTGTCTTACTGATCTCTTATGGCTATTGTTGTTTGGCTGCCGATGATTTGCTGATTTTTTTTGTTTGTAGTTTTCTTGCTGTGGATAGGGTTGCAGCTCCCTTCAAAACCGTTTGTACTGGGTTTCGAGGCCCCATCAAAACCTTCTTTATGCTTAATCAAAAACATACCCTAAGGTATTTGATTAATCAATTAAATACCTTATCCCCTTCTCTAAATTAAATAAATAGACCAATTATTTAATTTAGTCATTTATCCATTATGAATTAAAATAATTTTTAATTTACCCCCTTTTCTCTCTCTTCTTGTCCTTCCTCCATAATTTCCCTTAATCCTGATTAGTCCACTTAATCCCTAATTAGGGTGTGCACATTCCTAATTAAGATTGGGGTCACATCCTCCATAAAATGCAAGTGGATGCATAATTAGGATTAACTCACCTAATCCCTCATTTGCACAATCTAAATCAACAATTTAACCTAACCTAATCTCATGCCATTTATGGCATTCATCCATGGTCAGCCCTATTAATGACTTTCTCCTTTTGGAGAAGTCACCCCCATGCCTTTTGGAATTTAAAATTCTAATTTATTCAACCAAAGAAATTTGAGGAATTTTTAATTCCTCACATCCCCCCATAAAAAATATTAAATTATTTTGTGGCTCCCCATGAGGATTTTTGTGGAATTTTTAATTCCTCCCTTGTCCTCTAACCCCATGCCTTTGTACAAGTGAACAAGAAACTCTTTTATGAGGAGATCTTTCCCATTCTCTAGGTACTTGCAAGTACCTATATGTGGCCTCCACCTCACTTCCAATTCATCACTCCCTTTTCCAACTAAGCATCCACATGTCCTCATCTCATGAGTTGAGATGTCTCAAGACATCTCAACCCTTGATCATTTTCCCTAGGATCAAGATCCTAGCCATCCATTCCTTTGGAGGCACTTTTCCTAAATACTTGGAAAATTGGCTCATTTTGAACACACACTTGTGCAAATTTTAGCTCTCATATACTAAGCCTTCATACCTCCATTATTGCAACATTTCAAGCTTCAATCTTGCATCCAATCCAATAATCATGGCTACCATTACATTCACCTTTATATCCACTTCCATTTCATATAGGTTTTAAGCTATTTCATCAAAGAAGGAGCACACAAATCTTCAACAAAGGGCCAACTGAAAGCATCAATCTAGACAAGGTAAAATCACTTGTTGTTTTGATTATTTTGTTTAGATTCAACTTAGGCCAATCTTTGAGGTGTTTTTTGTGTTCTTTATTTTATGCATTTCATCTTGTTTTTAATTTTAGATTAAGAAAAACACCTACACACATTTTTGGCACACCCAGTGGGACCCACATCATGGGTCCTTAATGTTTTTTATTTTTTGAATTTTGCAAGTTCAGATATTTTCTGTGGAAAGGGGTGAATCCACCCGACGGGAAAATCCACCTAGTTACAAGGGTGAACTTGCTCCTTGAATGATTGATTGTGCTCTCTCCCCTCAACTGAATAGGCGATATTCCATTCAACTATCCAAAACCTGACTTGCAGGCGTGAACCTGACTTCGACCTTCGGCAAGGGTGAACTTGCTACTCGAACAGGCAAACCCACTCACCCAATAGGCTATTATGCTTCTGTCCCTCTCCAAAGAGGCGAATTTTCATTTAGGAAAACCTACAACTTGAGCGGGCGATTTTTTTTGAATCACAGAGGTGATTTCTAATTCACCCTTCCACTCAACAATCAATTATGCTCACTCTAGGGGTGATTCTATGACTGCCGCAAAGGTGAACCTGCACTCCCGATAGGCGAATATGAGGTAAATTTGAAACTAAAATCTTTTAGTTTGAACTTTCATTTGGTTTCAAGTTTAAGTATTGATCATCTAACTCGTTTGTTTGTGCTTGTGGAATTTCTTACTAACATTTGTGAAGTTTGTCTGTGCTTGTCCAAGATCGAAGGTACCCAATTACTGACTTGTGTTTGTAGGACATGCAATCAAAGACACTTAGTGTAGTAATTTCCCAAACTAATCTAGGCACATTTTGTTTTCTTAAAGGGTCAAAGAACTTAGTATGTTGTGTTTGGGGTCCCCTGTTGATGTATGTTCTCCCCTTCCACCGTTTGGTGAGCCTAGGGATTAGAAATTGCAGATAGACCCAAGTCTAGTTGATTCTACCTAAGAGGTGTTAGTTTTGTGCATATGCTCTCCCCTTGTGCTACGTGCGAGCCTGGAGATCATAAATTCCTTAACACTTCCTTCCCTTTAGGAGACCTGCTTGATATTTCATCTCTTGGGGGACAATCTCAACCATGTGAATTGATGGGGTATATAAAGGGGGAGAACTAAAGTTGTACCCCAATCCAATCACATTGTGACTAGCGAAGCGTCGATATTAGGGAAATTCCTAGTTAAAATGTGCAAGGTTGGTATGATTTTCTAGTACCTCACTGGGGATCCTAATCCACATTTGTGATGGGCTAGTGTTCATGTACGTGCTTCACACACCCTCCTAGTGTATCGAGGAATCCCCTAGTTGCCTATTCATCCTAGTTTAAGACCCATGTTTTAGCCATGACTTGGTGTAGTGCAAGGATTGTGGAAAACACCCTAAAGCTACTCACCATGTACTCCCTTAGGTTGAGATAGAAATTATCATGGTGAACTATGATAGTTCTTGAGGAGAGAGAGAAGGTGAGCCTGTGGCATCTATTGACGACCCTGTGCCATTAGATTTCTACCTATTTTCCTTTACGAGAAATGGTGTTTCCACCTGATTATCACAGAGTATTAACCGCTTGGGGTGGTTGGCCTACATCAATTTTGTAAACCTTTACTACTAATTTTATGGTTGTTCATGTGCTTGGCATGTCTTGTTGTGCGATACTAGTGAGTTTCTTTAGTCCTGAGTCTGTCTTTTCCCAATGTTTGTTGTTTGTTTTTGTTTGTCCTTTACCATAGTGCCTCCATTTCACAAGGGTGAATCTGCTTCCCAAAGAAGCGAATCTACATTATGGATGGGTGAACCTACCTTTAAAGGGTGAATCCACATCATTGTCCAATATTTCCGCTCAGTAAGTCATCCCCGATAGGTGAATCCGCTTGTCCCCATCCCTTGGGTGATCCTGCTCTTCAAAAGGGCATGGATTTGGAAAATGAACAACATGACTTTTGCCAACAACTTATCGTATTGATCCATCATTTTCCCCTCCATCACACAAAAAATTATACAATCCTAGATTTGAACTTGAGTATAAACTTTGTTATAAGGGTAAAAGGATTTGGGAAATGAACAAGATAGGCATGGACCAATATAACTCAAATAGAAAAATATCATGGTATTAGATATCAATTTTATTGTATTTTACATTGGGTATAAGAATAAAAACATTAATGAAATGAGCATAAATTTTCTACAATTCATCGTGATTTAAATCTTGGATATTCACTTTGTTCATTTATCTATGATAGTGGCACACACAATTATTATGAGATTCCTTTGCGATCTTTGAATGATGCATCTTATGGGGATTACATACTTACTTATGTATTTAGTCCATTGATTTCTAAATATAAATTTGTGTGTTGATTATCCATGCCATATCATTCATTTATATATTAATACATGCATGGATAAGATATAATTGCATAGTAGAAAAACTAAAAATATCATATCTTAAATGAAATTCATGTAAGATATCCATGTCATCAATAAAGTTTATCAAGGAGAGAGGAGTTAACACAAAAATATACTGAGCATCCAAGTATTATATGGCCAACATATCAATTATCAATATCACTTAGGAGAAGATGTATCGATGCCTTCTCCCCCATCTCACTTATAACACCATCATGTGCATTAGTCTTGGTGCTTGACCTAAACCATTATCTTGACTTCTCTTGAGGAACAAAATTCATTCCTCTATGTTCCTCAACCTACTCATGAATTTTTACACCTCTTCTCAAGAATTTGGTAGTTATAAATGATCATAGTGATTAAATATCCTCCAAGGGTAGACATGGTTTCTACCACCTTTTCACATGTTATCTTAACATATAACCTATACAAATTTACTTGAATTACATCTCTATAACCCATATATTTATTAGCTCATCCCTCTTTCCTTTGCACATGAATTTTTACACCTCTTCTCATGACTTTGGTAGTTATAAATGATCATAGTTATTAAATATCTTCCTAGGGTAGACATGGTTGCTATCACCTTTGCACATGTTATCTTAACATATAACCTATACAAATTTACTTGAATGACATCTCTATAACCCATATATCTATTAGCTCATTTGATCTCCTATTAGCTCATCCCTCTTGCCTTGAAGGGAGGAACACTCCATCAATGCACATATCTATGTCATAAAATTTACTAAAAGATTAAAAAGGGGTACAAATAATTTGACATGTACATGATCATGAGCAATCTCTTATTTGATCTTGTTGAAAAAAAGGTAAAGAAAATCTTACATTATGAACTTATTCAAGTGAATTCAGATTTGAAAAATATATTTAAGCATGTGATTGCAACATTCATCACATTATAAAAATCAGCAAACAAAATGTGACACTAGATTTATGTGGATAAACTCTTTCAAGAAAAAAATACACACGAGAAAAGAGGACAAGTATATTATTAATATTCAAATTAGAGTACACAATAATACACTCAACTATGAATTTCTAATCAGCCTAACTGTACTATATTACCTACAATAACTCAACCTGAAACTACCATCCAATGGTTCTAATTTATAGAACTTGTGGTAGGAAAAACCATGAATGGTAAACCAAAACAAGAGGTACAAAACCACCTGCAAAAACCCATGACACCTTATTGTAAAATAAAAAAACATAATAAACTATTAAATGGAATTAAAAGGCTCCAACATGGGCACCTATCCCATAGCCTATCCAACTCTTGACTTTCTGGATGCTCTGATGACCTTACCACTCCTCGATGGGACACCAACAAATACCTTTTATTATCCAATCTTGGGCACCTTATCCATGACATTTAAAATTCCCAAATTGGAGGCCTAGTAAATATTACTTATATATTTTGATGTGTAACCTTCACTAACATTAAATCCTCTCTTTAAAATATATAACTACAACATGCCAAAATTTAGTGAATTTCTCTCATGTCCCCTAGAACACATTCCAAGGAGCGTGGAGACATATAAATGACATAGGATTACAAGGTTAGTGTCATCTTATCCTAAGATTATTTAATTTAAAATTATATTGTAATTACATCTGATAGATACAAATAAAATAAAATCAAGTATAGTGATCAAGGCCCATGGCCTCCCTACGCCAAGAGAACTTATACGTGATCACTGGCTTCATAAAATAATTTGCAACATAATATGATGTGTCAACATTTTCAATCAAGACCTTACCATTCTCAACCATCTCTCACACAAATTGATACTAAAAATCAACATTCTTAGTATGAGCATGATACATGGGATTTTTGGTCAAACAAATAGCACTCTGACTTTCACATACAATCCTCATTGACCTAAAATCAAAACTAACGCCATTACCAAGAATTTGTAACCACACCACCTCCATAGAGGCATGTCTAGCAGCCATATACTCTACTTCAGTGGTGGAAAATGCAACTGTAGGCTGCTTCTTACTCATCCAACTCACTAAACCTTTAAACAAAGTAAATACATAACTACAAGTGGACCTTCAACTATCCAAGTCACCTACCCAATCTTCATCAACAAAACCTTGTATATCCAATAACTTGACCACATCATTAGTACTAAGATAAACCAATCAGTAATTATAAGTACTTCAAAAATATCTAAACACCCTGTTAACAAAATTCTAATGCTCTCTACCAGGGTTAGACATAAACCTTCTTAGAACTCCTATTGCTTGGGCTATATCTAGTCTAGTACAAACTATTGCATACATCAAACTACCAATGATGCTAGAATAAGGAATCATAGGTATATCCTTAAAATCATCATCAAAATTAAGATACATATCTAAGCTCAACTTAGTACCAATTGAAAATGGAATACTAATTGGCTTACAATCATGCATCTTAAAACCTTGCAAAATGGTGGCAACATACTTACTCTGACTTAATAAATATTTATGTGACCTCGATATCCATTGATCTCTATCCCAAGAATATATTTTGCAAGCCCCAAGTCCTTCATATCAAATTATCCATAAATTTGTGTCTTGAGCTCACTAATTATCACCTTGCTATTACCAATAAACAACATATCACCAACATATAAAATAATAATTAGAATATAATCATCAATAACCTTATAAACACAATGACAAGGTCCCCATGCAAGAAATCAGTTCTAACATCTATTTGCTCTATCTCAAAATCACAAGCAACTGCAATAGATAATAAGAATCTAATAGAAGTAAAATTATCAACATGAGAGAAAATTTCACCAAAATCAGCTCCATATCTCTAGGAGAAGCTCTTAGCCACCAATTTGGTCTTGTACTTCTCTAACCTACCATCTGCACCAAATTTATTTTTGAATACCCACTTGCAAACAATGGGCTTCCTTCCTTTAGGAAAACTAACAAGATCCCAAGTGTCACAACTATCCAAAGACATCATCTCCTCTTACATGGCCTAAAACCAAGCCTCACTTTCCTCCAAAGAGAGAGCCTCCCTAAAATATCTAGGTTCATCATCAATACTCAACAAAGAAAATACACAACAAAAATCAGGTGGGATATACTTGCTAGCTAGATTGTATTTCCTTGTGGACCTCTCAAGGTAGGATTAATGGGCTCTACCTATTCTTCTACTTTTGTGTGCTCATCTTGCACATCCTCTAAACTATTTGAACCCTCTTATTATTCTCCATCCTTAGATCCATCTAATTGTTCTTCCACGTGTGCATCTTCCTACTTCTCAATATTTTTCTCTAAGTGCACTATCTTAGTCTTACCATTCTCCTTTGGTTGTACTTCTCTTGAGTAAGATCTAAAATCCTTGAAAATAACATCTCTAGAAAAGATTATTTTATGGGTTAGAGGATTCAAAATCTTGTATCTTTTTGCATTCTCACTGTAACCAATGAAGATTCATTTTTGAGCTTTTGGATTCAGTATAGATCACTACCCTTGAGGCACATGAAAAAATCCTCACAACCAAAGACCGTTGAGTGTGGAACAAAAGGATTTCTACCTATCCAAATTTCATAATAAGTTTTATCAACAAGAGTTGAACAAGGAGATCTATTAATAAAAAATAATAAGTACCAACCGCTTTTTCCCAAAATCATATATCAAGCTTAGAGCCACTCAACATGCTCCTATCTCTTTCCACTAAGGTTCAATTCATTCTTTATGGTACCCCATTGTGATGGAGAATATAAGGAATATTATTTTTCTAAATAATACCTACATGCTTACATAACTCATCAATAATATTCACCCCCATTGTCATATCTCAACACTTTTATCTTATGATATGATTGATTCTCAACTAAGGCCTTAAATTCCTTAAACTTGGTGAAAATTTTAGATTTAGAACACATAAAATAAATCCATGTGTATCTTGAGACATCATCAATGAAAGTGACATAATATTGAGATTTACCCAAAGAGTCAACTTCCACTAGTCCACATACAACTGAATGAATGGTCTCTAATAATCTCTTTGCCTTATTAGTTTCATTAGGAAATCTGAAATCTGAACTTATGAAAGTGAATTTAAATATGAAAATTAAATTTAAACATGTGATTGCAACATTCATCACAATATAAAAACTAGCAAACAAAATATGAAACCAAATTTGCATGGAGAAACCTTTTCGAGAAAAACTCCACACGAGAAAAGAGGGAAAGTATATTATTAATATTTGAATAAGAGTACACAATTTAATACACTCCACTATTAAGCTTTGATCAACCCGATAGCACCCTTTTACTTGTAATAACTCAACTTGAAGCTAACATCCAATGGTTCTAATTTATAGACCTTATGGGAGGTAAAACTGATAGGTCTAGATAAAAGTTTATTTTTTGTTATTTTTATACATATTTTAAGATACTTTTAGATACACTTTCCAGACAATGTTCCTACATTACACTATCCTTTCATATCCATTATGCAAATTTTAAACTTAAATATGATGATGGAATTGTGGTTATAATATATTAGTATTATATGGTTTATATGAAGATATGTATGGAATGCTATGACTTAATTGTGATAGTTATCCTTGTGCACATGTTTTGCGGAATTAACTTGTTTGCAGCTAAAGAGGAATCATGGCACAACAATTGTTGGATGAACTGGTAGCAAAAGGAATGACTAGATACCGAAACAGGGGAGCTCTAGGTTAAGCTGAACTTGATGATTGTTGATTAAAGGCACTTTATGAAGGTTCAACATGGCGTTATTATAACCAGTTAACAAACATTGAAGAAAGGGTCTCCTTCACTTATAGGATTTTGAAAAATGGGTGTATGTTTGCATGCAATTCTATTTTGATAGATTTTTAGTCATATTAGGATTCCTTTTCCTTTTTAGTTATAGGTTGAATAAATCAATCTTAACTCTAAGCTCTAAATATCTGGGATTGGAGTTAATGATTTCAATTAAGTGGTTATTTTGGATAATATTCCCTCAAGATTGTATATAGTTGTTGGTTGAATCCGTAGGATAGTTAGTTTTCAGTTTTATGTTATCAGTTACTTTTAATTTTCAAGACATGAAATATTCAGAATGATTGAATATAATTTGTGAAAGATTTTTTGTAATCTTCATGAATATGCAATGAATGGAGTTCATTTATGGGATACGTAGAATTTGATTAATTAGATTTGGGTTCAATTAAAGTGAGAACAACCACTTGAGCAGGCCACTCAAGGTATTGTTCCTCACTTTATTTTCCAGATATTTATTTATATTTAATAGATGTTATTAGTTTATCATCGTTTCATGAATTATATGCAAGTTAATTAGAATTTCATATCTTGCTTATTGTTAATGAATGCTTATAAATATGCATGCAATGGTTAACCAATAGTAATCTGGAGGATATTTTAGTTGATTCATTAGTTTATTTATTAGTTTTGAGTTATTGCAACATCATTTCATAAGGAATAGTTAAGTTACAGTCTAAGTTGTAGGTACACATAGCCACTAGTTCTAGTTATGTCTTTTATTGTTTTATAATTCTATGAGTTTTTCAGCAAGTATAATAACCTGAGTAGGGTAGATTAAGTAGTTTTGAGTCCTTGAAGGCATATATAATGTTGCACCATCATAAGCTTACAAGCCTTGGGTCGACAATTCAATGTAGTCTTGAGCAACATTGAGGAATGTTCAATTAGTTAAACCTCTGAATTGTGTAGATTCTACTAAGTTTACAATACATTAGCTTAGACCCTACATTTTTGTTGTCGTTGTCAGGGATGGTGCTATTTTCATAGACTTGTTTTTACAGTTTTCATAGTTAAGTTTTGTTGCTAGCATTAGGACTATTAGATATAATATTTTTCCAAAATTAGATATACACTAACATTGTGCAAGACTGTTGCATTATAAAGCTATATCACATGTATGCGGAGGTAGAGAGACCCCTTGGGTAGATTCCCTCCCTCTACATGCCAAGCAGCTATATCAGAAATTGGTGAATCCAATACTTAGAGTGAAGGTAATATTGAAGAAGAAATATCCTTATCACCAACATCTAGCACATGTAAAAAAGGCACATACTGTACCATGGGGGATGCAGTGGATGATGATCCTAAATGGGCCACATTTGAGTTCCCTATCACTAACCAGGAAAGGGCTACAGTGCTGAAGAACATTCCTCCTTCAGCCTTACCAGTCTTTTATGGGTTAATGACTGAGGACCCAGATACATTTCTCTTTTAGTTTGATGTCCTACACCACAATTATGATTATACTACTGATGCTCATAGGCTCAAACTCTTCCCTACAAATCTTAAGGATGTAGCCTTAAGGTGGTTCATGGGATTAGGCCGAGATGTTGTTCTTGATTAGGACACCATGAAGACCTTGTTCCTAGAAAAGTATCAATATTATTGTAGGGGACCTGATAGGAGGAAAGATGACATTTTTAGAATGTCACAAAAGGATGATGAGCCTTTGGAATATTATGAGGAGAGATTTCATTTTTCTCTAAAGAAAAACCCACAAAATAATTTGTTAGAAGAGTCCCTCAAGTTGGTCTTTTTGAGGGGAGTTAATGATGACTGTAAGGATGCCTTGAACCTCATTGGTCAAGGAGATATTTCTCAACTACCATTTTCAAAAATTTGTAAGTCTTGTAGGAATTATTCTAGGACCTTTACTAAGAGGCCAATAGGGGATAGGACATCCACTATTGGTAAATTATCTACTGGAGTTTTAAAAATTGAGTTAAGTGACTTATTGTCCAACATGAAGGAGGACATTATAAGAAATTTGGAAACTTAGTTGGATACTCTCCACATTAAGAAGAACCAGGAGGAAGCTAAGGCTATGCTCACTAAATATTTCCCAAGCTAAAGACAAAGAAAAACAAAATGCAAATACAAGAGAGTGGCAAGTATCCAGTAAGATAAAGTTGAGAAACTTGATTTTCATCCAATTGAAGGAGATGATGGATAGCTCTTTTATATAGCACAAAGGAGGCCATGGAAGCAAAGAAAAGGTATTCCACAATACCCCCTTAGCTTTAATTCATCCTTTCCTATTGGGAATCAAAAAAAATCTACATAGAACTCTCAGCCCTGGCAAGCAAACCAAAACCAGTGGAAGAACCCTCAACAATGGCCACAAGCTCAGCCAAATTGGAAATAGCAACCAAAACCTTGGCCACAAAAATTTTCAAGGTTTCAATTATAATCCACAATGGCCAACTCAACAGAATCAATGGAAACCTCAGTGGCAGAAAGGCCAACAATGGCAGCAGCAAAATATGAACTATTAGTAGCCTATGCTCCCTCCACCACCACAACAACAAGATTTAATGCCTCCATCAAATCCTATAAATCAGCCACCCAAGTAACCACAAATACCTGCCCAACCAACACCTAACCCTAACACTAAGCATGTTCAACAGGCTTATACTAACAAAGTTATGCAATACCCCACCTATGGGGTAGAGGTGAGTGATGTACACCTCAAATCAAGAAAAAAACTTGTTGGACCTTCATTCCCCCAAATTATAGAAGTGGAGGATGAGGACCCTATAGTTGAGGCTTTAGAAAAATCACCTTTGGAACTTGAGTCAAATCAGGCACACCAAACTACCTCAAGTCCTAAGCCACCTTTTCCTAAACTCCTAGATGTTCAAAAGCATCACACACAAGTTGAAACAAATCTTTTAATTAAAATATGTGAGCATCAAGATTCCACTTATCCAAGCTATCAAATACATCCCTATCTACACCAAAATTGTAAGGGATTTATGTCTTAAGAAACCAGGCAGAGAAAGAAAAGATCCTAAGACAGACCATGTCTTGGGTAATCTTGCAAACATCATGTTAGGGAACATTATTGTCCCTAAGTATACAGATCTTGGTAGTCCAGTAGTGGACGTTAAGATCAATGGAACCCTCATTAAGAATACATTAATAGATTTGAGAGCAGCAATCAATGTCATGAAAAAAGAAACAATGCATTTGCTTTAGTTAGTCAACCTCAAGCTCACAATTTTTTTTATAGCTAGTTCATAGATCCACGGTCAAGCTTGAGGGAATTATTGAAGACCTAGTCATTGCATTGGATTCTTGGGAATATCCTACAGACTTCATAGTGCTACAACCCAAAGTCAATCTTGCAGGTTACCCACTCATATTAGGTAGGCCTTGGTTAGCTATAGCTGATGCATTTATAGGTTGTAGGTCTAGCAAAATGATTATATACAATGGGATAGTCACTAAGAACTTGGTTCTTTATCCACCATCCCAACCTTATGTTGACCTTGAGCAAACTATTTGGACTAATTTAGATGAGGAGGATAACTATTCTCTATAGACATTGATGACTATAGAGTGCAACCCCTTATTGGATGACCAGGATGAAGACGAGCTTATTGCTCACATAATCCAAAATGACTATGGTAGGAGCCTGCAACAAGAAGACTACCCCATATGCCTATAGACCCCTTGTAAAGTATTATACCCACCAATTCTACATAATAGATATCACAACTATTTCATTTATTACTATCTCAATAATATCTACCCATCATACCAAGCCTTTATCTCTCATCAGTTCAAGAGTCATCAAAGGAATTAGAAATCATGTCTGGAAGGAAGTTAAACATAAATAATTCCTTGATAGAAGAGCAATAAAACTCTCTGCAAATGGTGTTGCAAGCACACTCAGTAGCATATGCATGGGATTACCATGATATGAAAGGCATAGATCCTGATTTATGTATGCACAGGATTTATATTAATGATGGATAGAGACGTATGAACCTTTCCTTGAGGGAGAAAGTGAAATTTGGGCTACAAAATCTCCTTAATGTAGGTTTTATCTATCCAATATCAGATAGTGAATGGGTCTCACCTTTGGTAATTGTTCCCAAGAAAGGTGGGAAGTGGAGATTTTGTGTAGACTATAGGGAATTGAATATGGCTACTAGGAAAGAACACTTTCCTCTTCCTGTCATAGATCAAGTACTTGATTTTCTAGTTGGGAAGTAATTTTATTTTCTTGATGGTTTCAGTGGTTATAACCAGATTAAAATTGCTCCAGAGGATCAGGACAAGACTACATTCCAATGTCCTTGGGGGACTTATGCTTACTATATTCTTCCCTTTGGATTATGCAACGCTCTAGCTACCTTTCAAAGAGTAGTACTCAACATATTTTTTCATTATGCACATGACTGCATGGAGATATACATGGATGACTTCACTACTTATGGTGAAAGGTATGGGGAAGCTCTCAATAATCTAGAAAAAGTGTTGAAACATTGCAAAGAACACAACATGTCACTTAGTAATGAAAAGTGTTTCATGATGATGACACAGGGAATTGTATTGGGACACTTTATATCAAATGCAAGAATTCAAGTTGATCCACACAAAATAGAAATAATATCTACTTTACATGTTCCTCAAAAACAAAGAGATATCAAAAGAGTTATCGGCCATGCAGGCTACTACATATGGTTTATCAAAGATTTTAGTAAGATAGTTGCATCCTTATTTGTTTTGTTGAGTAAGGACATTGAATTTTAATGGAAATTTGAGTGTCAACACTCTTTTGAAGATTTGAAGAAAGCTCTGACTCAAGCACCAGTATTGAGAGGTCCTAATTGGACTCTTCCTTTTCACATACATACAAATGCTTCATATTTTTCCATTGGAGCAGTCTTGGGTCAGAAGGAAGGAAACAAAGAGTATGCAATATACTATATTATACAAAAATCTTCAAGGAGATGAGTTGAACTATATTGTAACAAAAAAAGAGATGCTTGTTGTATTATATGCAATTAATAAATTCAGGCATTATATTACTGGCTATTCAGTCTTTGTCCATGTAGACCATACAACAATCAAGTATTTGATGAACAATCTAGTAGTTGGAGGTAGGTTGCTAAGATGGCTACTTCTCTTACAAGAATTTGACATTACCATAGTTGACAAACCTGGTAAAGAAAATGTAGTGGCAAATTTCCTATCAAGATTTCCAATAGAATCAATTGAAGGAGTGGTAGATGATTCATTCCTAGATGAACACTTATTTTCCTTACAAGTATAGGTACCTTGGTATGCAAATATTGCCAATTATTTGGTCACAGGGCATATTCCACCACACTTCTTGTTGTCTCCAAAATTGCACCCTTGCTAAGTTGCAGAACTTAGCATTTTGAAGAAACATGGGAACATTCCTAGGCCTATGGGTTGCCTAAACTTGGAATGGACCTCCAGAGAAGGTTGGATCCTAAGGTACTCACCTAATCTACTTATTTTTGGGAAAAGGGTAAGGAGGAAACATAGAATGAAACTAAACTCCTATGATGATGCACCTAAAAGTTATCTAAAACCAGTAAAGCTACTTATACACACGGTTTCAATCAACAACAAGCTTAACATGCACAACTCAAATACTTATATGTTTTACATGAATATTTCATAAGAAGGACCTAATGCATACAATCCTAGAAGGAAAAAATGATTTCCACAACTTGAATCAATTGCATATAACACAACTTATAACCTACAAATACATATATTTTCTGCACAAAGGTGCTACTAATGAGACACAAAGACAAGGAATGAGGAAAATTCAAAAGTAATTTTATCAATCACTCAAATGAACACAATAGAATAGAAGATTAAGAAGGAAAAAATACTTATCTTCATTGATCTCCAAGGTGTAAAATGCTATACAAGTCTATAAAAGAGTTACAATATTGTCTCCTGCTGAAAGAAAACTCCAAAATGAGTTATAATGTCTGCTAGAAAAAGAAAGAACTAACTACAAAACTCCTGTTTGAAGTTACTTATGCTTTTTTGAAGCTTTCTCCACACATATCCTTCTAGAAGCTTCTTGGTCGTGTATAACCAAAAAACCCTAAAAATAGCCCCCAAACTCCCTCCAAAATGACTCCAAAGTGAAGAAAAGTCAAGCCTTTTCTTTACCCACCACAAAAGCATGAGAAACTGCCCCTAGATGCTCTCATTCCCTCCAAAAACCCAGTCAAAAATAGCCTAAATACTTTCCACATGTTGGTCAATCTCCTCTAACTACACCATATGCTTGGCGCAAGTCATCATTATTCAACCATGTCTCCAAATTGTTTTGACTCATACTTTTGGTGTGTTCAACACACCTCTATCTTGCATATACAAAACATTAAATAAAGTGATTTATAATAACATCACTTAAATTAATTATTTTTATATTTTTCAAATAAGTTGCAAAAATAGAGGGTATGACTCAGCCGACCATGTTTGGAAAACATAAAAGTGTTTGGCTTTACAAAATATGAAAAGGAGGAACACAAGGAATTTGGGGACTAATCACTTGGCATACATAATTCTAGGGCATTAATTTATGAAGGAAATGTTTAAAACAAAGGAAAAAAATTCCATTGCTTGATGGGTCGACTTAGGGTAAAATAAACCCTAAAAGAAAACCACGGGCAAAGCACATTCATCATTTCATTTTAACCCTCGAGCTTTTTGGAAGCTCTCTTCCCACCGACATAGGGTTTTTTATAACTTCTCCAAGGATTTCATGGCAGTCATCTTGGAATTCTGAAGCTTTTTCCAATGAAAAAATAACACTATCAGCTTAGGTAAACTCTTCATCTGCTAAAGCCTCACATTTCTTTTTTTTATTTATGTGAATAAAAGCTCATTTCGAACTCAGTAAATGTAAAAAATAGTGAACATTTTGTTTTTCTATGCATTTCTCCCTAATGATTCTTTCTTAGCACGAGGAAATTTACCCATCTCTACTCTATTTTGAAAGGAAAAAAAAAGGTGGTAACGCCTACATTTTCATTTCTATTGTTTCTCGACCTAGCTATCTTTCTACGAATTTCTCAAATGAAATGCATTTCTTTTTAAAAGGATTCACCCCACAACTTCTACTCTTTCTGGGGTTGCATCTTTTGCAGATATTTGAGGCTCCTCTATATATATGTGGTCATGAATTTTATCTCTCTCATGAATTGAAGAATTCAAGGGCTCCTTTTTGCATTTTCGAGGGTTTGTATCCCTTGTTTCTTCCAGCTATGGAACCCTACATTTTGAGCTCGTTCCAAGATTTTTTGGCCATGGCTATCAATGTTTGGGTGAAACAAGTTTTTCAAAACCCTTTGTTGATGCTTGCTTGTATGACTTGAGATTTTGTCCCTCTGAGGAAAAAGATAAAGAAGTACCTTTCCTTCATAGAAAATGAAATACTTCCTCTATTCTATGAACTTTATTTTTGTAAAAGCATTTTGGTTCATATTTTTGCTTATACAGAAGTTTCTTGAGGGTTTCAACCTCACTATGGCTGAGATTTTTACTTGAACACTCAATGTACTATCATAACCAACCCTTAGAGGACTATCATTTAATCACTTGGAGTCACTAATCTTTTTCTTTCCTTTTGAGTTTAAATGGACTACCATTTTGATGTTTTTTATAAGATCTCACTGTCATTTGTGCTTTAGTTTTCACTGTTACTATTGGCTCATAGATGCTTCTAATCACAATCAAAAGGGATTTTTACAATATCCACTACCCATACTATTGGAAAGATCTTAGTACAATTCCCCTTTCATGATCTTTATCATTGTGCTTGTTACAAGTGACTACCTCCAAAAATAGCATCATTTTTGTATTCATATGAATCTTTCAAGTGGTGACTGTGACTATACCATCTCAAGGTCATGATCTTTCCACTGCCCATTTATGCACGTTGATAGAGCATTGCAACTATACATTGGTCAAACCTTCTGAATACAAGAATATCATACTTCAAATAACATGACATTGCACAGGTAGCTTTATCTCCACCATGCATTTTTAGATATGAAATCTCTCGTTCATCATTTATGAAATTGCCTCTCCAAGATTCTTGATTGAATGCCAAAAGCTCTCATACCACAACAAAGTCCCGACTCAGATAGGATTGTTGATGATTATATTCAGTGTTGAAACTCTCTTGCAAATCTTAATGCACTAAGGTGACCATATGTTGCCCTGTTCGTATAGCATCTTGTAAAGAAGACGAGAAATCCAAATGTGGCCTTCCTTTATTAATGTGGAGATCTTGGTCTTTCTTTGTCATTGGCCACTACTAATTGTTCACATAGAGATTCATTCCACTGTCACACAAAATCTCACCAACAGTCTTTCAAAACTCTCTCTTGACTGCGATATGACTGTTCTACCATTGTATACTTCATTGCATGGATCACTGTGGTTGTGATTGTCTTTTCATATTATGATCCCATTGAGAAAATGTTCTCTCATCTATGACAGTGAGCTGGTACACACTTAAAATTTGCATTGATACTTGACCTATCATGATACCTTCACTGTTGATAGTTCCTAAGATAGTTCCTTATTTCCATTCTAAGAGACACTTAAAGATGTAGTTGTTTGTCTCTACTTATGATTATCAAGATAGTGAAAACATCAAACTATATACTGTATATGCAATGATGGTACATAACTCATGAAATGTCCCACTGTATTTTAATTCATGCCATTGAAGTGAAGGCTTTGGTATTACATTTCTTGTGGTTCAAGTGCTCTCTTTCATGCATATACAACAGGACTGCATTTATGCTCCATTTTTCATTGTAAAGTCACTTTCATGACTCTGCTTGTGTTGTAGGCTTCATGTAACTTTGGGCTTCATGACTATCAAACCTACTTGAAAACTTTGTAACCTTGTATGGGGAAACTAGTATGTCCTTGATATTCCAAATGATTCCTTATGTGTTGCCTTCCATTCTTTCTTTTATGACAGCCTGTGAGATTAGCCTTGAAACTACTCCTTTATGAATATTCAGGAGGTTTAAATGTGACTTGCACTCATGATCCTATTCTTCTTTTAATTGAGTTCTATTTTAGCAGCATTTATCATTTATGATAGTGACATTCATCAATTCACTATCATAGGTGATAGATACTTGCTAAAATTGATAAACATGATGTTTTATTTCATTCTCACCCCCCTTTAAAACAAAGGGCAGCATTTTGGGATCAACCCTTATGGGAGCCCATTTCACTCCACATGCCATAATATCAAATACAGATAATTCAGCAATGAGAATTCCACCTATACCTTGACAATGAGAAAACATGTTAGATAAAACAAAGCATATGATAGATGTTTATGATAGCCTTTATATTTTCCTAGACATCTATGATATGCAGACTATTTCAATGCTTTATGAGAATAGGCTATATGTTTTTAGATGTTGCACATGTAAATATTGGTGATCCCGAGCTCTAACAAACTCTCTCTCACTCATGCAGGAAACCTTGGAGCAACATGAAAACAACTTTCGGAGGCTAGACAAGCAGGAGGGTTAGAGCAGATGCAACAGTTCAAATCAATCAGGATTTGTCATTCAGGCAATGACGGATCCCCTTTCTTTCCATATGCATTTTTTATTTTTATGTATCTATAAATGTATAGTACATTTCTTTTATTACATTAAAATAGTTAGTCCCATAGCTTGTGTGGGACACCATACATTCATGATTATCAATAAAGACTACTTTTATGCAATAATTGTTCACTCTCCTCTCTGTTGTATACATTTCCATAATGTGGTGCAATCTATTTGATAATTCCTTTTGTGCATATGAATGGAAAATAGAAAAATTTAATGTGTATCTTTTCATTTACTTGAAAACACTATCTCAGCTCTACCTAATTGAGTTGGAAGAAAAATTAGGTAACACTTCTCTCCAAGAGAGAAGAGACAATTGGTTCACAAATGTTTCCCATACTCCTAGGTATCTAGTTATTTGTTTTATATTGTCCCAATAACATCATGAGATGGTGTATCAGGGAGGATAATATCTTTGACATCATGAAGGAATTCCATGATGAGCCATGTGGAGGTCATTTTGTAACAAAAAAAATAGCCTTTAAGATCCTCACAACTGTCTATTATTGGCCAAATTTGCATAAAGATTCAATTAAATACACAAGAAGCTGTGCTAGGTGTCAAAGGATGGAAAGACCCAAAAAAACTGACGAGATGCCCTTACAACCTTAGTTGACATTGGCAGCTTTTGACAAATGGGGTTTAGACTTCATTGGACCAATCTCACCTACATCTAACAACAAGGAATACATCCTTGTTTGCATTGATTACTTGACTAAATGGGTGGAAGTAAAGGCCTTTCCATTTTCCAAATATGGTAATGTGGCTAAGTTCTTATATGAAGATATATTTACTAGGTATGAAGTACCTAGAGAGATCATCACTTATCAAGGCCCACAATTTACTTTTGATCTAATCACCAAGATGGTTGAAGAATACAAAATTAGACACAAGAAATCAACACCCTACCACCCACAGGCTAATGGTCAGGTGGAAGTCACTAATAGGGAGATTGAAAGTATTCTCACCAAGATAGTGCAACTGCATAGGAAAGATTGGATTGCAAGGTTTCCTAAAGCAGTATGGGCTTACAAAACAACATGGAAAAACATCATTGGTTTTACCCCTTATGAGTTAGTCTATGGTAAGACAACAATCCTTCCTATTGAATTTGAATATAAAACATTAAGGACAATAGTAGAAATGGAAATGAATTTAACTGAAGATCAGAAGGAAAGGCTGCATATTTTAAATGGATTAGATGAGATAAGAATGGAAGCAATCCATCACATAGAGGTATTTCAAAAAAAAATAATGAAGTGGCATGATCAATACATCAAAAATAAGGAGTTCACTATAGGGTACTAGGCACTATTGTATGATTCATAGTATAAGGATTTCAAAGGAAAATTCCAATCTAGATGGTTGGGCCCCTATGAAATCATTCAAGTTTATCTGAATGGGGTAGTCCAATTACTTACCATTGATGTAGTTCAATTTTCACTTCTTGTAAACGACCATAGACTGAAGTTATATATGAAGCCATTGTAGAAGGATGATTTCATATTTTCACTTTTTAAACAATATGGTGCTCGTAGTGAACCAAACACGGAATTTGACACACAAAGTGATGATTCAACAATATATGATATACCTAGCACTTCTAGTGACCCAGAGATTGAGCTACATGGCTCAGTCTCTAAGCTCACTCAAGCTTAATTTTTCATTTTCTCTCACAAGCACACACTGCACATTATAATAATGTTCATAATATCTTCAGAGGGACTTGTTTATCAATATACAAAAAGGGTTATGATGTCATAGGGATCTTATTCTTGTTAATGTTCAGAAGAGACCTTGATACTATAGGAACCCGTACATTGTCTGGTAGTTGAAAATAAAATTCAAAATTATTTGGCATCATATTTATTGCAAGTTCATGCACATTCACTTCCAAGTATTCACACGTATTATCCATCTTTCCTAATAAGTACCCACGGCATAATTCTTGTATTTCCCACTTGCATTTCAATTAATCAAGCTATTAAATCACCAGCTCATATTCGTAATACCTGTCCCATCATTTGTGCTCACCACCCACTATTCATTACCTTGTAGTTAATATATGTCACATCAAATCAACGAAGAAATGTATTTTTTTTAGTTTCCACGTGTGGCAGATGGTTATTTCTTCAAGGCGGTACTTCAGGTACGCTATCATAATTATTATAGTCTTCTTTAAACTTTCATTAGATTTTTCAGATTACTCCATGCATGCAAAATATTGTATCACTAATTACCATCAATTGACATTTAAACCACCTCCAAATCATAAACATGAAGTGATGTCACTTCACCAATTAATTTTGGGGGAGGGTACATCCTAGTTAGTATTTTCATCAATCTTTTCCACATCGGCCACCTAAATTAAAATCAATGAATGGAAATGGCATGCAACAACCTTCTAAGTTATATCTCCTTTTTTGTTGTCGTTCCCAAATTGCCAAATTTTACACCTTGAGAAATTGAGCTTAAGTTTAAACCAGATTCAAGACTCAAACTTAGAACCTATTTGTGAGCTTAGATTAAGCTACTACTGAGAAGGGAAACTTGCAATATGGCATGGTAGTAGGGATATACAAGGAAACATAAAGGAAGTGAATGGTTTTTAAGGTGATAGAGAAGTTTGAAGGTGGTAGGAAATGTTGAGTGGAAATTTCCGAAGTTGAATTTAGTGCATTGAGAAGAGAAGTAAGGATGGGAGGAGATGTTATAAGAAGGGATCCAAGGGCTCACAAACAAATTCTGGAGGACGCGACAATCCTACCCATTTTTACAAGGTTTGGTTAGCTGGAATGCAGTGATGACTTGAAAAGAAGGTTTGTAGATACTCTTCAATATGATGAATCCATGGTAAAGGGATTGTTAGTAGATGCCTCTAAAACTTCCATTGCACAAGTTACAAGACTACCAAGAATAGGGGTGGAATTTCCAGCACAAGTTGACGTAGTTGCAACCAAGGAAGAATTTTGCATACGATGAGAAGAGTTAGACTCCTCATCACAAGGTACAAAAATACTTTCCCTTCCCTAGTTGTGGGAAATATGTGCTTCTTACATTGTCAAATATATCACTTGTGATGTTGGGAAAAATCTTCTGTACATAGTTCATTTCAAATTACTTAGTCATCTCAAGCATAATAGGTTAGCAAATGTACCAAATTTTTTGTAGAATTTGTTGAAATGGATGGCTTCAAAATACTAAAGAAAACAAAGTGATACTTCTCTCTCTCATCACTATTTAATTACCTTGTTGATAAAAGGAGTTTAAGAATTCAATACCCACAAGTGCAGTGGGAATATTTCAAGGAATGTATAGACATTAATAGTTTTTTGGATGCACCTATATTACCTGAGGATGCAAAACCCAAAAATGAACCCCAAAATAAGCCCCAAAATGAGTCTAAAGAGGAAACCCCCATGTATCACATGTGGCTTTGCCTACCAATAGCCAAGGTGAGCATGAGGAGCCTGAAGAACCAAAATATAGGCCACTTCCAGTTGAGGAATTACCTTCTTCTTCAAAATCATAGAAATTTAAGGGTCAGAAAGGTGGTGTATCTACCTCCTCTACACCCTCTAAACAAGAAGAAAATGTGAATGCTCCAAAGAAAAAGAGGGACACTCAAGAAAAGAGAGAAGAAGATCTAAAATAGAAGAAGGAGGATGTTCTGAAGTAGAAAAAGAGTGTTAAAAGGGGAAAGAGGAAAATTGAAAAATAAATACCCACACCCATATGCTCTGGAAGATTGAGGAAACAAGGGGCCATAAAGGAGAATATAGGGGAACCTGAAGGAAAAGAGATTGATAAGGAACAATCTCAGGGAGAACAACATCAGCAAGAACAATGTCAAGAAAATGTTATGATTGTAGAAACTAACTCTGAAATAGAAGGGAATGTTCCTGGTAATGTGAATATACTAGCAAGAAAGAGAAGGTATGTGGTGACAAATTCTAATTCTGAATCAAAAGATATATTTACTACCAAGAAGTTATGGATAGAAGCTTTAGATATTCATATTCATGAATATTATGAAGAGGGTAATGAGCAATTTAAAGATGCAGAGGAGATTTACATTGAAGGAAGAAATGTAAGGAAAGAATGCCAAGAGGCACTACACAGGATTACACACTTGATGAGCAGAAGGATAAGGAAAGAGAAACAAAAATTTAGGAGATGGAGGAGAAACTGCAGTTGTATGGTCATGGCACTACACTAGATTTTCTGGCACAGTTGGTTGTTACCAAGACAGGGGATAAAGAACTAACAATGCCAATTGAGAAAACCCCTCCTCTCAAAACTCCTAATTATCATACAACCTTCTCACTTGGCTACCAATTGTGGGAAGTGACTAATGAATTTGCACAAGAAAAGGAGAAGTGGAGGAAGGAGAAAGAAGAATATGTAAAGAAATTGGAGAAGAGAGATATGGAATTAAATAAATCAACAGTCTGATTGCAGGAGATAGCAAATAAGGTTGCACAAATTGTCAGATATAGGCCTCCACCAAGAACTTATGCACTATTTCTACAAGAAAGGTTTCTATGTTTTAATTTCAGTAGATTAGTTAGCAAACATTCAATTGGCACGGGTCAAAATTTTGAGTTTCTTGAAATTTTTGCTACTTCCACACCTGAAGAATAGGATCAATTGTGTGAGTTTTATTTGCACAACTATGTAATACCTGATGAGACATAATGAACCCCTTTAATCTTTGTGGGAGATATTCATATCAAGTAACTTGCCTCTTACTATAGGAATGAATAACTTAGAGGTGAGATCATGGAAGAGTATGAAGAAAAAGAGAAATCCATTGCACTTCCAATCAGAAGAGAGGCTAAGGATCCAGATGCAGTCATTGATGAATGGCTGAAACTTCTTACACATAAGGGAGTAGGTAAGAAAATCATGAAGCTCGGGGAGGTAGACTATGAAAGAATGAAGATGTTAGCTATAGGTATTGGACAACAATGTTACAAGCATGTACAAAATAGATGGAATAGTTTAACACTTGAATTGCAGAAGAAAGAGCAACATTCTGTGTGTAATTTTACTACTATGCTTCAGAGAGCACACAAGTATATGGAAATTGGTGTCAACAAAGAAGTTCATTGGGTAGAACTCACCTTCCATCCACCTATTCTTCTCTATCTATTCCCACATTGGATTGAGGAGAAAGGTGATGAATGTGAGCAAGCAAGAACTATCGGGATGAGGCAACTTTCAAAATATCAAGGTTTTTATTTGAGACAGATTTAGGGGGTTAATAGAGTTATGGACCTGAGACAAATTGCTTTACAATACAATCAAAATCCCTATTTTTTTTCTTGGGGACAAGAAAAGGGCTAGTTGGGGGGAGATGATAGGTCTAGATAATAGCTTATTTTATGTTGTTTTTATACATATTTTGAGATACTTTTAGATACACTTTCTAGAAAATCTTCCTACATTATACTATCCTTTCATATCCATTAAGCAAACTTGAACCTTAAATATGATGATGGAATTATCGTTATAATATATTAGTATTATATGGTTTATATGAAGATATGTATGGAATGTTGATGGAATGCTACGAGTTAATTATGATAGTTATCCTTGTGTACATGTTTTGTGGGATTAACTTGTTTGCAGCTAAAGAGGAATCATGGCGCAACAGTTGCGAGATGAACCTGTAGTAAAAGGAATGACTGGACACCAAAACAGGAGAGCTCCAAGTTAAGTTGAATGTGATGATTATTGATTAAGGAACTTGATGAAGGTTGAACATAGTGATTATTATTTAACCAGTTAATAAACGCCGAAGAAGACGTCTCCTTCACTTATAGGATTTTGAAAAATGGTTGTACATCTGCATGCAATTCTGTTTTGATAGAGTTTTAGGCATATTAGGATTCCTTTTCTTTTTCAATTATAGGTTGAATAAATCAATCTTAAATATACGCTCTAAATATCTGGGAGTGGAGTTAATGATTTTGGTTAAGTAGTTATTTTGGATAAGATTCCCTCAAGCTTGTGTATAGTTGTTGGTTGAATCCATAGGATAGTTAGTTGGTTTTCAGTTTTATGTTATCAATTACTTTCAATTTTCAAGACATGAAATATTCAAAATGATTGAATACAATCTATGAAATATTTTGTGTAATCTTCATGAATATGCAACAAATGGAGTTGATTTATGGGATGCATAGAATTTGATTAATTAGATTTGGGTTTAGTTAAAGTGAGTAGAACCACTTGAGCAGGCCACTCAAGGTATTGTTCCTCACTTCATTTTCTAGTTATTTATTTATGTTTAATAGTTGTTATTAGATTATCATTGTTTCATGAATTATATGCCAGTTAATTAGAATTTCATATCTTGCTTGTTGTTAATAAATGCTTATAAATATGCATGCAATGGTTAACCAATAGTACTTTAGAGGATAGTTTAGTTAAGTCATTAGTTTATTTATTAGTTTTGAGTTATTGTAGCATCATTTCATAAGGAATAGTTAAGTTACAGTCTAAGCTATAGTTACCTGTAGCCACTAGTTTTGGTTATGTCTTTTACTATTTTGCAATTCTATGAGTTTTTCAGCAAGTAGAATAACCTGAGTAGGATAGCTTAAGTATTTTTGAGTTTTTGAAGGAATATATAATGTTGCACCATCATAAGCTTACAAGCTTTGGGTCTAAAATTTAATGTAGTCTTGAGCAATTTTGAGTGGACTATTAAGTTAGTTAAACCTCTGAATTGTGTAGATTCTACCAAATTTACAATACATTAGCTTAGACTCTACAAAAACCATGAATGGTAAACCAAAGTAATAGGTATAAAACCACTTGAAAAAAAATCACACCCCCTTCTTGGACAACAAAAATACATAATAAAATATTAAATGGAAATACAAGGCTTCAATATGGGTGCCTAACCCATAGCCTATCCAACTCCAAAAAATTTGGATGCTTCAATGACCTTACCGCTCCCTAATGGAACACCAACAAACACCTTTTCTTCTCCAATCTTTGGCACCCCATCCATGATATTTTAAATTCCCAAAGTGGAAGCCTAAGAAAGATGACTTATCCATTTTGATGTGTAACCTCCACTGACATTAAATCCTCTCTTTAAAAAATATAATTACAACAATGCCAAAATTTAATGAATTTCTCTCATGTCCCCTAGAACACATTCTAAGGAATGTGGAAACATATAAATTGCATAGGATTACAAGGTTAATTTCACCTTATCCTAACATATACCACTAGGACTCCATGGTTTAAATAATCTATAGTTGATGAAATTAGGATTACCCACTTTTCCATGCCACTTGCATATCATATATTCATGGTTACTCATTTTCTAATATAATTATTTTCATATATTATACATGATATGTCATTACTCACACCTAGATCATCCCTTGTCAATTGTAATCTATTAGAATCCATTACAATGGTGTTATAAGGAAATTTCCATCATCTTAATATTTCTCTCCACCTATGGGTTGATATTTTGTTATTATTGTAAATGCATATTTAGAGTCATCTAAGATATAAAATAATGTGATTCTCTCCATGTTCCACCATGCTCTATATTGAGTGGTCATTCATACATAATCTCCCATCTACTAAATTAATGACCTTGTAAGCCTTTCATCATCTCTCAAGGCCTTATCAATAATGGGAAGCCTATTTACCTTCCCAAACTTGAATGAAAATATTTGATACGTATGATAAAGTATTCGTGTGATGGTTATTCCCTACCAAATATTGTATTACCTCGAGACATTCTCAAACTAAACTATCTCAATCATAGTGGTTTATTTATCAAAAAAATGTTATGACCTAAATTGTCTAAGCTAAAATATTTCATCTACATCATAGGTCATCTCCCTATATGGTTACCATATGATATTGCATGGAGTCAAATGGTTAAAAATATATTGTTATCCTAAAAATGTAGTCTCCTCTTGTTGTTCACTAATTTGGCTCATGACCCACTAAAATATTGATGGTCTATCAACCTTTATGGAAATTTATAATCCTGAGTAGCATGATATCCATATATGATTATATGTAACACCACCACCCATGTACTTGTGTGAATCAATATATTTATGGGCCAATATACAACAACCCAAAAATAATTATTGATACTCCTCTATCTCATGCATACTTTGAACTTCCATAAGATATCATAGAATATTTGCCATCTAAAAAGATTGTATAATAATAAGTAACCACTTGCAGCTTTAGGTGCCTCTTCAACCATAATATTTTAATACAGTACACCATCCCTCCCACACTCTGCATAAGATGCATTGATAAAAAACTATTCTTTTGTGGGGTATACCATCTTGTTTACAATCATCTACATCTCACAAGAAGTATCATGATACATTAAACATACTCGAGGGTAACTATAATGTCATCAATGAAAAGATGAAAGGTATTCACATCCAAATCCCACATCTCCACGAGGGCAACAAGCATGTGACTATCATAGATCAATAGAGGTATAAAAAAATATTGAAATTATCAATCTTGTCTCTAGGTTGTGATGATATCAAAATCTTAATCTAATAATTTTATGATTTCTCTCAAATCTCCAACTCATTCTACATCCATAAAACCACACCCAAATTGTCATTGGTCAAAATGGAATGAAAACAAGCATAACAATGACCAAATATAACACATTAGATGACACTAAAAATTTTGGTTTAAAGCCACACATTGGTTAGATTTAATAGGTCAAACAAACTAAAAAATATCTACACTATTTTTGGAATGTTTAAAATCATTTTTAATTTTTTTTTTTTTTGAAAAGAAGAGATCAAAATTGGACTTACCATCTTTGAAAGCTCGTCACATTCAATTCGTGCATGTACTCTATTAGCTTGATTTGAAACATGCTACACCAAGATAATTGGTCTATAAATCTCTCTCAATGATGACAATAAAAATGAAATTTCACATTCACCTATTTCTCATACTATATTTGGCTTGGGCAGCCCTTTTATCCTTTCTATTGTTATTTACCCTAAACTATCTATTCTCATAAACCGATGTTCCTACATATGATGATGCATGGTTTTAGCTATAACTTGTAGCATTATTAGACATTTTCAAGATATTTATGTTGTTATACATTTATTAACGTGATTATTATACCAAGACACCAACAATGAAACATATATCTATAAATATTTGATGCATTTTCTCACAAAAAATGGATACTATGTTATTATTATTTTACTATGTGGCTATTATATAGATTTATAGATCCTTTATCATTTAGATCTGTATAAGAGTAAAATTACACCCTTGCAATTTCACTTACATTCTTGCATCTGCTTTAATGTCCACTCCCTTAGCATCTTGAGTAGGGTCATTTTATCCTTTGCATCAGCCTTCTTCCCTTCTCAAGATGCTCCAGTACCCCTTTTCAGGAGCAACCCTCATGTGTTAGCTTTTTATTAAACTATGTGCTTTTCTCGTTCGCGTTGTTTTGTAGCATGGCATGTCTGAACACTAGCACACCGCGCTAGCGTCCTACAACGTTTCAACGCTCAGACAACCATTTTCAAGCATGCTTTCCACTTGTCACCTCCTTTGGTCAGTGGTAACAGCTTGAGATGCTATGTAACCAGCCCGAGAAGCTTCTTGTTGCTTCCTTTCTCTCCTTAAATGTAGTATTTTCACTCCATTTGTGGCTTCTAACTCCTGCCAAGTCTTGTTGGAACTTCTCTTGCTTCATTCTAGCTTTTAGCTTCACTCCATCACTTGCTTACACAACTTCATACAGCTTGTTGTAGCAACTTCAAGCTCTCTCAAGATCTCTTTACAACACTCTTGCAACTCCTTTGCCTTATGCTTGTGAGCATCTTGAGATTTCATATCTCCTTTACTATTTACATACTTACTTTGTGATACAGGTTCTCCTCCTTAAGCGGGAATTGCTTTTATCACCTCTTTTGTGATACGGGTTCTCCTCCTCGAGCGGGGTTTTCTTTTATCACACACTTATTTGGTGGTGCGGGTTCTACTCCTAAGCAAGTTTTTCTTTCACCACACACTTTGTTCATCACACTATTTCTCTCTATCTTCTTGGTTGTCCATGGAGGTGGGAACACCAAAATGGGGGTTTGACTGAGGAAAACCCCTATACAGCCCCAACATTCTCTCCAGATATTGCACACGCAAGTATTGAAGACATTCATCTTGCTAGAGGCTTCATCACTCACATGGTTGTAAGTATTTTTTTCCTTTCTTCTTCTTATCTTTATTAGTTTTACTTCACTCTATTTTAGTTCTGTCACTTTCCTGCATTTTAAGATTTCTTAGCAATTTGAGTAGAATTAGTCACTTTAGCCATTTTCTAAGATAAAATTGCTTTCTAGTTCATTTGAGATGCTAGCATGCCTCTAAGATGCCAGTGCGTTGCGTTGTCATCATTTGGCCAAGAGATTGTCAGTTTGTCTAGAAAATCTTTGTGACTTGCTCTTTCGGATTTTGAAACTTTCGCGCTATTCCATTGAGGTAGTTTAGGGCAGTTTGCCCCGTGAGGCTCTTTGAATGAAGAGAACTTATGAGTATCGAATCCCCCTCTTCTACATTTTGGTGAACCTAACGTGAAGAACAATGTTCTTCAAAAAACTAGGAATTTATTTACCCCTACTTGGCGGGGTCATAACTTTTGACTTGGTGCTCGAGATTGAAAACAGTTTGCACCATTGGAAAGGTCTCCTAGAGAACTAGTTCAGTCCCTAAAATACAAGTGCCTTTGGCAGTCAAATTTGAGGGACCGATGCAAGTTCTGACCTCAAATTCCACTCTGAAGACCTCTGAAAATGCAAATTACTAGAACATAGAAAATACCGAAAAAATCATAATGGATTTAATATCTTCTTTTATTAGTTCAGTATCTAAATTTGTTCAAAATGTTAATAATATTACATTTCATGCATGTGATGGTGACTTGGATTTTCCCATGTCACTTGGTATCTTTGATCCTTCTCATGAAAGTCCTACTTCAGAGGATGTTTTGTTGCAAGAAGATGAAATCATTGATACCTTTCTCAATGTTACTCTACCTACTCTTCATTCCAATGCACTCTCTTCTAGAGATGATGCATTTGTGAATAATAAACCTTCTATTCATTCCAATGCACTCTCTTTTGGAGATGATGTGTTTGTGAATGATGAATTTCTTAGACCTTCCAATGCACTCTCTTCTAGAGACGTTGTGTTGGTGAATAATGAATCTCATCTTTGTTCTAATGCACTCTCTTCTAGAGATGATACATTAGCAAGTGATGAGCCTCCTTCCACATCTAATTCTCCTTGGATCGATGTTGAGAATGTTTCTTCAGATAATTCTTCCACATTTGATCTTGTTTGGATCGATGTTGAGAATATGTTTTCAAATAATTATTCCATTAGCTGTGACGATTCACTAAATGTAATCTATGTATCAATTTCCCCTCAATGGCCTAAGAGATCAATTATTTACATAACTCCAGCTAGTCCTTCCTCTAAAATTATTTGTTCTATTGATGGTGTTCCGTGTGATGGTGGTTCTTTTGATTTTTCTAAGGCTCCCTCTTATAGAGCGGTAGCACATACCTATGAGAATAATATGAATAAACAACCAATACTTCCGCAAGTGCCTAAACCTACAACTAAAGCACCTAGTAATTATGATCTTGTCGAGAAACTCCAAGTTACTCTGGATAAGATCTCATTGTGGGACTTGCTTCAGTCTACTCCAGTTTACCAAGTTATGCTTCAGGAAGCCTTACAAAATATCATCTTTCCTTCTTCCATTAGGTTGATGGATGTTGATACGCTGATAACTCATATTCGTGTGGGTTCACCGAATATTACATTATATCCGTAGGAACTCCTACCTCTAGAAGTACAAAGGCAAGCAAATCCTCTAATGATTATAGTCAACATTAATAAGATTGGCATTAGACGTACTCTCGTTGACATTGGTTCAGCGCTCAATGTATGCAACATTGATCTATTGCATAAGATTAATATTGACTTATCTTCTCTTAATGCTTCTTCTATTGTCATTCGTGGGTTCGATAATGTTGAGCAACAAGCTCTAGGTACAATAGTATTACCTTTACAACTTGGACCCATTACCATACCCATCCTTGTATATGTTATGTCAGAAAATTTACCTTACAACCTTCTTCTCGGTAGATCATGGATTCATGCTATGGGTGTGGTCTCGTCTACCTTGCATAAATCTATTAAGTTCATTGCTAACAATAAAGTAGTCACAGTTAAGGCTGGCCCTAATGCTATGCACTTATGTGAAATGGAAACTGTTGGTCAAGATTTGGTTGTGCCTACTCTTATTCCTTCAGTGTCTTCTAGTGTGTTGATGTTTACTCTAGCAGTACCTACTACAAAGGGTACTCTTGAGATAAATTTCCCTGAAGAAGATCCTTCTGAAGCAAGGAGCCCTAAGTGTGCTCCTTCTACCTCTTCTCAAAAGAATGTATGTCTTGGTGATGATTGGGGTTCTCTATACTTTACTGATTCCTTCATTTAGGAATATAAATTCGACCCAATCCACTTATACCTTCTGATAACATCATCCACACTTGCTATTGAAGATGATCATTCTTCTACATCACGAGGTAATGTGGATGCAAGTTGCAATTTTCTCAGTGTTGATCCTCCTAAGGAAGAGGATTACACTTCTACTAAAGAAGAAAGTGTTGGCAGTCCTATTAATAAGGATGATGGTGATCCCATAGAGGAGTGTGATCCCCGTTGTTGGGACAATTCTCTTTATGAGGATCCTCCTCCTTCTCAATATTTATAAGCACGTTATGGCCCTAGCTTTAAGCTTGTCTCTAAATATGGCTATGAGCGTAAAGGTTGTGGGCTTAACAAACAAGGCATTCAGGTCCCTATAGAATTCACACCCTGTAAGTGTACTTTGGGATTTGGTTGCTCGAAGGAACAATCTAAACAGAACCCATGGTTGAGTGACATAAATTATTCTCAACCTCATCTTGTTGAAAATATTCTTCCCCCATTGTCTTTTATCTTTGTGCCTTCTTCTTCTTCTTGTGAGAAGTCAAGCCTTTCTTTGCAAGAGAAAGGGTTGCTTCCTGCTCCTCATCCTTTTTTTGAGCAAGATTGTATCTTGTGTAGGGTCATTTTAGCCCTTGTATTAGCCTTCTTCCCTTCTCAGGATGCTCTAGCACCCCTTTTTCAGTAGCCACCCTCGCGAGTTAGCTTTTCGTTAAACTGTGTGCTTTTCTCATTTGCGTTGTTTTATAGCGTGACGTTTCTGGGCACTAGCGTGCCGCATGGACATCTGCACGCTGTGCTAGTATCCTACGACGTGTCAACACTCACACGACCTTTTTTTAGCATGTTTTCTGCTTGTCACCTCCTTTGGTCAGTGGTAACGGCTCGAGATGCTTTGTAACCACCCAAGAAGCTTCCTATTGCTTCCTTTCCCTCCTTAAATGCAGTCTTTTCACTCCATTTGTGGTTTCTAACTCCTTCCAAGTCTTGTTGGAACTTCTCTTGCTTCATTCTATCTTTTATCTTCACTCCATCACTTGCTTACACAACTTCATACAACTTTTTGTAGTAGCTTCAAGCTCTCTTTACAACACTCTTGCAACTCCCTTGCCTTATGCTTGTGAGCATCTTGAGATTTTATATCTCCTTTACTATTTGCATACTTACTTTGTGATACGGGTTCTCCTCCTTGAGTGGGGATTCCTTTTATCACCTCTTTTGTGATACGGGTTCTCCTCCTCGAGCGAGTTTATCACGCACTTTTTTGGTAGTGCGGGTTCTACTCCTAAGAAGGTTTTACTTTCACCACACACTTTGTTCATCACACTCTTTCTCTCTATCTTCTTGGCTATCTGTGGAGGTGGGAACACCAAAATGGGGGTTTGACTGAAGCAAACCCCTATACAACCCCAACATTCTCTCCAGATATTGTGCACGCAGGTATTCAAGACATTCATCTTGCTGGAGGCTTCATCACTCATGTGGTTGTAAGTATTTCTTTCCTTTCTTCTTCTTATCTTTATTAGTTTTACTTCACTCTATTTCAATTCTATCACTTTCTTGCATTTTAAGATTTCTTAGCAATTCAAGTAGTAGTCACTTTAGCCATTTTCTAAGATAAACTCGCTTTTTGGTCCATACGGGATGCCAATGCACCGAGTTGTCGTTCATTTTCTATGATGGCGTCCTTTGGCCTAGAGCTTGTCAGTTTGTCTAGAAAATATTTGTGACTCACTCTTTTGGATTCTAAAACTTTTGTGTTGTTCCATTGAGGTAGTTTAGGGAATTTCACACCGTGAGGCTTTTTGAATGAAGAGAACTCATGAGTAGCAAATCCCCCTCTTCTACAAGATCATATTGGAAAAATAAAATTATATTAAAAATAAATTTAAATCATGTTACAAAACAATTATTTCTAGATGGCTAGAGTCATTAACAAAAAAGGAAGAAATAAAACCTACATTGGTTTTGCTAAAGACACCTCTAAGAGAAAACCAAGGATCCCATCAAATAACCATAGTATTTATCAAAGGGGATATTTGTATCAACATGATTGGAAATAATTGGTATTGAGAATTCCATGTACAAGCCAATAAATACCATAACACTAGAAAAAATGCCACAAAAAAGTTGCAAGGAGACTAGAAATCACTAGACTTGATCCACAATAGAGATATGAGCGAAAATTAGGATAGTTCATTTTTTACAAGGATTTGTGAGGATTTGTCTGAGAAATTTTAGTCATGACTTTCCTCGATAGCCCACTTAGCAAGATAATCCACAATTGAGATCCATTCTTGAGGGATATGAACAAATGAAACAACTTCAAACTAAGGAGTGAGTCAAATAATATGTTAAGTTGAAAGTTCTAGTTACTAGGTGGTCTCAAAAGTCATTTCCCAATTTAGAATATAAGCAATAATTGAGCCTATTTCATAAATAGCTTTTTTCATTCCAACTCATAATATTTTTTAGTGCCAACAAAATATCCTTGTCCTCCATCTAATTGTTAGTATTGACTCCCAAAGCAACAAAGAATAAAAATGAACATATCCATCTTCAACCTAACCAACTAGGAAACTCTTATATTATCACAAGAGAAACCATCAATAATAATTTTAAAGAAACCAAAAGAGGGGGAGACCATTTACCAAACCTATTAAATTTGCTAATGGCCCACAAGATAGGGTAAGAAAAATAACCTAAGATGCCTACAAAGTGAAGCTTAAGGAAATTTAAAAGTAAGGATCATAGGGATAGAGACCTTCACTAATAAAAAATTTATTGCCAATTATCTCCTTACACATTACTTGACCTTTTTCCAAATTTATGAGATGTGAGTCCAATGACCTTAGAAAATTTGACAATTTTGTTCAAGCCAAAATTTAAAGAGGATGAAAGTGGGATCAAGCTCATAGGCCACACCTTGAGAAAGTTGCTAAAGAAGGTGGTGAACCCATGCTAGCACAAAAATCAAACAATGAAGTAGCATGGATAGCAAGTTAGTTTTAGATCTACCACCCTTATCTCCACATACCAAGAGCAAAAGAGCCCTTAGAGGAAAAAATGAGCACAAGAATCTTCCTCAAAACTAAATAGAACACATTTTAAGGGGCCTTGAAATCCATATTTTTTTATATTAGCCCAAGTAAAATATTTATTATGACAAAAAATACATAAAAATAAATTACACTTGTTAGGATTATGATGTCATTTATTTTGCAATCATATGTATATTTTATGTATCTCCAACACTCTTGGAAAGTGTCCTTGGACACCTAGGGTGTAATTGGGAAAAAATTGTAATTAATATTCTTCATTTAGTCTTGGTATTAGTTATTATATGTATTCATGAAGGAGGTGGATTTGGAAATGGCAATTATGAAGTTATTTTTTAGCATATTTCTCAAATTGAGTGTGATAATTGAGTAGTGGAGAATATTGCACATTGTTGGTGTGTCTCATATGAGTTAGGTAATTATTTTGGATGTCTACCTTGGGATATGGGTCATTGTAAAGGAGTTATAAGTCAAAGATATCATCTATTATTCATATGGGGTTTATTTTTGCTACTCATAACTCATTGGGAAATCATTTGTGGTATTCCTCTCCCATTTCTCTATAAAATGGAGGCATGAGATAGTAGTTTCATAATTTTATGTATAATGGTGTTGACAAAGTGTTGTTAGAGTGAAGAGAGTGTTAGTTTGTTGTATGAATCTCTTTATTGAAGATTAATACATACTTGTCCTCCTTCTCATGTAGAGTTTTCCCTAAAAGGGTTTCTCCACATAAATCATGTGTTTATATGGTTTGCTAATTTTAGTCTTATTATTGATTTTATGTAATCACATTATCATCATATGATAATTATTGGATAAACAATTATAGTTTAAAATATTTTACACTTTCAATATTTTTTGTAGTAGTTTCACCTTGTTTCTCAATAGCATTTATGCTAGCAAACTTTCTTCTTAATTTTACTCCATTAAGGAAAAAATTTGTTCCCAACATTTTCTATTTCAAGAGACAAGTATTCAAGGGCCATTGAATAATTTCATTTAAGGTCATATCCCCACCAAGAATATCCCCATCCTTAAGGGAACAACATGGTTAATCAATAATAATTGAAGCAAGAGTGGTGATGAGACCAAGTATTACCTAGTTTTCTTTTGTTTTAGTGCATGCTTTTAGACATTTATAGGCGCTCATTTCATATACATTGCTAAACTTATCTATATTTTAATATCCTTCATGCAACTTGAACTAGGTTTTGATGTATGCAAATATGATTATGATATGTTGGTAATTGCATGATTAAATATGTGAGTGTGTATGGAATGCAGTATGGATCTATGTTGAATTTATTGTTATTATTATTGTGTATATTTTATATAAATTAAATCTTTGTAGTCGAGAAGCTAGAATGAGCATATTGTAACCCGCAACAACTAGGAAGCTCAACCCGCAACCAAAGGATTTTAGACAGAGATGTAGGGGAGATTCCAAAATGATGGGAATGCAATAGTTGCAAAAATGGAAGGGCTCATTAATGAGGATGATTGTGAATCATGAGAAAAATTAATAAGACAACTGAAGGAAGGATTTTGTAATGATTAGGAAGCCAACGTGACTATTCCCATAGTACACATTTTTGCTATTCCGTTTGAAATAGAGTTCCAGTCCTAATCGTCTTCTTCCATCTTTTCAATTGCAATTTCAGTTATACATACTTTTCCACTCTCTATTTTATAGGGGAGTGGTAATTTGCATTTAGTTTTCTATTTTGAGTTCTCATTCTAATAAACCTCCCCCAAACCTATATAGTTGGCGAGCAGTAGTTGAGGAGTAGATATAGCGTGTGGATATATTCAAATAGAGATAGTTTTTCCATTACATAGATAGTACTTTGTTAGTTTCCTATTATGATTTCATGAATAAGATATCTCTGAATATTCTTGTCAAATTGTGAAATCTAGTTATATGCAATGAAGAGGTTTCAATTTATCATTATGTTTAGTTGATTCAAGGAGTGTAGATTTGAGTTTATTCTGTGGATACAATAACTTGATCAAGGGCCACTCAAGGTAACTATTCTCCACTTTAATTTATGCACTTTAATTTTTGTTGTTACATTAGATGCTTTCATTATTGCAGTCATCTCAATTAGATTCCTCATTTCTTGTATGTGAATGAGATATTGTCTTATGCTTCATGTTTTGTTTTATCTCAATGAATTTTCTTTTGGAGTGAGTCAAAGTTAGCAACGTTAAGTTAATTATAGAGTTTGGGTTTTAACAATTAACTAGTTGCAGTCTTAAGCTATAAGTACCTATAGTAATAGTTCCAGATTTAATCATTTTTCTTGTTTTGTATTTTATGCTTTATTTCCTTTTTTCACATATGTCAACCACCTATACTATATGATATAGATAGTATAGAATCTTTGGATGCACATATAGTTCCAGCATCATCGTAAGCTTACGTTAGCCTTGGTTGATAATTAAATGGATTTTTTATAAGGGTTTAGTAGATTGTTCAGTTAAGAACCACCTCTAAATTGTGTGCCTATGCCCAAGTTTATTGAGCATTAGTTGGGCCTTACATTTTTGGATTTGTTGTCGAGGATGGTACGACATTCAATATTTTCTTATGTTATTTAAAGCTTTCTTGGTTTAGAGTTTTGTTTCCAACATTAGGATAATTAGGTTCTAATCCACCAACACTAGAATGTTTTACTAACATTATGCAGGATTCAGTGACAAAAAAGTCATAACTTTTGAATGCAAAGGAAATGAAACACTTTGGGAAGATTTCTCCCCTCAACACACGAAGCTAGAGAGGATATTGGTGATCAAAGTGAGCAAAGCGAGGGTATTCCTAAAGAATAACTTTCCATAACACCAACATCTACTATAGATACAAAGAGACCTTCCAAACCATGGTTGATGTAGTTGTGGATGACCCACAAAACATGTAACTTTTGAGTTCCCTATTGCCAACCAGGAGAGAGAAACTTCCTTGAAGAACATACCTCCTTCAATATTGCATGCATTCTATGGTTTGGTTACTGAGGATCTAGATACCTTATTGTTTGAGTTTGATGTGATGCGTAGAAGCTATGATTCTACAACAGATGCACATAGGCTCAAACTATTTCCAGCAAACTTAAAGGATGTTGCTTTAAAGGATATTGCTTTAAGATGGTTTATGGGTTTTGGAAGAGATGTTCCTGATTGGATTGCTATGAAAAAAAAGTTCTTGGAGAAGTACTAGGACTATTGTAGAGGAATTGACAAAAGAAGAGATGAAATTTTTAGGATCTCTCAAAAGGAGGATGAATCTTTGGAAGACTACATGGAAAGATTACAGTTTTTCCCTAAGAAATCCCACCAAAATAAGCTCTCTGATTAGTCTCTAAATCTAATATTCTTAAGAGGGATTAATGAGGAGTGTATGGATGCACTTAATCTAATTAGGGAAGGAGATATTTCTCAAGAATTATTTGAGGAGATCTATAAGGCATGTAGGAAATATTCAAGGCCCTTCATAAAGAAGTTCAAAGGAGATAAAATATCTTCCATCATCAAGACATCTAATGAAGTCTCTATAATGGAACTAAGTAACCTACCATCAAACACGAAAGAAGACAACATAATCCATTTGGATATACAATTGGGCACTCTACATGTGAAGAATAAGCAATTGGAAAAGGTAGTCCTTACTGAATACTACCCTAATTGTAGATAGAGAAAAGCTAATTGCAAGAGTGCAAAAGGGTGGCAAGTATTTTTTATGATAGACCAAGGAAAACAGACTTTCAAGCACTAGAGGGTGAAGATGGACAAGTGTTCTACATTTATCAAAGGAAACCATGATAGCCAAGTGATGTAGAGTAAGGTGGATAATCTTGAAAATGTTCTAATGAAGCAAAATTTCAAGATTCAAATCATCAAATGATGGGTTTTTGCTCACTAACCCTCAATCCTCTAGTAGTACTCCAAAAGTGGTTTTTCCAACACAACTTCCATGAAAGATATCAGACCTAAAATATAATTGTAGATTTAGATACCCATTAAATAATTTGACAACATACCAAAATTATAGATAGGGTTACTTTGGAACACAACCTTCAAAATTTGACTGCCACCATTCCAATTGGGCCTAATTAGGCTTGTTTTGAATGGGTCACAACAAGGTCTTCAAATTCCAGACCCAAAACCTTCTTTCCAATAGTTCAAACATGTCCTAAATTATCTTCCACAACTTTTCCACCCACTACAAACAAATATTTTCTCAATACCCTAAGTCCTATGGAGTTCTAGTGTCTAATTTTATGAGAAAATCAGGCTAAGGCATCACCAAACTTGCTCATAACGCCTCCCCCAGCTCTTGAAACATTGTGAACATCAAAAAAACCTTTATTCCACACATTCCACCAAGTTTCATAAGATTTCACTGGTGGAATTTGCATTTTTCTTCCCTTCAAAGCAAGAAACCTAGGGTTCCTGAACCAGTTTGAGAAAATCTGCTCTAAAAGGCTCAAAACTTGATGAAATCCAATAAAAAAAACCAAAAGAAAGAAAACTCAACACTTCATTAATTCCAATAGGATTTAATCATGGCTAAGTTGTTCAAAACCGTACATGGTCCTAGAGCAGCAAAATAACATTCTGATTTGTAGAAACAGAGTTAGTTTTTATTGATTTTCTTCAAAATACAATTAGCCAACCTTGAACTCGACCTTCCAAGCTTATTTAAACATTTTCCCCATGTTTCCAAACTTCCATTTTAGTTACAACTAACCAATTTCCTCATCCACAAACAGTGACTCTTCACATTCCCTATTTTTGCACTTTTTACAACATTTGCAAACTTGACAACTTATCCCACTTGACACACCAAACCACCTAATAACCTCAATTGACTCCAAAAACATAAAAAATGGTCTTAAAATACCTTGTTACACCAAAAAAATGACTTAACATCACAAAACTAACACTTTGCAATATTTTTGCATAAAGACCTATGGTGCCCTGCACCATACTCCCCGGGCAAAAGGACTCAAGTCCCATTGAGGATAGTGTTGCAACATCAGATTCGGGCTTTTTCCTATCATTCTCTAACCTCCAAGTGACATATCCATTTGGTAAGCTCTTCCAATGGACTAAATACTAGAAATAGGCATTGTTCTTTGTGTTATTTAATTCTTTGGCACCTAGGTTATGCTCCAACTTCAGAGACATGTTTGATGGTTGATCCTTGACTCATTCACCTGAAAATGTTGAACCTGCATCAGTACCTACAACCATACCTCCTCCATCCTTGTAATGATTTCCCTTCACTTCAATTGTGTGCTTGGACTTTTCCACTTTCCGTTTCAATTTTTCCCTGGCCTCTTCACCTTTGTTTCCCATCTCTTCCATCTGTTGTTGTGTCCCTATGACTATTGCTTGATCATGCATACTAACCTTTGACCTAAAAGAAATAGAATGATCACTATTCCCTTTGGAAATAAATGAATGGAGCACCTCTCCTATCATCATAGCAACATACTTCTTAAGCCAATCTTGAATCTCCATAATCAATTCATCCTTGACCTTCAACACAACAAATCTTGACACCAACTCAATATAATTTCCCTCCAAAATCAAGTCATTCTTTATGTTTGTTGTCATAATGTCTCCAAGTTTAGGAGTGGCTGCAAGGTCCATGTGCTTCTCTTCCTCTACATTTATGAACTCCTTTCTACCTACCATCATCACATTATCTCCCTTAGTTTGTCCTTTGTCCTCCTCTTTCAATGGTGCCAAAGTATAGGATACCCCATATTTTTCTCTCATAAGTATTCCTCCTTCCATCATACATAGCATGCCTATCAAATTGCCAAGGCCTCCCTAATAGCAAATGGCATACATCCATGAGTAGTATGTCACATAAAATTTTGTCTTTGTATCCTCCTATATTAAACTCCACCCAACTTTGTTCATTTACCAAAACATATTGACCCTCATTCAACCAAGAGACTTTGTAAGGAGGAGCATGTGGTATCCTAGGCAACTTAAGTTTTTTAACCATATCAACTGAAACCATATTATCTATACTTCTTGAATCAATTACAACTTTACAAACCTTACCCAAGCACTTACAATTTTTCTTGAAGAGAGTCTTTCTTTGTGGTGGCTCCTTCTCTACTAATGTCTTGATGAGAGTTCTCCTTACCATGAGTGATTCCTCAACCTCTGGAGTATCATGTTGTGATGTTGAGCCCACACTCTCACAATCACCTGCTTGAAAATTTTGATTTCTCCTTTCTCCTCTAGTTGAAGTAGTGGCTTGATCTTCATTGAATTTCCATGCTTGATGTCCAAACTTGTTGCATTGGTAACACCTTCCTGTGAATCCTTGTGAACCTCTTCCTTGACCTCCAAATCTGCCTCTAAAGCCTGATCTACCTCCTCTAAATCCACCTCTCTAATCAGCAACTTGGTCTTGGACTTTTCTTGTATCTTCTTGGTTCTCATATGACTACCTTGGATTAAAAAATGACCCTCTTCCTCTAGAATTGTTTCCTCTATCCCTATTTTGTTTGTCTTGCCTTCTCTTTAGCTTTTCTTCAGCCCTGATTTCCAATTGAAAGCATTCCTCTACCATCCTTGGATTTTCCAAACTCAACTCATCTTGAATGTTAAATCTTAACCCACTAAGATATCTAGCCACCTTCTCCACATCATCCTCCATGTGACCTTTTCTTATTCTCAACTTATAGAACTCAACAGTATAGGCTTTAACATCCATATCTCTTTGTTTCAGACCTTGAAGTTTCTTGTACAATTGAATTGCATAATTAGCCAGTAAGAACTTACCCTTAAGCTTGGCCACCATTATGTCCCAAGAGACAATTTTTGACTTGTCTTTATTCCTCCTTTCAATCTGCTCATAATCCCACCATAATCGGGCATAACCCTTCAACTTTGTTTTTTCTATCTTTACCTTGTATTCCTCAGGTATATCTTCACATTCAAAGTAATTATCAAGTGTTGCAATCCAATCTAAAATATTTTCATCATTCAAGTTCCCTCCATACATAGGTACATCCATTTTTACCTTGTGTTTATTTTCCTTGACTACTCTCAGTAGCTTGACCATCCTCTACTCATCAGGATCCAATTCCTCTTCCTCTTCTTCTTCATTCTCCTCTTCCCCTTCTTCTTCAGGGTCACTCACATCACCTAGGATCATACCTCTCCTCAAGCCTTGCTACCACCATATCTTGCAGTTCCTTCAATCTTATAATCTCGTTTACAGTCTTTTCTTCCATCTCATTCATTTCCCTAGCCATAAGGTTACCCTTTGGAGGCATCTTGTTCTCTTTCTCACTTCACACTTTCCCTTTTTACAGACCTACCTATGCTTTGATACTAATTTGATGCAGAGTAGGGTGGATAATCTTGAAAATTTTCCAATTAAGAAAACTTTCAAGGTTCAAATCATCAAATGATGGGTTTTTGCTCACTAACCTTCAATCCTCTAGTAGTACTCCAAAAGTGGTTTTTCCAACACAACTTCCATGAAAGACCTTAAACCTAGAATCTAATTGTAAATTTAGATACCCATTAAATCATTTGACAACATACCAAAATTTTAGATAGGGTTACTTTGGAACACAACCTTCAAAATTTGACTACCACCATTCCAATTAGGCTTAATTAGGCTTGTTTTGAATGGGTCACAACAAGGTCTTCAAAGTTCATACCCCAAACCTTCTTTCCAATGGTTCAAACATGTTTAAAATGATCTACCACAACTTTTCCACCCACTACAAACAATGTCTCAAAATCTTTTCTCAATACCCTAAGTCCTATGGAGTTATAGTGTCTAATTTTATGAGAAAATCAAGCTAGGACATCACCAAACTTGCTCATAATGCCTCCCCTTGCTCCTACAACATTGTGAACATCAAAAACACCTTTATTCCACACATTCCACCAAGTTTCATAAGATTCACTGGTGGAATGGTGGAATTGCATTTTTTTTCCTTCAAAGCAAGAAACCTAGGGTTCCTGAACCAGTTTGAGAAAATTTGCTCTAAAAGGCTCAAAACTTGATGAAATCCAATGAAAAGAAAAAAGAAAAGAAAGAAAACTCAACACTTCATCAATTCCAATAGGATTTGGGGATCACTTGTTGGTGTAACAGTGAGATAGTTTCATGTTTACGATGCAACCAAGGTTCAAATCCCCGCCTGGCCTACTAGCGGAAATACTGCTACTAGTCCCACATTGTGCTTGGAGGAATTGTGGTGACTAATCTTGGAGGACATACAGGTGATCTTGGTGGACATGGTGACTAAGCGTGCTTGTTCCTGTAGGTGTGTGCTGCTCATGGATCCAATTCCCTGATGATGTGTGTTGCTCATGGACTGTTGTCAGAACCACACAGGTCTTTCATGCTTAGTGGTGTGTGCTACTCGTGGACTGCTATTGGACCCACACGGGTCTCTCATGCCTGACGGTTCTATTTCAGACCCTCGTGAGTCTTTCATGCCTGGAGGTTCTACGCGGTTGTTCTTGGAGTGATAAGGTTAAGATAGATCAAGGTGTAAGGGTGTTGTGCATCATATATATCTGAGGATGAGGCCCCTCAAGAATGTGGTCTCATTGGTTCATAGCTCCAGTCAAAAGTGTTCAGGGTGTTGCCCCTTATCAGTGTTTACCAATCAAAAAAAAAATCCAATAGGATTTAATCATGGATAAGTTGTACGGAACCGTACACAGTCCTGGAGCAGCAAAATAATGTTCTGATTTGTAGAAACAGGGTTAGTTTTTATTGATTTTCTTCAAAGTACAATCATCCAACCTTGATCTCAACCTTCCAAGCTTATTTAAACATTTTTCCAACATTTCTCAACTTCCATTTTAGTTACAACTAACCAGCTTCCTCATCCATAAATGGTGACTCTTCACATTCCCTGTTTTGCACTTTTTACAACATTTGCAAACTTGACAACTTATCCCACTTGACACACCAAACCACCTAAAACCTAAATTGATTCCAAAAACATAAAAAATGGTCTTAAAAGACCTTATTACACCAAAAAAATGACTTAACATCACAGAACTAACACTTTGCAACATTTTTGCATAAAGACCTATGGTGCCCTACACCACCAAGATAAGGTATGCCTCATCCAATAATATGCCATTTCTAGTTAGCAATCAAAATTTCTCTAGTTGGAATCCTCAACCTTGGGAAAATACACAAAACCAATGGAAAAATACTCATCCAAATTGGAACCAATAGTAACAAAACATGTGGGCACAACAAAACTATTAAGGATCCAACTACAACCCCCAATGGCCATTACAAAAAAATCAATGGAAACCTTGATTAAAAAAAGCCAGCAATTTCCAAACCAAAATATGAATTACCAACAGTGAAAACAACAAGCCATCATGCCAAATCCAACAAATCTATCACCTCAGCCACCTAGAGAACCTCAACTGCTAGCCCAACCTTCACCTAACCCAAATAACAAGCCTGATCAACAAGCCTATACTAACAAGGCTATTCAATACCCTACTTATGGGGTAGAGGTGAGTGATGTCCACCTCAGATCAAGGAAAATATTGGTTGGGAATTCATGCCCTCAAATAATTGAGTTGGTAGATGAGGAACCCTTGGCAGAGACCTCAGACAACCCACCTATGAAGCCTAAGTCAAATCAGGTTAACCAGACCAATTTAAGTCCAAAGCCTCCATTTCCTGAATGATTAGTTGTTCAAAGACATCAAACACAAGCTGAAACTAACCTATTGGGATAACTTAAGGACGTGTGTATAAAGATACCCCTCATCCAATCCATCAAGGAGATTCCCATCTACACTAAAATAGTGAGAGAACTTTTCCTAAAGAAGCCAGGCAGAAAATGAAAGGACCCTCAAACTGTACATGTCTTAGGGAAACTTGCAAACATTGTGTTGGGAAACATAACTATCCCTAAGTATACAGACCTTGGGAATCTTGTAGTAGATGTTAAGATAAATGACACTCATAAAAAACACCTTGATTGACTTAGTAGCAACTATGAATGTGATGACTAAGGAAACAATGAAACTATTATAGTTAATAGACCTCATACCTACACCCATTGTCCTACAATTAGTAGATAGGTCAAGAGTTAAACCCAAGGGCATCATTGTGATAGATGTTCATTAGGTCCTATTGCTTTAGTTGAAAATGCAACAATAATATCGACCGGGTAGTGTCCGAAGGTTGTATGCAATAGGGGACATCTTGGCTAACTCTCTTAGATTTTATGAATTCTTAAAACAGTTGTAAAAAAAAGCAATTAAACTAGAAAGCATAAAGTTGTTTAATCTAGAAAACATGAAATTATTAAGATAGAAAACATAAGTTGATTAAGCTAGAAAGCATATAAACTCTAAACTACAAAGCATATGAACTACCTAAAAGGAATACTTGTAGCAAACTATGAAGTTTAAATGAAAACAACTAATTGATTAACAACTAACTGTTAAGAACCTATAACTGAAAACCAAAGTGGGAGCTCCAAAATTTTAGATAAACAGAACTAAAAGTTGGAAAACTTAAACTACGACCTATAGGAATAATTGATAGAGCTCGACACATACAAATAACATTCATTCACATTTATCATGTACAGAATTAAAACAATAGAATTAAAAATGAAAATACTTATCTATCTATTTTATGTGATTCCCTTGGGTGGCCAGCTCTTGGGTGTTTTAATGCTCAACTCATATCACATTAACTTCTATATCTTCAAAATGAATTCATCCATAAAAATTCCATTGCATAGAACTAGTAACTCAAAATAAGACTGGCAAAGCTTGTTTTTTATATCAGAAAAAGTGTAACACAGAGACATAGTTCAAAGCATATTAGGACAACATAACAATATTATTGTTTCATTTTTTTTGGTAGTTACATATATATAATAAATTGCTTAACAAAATCCTAGATTTCAGATGGTGAAATATCACCATTGAAAAAGTCTTCTAACATAATTTTAACTAACAAACGGACTGACGTCCATAACATAAAGCATTTAAAAGGCTCAGAAAGGAGCCATAAAGTTTCTAAACAGAAAGCATTAAAAGACTTGTTCAATTATGCACTTCCAAAAATTTTGGCGCCTAGACTTGTGGCGCTTGTCTTTAATTGCTTTGAAGTCTACTTTAAAATCCACTCGATTATGCATAATGACCTGTACAATACTAAAAACTATACCATTATGTTAGTGATGGTCAGCTTATTTCAATTGATTTAGGAAATAAATATTATACACCTTTTTACAAAAAGTAAACAATTATTAATCCTAAAAATAAATAATTGGCAGGGTAAAAGCAATTGGGAGGAATAAGGAAGGGTATATGGCTTATCATATTCATGAGGTTATTTATACCTCATCACATTGAAGACTTGGTCATAACACTAGATTCATGGGAATACCCTATAGATTTCATGGTATTACAACCAAAGGCTAATCTTGCAAGCTATCCCCTCATTCTAGGAAGACCATGATTAACAACAAAAGATGCATTTATAGGTTGTAGGTTTTGAAAATATGATTATCTCAAATGGAAATGTGACTAAGAAATTATTCCTTTATCCACCAACCTAGCCTCATGTAGCCTTGGATCAAACCATTTGGCCTACCCTAGATGAGGAAGACCAGTACTCCTTGCAAACCCTCATGAATATTAAACACAATCCTTTGTTAAGCAACCAAGATGAGGATTTAATAGCACACATCATACAAAATAACTGCAATAGGGACCAGTAGCAATAGGACTACCTGACATGTCTACAAAATTCTCTACAAAATGTTATCCCTGCCAATTAATTTGAGTCAATATCCCAAATTTTTCATACTTTGCTACCACAACAATGTGTCCCAGACATAGTAGGACCTGACCTTTCATTCATTCAAACAACATCCAAGACCTTGGAAATCATGCCAAGTAAAACGTTGAATGTTAGCAGTGAATTAATTGTTGAATAACATACCTCCTTGACCACTGTGCTGAAGGAACATGTAGCATGGGATACGCTCGGGATATGCATCAATGATGGTTTCAAACCAATAAGGCAACCCTAAAGGAGAATGGACCCTGGATTAAGAGACATAGTAAAAACAGAGTTACAAAAATTGCTTGATGCAGGCTTCATTATCCTATTTTTGATAGTAAATGGGTGTCACCTATAGTAATTGTCCCAAAGAAAGGAGGTAAGTGGAGAGTGTGTGTAGATTATAGAGAATTGAAATCAACCACTAGAAAAGACCACTTTCCATGACCATTCATTGATCAAGTGCTTGACTCCCTACCAAGTAAAAAGTACTTCTCCTTTCTAGATGGATTTAGTGGCTATAACCAAATTAGAATAGCTCTAGAGGACCAGGATAAAACAACCTTCACATTCCCTTGGGGCACATATTCTTATTTTTTCCTTTCATTTGGGTTATGTAATGGTCCAACCACTTTCTAAATTAAGGGAAGTGTTGAGTATATTCTCAGATTTTGCACATGAATCCATGGAAATCTACATGGATGATTTCACAACTTATGGGGAAACATATGTTGAAGCACTTAATAACCAAGAGAAGGTCTTAAAAAGGTTTCAAGAACACAATTTATCCCTAAGTCATGATAAATGTTTCATGATGATGATGATGATGACTGAACTTAACAACACAAAAGGAGAGATTACACAATTTGAATTCATTAGATAAATTAAGGATGGAAGTTATGCACCACACTAAGGTTGTTCAAAAACAAAGAATTAGATGGCATGATCAGTTCATCAAAACTAAGAAATTCAGTGTAGGTGATTGGTATTTTCTCTATGACTCAAGGTATAAAGACTACAAAAGGAAGTTACAAACAAGATGGTTAGGTCCCTATGAGATACAACAAGTATTTCCAAATGGTGCAGTACGGTTGTAGACAATTGATGCAGTTAGATTATCACTACTAGTTAATGGACATAGATTGAAAATTTATAAGAAGCTAGTGCTGAAGGGTAACTTTATTATTTCCTTAACGCACCAATATGTACCATAGTGTGACTCTGACAAAGACATTGTACTAGAAATTGAAGATTCAACAATAGATGTAATAGGTTCTCTACATGACTCGAAAGTGAGCTATACAACTCACCTATTGAGGTCACTCAAGTATAATTTCCTATCAAATTTCACATGCACACACAGCACAAGTGACAACAATCAACAATAATTTTCAATCACATTCCATGATGCAGTAGGGACCTACAGCTTCATGCCTACAGGCAACCAAATTCAGAGAGGGACCTATTGTTGAAGGCACCCATAGCACTTGCCTATCAGAAATTCCAAAGTTTCAGCCAAATTAATTACATATCCATCCATATACACTTTATTCTTCCATACATGTGGCCTCACAACTATCATTTCCCTACATGTAGATTCATCCACCTCATCCCACATAGCATTCATATCAACTTTCTCATTTACCATGCACCATGTAGTTCATTTCACATCACATCACCGTACATCCCGCAACCTTTCAAAAACATCATTTACCACGCACCATGCAGTCATATCATTTATTACCAATTGTAATTAAAAGCGGTCACATTAAATCTCACTAGAAGTAGCTAAAATCAATTTCACATAAGCTAAGTTTTAGTTCACTACACATCTACAAGTACACATATTAATTTTTCATAATTATCATAGATGGCAATTATTTTCTTACATGTTTACATATTATATTTTGCATGCTTTGTAACATTTTTAATATTTCCACTACATCATTTTACCCTTCCCCAAGTACAATGCAATTAAGTGAGGACACTTAATACCTTTATTTGGGGCGAATAAGTACTCTTCATTTTAATTTTCTTGATTTTCAAAAACCAAACACTTTCTTCAAATATTTTTCCATTATATTTTTCCTCATTATGTATACAATCCAAACTACAATTCAAACTCAGAAGGAAACAAGAAGGGGTAGAACAACTACATTAGGAAAACACAAGCACACAAGCAGAAAGGGATTGGTGTGGTTAAAGTGATAAATAGAGAATTTGAGCACAAACAAAGTAGATTGTCATCATGGGTGGTCATATAATCCAAAGAGAACCATCTACACACAATCAGCTATTGGAAGATAGATTAGTGTTGCCTATCTTTCAACATGTTGGTTGGATGGACTACTTCTTGAAACTCATAGAGTTCAACAAAGTTATGACCCAATAATTTTTTGCTACTTTACAAAATGATGAGGCGATTGTAAGAGGTTTGAAAGTGGATGCTTCAGAGGTTTCCATTGTTGAGGTTTTAGGATTTTCAAAGAGAAGGGGAAGAGTTTCCAATTAGGACAAACGTTGTTGCTGCTAGGAATGAATTCAGAGAACATGGAGAGAACTTGGACTCATCCTTCCAAGTTACTAAAAGATTATCCTTGCCATGGGTTTGGGCTTCTATTGCTTCATATATAAATAAGCATCTCACATGTGATGGTAGGAAGACTCTATTATACACAATCCATTTTAAAATTTTAAGCTATCTTCACCATGATAGGCATGTAATAATCCCAATTTTCTTTATAATTTGTTGAAAATAATGAGTTTTAAGGATAATTTAAGGAAGAGAAACAACACTACATTGCCACATTACTGCTTAGTTACCCTGTTGATAAAAATAAGTTTAAGGGTTCAATTTCCACATGTTTCATGGGAGAGTTTCTTAAATTGTAGTCATATTAATAACATTCTTGAGGAACCCGTTGTTCTAGAAAATGTGGAATCACCTATTGTATCAGGGAGGGAAATGCCCTTTGGCTCCCTTGTTACTTCACCTACCCATAGTAGAGGAGAGCCAGAGGATCAGAGCTTGCAAGACTCACAACTTGCAACCTCTTAGAAAACCGTAGTAGGAGAAACCCAAGAAACCCCTACTTCTACCAAAACACAAAAAACCAGGAAAAGAAAAGGTGAATATTCTTCTGCACCTACAAGGAGGTAGAAGAAATCCACACAACCCAGGCATTCACACCACCTAAAGAAGAAAGGTGTTATGAGGGGGTTAATTAAGAAGCGAGAAAAAGAAGATGTGACAGTGGAAACAAATTCAAAATTAAAGGGGGATACCCCTAGGAATGTGCATACACTAGTCAAACAACAATGGTATTTCACAAGCACCTCTAAATCTAATTCAAAGGATATATTTTTTGCTTAAAATATGAGAAATAAAAGCCCACAAAACTTTGATAGTGAGGGTTGTGAATATGCCATGGGAGATGATAATCAATTTGTAGAAAAAGATGAAGATTTGTTTATTAAGGAAAGAAATGTCAAAAAGAATTTGCAAGAAGCACTTGACAGAATAAAGCAATTGGAGGATTTGTTGAAAATTTATTAGTCAAGGGACAATGAGAAGGATATCAAAATTAAAGAATTGGAGGAAAAATTACACAAATTTGAACATGGGTCCAAGTTGGATGTTCTTGCAAAACTTTCTCTTGTGGAAACAAGGAATATAGAACCTATGGCTAAAGGTAGACCTCTAATTAGAACCCCAATTGGACCCATTGTTGTGTCCCTAGGCAATGAATTATGGAAAAGAACTAATGAATTGTCTCAGAAGAAGGAACCATGGGAGAAGGAAAGAGCAGAAATGATAGCTAACCATGCTACTCTTGAGAAAAAGGAAACTAAATTGAAGAATATGATAGTAAGGATTAATCAAATTGTAGATAAGGCTGCACAAATCCTCAAATGTAGGCCACCCTCCAGGGTGTATGCTTTATTTTTATAAGATTTTTTTTTGTGTTTTCAGTTTAGCCAACTAATTAGTAACTTACCAATTGCCCCGAGCAAAAAAATTGAGTTTTTAAATATTTTTGTTCATTCTACATCAGATATGCAATATCAACTATGTGAATTTTACTTACATAATCTTGCTTTCCTAGATGATACAAAATGGAACCCATTGAGGTTTGTGGGAGATTTATAGGCTAGAGCATTGGCCTCTTAGTTCAGGAATGAGCAACAAAGGGGTGAAATAATGCAAGACTATGTTGAGAGAGATAAATCTATTGCTCTCTAGATCAAGAAAGAGTCAAAGGACCCCAATACAGTCATAGAGGGAAAGAAAACTCTCCTAAAGCATAAGAGTGTAGGTAGAATAATTATAAATATTAGAGAGAGTGATCATGCGAGGATGTAACAACTAGTTGTAGGTCTCATCCATAATGTTTTTAAGTTTGTGCAAGGAAGATGGGAAGAATTGACTCCTAAATTTCAAAAGAAGGAACCACACTCTTTATATAACTTTGTAGCCATGCTTGAAAGATCCCATAGGTACATAGAAATTTCCAAATACAAGGGACTCACATGGTTACCTTTAACCTTTCATCCACCCATGCTCCTTTACCTAGTGCCACATTGGATAGGGGAGAAGAATGCAGAATGGGAAGAGACAGAACATTTCAAATGGGCAAGGCTTTCAACTTATGGGAGCTACTGCTTGAAACAAGGAAAATGAGTGAATGTAGTTACAGATTTTAGGGAAATGAACTTGCAATACAATCTTCAGTCTTAACTTTTTGCTTGAGGATAAGCAAATATCTTAGTTGAAGGGAATGATGAGACCAAGTATTAGCTAGTTTTCTTTTGTTTTATCTCATTATTTTAGACATTTCTAGATGCTCATTTCATATACATTCCTAAACTTATCTATATTTTTATGTCCTTCATGCAACTTGAACCAAGTTTTGATGTATGAAAATATGATTATGATATATTGGTAATTGCATGATTAAATATGTGATTGTGTACATGGAATGCAATATGGATCTATGTTTAATTTATGGTAATTATTATTATGTATATGTTAGATGAATTAACTCCTTGCAACTAAGAAGCTAAAATAAGCATATTGTAACCCACAACAACTAGGAAGCATAGCCCACAACTAAAGGATTTCAAATAGAGATGCAAGGGAGATTCCGGAATGATAGGAACGTGGCAGTTGTAGAAATGGAAGCACTCATTATTGAGTATAATTGTGAATCACCAAACCATTTAATAAGACAGTTGAAGGAAGGAGTCTGCAATGATTAGGAAGCCAACGTGACTATTCCCATAGTACATGTCTCTACTATGTTGTTTGAAATAGAGTTCCATTCCTAATCATCTTCTTCCATATTTTCAGTTACAATTCTAGTTATACAGACTTTGTCACTCTCTATTTCATAGGGGAGTGGTAATTTATATTTAGTTTTATCTTTTGAGTCATTATAATAAACTTCCCCTGAACCTATATAGTTAGCCCGGTGGTTGAAGAGTAGATATAGTGTGTGGATATGTTTAGATAGTGATAGTTTTTCCATTACACAAATGGTACTTTGTTAGTTTCCTATTATGCTTTCATGAATAAGATATCTTTGAAGATTCTTGTCAGATTGTGAAATCTAGTTATATGCAATGAACAAGTTTCAATTTATCGTTATGTTCAATTGATTCAAGGAGTGCATATTTGAGTTTATTCTATGGATACAGTAGCTTGAGAAAGGGCCACTCAAGGTAATTGTTCTCCACTTTAATTTTTGTTGTTATATTAGATGCTTTCATTATTGCAGTCATCTCAATTAGATTCCTCATTTCTTGTATGTGAATGAGATATTGTCTTATGCTTCATGTTTTGTTTTGTCTCAATGCATTATCCTTTGGAGTGAGTCAAAGTTAACAGTGCTAAGTTAATTATAGAGTTTAGGTTTTAATAGTGAACTAGTCACAGTCTTAAGTTGTAAGTACCCATAGTAATAGTTCCAGATTTAATCATTTTTCCTATTTTACATTTTATGCTTCATTCCCTTTTTCACAAATGTCAACCACCTATACTAGATGATATAGGCAATGTAGAATCTCTTGATACACATATAGTGCTAGCATCATCACAAGCTTATGTTATCCATAGTTAATAATTAAATGGATTCTTTACAAGGGTTTAGTAGACTATTCAGTTAGGAACCACCTCTATATTGTGTGTCTATGACCAAGTTTATTGAGCATTAGTTAGACCTTATAAGTGGCTTGCATTTTGAGAGATCCCCCTTTTGGCCAATGACTATAGTCTTTATAATGACATATTGAAGAATGTGCCACCTCAATAAAATTATTAAAATTAGCTACTTTATGTTGTGAATTTGGTAATTTATCCACCTAGTTAGACATTAGGACCTATTCACACCTTAGTGTAAAGCTTACTTAGGTTTCTTTTTTCTTTTTGTCTCATTTCATATGGCTTAGAAAAATTGCATAATATTGTATGTTTTATGGCTTATAGGCTTGCTCATATAGCAAAGTTAGTTCTTTTCTATTGTATCATTTTATAATTTTACTTTCCTAAGGAAATATGGCAATTTGCATTGCGTCTCTCATTTGTGGAATTTTTTTAGCTTTTGTTGAAAAATTGTTGTACCTATAGGTTAATCATTGCTCCAACATGTATTAGATCTCATAATCAACAAGCCCCTTCTCATATTTTGAGGGTATTTTCTATAGGGTAGTACAAGAATCCTTCTCGAGTAGAATGGACCTTACTACTATGTCCATAAGACATCAAAACCCTATGAAAGATTATCCAAATACAAAAAATGCAGCTCAAAATTTAATGAGGTATTTTTTGAGTGGTTACAAAAATTTTACAAAAAATAAATTGCTTAGTTGTATTGGTTCGTACATCGCATGACCTTCCTAAACATGTAGTCTACAAACTAGCTCACATCTATTTCTTTCAACACTTTTAATATTTTGACATGTTTTTATTTTAAAGTATTTTATTTTATTTTTTGGTGTTGTTTTAAATTTGTAATAGCTATATTTTTATTTATAAGGATTTTTTTTAAACTAAGGTGTTGTAAGACATTTTCTACCACCTAGTGTTGTCTCAATGTCTACTCTACAAACTCTCCTACTATTCTATAGCTCTAGATTAGTTGTGGTTGTCTCATTGTCGTCGCTCAAACAGGCTACCTATGAGCATCACCCTAATTGGTGGATTTCAACCCTCTATTACCACCTTTGTGAATTTCATCACTCATTTACACCTCTATCAATGAATGTGTTGCTCAACTTATGCCCTAATTCCCTAGATCTATATACCTTGGTCACATTGGTGACCAATGCCCAAAGACCTAGTCGTAAACTCGCTTTGATCTAGCACCCAGTCACCCAAGTGACTAGTACCTTAACTTAGGGAGAATTTTTTTTCTTTTTAGGAATTTTTAGAGTAATTTCATGAAATAAAAAATAAATTAGGCATATGATACCTATTTTTTGCAAATGAATAGGTTCTTGAAAGTTGGTTCCATGATCTACACAACCATTAGATTTATTTTTCTCTAATCTTTTTTATCGATGTGAATAAGGTTTCCTATTTAACTAGTTCACCTAGTACATCCTATTCATATGTTAAGTTTAATTAGGTCCTAGGAATATTTCTAGAAGTCTTAGTCGTCATGTGATCTTATCATGTCATATAATACTTTTTTCTAGGTAGTTATAATAAGTTGCATCATATCATAAGATTAAGACACTTGTCATAATCTTATGACATCCTATGTCTCACCTTGGCTATATAACCAAGGGTATCTTATGCATTGTCTAATCAAAATATTGAATGTTATTTGTATTATTCATCTTCTCCCTTTGTGCTTTCCATTTGGCCTCTAGATCTTGACAAGTTGTCTCCATAGCCAACTCTTACATTTTTTAGGTTCACAAAAACTTAGTATGAATTAAACTCTTTATTTTTTCTTTATTATTGTAAAATTTTGAAAAAAGGTTTTGATTTTATTATTATGGGGGGTCAATTTTATTTAGAAAATTCATTGAAGGACTAGAAAACATTTCATTTTTTGAAAACATAAAACTTACACACAAAATGGAAAAAATATCTTCTATTAAGCATCTTACGCCACACAACTATCACACTTGGAAACCCCATATGACTAGATTACCCATGTCCAAGGGAGTATGGTCCACATTTGATGATACACCATCTAGGTTCACTTGGTAATATGAGAGATGTACGTACATGAATATGATGGATGAGGCCAAGAGACTAATTGTATTGTATGTTTTAGAAAACCCTTTATTCCACATTGAATCTTGTCACACTCTTAAGTAGATTTGAGGTAAGTACAAGGAGATGTTTGTTACTATTAATGAGTTATGGACATTACATATTAAAGCAAACATGATTACTCTTGCACCTAATTCCTTTCTTTCACTTAAGGACTTTTCAGTAAATTTTAAGTCTCTTGTATCATTATTATAAGGTTGTGGAAGTATAAGACTAATAAAGCATGTATATTTTTTATGTTTTCTAAGCTTAGAGGGACATTTTAGGTCTTCTCTACATTCTATTATACTATGGATGCATTAGGTAAGAAATTTACCATGCCTTCTTTTGAGGTATTTTGTGAATGTTTGACATGGGAATATTATAAGCTACCATAATTAGATTGACTTTCTAATTCCAAAAACCATGTACTAGTCGCACAGTCATCGAAAGGAAAAGGAAAGAAGACAAAAAATATTAATATAAAATCTTCATCAGGCAATAAGATTTCCTCCAATCCAAAAATATAAGTTAGAATAAATACACCAATCTACTCCTAAAATTGATAAATATTCAAAGTCTAGTGAGTCTTCCTCCAAGGCAAAAAAGAAATCTGGAGAACCCAATAGTTTTTTGTCACAAAGAGTGACATTTTGTTACTAGATATTGGAAGATACTAAGGCTTTAAATGAATCCATGCAACAAAACACCATTTCATCCTCTAATTATTCTTACATTGGTACAAGCAAAGTCCAAGCTCTTTTTATATAGGCTTGTCTTGTACAAATAGTTAGATTGTTGAATTAGGAGCCTCATATCACATGACTTATTCATTTATACTATTGAATTAGGAGCCTCACATCACATTAATTTTTCATATGATCTTCTTAATACTCTTTCTAGTTGTAGTACTTATCATATTATAGTGGCTAACTGTTCACATATTCCAATTTAGGGTCAAGAACTATATAGTTGGCATATGGTTGCATCAAGGATATTCTCTTTATTCCTAGAATTTTTATCAATCTTCTCTTGATATATCAGATTTTTTATATTTGGGGATGGGAAAATAGTTCAATTTTTTATATAGGATGTTGTTATTTAAGAAATACAACATCCAGAGAAAATTATTGCTTCGTGTAGAGATGATCGTGGGTCCAAATTATACTAGTTTCATGGTTTTCAATCATCTTGTAGTTCATCACACATTTCCCATATAAATTCCTTGAGTACAATTTGATTTGAACACTATGGTCATGTCAATTATAAGTATTTATGGTAGTTGAATATATAGGAGATGATACTTTGTATTCCTAAAGTTTCATGCACATATGGCATTTTCAAGGTTGCATTCTTAGCAAACGTCACTAGGAACAATTTCCTAAGGGTAAGGCCCATTGTAACTCTACCTTAATTAAGTTTTTTCACATTGGCCTCATGTATTTCCAACCCCATCATTTTTAAGAGCCAATTATATGTTGACTTTCATTGATTATTACTCTTGTCACACATGGGTGTATTTTCTAAAATACAAAAGTGATGTCTTCACCACTTTTAAAACATTCAAGGTGTTCATGGAGAAGAAATTAGGTTATTTTATTCAAAAGATACATATAAATAATGGGATGAATATGTGAACCAACCTTTTATGACTATTTCACAAAACATGACATTCATCACTAGTATTCAGTTCCCTATACTCCTTAGTAGAATGGTGTCAAGGAAAGAAATATCATATCACTAAGGAAGATGGAATTTTGTATGCTTCAATATTGGTCTATTGCCCCATCCTTTTTGGCTAAAGTGAACAATTATGCTAACTATATTTAAAATCCCATTCCCCACAAGGTAGTTTTGGATATCACTCCAAAGGAGGCTTGATCCAATATCAAGCATGGTGCTTCCTTCTTTAGGAGATTTGGTAGTGAGGCTTGGGAATTTATATCAAATGGTTTGCATAAGGAAATGAAGAAGAAGATTCAACCATTCATATTTTTTGGATATTGTGAGGTTGTGAAGGATTATCAATTGTTTGATCCCACCATTATAGATTTCTACTTTTATAGAGATGTCTAATTTGATGAGTCTTTCCCACAAATGGATTCTACATTCACTTCGTGTTCCTCACTACCTACTCCACCTTCTTCATCTCATGAGGATTCCTTTTCACTACAATATACTTTAGATGATAGTCCTATACCATCACCTCCTATCACTCGTGTTTTTCTTCGATGGGCTCATAGTATTGTTTAGAAGGTTAGATCTTTAGCAGGTGATCTTATGAATTCTTATCATACTCGTTGACAAACTTATGGCACCAATATTTTGAGTCATACTATATCTATTGATCTATAGATTTTTTAGAGGCTTCTAATATTCCAAAATGGGATAGTGTTCTAGCTAAGGATTATTTCTTCCTCGATAAAGAATCACACATGGGATTCAGTTTCTCTTCCTAAGGGAAGAAATATGGTTTAGTGCAAATAGGTGTACTGCACCAAGTATGTAGCTAATAGTTCTATAGAATAGTATAAGGCACATCTTGATGCTAATATTTTTTCATAGGTTTAGGGAATTGAATACTCTAAGATATTTCAACTATAGCCAAGATGGGTTTAGTTCACCTTGTCATTTCTCTTGTTGCATCTCAAGGATGGACCATTTATCAAATGAATGTGAATATTTATTTCTTGTACAATGGTCATCATGATGAGATCTACATGAAGTAGCCTCCAATATTTTTGCATAACTCTTCCCTTATTTACAAGCTACACCATTCTTTGTATAGTCTCAAATAAATCCTTCAAGCTTGGTATGAGAAGATTGATGGTTTCTTGCTTACATATAGTTTCAAATATTTCCACTATGATCACACAATATATATTCAGAGACATAGAGATGACCTTTTAATATTGTTCTTGTAAATAGATGATTTTAATCTCACTAACAAATCCTCATCCATGCTTCAATATATATGTCACTCCTTGATGGAGCACTTTAACATGATTGATATTGGGGGTTTATAATTCTTTTTTGGTGTATAGGTTATTTAGTCTACTGAGTGGATCTCCATATGTGAGTAAAATTATGCCATATATCCACTTCATTATTTTATCATGGATAATTATAATCTCACTCCTACAAACCTGAAACCTATCCCTATATGAACTTTGAGCCTGAAACTTGTTGTTTTATCATGGCTAATTATAGGCTATATAGAATGAACTTTGAGCTTGAAACCTATTAGATGCCAAAAACTATTCTCGTCAAACAATTTTTTTGAGGTTGTTTGTAGTACTCAATTAGATAGAAATATTTGCAATAAATGCAAAGATATTTCATTTTTTCCACCTTTCCTACTTCCCTAACTCCTTCCAACTCTAACATCAACCAAATTTGTTCTTAAATACATTTCAAATCTACTTATTTTGCAATAGATGTTTTATAGTGCATTGAAATAAATTTAATGGACTTAGAGCTTCTTGACAGGTGCAAAGTGGTGCTAACAAAAGTCACAGAGCATGGGAAAAAGAAGATCTTTGTAGTGTGGGTCTCTATAATTTAACATAAAAAATGATAGAACAAATGTGTGAATGTAGAAAATGGAATTTTGAAAGCCATGAGTATTAACAGTAACTTTGTCTCCTACCACACCAATTTTGGTAATAGTCACACTGTGAGGTCTTAATGGTATTGCTCTACTCTCTTTGCATTCCCCCTATTGTTGTTGTTGCAAGGGAGTATCAAAGATATTGCGTCCCCTGAAAGCTTCATGTCTTCCATGGAAAAATCCTAACCCAACATCAACCATGCAACTGTGAAACAATAGCAAAAAGTTGAAAGACCTAGATGGTATGGTAATGCTTTGTTAGTTTTCTATCCAAAAAAATAGATCAAACTCAATGCCTAAACTGATTTCAACCTATGACACAACACAAATATGAAGACTTGAGTTCAGTTCAAGGAAAATGCTTCAATTTTGAGATGTACATGTTTAGATGTCAAATACAAACATAGACTTATTAGGATATCAAATTTTAAATATTTTTTGTGGAGAAATTATTTAGTGGAGGATAAGTATCATATCTAAAGTAGCCAAAGGCAGGTGATCCCAATGAATCGGGAAAATGCATTATTTCTTTTAAATTTGGAATGAGAACAAGCTCCTTCCATAAGGAATTTACTATTTCCTAGATTGATTGTGGCATGGATTGAAAATACACACATCATCACATTTAGAGACTAAAATGTCTCAAGGAATGACCATTAAAGGGAAAAGGCTCTAGATGGTTTGCAGTTTGTTGAGTATATGCATTTTTTAAAAATAATCATATTTAATTGATTACACAACATATGAAAGAGCAACACATCTACTATGTAGTGGTGACCTACGTCAAAGATGTTCTAGAATGGTAAAGAAAATAGAGATAAACATCAAAACAAACATAAAGTAGTGCCTTTTAACTAAGTTAACTAATGCAATTATTTTGCAGCTTGAATAAATAAGCCATATAGCTCACCTAGGATAGATCATAACTAGACTTACAAATCTCCTCATATGTTGCTCCTAATTATTGACCCTGAATTGAAACAAAATAATACATAAACATTCCTTAAAATCCCTACAAGTTAGAGAAAATCAATGACAAAGACAAGACCCCCCAATAATGAAACTGATAACATGAAACTTTGGGTTATCAAAGATGACCAAAATGTAGCTGAATGGATCACACTATTTTTGCAACCTCAAATAAAAAAAGTGCATGGTGACGAGAACAAGGAAATTATATGCAATGTGGAGCATACTGTCGAGCCAAATGTGGGAGGAATGTAGCCACCAGGTGTCTGCTCCTTCTCTATCCTATTATATACATACCCTTATGTATTATATATAAGTTTTATGTGGATATATATACATACTCTATTTAATGAAATCCCTAATTGAAAAGAGATAAATTATTGAATGAATGTACTATTTTTTATTTATTTGATTCGTCTAGGGCGACCTTAAATAGGTAAACTTAAAATCACTAGAGGAAGGCCTAACTTTGATTTAGGTTATTCACTCTTTACTAAGAAGGAAGAAAAATATCATGGTAGCGATAGCAGCCTCTATAAGGAATGACTAGGAATAGGTTTCCACAAACAAATCAAAAATTGTTTACTTATTTCATGAGTTTTGGCGATGGCGGCTAGAGCAGAGATAAAGATATACATAAATATTTTATCTATTTCTCTTTTATTTTTCCCTTTTTATTTTATTTTATTTTATGTTGTCAAGTATTGCAAGCGGTAGAGAGGGGAAACCAAGAGGCACCAAGGTTTTCAACCAAAAAAATATGCATAAGATGTTTTTTTTGTAAGTTCATGTTGTCATTGATGTCAACAGATCTTTGTTGTTGCATTGATGGCAACAGGTCTATGGGGAGATTATTGGAAGTCTATGAAGATGCTTCGATTAGTTGCATTATGTTGTCATTAGTAGTATCACTTATGTCAACCTCTAGTGTTGCTATGATGAGAATGTGTTATGGTTGAGAAGGTGTTCCAAATGTTGAGTTTGAGTTTATGGTGTTTGGTTCCCAAGTGATTTTGAGAAAATTTGAATAAAATAGGAAACAATGTGGTGAAGAGTGTTTAGTATGGTAGAGTAGTGTTCAGTTTTTTACTCTGTATTTCTTCATGGTTGAAGATTTGTCTGTGTAGTTTGAATATGTTGATTAGAGGTGTTCAGAGGTGTTATATCCAGAGTTTCAGGTTCTGGATCATTGTGTAGAGAAAGGTATGCTCACCAATGTGAAGTATGAAAGCAGTGTTGTATAGGAAAAATGGTTTTTCTCTGCATTTCTCTACAATTTGGTGTTCTACAAGGCTAGATTCAGGTGTTGTAGTGCGTGGAAGGTTAGTTGGTTGTGCAGAATGAATATGTTCTTCTAGTGTATGATGTTGTGAAGGAGTTGTTGGATTTTAGGGTGTTGATGGAATATTCCATATGGTGTTAAAGTAATGTGTGTGGTTTGTGAGTCACCTTTGGATCAAAGGAAGTGTGTACTTAATTGTTTGATGGTGTTAACATAGGTTCAACCGACCTTGGGTGTTTACACTAACTATGGATGTGCTTTGGTGTTTGTGGAAGCATGGTGTGGCATGTATGTGTGGATTTAGGTTTGATTTAAGGTGTTTTTTGGTCCACCTTCATTCCTTTCCATCGTAGTGTTGATGGTCAAAGGTGACACAACAACGTTAAAACATAATATTTCTACTCTATTTCTCCTAAAAAAGACAAATGATATAAAACCACCTATCTTCCAAGGTCTTTGTAGTTGGTTCTCAACTGTTTTGTTATCATTCAATGGTCCATGTAACCATAATATTCAAGGGGTCTGTTGGTAAACGAATACAAACTGGATAGAACAAAGCAATTTAATGTTTGGGGGGTTTAAATAAACATAAAAAGATCGATCAAGGTTCTAGGACAATAAAACATGAACACGGATTTCCTTTAATTCAGACATGTAATTCTTTATAATGAGCACTTTTCTAATTAAAACCATAGAACAACGCAATTTATGAAACAATCCATACCATTGCATCCATTCACGGTGTAGATTTAGAGCATACAACCATTCATCATCACTATTTTTTAAACTTTTCAATAATGAAACACCATAAGCTCATTACTAGAATTAACAGATCAACAAAAATTAAGAAATGTCATCCACAGATAATGTAATAAAATGGTTTTAAATTCAGAGTCTTCTATTGATTTCCATCAAATAAGAAACACTTATGCAGAGCAAGATGCATTGGAATACAAATAACCATTGTTTATCAACATCATCGTTAAACTAACCAACTTCTAAAATAAAACTACTTGTATTAAAACTGTAAAAGTATTCGAGTATCTTGCATAAAAGTTGTAAAAAAAATTGAAATTTGTAAATAGTCTCTCTAGGAAACCAATCTGACTTCAATTATTCGACCCTTACAATGAGGATAGAATTCTAAATTATAAACAAAATTAGCATCAATCTCTCCTATGAAAAATTAAGATCCACAATCTAGGGCCTAGATCCACAATTATAGGGATGCCCACTTAACTCCAAGTGTTTGTCTTTGTAAGAACTGCAAGTGCTGAAAGGGTATGCCTTGTGTCCATTTAGCCAAAATATGACTGAGAGTTCTGACTCTGTCTTAAGCCACCATTTGTTGATAAGTTTTTTGTTCCCTTCTACATCCTTTGCCCAGAGTTGAAGTGCTTCAGCTTCAATCATAATCTTGAGATTGGGATAAGGAGGAGGATCAAAAACTAATCTGATCATTGTAGGGATTAAATCAATTATTACATTACCTTGTGAATCAATGCATTTCCTCTGAGTAGGATTGTATGTTTGTGCAGTAGTTAGGATGAACTCGGGACATTGCACAACAATGGGTAAACTAGCTACATGAGCTAACCCAGACTCTACAATCCTCTTTGCTCTCAGGATAGCATCCTCTTAAAAGGTATCCTCATGAAACTACTCCAAATCAATTTTCCCCATAAGTATATCAGTGATATTCATGACATTAGACCTAAACTTAGATGGTACTGGGGTCCCTTGGAACCTATAGTTCATTGTGAGAGGCACTTGTTCTAGCTTTAACCTCTTGGCCTTTGTTCCCTTTGATGTTCCTTCAGTGGGAACTTCCTCCTCTGAGTCAAACATTTGTTAATTATCCTGCACTACTGACAATTATCAGGCAAAGAAAATACATATGAAGAGTAATTTAGCACAAGCATTCAAATTATATCAGCATTAATTCAAGATAAAGTCTCATTCAGTAAGTTAATTAAGCATCTACAGGTTTCAGGTTCGGGACAGAACCAAGAACATGACCATTTTAAGCATAAAATTGAACTCTATCAAAAGTCAAGGTTGAGTCCTAACTCGACACCTATACCCATAATGATGTTCAAGTTTAGTGTCATCCTGCAATCCGATCTCGCAATGTATTCAAGAATTAGGATCAGGTCCTCACCAAGTAGTAGTAGTTAATAGATATTATCAATGAAATTTTCTCTCTAAGTTATGATCCCACAATGTGTTCAGGAATCAGGATCAGGCCTTCGCCAAGTCACGGTACTTAATGATATTTCAAAGGTTAGGTATCAATCCGATACCCGATCCTGATGGGAATGCGGGGACCAGAATCGGACATGGAGTGGTACCTTGTGAAAAACCCTTTTAACATCTTACTATGACTATCTGATACCTAATCCCAATGGAACATCGGGCGTTGGGATTAGGGTAAGTGAAGGAACCTAGACTTAGCCAGCGGTAAAACCCTAAGTGCAATTTTGATTCCTGACTCCAAAATACATGTGGGAATCGAGAATAACACAACAATAAACGAAGGAATAAATATATGTAACAATATCCTGAAATCGTGCCTTTGAGATCAGGTTTTTTTTGGGATCAATATTTTGATTAAAACGGTTGAAAATTCTAATTCATCAATTCAAATGTAGTTTCTACTTAGTGATATGACAAAACCCTAGAGAGCTAGGGCACGACGGGACGGAAAATCCCATGAGCAGAAAACCAAAACAAAAGTGCGAGGGAAAACCCAAAATGCACAAAACATAAAACAAACGAAACAAGGGCAACCCCAAAAGAGAAAACAAGAAAGAACAAACGAACAAGCAAAGAAAATAAGAAATAAAAAAGAGAACGGGAAACAATGAGCAACAACAAACACCAACAAACCAAGAACAAATAAAAATGCAAGGCAACAAAAACCCCTTCCTCCAAATGCAACCAAGAATTCTGACAGCATGACGAAAAATCCAATCACCTCCTCAAACCCTATCTCTCAGCGTCTCTCGGGTTTACTTCATCAAACTATACAAGGAAAAATGGACGAAAATCTAGGAGCGACAAAATAAAAACTAGTTTGCGTGTGTGAATGGTTAGACATTAAATGCGGGTAAGTCAGGCGTCAGGATCGAGGAAGAAGTCATAAATGTGGGTCGCAAGAAGGAAGGTAAGTGGAGGTTGGGATTGGGGCACAGAACGACACCAAAATTTTAATAAGTGCAAAGTTCAAGAGAAAGTTTGAAGTCTGAAACTCGACAAACAAATAAGGCAAAGTGGGAATCAAAATAGAGCCGAGAGATGAAACAAGAACTTTAAAAATTTCTCAGTGCATGTCCCGGTCTGAATTCTGATCCTGAACAACACAAAGAGACTTGAAAGTCGAGATCAAGATGGAAACAGGAACAAGAACTTCGAAAAGTTCTTGGTGATGGTTTCGGTCCGATGTTTGATTATGACACAAGAAAAATGCACAAGGGAAAAAGGTGGAAGTCAGGATCGGGATGAAAACAAAAACTTACACCTTGAAGGGTGCAAGGTGATGATTCTGACCCAAAACTCGATTCTGACACATAAAGAAAAAAAAAGGCATAGAGTGGGAATTAGGATCGGAATACGGATAGAAACTTATACTTTGGAAAGTAACAAGTGTCAATGCCGGTCCAAAACCCAACCTGAAAAAAAAAAGGAAACAAGGGCTTAGGATAAAAAGAAACAACTCCTAAGACCTGAACAAGAAGACCAAGGAAAAAAGAAACAAAGGGGGACCCATTTTGACCAAGACAAAAAATGGGGTGGTTATGCAAGGCATAACAATTGGTGACTCAGCTGGGGAAAATGGTTTACCCATTTTCAAGATACTGAAGAATTTAGTTATCCAAAACCTTTGGTTTATGAACATTTTAACTCAAGTATGATCAATTACAACAAACAAGGTTGATCTGGAATCTCAAACATAAATTAGCAATAACAACTTCAAATCTGAGTGTGTGTATTTATGATGCATCTTTTCCCAAAAGATTCTACCTATCCTTGAACAGTTATATTAAAATTCAAGCTACGTGAGTTGTCATTTTTAAATGTTGTGCAATGATATCCTGGGAATTTCTCCACTGCCAGTCAGGTGTCTATAGCCTCGATGGAGATACCTCTAGTTCTCTCAAAGCATTGCTCTACTACTAGCCAGGCATCCATAGCCCCAATAGAAATACTTGAATTACCCTTATCATATTGAGTTTGTCATCATTTATGCTTTCTCTTTTCTTTTCTTTTGAATGGGATTTTCTTAGAGAAATTCTCTTCTTATATTTTCTCAATACTCAGGTGTAATAACCTGAAATCCGGGTTGAGAACTATGGTGGACCTCATGACAGTGTTAAGGACTCTAATTTTTCACCTGAATCATGAATATAGTCACCCTAAGACAAATAGGCCTTAATGAAAATAGATGTTTCTATTTATTATGTGACAGATTCAACCGTGGTTTGTAAGATCACTTACAATGTACCCGTGTGTTCCTAACCTTTTAGACTGTTATTAAAATGGACCTAAAACTTAAGTCTTGAAACAAAAGAGCTCATCAGGCATACTTGAAAATATGTAAATCAATTTCTTTGTCATAGTACCCTTAGTATACTTTGAATAACAACCCCTTCAATCTAAAATGGAGAAAATGAAGGTCCCCAGAAATAAAAGAAAAGAAGAAAAGAAAAACAAACGACAACAATAAAATGAAAAAAAAAGGAAATGCAAACAAACAAACAAATAAACCAGAAATGAGAAAATAACTAATTACATACATACAATTAGATGGATGATCAGACCTTCATGGTTCAAAATAATGTTTGAGAAATTGCCCATTGACAGGCAATGGGACAAGTTCTCTTGTTAAAGTACTTCACCAGAAGGCGTTCTCACCAAGGATTTCGGCAATCTGATATGGACCCAACCAAATTTGGTCAAACTTTTGGTGATCACCTTTCCTCTCCCTGGCTTTGTCCCATAGCAGCACAAGGTCTAATATTCTAAAGGCTTAAATTTTGGCCCTTTTTTCAAACCAGTGTTTGACAACAGCCTGATGTTTGGAAAACTGCTGGAGAGTAGCATCTCTCTATTCTTCCAGATTGAGTAAACTAGTTAGTTGGACCTCTATCTTGTCATTATTAGAGTAAACTCTTGTATGAACTGGGGGACGGGTATCTATAGATGAATAGGGAAGACTAGGTCTTGGCCATAGACTAACTTAAACGATGAGTTTCCTAAGGTGGCTTGAATTCTAGCCCTATCTACCCATAAGGAAAATCTTAGTTGTGTGTGCCAATCCACAGGATTACTTTCTAGTAACTTCTTAATTACCTCTAGTAATTTTTTATTAGTAGACTCCACTACTCCATTCCCCTGTGGATAGTAATTAGAAGAGTATTTCAAATCAATTTTATGCTCATATGCCCATTGAATAAATTTTGTAGAAGAGAAGGCGGGGCCGTTATCACATACCAAGGCGAATAGTACTCCAAACCTAGTAACAACATACTCATTATGGAACTTGATAATGACATCAGTGGTGTTGTTCTTGCAAGGTTGAGCTTCAGTCCAGTGTGTACAATAATCTGCCGCCGTCAAAATAAACATGTGACCTGCAGACGAATTCAGATTAATCACCATGACAAAATCTAATGCCCATTGGGAAAATGGTCTTATCTCGTATACTCGTTGGAGGGGCATCGTCAGATTGCATTCTTGAGATGTTGAATTTTGACATGTATGACATGTCCTAACATGTTGATGAGCATCCCAGAATATGTGGGTCCAATAATAACCTAATCTCAAAATTTGATGTGCCATGGAATCAGCCGAACCGTGCCCAATACCTTGTCTGCCATGAAACTCAACAATGGCATGTTTAGCTTGATGTTGATCAAGGCAGCATAGATAGACACCTTCAAAATTTCTCTTGTACAAGGCTCCTCCTTTGAGCATATAATGGGAACTCTTTAGTATCAATGCTCATCTCTGAGTGGTATTCATTCCATCAGGACATTTATTATTCAAGAGCAAGAAAATGAGATTTGCATAACAAGGATCATCTGTGAATGATTGTACAGTGTACTATTGACAAGTAATCTTGGTTTCAATGTCAGCCATAGCCTTAGACAATCCTTTCCCTTTGACCAACTTCATCGAGTGGATTTCAAGGTTGAATTCTTGCAGAATTGCCATCCACTTTTCTCTCCTTTCTCCCAGTTTTCTCTGCATAAGAAGGGACTTCACTGCATGGTCAAGATCTATGGTGGTGATCTGACTGTAGAGAATGTAGTGCCAGAACTTCTTAATTGCTCGTACCAGTGCAAAGGCCTATTTTTCCAAGGGTGGATATCTAATTTCAGCATTATTGAACAGAGAACTCATAAAAGCTATCCGATTTTCATCCCCTTCACCTTTCTGTTGTGTTAAAATAGTAGCACATGAATCATCAGATGCAAAGGAATAAATGTAAAAAGGCATTAAATAATTAAGACTAGTTAGAATTGGTGCCTCTGAAATAGATTGTTTGATTTGAGAAAAGATAGCCTTAGCCTTGTTACTCTGTATGATCTTTTTGTCTTTCTTCATCATTTCATTAAGGGGTTTGATGATCTCTGCAAATCTGGTTATGAACTTTCTTACAAAATTTATCTTCCCGAAGAAAGACCTCATCTCCTTTTTGCTACCTGGCATGGTCAGTTTTAGAATAGATTCCACTATGTTCAAGTCGATCAAAATCCCTCATTCTAATATTATGTGACCCAATAGTTTCCCTTTGAAACCTCAAACACACATTTCTTCAAGTTGAGGGATACACCATAGCTTATGCACTTTCTAAGGAAATTTGACAAATCTGCAACATGGTCTTCCCTATTCTTGGAAAATATAGTTAGATCATCCATGTAAATGATAATACATTTACCTACCAGGTCCTTAAATGCAACATCTATTACGCGTTGAAAGGTGGCTCCAACGTTAATAAGGCCAAATGGCATCCTCCAATAGGAAAATATCCCCCACTTGGTAGTGAAGGTAGTCTTCATTCTATCTTCATAGTCAACCAGCACTTGATTGTATCCTAAATAGCCATCCAGGAATGACATCATCTACGAACTGTTAACTATTTACAACACCTCGTCAAGAGAAGGTAGCAGGTATTTGTCCTTTTCTAATGCTTTATTGAGGTTTCAGAAGTCGACAAACAACCTGATTTCCCCATTATTTTTACGAACAAGAACCAGATTTTCAACCCAGGTCGAATGCCTTACTAGAATCAATAGCTTTTGTACCTCTTTAAAAATCAAAGGTTCAATCAAGGCATTGACTGGGTGTTCCTTTTGATGGAATGGCTTCGCTTCAAGTTTCAAGGGGATAATGTGCATTATCACTGATGTATCAAAAGTTTTCAAATCTTCATATCCCCAAGCTATTGCTACAATATCTGCTTTCAATACTTTCAAGATTTTGTCTCAAATGTCATTCAGGCAAGTTTTACCAATGAATATATTTTTCTTTGGGCCTGAATTTGCAAGATTATATGATTGGTACTACCCTCCATCACTATCTGTATGCAATATTTCATGGGCTCGAGGATCAAAATCGAAGATCATTTCCAATGCTACCATTCCCTTGGGAATGTTGTTGGTTTTCATATTAGTTATTTCTTCTCTGTCACAGCCTTCTGGATCCTAGTCTCCCTGATCTCTATCAAATTCATTGATGATTTGTCCTTTGAAGACATCTAAACTCACCAAGAAGGCAAGTACATGTTGGTCGTCATCAAAAACCTAGAAATTCTAGACATTGTCAAGGATGGTTGGAATTGACACTAATTCCATGAAGAACCTTTTTAGCTTGGAATCCTCCATAGGTTCCAAGGTACTAGTAGCAACATCAAGTGCATTTGCAATTTGATTGTCTTCTCTAGGGATCAATGCAATACCAAAAGCAGTGAAGTCCTTGGTCAAATTCCATACTATGTTTCTATATGTAGGCAGCCTTTTATTATGACATGTGTATTGGTTGTCAACCTACTTGACTATCACCTCAGAATCTCCCATTACTTTTAGAAATGTCACTTTCTTCTAATGTGCAAACATCAACCCTCTAGCCAGTGCTTCGTACTCTACAACGTTATTAGTATAGTCGAACTGCAACCTGTAAGAAGCAAAGTAGGTTTTCCCTTTCGGGTTTGTTAGTTCTATTCCAACTCCACTCCTAGTTTTGGATTTGGAACCATCAAATTTGAGGGTCCACAGTTGGTCTTGGGTTGGGGTTTCTTTCTTCAGGTTAGCTAAGGGTGGTTGTTTATGAGAAATAAGTGGTAGCTCGGACTGGTTCAAGATATCAAGATCAAGAGATTACTATGAATGATGATCATCAGCTATTTCACAAAGATTTAAAACATGTGCAGAAACTATTTCCTGCACCTCATCTTGATCAGCAATTTTACAGTTGATTTTCTTTTTGAGAAACTCCTCAGGAATTGGAAGGTTAGTAGGAGAAGGTGTGTTGGATAATTTTTGAGGTTTTTCAACCTTATTTCACGGATCATAATGTAGGATCTGAGTCTAATCAGCTAGGGTAAGACTTCCTCTTTGGTATTGTTCATCCTTGTCAGAACAGTCGTGTCCTTAGCTTCAAATGGAAACTAGTTTAGAGATGTTTTGGGACTATGTCTACAGGTCTCTCCTAACTAACAGACGTGATTCAAAATGTCTAAATAAGGTTGACACGTCAGCTCATAATGGTTTTGGTAATGGACCCGACACAGTTTTGAGAGTAACAGACTCCACAAATCAACATCTTCCCCCAAAACTAGCTTATCAAGTGTTGCAATTTTTGGATTAAAACATATCAATTGACTGTGGTCATAGGTTCATTTTGTTTTAAAGGTTGTGATCAGTCAAGATTAAACATCGAAAGGTCATAATTTCTTCCCTCCTATATACTCCTATCTTGGTTTCAAAATAGGCTACTTCGTTAGGGCAGTCGTACTCTATGATCATATGTTTTAGACAGGGTTCGCTTTCAATACTAATCTGAGATGCTACCCCTTTCCATGGAAACCACATGTGTGAGAATCTAGGGAGAGATAACCTCTGATTCTTTTCATCAAGTTCGGGCTTAGCAGCATGTCGTATGTTTTAGGGGTATTAGCAACCTGAATAGCCATATAAATTTGGATCTTTGGGTCTGATCCAATCTACACATGTACATTTTTTAGTTATCCTACCACATTAACCTTAGTTTTATCTAACTGTATTACTTTCTTATGAGTTTGAACTAGGCTTAAACACAACTTTTTGCAAATATTGAAAGGCATAACATTACATGAGGCTCCAGAATCCAAAATGCAATTATGTAAATTCTTCTCGAAGATTCTCATACTCAAAAGGAATGGAGGTTCCCTCGTCTTACCTTTGTATAGGACTATGTTCATGTCAGTAGCTGGAGTCACCTTAGTCTTTCCTTTCAACCGGTCTACCTCTTCCAAAGCCTTCAACACAATGTCGCATTGGGTGGGGCACCACTTCAGAATGTCAAAGAATGATAGAGAGGTCTTTTGTTTCTACATTTTTGAAATGAAATTAAATTCCACATTATCATTCATTTGATATTTAGGAACGAATGCAAAATTACCTCTATTTAGAAACTTAGGTGGGCCCTTTGGTGGAGGAAAACTATTGTCACCATTTTGGTTAGGGGGAACCATGGTTTTGGGAAGGGAAGATGTGGTAAATGACCCCTTGTTCTGATTTCTCATAAAATGGCCTCCCTTGGTTTAGAAAGCCTGAGTGTCATATGTATTAGTTTTTGGTTTGTTTTCCTCTTGCCTAGGGAAGGGATATCCCTTGTCATAGGTCTCAAAATTCATGGTTGTATCCACAGAACCTTCCTTTGTTGGGAGTACCCTGCAGTGGTTGGGAATTAGCTTGTGCAATATTAACCACTTTTTCCATCTCTGGACAATTAACTTCAAAATGTGTGGTAGTGTCATACAACCTACACTAGTTAGTCATGAAGTTCAGATTTGCAACGTTTGCAATGTGTGGTTTATCTTCATTGGCTTGATAGTTATGGGGAACTCCCCCATTGTTTGGTCAAGTATTCCACTGTCTATTGTTATTGGGTCTCTAGTTATATCCCCAAATCTAGTTTTGATAGTTTTGGTTGGGGAAGTTTTGATTTTGAAAGTTTCTTTGATTCTGGTTGGTATTCTAGTTGGAGTAGTTATTTTGGTTGGAGTACCCTCCTTGATTCTAATAATTCTAATTTTGATTTTGGTTTTGAGGAGGGTTAAACTTGAATTGTGCCATCTCATTGGTAACTTGGGATAAATTTTTCTTTAGAGTTTCTAACTTTGTTGTCAAATGAGCAGTACACTCACTTTCTATAGTAGTTACAGCTGGTAGGTGAGTCATGTGGTCAAACCCTCCAGCATGATTATGGGAATTCTGAGTTTTTTGGGAGGAATCTAAAGTCCCACCGTTAACCCATGGTTGTGGGGGTGGAGGTTTTAACTCAACCAAAGGCACATAAGCAGAGTGGGACATTCCTGGGACTGTATTGAACGAAGGGGTCGAATTAGACATCTGAGGATATCCTAACAGAGGGAAAAACCCTCCTAAACCACCTGATTGTGAGCTCATCTTCTGTTGTTGTTTGATGGCCAAGTGATACACCTTAGATAGGGAATCAATGTCTGGCATAAGGTAGGTTCTTTACAGAAATAAGCCGATTAGTGGGTCTATGGCCTTTAGGTACGCGTGGATGGCAATATTCTCAATGACCAAATAGGGTTCTTGTAACTTCCTATACATCCTTTGGAATTGTGTGTTAAATAGAGGTAGTTATTTGTGTGGTTCCTTCCTAATTATGGAAAATTGGTGGTATAAGATGGCAGGGTCAACATAAACCCAGAATTGGTTAATAAAAGCATCTTCTAAATTTGTCCAAATCAAGATGGATCCGGTAGGCAAGTTCAAATACCAATTGTAGGCCATGTCTCTCAATGAATAGGGGAATAGCATACAATGTCACGATGAGCTATTTGAGCCCAAGTACATGCATATTTGAATGCCTGTATGTGCTCCTTAACACTTCATGACTCTCCATGGGCGTACCTGGGGAAAAATTTCTCTGCATTCTTAGGCATTTCATGTATTCCACCAGGAATAGTTCCCAGTGGTGAAGGATTATTGGCAAAGAATACCATGGGTTAGTTGTTCCAGTTGTGGGATTAACAGAAATATAGGTGGAGTGAGTGGCAATGTTAGCAGTGGCAGGATCAAAACCCTATGGGCCCTAGGTCTAATAGAGGTCTGGAGTTCAACTAATGGTTCTGGATTTGTAGCAAATATGAGAACTCTGTCAAACCTATCTGGTGAAAAGGACCTAACTTGCTCAAGTTTTTTCTTATGGGCCCTTCTTCTAGCACCAATTTTTTTTATGGTCAAAAGTGACACAACAACATTAAAATAGAATATTTCTACTCTATTTCTCCTGAAAAATACAAATGATATAAAACCACCTATCTTCCAAGGTCTTTGTAGTTGGTTCTCAACTATGTTGTTATCATTCAATGGTCCATGCAACCATAATATTCAAGGGGGCCTGCTGGTAAATGAATAAAAACTAGATAGAACAAACTAATTTAACGTTTAGGGGGTTTAAATAAACATAAAAAGATCGATCAATGTTCTAGGACAAAAAAACATGAATATAGATTTCCTTTAATTCATACATGTAATTCTTTATAATGAGCACTTTCCTAATTAAAACCATAGAACAACACAATTTATGAAACAATCCATACCATTGCAGCCATTCACAGTGTAGATTTAGAGCATACAACCATTCGCCATCACTTTTTTATTTAAATTTTCAATAACGAAACACCATAAGCTCATTACCAGAATTAAAAGATGAACAAACATAGAGAAATATCATCCACAGATAATGTAATAAAATGGTTTTAAATTTAGAGTCTTTTATTGATTTCCATCAAATAAGAAACATTTATGCACAGCAAGATGCAATGGCATACGAATAACCATTGTTTATCAACATCATCGTTAAACTAACCAGCTTCTGAAATAAAACTACTTGTATTAAAATAGTAAAAGTATTTGAGTATCTTGCATAAAAGACGTAAAAAAAAATGACAAATGTATCTAGTCTCTCTAGGAAGCCAATTTGAATTCAATTAGCTGACCCTTACAATGAGGAGAGTATTCTAAATTATAGACAAAAATTACCATCAATCTCTCCTATCAAAAATTAAGATCCACAATCTAGGGCCCAGATCCACAATTATAGGGACACCTAGTTAACTCCAAGTCTTTGTCTCTGCTGGAACTATAGATGTTGAAAGGGTATGCCTTGTGTCCATTTAGCCAAAATCTGACTGAGTTCTGACTCTGTCTTAAGCCACCATTTGTTGATAAGTTTTTTTGTTTTCTTCTACATCCTTTTCCTAGAGTTGAAGTGCTTTAGCTTCAGTCATAATCTTGAGATTGGGATAAGGAGGAGGATCAAAAACTAATATGATCATTGTAGGGGTCAAATTAATTAGTACATTACCCTGTGAATCAATTCAGTGCCTCTGAGTAGGATTGTATGTTTGTGCAGCAGCTAGGATGAACTCAAGACATTGCACAACAATGGGAAAAATAGCTACATGAGCTAACCCAGACTCTACAATCCTCTTTTCTCTCAGGGTAGAATCCTCTAAAAAGGTATCCTCGCAAAACTACTCCAAATCAATGTGCCCCATAAGTGTATCAGTGATATTCATGACATCAAAATTGAACTTAAATAGTACTAGGGTCCCTTAGAACTTATACTTCAATGTGAGAGGCACTTGTTCTGGCTTTAACCTCTTGGCCTTTGTTCCCTTTGATGTTCCTTCAATGGGCACTTCCTCCTCTGAGTTAGAAATTTTTTAATTATCCTGCACTACTGACAATTATCAGGCAAAGAAAATACATTTGAAGAGAAATTTAGCACAAGCATTCAAATTATATTAGCATTAATTCAAGATAAAGTCTCATTTAGTAACTTAATTGAGCATCTTCGGGTTTTGAGTTCGGGATAGAACCAAGAACATGACCATTTTAAGTATAAAATTAAACTCTATCGGAAGTTGGGGTTGGGTACTAACTCGACACCTATACCCATAATGATGTTCAAGTTCAGTGTCATCCCATGGTCCGATCCCCCAACGTATTTGAGAATCAAGATCGGGTCCTCACCAAGTAGTGGTAGTTAACAGATACTATCTTTTGATGCCAAAAATTGGCAAGGTAATAGCCTTTATGGGAAACTCAGTTAATGGGGGGACCAATTGTGCTAAACTGAGTGACCTTTGGATTTTTAAGGAAGTTGGCTTCTTCTGTAATTAGGGTTTTGGAAAGGGAAAAGGAAGCAAATATAAAAGATAAAATCTGACTAAGGCGATGCGCCAAGACTTAAATGTAAGTCACGATAAATCTATCTTTTGGATGCAATTTAAGGGCTCATTGAGCAATCTGCTATGTCCCAGAATAAAAAAAATTAAAGATTAAAACTTGAATGATTCATTCAATGACATAAAATGATTCTCATACACATTTACTAAAAATAAGATTCAAAAGACATGGTCTAAATCAGCAAGCTTATATTCAAATCATAGAAGTATTGCAAATAAACAATTCAAAACAATAGTGGCACAGTATAATGTTTCATCAAATAGCATAAGAAAACATAAAGGTCGAACAATGGCACAGTCTAAAATTCTTATACAATAAGCTAAAAGAAATACAAAAGGCCTGGTGTCTTTTCCCTAATTTTTATGTGTCTTTCAAACTCATTTTCAAAAGGAAGAGGCAGTATATATAGCTAAAATCCCACCATCTGATGGGCCAATAATAGAAACTATTTTGTATCTCGAGCAATGATGTCTGCTGCAATTATTTCCTTTAGACATTCCAACAGAAAATATTCAGGCCATTGAACATGGTCGCTTCCCAGCCAGATCAATCCCCTGTGAATGATGGCAATGGTCCCAAGAAAATCTTGTGCAGACAAGTGTCATTCAATCATACAGTCGGTTAAGACATGCAGTAGCTTGGCAGGGCACGCAATTCGCTCTTACCTTCCCTTTGATGAAGTCCCCACAAAAGAGATACATGACGACAGGTCAGGGCCCGCTCGTTAATTCTTCCTCCTGCGATGAAAATCCCCCACGGTGAAGACACCTGGGGAAATCTTTACCATCGATACCATTTGTGGGGTCTGCCAAAAAGTGTAAGTGGATGAAATCTATGTGGCACACGGACGGGTCCCAACTAAAAAGTGAAGGGAAGTAGCCTTGAATATCCTGCAATGTTGACACGTGGAAGCATGGCAGGAGCTAGTAGGAGAGTGAAGGAAGCAATCACTGCGAGGAGCGCCTAGCAGACATGTGGCAACAACAAATGAAACTCTTCAAAAAGGGGCTCGATGATTTTCAAATAATTGAGGCGTGGGCTAGTACTTAGCAAAAACTAAAAACACCCATAGGGAGCTTGAGGAATTTAACATTCATAATTTTTGGTGACTACCAGGGGCATTTCACCTGTGGAACAAGGAACCCAAAAATTTCTCTAGCTTGCAAACTAGAGTCCCATCCATTGGGTGACACAATCAAAGCTTAGAGAGAGCGGCCTATAGAGGCAACCAGTCAGCCTTGGATGGTGTTGATATGTCACGCTGGTTTTCTTATGCTCCGCTCAAATCGATCATCTCTTTATAAGGTAGTGTCGCAAACATACCAGCCCTGGACTCAAGTTGGAAAAGCAGTCATGCAATCTAAGGAGTGACACCTTCAATATCTATTGCAGTAGGGGGTTGGTTGAAGTTCTAGAAAGTGGACGTGTCTTGTTGCTTCTCTTCTATTTTTGCTACAATTTGCTCTGCAGTAGCCACCGATTCATCTACAAGAAATGGGGATAGTAATCTCATCTGAGTTAGCTGGGAGAACTTAGTCTGCATGTTGTTCATGGTCTAGTCCAGCGTAGCAGTGCACTCGCTAGCATGAAGGATAGTCGAGTGGCAGTGGATAAACTTGTTCACTATTTTGGCAGCAACCTTCCTATCCCCTATCCCTGCATTTGCTAAGACCTCATTTGAGACCATATATAGCCTATCCAATAGCTTGTCTACCTCATGAACCCTCTCCACAATGATTTGTGGGAACTGCTCAATTGCCCCATGAACTTCCCTACCTAGATTTGTTGCCTCTGCCATAAATTGGAGCGTTGGTTGAAGTGTCAGGTAGAAGGCCTTAACCTTATCCTAGTATGAAACATATAGTTGTTGAGCCACTAGAAGGAGGTCCAACTGGGTATCAAGGGGTTGGGGAGCATTCTTCAAAAGGGAAATCTCTGTGTCCCCTGATCCAACATCCTGTGTCAATTTTGCGATCCTTTTATTTGCAAACGCAAGTTATTCCGACAAAGTCCTCCATTCGGCGAGCCATTTCTCTTTAGCCTAGTTTTTTTTGTTGATTTTGTTTCAAGGGAAGACTTTGTCTCCTAGAGTTGATTCTCCAATAAGGCCCTTTGGTTCTCAAAATTTTCATCCCTCTGTTGCATTTTTTGCTCAAATTGAGTGCGTTGTCGTTCAAACTCATCACTCTTTTGTTGCATCCCCTACTCCGTCAAAGCCAATTGGTTCTAATATTCTTGGTTCCTCCACTACAACACATTGACCAGGTTGGGGTCAACAGATTGGAACTTTGCAAGTTCTTCTCAGAGTTTTTTCTGCTTTGCCTGTGCTACCTGTGCTTTCTTCGATAAGCACACAATTTCTGCTTCTCTCACTTTTTCCTTCGCCATTAGGACCTCAACCCTATCCTTCACAAGTTTCAGCTCTTCTTCTTTCTTCTTTAGCTAGCAACCATACTTGAGGAATTCAGTGGTTACCACCTGTTGATTTTCTTCCATGAGCTCAACTTTATCCTGCGGTCGAGCTATGCTCAGATCGAGTCCCATTGGGAACATGTTGTAATCATTGGGTTGCATTTCCCCCTATGGTTTGATGATGCTTGGGTACATGGTTGCAAAATGCAGCGATTTCTAAGCTTCATTGAAAATAGTATACACCTTTGGCTCTGTCGGCTTCTTGGAATCCTTGGCCTTTCGCTTCTGGATTCTGAGGGCCTGTGCTTCCTTTGTATTATCACTGTGCCATAAATTGAGTTGGCAATTGAACTAGCCCACCTATGAAAGGTGCACCGAGAGGAAGTGCGAAAGGGAACATGAGGGTAGTGGTTTTGGGTGTTTTCCTCTTCGGAAAATCGACTATAAGTGAGGAGAATGGAGGGACATGCCAAAGCCCAGTTTGTGAACCAACGGAAGGATTCATTAGGTGTTGTGGCGATGGAAAAGTCATGGTGGATCCCAATTTCTGGGTGAACTGAGTTAGGCCCGATATAGTAGTAGCTGGAGGGGTGTTAGTGCAGTCACAGATGCAAGGGGTGAAGTAATAGTAGACATGGACTGGGCAACGGAGAAAGGTGAAAGGGTCCGCGGAGAAGTGAAAACCATTGGCCTCACCTAGGAGAACTAGGAAAAACCTCCTACAACCATTGTAGTAGAAGTGGAAAAGGAAAGGCCAACACTTGTGGTAAGGGGCTCTATGGACACAACAGGAGTAACTAAGGATTGCAAAGTAAGAGAAGAGGGAGTAAAATTTACCTACTAGCTGGATGACTGTGAACCTTGGCTCGGTGTTGGCTCCATGATCATCGCGAGACCTAGGCTTGTTACGGGCTCTTGTGAACCCTTTGCTTCAACTGTATCAATGTGTTGCCTCTTGTTGGGTGGCCAGTACTCCACTTCAACAGTCTCTGACTGTTGCTATTGGGTTGTCTTCGACCTTTTCATGGCCCAGATGCGTGTCTGTGAGGCTCCCAACCATGATATATTGAACCACACATTTGAGAAGATTTTCACCAATCGCTTCATCGCCTTTTCTCCTTACTACACTGAGGATGTTTGTGCTTCTACTTCTCCTTTCCCTTCTCGGTGTGCATTTCAGACTCCTCTGGGTTGACATCTTCATTATTGCTCACATCAGAATTAGTATGCGCGTCGTCCCATAATTTATCGAATCTATGATCTATCTTTATGCTTTGGTAAGGATCATCATAGCATTGAATTTCTTGTCAATAGACCTAGAAATCCTTAATTCTTTCCTCTCTCCAACTCTCTTTCTTTGACAATTCACTACGGAGAGCAGCCTCCATTTGGTACTTTTGATTATACTTTACTAACCAGAGGTAGAATTGAACCCATGGTGACCTACTATCATCGGTGGGAATATAGGCCAGTTCCACTAACAGATTATCACGCTCCTCCATCGGACTCCGCCGCTTTTCCCAATACGATTGGGGGTTGTGGGTTGCCTTTATGAATTTGTTACCCAAGTCATCAAATGGGTTGTAATTCCATTTATCACAGATCATCACTAACTCCAAATGAGCTAGCTTTTCTTCCAACAGCTTGTGCGACTGCTTCTTCGCCATTACCACCCATTTGAAGGTTAGCAGGCATTTGAAAAATCCTCTCTTGCCCTTTCCTCTGCAAAATTTATAATCAATAATGGACATCTACCTAAAAATTTTAAGGGCCAATACCCTGTGTGTGACATACTCTGGGAGTCGGAATGGTTCCTCAATAAATTCATGCATACCAATGAATTTGAAATCCCTCCTGAGGAAACAGCTACATTTAGGAGTGAAGGTCTGCATCCACTCTGTATGGTCGGCAGAAAGTCGATAGATACAACCATTCTTATCAATTTTTTGTAGAATTGGAGTTAAGAAAAATTATGAAAAGGCATAATAGTCATTTGTTGCGAAAAGGAGAGGAATCCATACAAAAAGTGGCTTTTTGGCTCCCTGCTTGGTAAAAAAGGATATCGGAATCATTTTATTGAAGAAGTTGGGGTTCTGGTATAACAACATCTGAGTAAGAAAGGAGGGAAACTTGAACTTGTGTTGCATCTTATACTCCCGTATTTGGCTCATCATTTCTCAATAAATGACTCCTAAAAAGTCATACCAGAACAAAGACTTTTTCCTCTGCAATTGAAAACCCAAACCCAGCAGAAATTCTTGCACCCATTTGTCTTCATCTAAGCCACAAACAAACTCCATCATGGAGAGTGCATCCTGCATATCTTGCTTGAAGGCATTATGCGCAACTGGAATTTTTGGCGGCTCTTTCCAAAATTCCTCAGGCCTCTGCATTTCCACATTATAGAAGTTCAAAGCTTTGTCTCTGCCCTGCCAAAAGATGCACGCATCTTCTAGAGTAAATGTCTCCATTAATCTTGCTTTAGAGTGTTTCACTAGGATACACAGCATGCTCCAGATAGCGTCTCCTCTGATGTTGACTCTCAACGTTCGTCCTTCGATGGTGGTGGTATCTAGGTTGAAGTGTTCAATTGCCTCGTGGATGAGCTTTGGGCAGTAATGCACAGTGGGGACCATATATTGTGGAAGATCATTGAACCATAGCTTATATGCCATTTTCTTTTCATTTTCAGCCTTTTTCATTCTTTCACAAGCTCCTTCCCTAAGAGTCTTAGGGTTCTTCGCGAGGATGGGGTCATGGATATTATCCCATTCCTCCTTTATTTGGCCTTGGTCCCTAGCAGTTTTGGGCTTTTCCAAGGCCCGCGTGTGAAACGATTATGGTTTTTCCATCATTCCAGGCAACGGGTAAGATGTGTCGTCAAAAATATTGACGACTAGTGTTGCTATCATGTCATCATACAAGATTTGGGTTGCCTCTATTTGAGAACTTTCTGCCATTTTCCCTTTGCTGGAGATTTTCGCTCTGCTCAAATTTTATGCAATTTGCTTCGGCTCTGCCTGCACTCTACACTCTTGCTCTAGGTATCATGTTCAAAAATATTTTACAATATTAACTTCTTGCATGCAATACTTAGCTTATTTCTTTTCTTGGGGTAGCCAACAATTCTTGCCTTTTAACATTAAATTCGGCATGTACCGCCAACTCTTTTGCTTGTGCAAAATGAATTACTTGCTATTTTTGAAATGACCATAATTCATAATGATGATTTGGTAATCATGTTGTATGAAATGATTTCCTTGGAACTTGAGTTGGCGATTTGAAGGAAGCTTAGGAGTTCATATGCTTTGGCAATTAATATCCCAAATGGAATAATTAAACCCAAATATGCAATAAGTGCTTGAAAAGATACAAGTCTTGCTTTGAAGTTTGAAAAATGTCTGCAACACAACACCTCAGCACTCGGCCATGTAGACTACCACCGATGACTACCACCAGCTTATGCTAATTAATTAGCTCTTATTAATCTTGCACGCAACAAACCGTACCTAGCAGATGCAACTGGGTAGGAAATTCAAGCAAGCTCTGGTGTGATTTTCAAGTTGGTACTTGATTAACATCATGCTTATGGTATGCACATTACCATGCATATCTTGGCTATTCCTATAAATAGGCACTTAGGAAATGGAAAAATAACACTTAGCATTTGAGCAGAATTAGTAATAGGCAGTTGGTTTGGAATTTAGCATTAGTAGTTGAGTAAGTTTGCATAGAGCTAGACTTAGGAATTTGCAAAGAGCTAGGCACCATGAACACTCCAATTAGGCTAGTTAGCAACAAATCCTAGACTACATTTCTAGGGGAAATCTCAACTAGGCGACTCAAAAGAATGACCAAGAATAAGCATTCACTGGCCATTGTAGCCATGAAGTGGTTTCTAGGGAGGGACTACCTTGAATAAGAAGATAAGTACAGAGTTAATACTGATGTATGTTCTAACTTCGTCGTGTCCATACTTGGCATCCAGGTTCCCAAGCCGTTGATTCTTCACCTGGTGCTTGAAATATTTCCAAAGAAGTACCTAGGCGGCCTTGGAGAGGTGGTGGCAAACGTTGTGTTTGGTGTGGGCCTTCCAATGGAAAGTGACCTTCGAAAGTACATTGAAGAAGATGCAGTAGTACCATGGGTGTCATTTCTGAGCGAGTTTCATATCTAATCACAAGAGGAGCATCGTTAAAGGGTAGCACGTGCCTTACACTTCATGTTTTGCATATACAACATGGTGCCTTTCTTTGACATCGACTGGTACACCGACTTCAGGAACCTAGTGTTCCCTCCACTGGTCACCATTGCTCCTGCGGATGTTGTTGTTGTTCCTATTGATGAAGTAATTCCAGACATTTTTTTCAATGCCTCACTTACCCCTTCCCATGAATATAAAACTTTTATTCTTTAAGAAATCTTCCTTTTGTTAATACATTTTTGTATATACGCCTGAAAAAGGACTTACTACATATATATATGAAGAACCGCAAAATATATATATATACTCTAAAAGTGCGGCCTCAAAGCCATTTTGACAATGTACTTATCGAAGTATATAAATATAATGAAAACACAACTTGTATTATACTTCCTGTCTCCTTTTCCTTTTGATTTTACAATGTGGGTTGTCTTTTTCTTTTCCTGCATATATGTGTTCATTTCAATTCTACATATGGGTGTCATTTTTCTCTACTTCCTAAGTTGCAAATTAGTTCTCTCTGCCCTTTGCAATAATGGGTTTCATTTGTTTCTACTTCTTCGCACCACAAAATTTAATATTGAAAGGCTGGACAACAAACATGAAAGGAAAAATAATAATTACACTACTCACATATTTACACTAGCAGAACAATTACAAAGCTTAATTGAACAACTTTAGGTGGATTCCGTTAATAGGAATCCCCAATGCTTCTTGTTCCATGTTTTCTAATTTGAATGCATTGTGTTGATTGCATTGAATTATTTTGAAAGGGTCTTCCCAAAGGCTATCAAATTTTGTTGGCCTAGCTTTGTAGCCCTTTCATTGAATTTTAGCACTAAATCCCCGCACTTTAGACCTTGGTCCAAAGATTTCTTGTCGAACCATCTCTTAACCACTTGTTGGCAATTAGACATGGCCATCAGGGCCTTTTCCCTTTTTTCTTGCACTTCCAGCAACTCGGCCAACCAAACCTCCATGGCATCATTTTGTTCTACCTCGAGAGATTTGAGCAATTGCAGCACCGAAATCTCCATAGAGATAGGTAATAGCACTTCTTTCCCATATACTAGCTCATATGGTGAAGTCTTGAGGACTTGCTTGGGAGTTATGCAATCTTCCCAGAGTGTTTCCCGGAGGTTCTTATGCCACTCCTTCTAATGATCAGACCTAATCCTTTTGATGAGTTGGACTAATTTTTGTTACTTGACTCGGCCAGGCCATTCCCCTGTGGGTAGTAATTTGATGATGTTTTCAAGAATATTCCATGCATAAGTGCGAATTGGCATACCTTAGAGCCTATAAAATCCTTGTCGTTGTAAAAAATAATGGTTTTGGGCGGGTCGAATCTCAACACCAGTTCTTCAAGAAATCCACTATCTCCGCCTTTGTTGTGTTCTTAAGGGGCATGGCTTCGATCCACCTGGTGAAGTATTTTTTGGCCATTAGAATCCATTTATTTCTAGCATTGGAGGTGGGATTGATCATTTTGATGAAGTCCATGCCTCATTATGTGAAAGGCTCATCAGCCACTATCAAATTGAGAGGCATCGCAAAAAAATTTCTTCTTCCTGCAAAGAATTGGCATTCCTTGTAGGCTTTTACCAAGGAGTATGAGTCATTGAATAACGTAGGCTAGAAGTACCCAGCGCACATGATTTTGATGGTTGTAGTCTTTGCAAAGAAGTGTTTTCCCACAGGACTGTTGTGGAAAGTGTCAAGGATTCTCTTTACTTGTTCTATGGTGACACACTGCAATAGAACGTCGTTGAAGTTCCTTTTGAAAAGTACCCCTTCGATGAGCGCATACCCATCGTTTTGTAGTTAGTATAATCTTCTCTTATGAGAAGGAAGGCTCATTAGGTATTTTCCTATGTGCATAAACCTTACTCTGTTCACCAGCCAGCAGCCTTCAGATTCAGAATCATTCGTTAGAACTAGCTCTAATTTCTCTTCTTCCGTTTCCATTTCTTCATCGTATGCTATATATTTTCACAACCCTCTTCCTCATATGGTCTTTGTAGGCTTGACCTCAATGTCGTATTCAAGGATATTGGTGATCCAATTGGCCCTCTTTTCGGTGATTTCTCATTCCATGATGTACTCACACACACTGGAATGTGCAACATAAATAATCACCTTGTTGCAATATATTAGGTGTTGAAACTTCTTGAGTCCCTTAACAATAGTAAACACTTGCCTCTCAAAGAAGTTGTAGTTCGTATCATATTTCTTTAGGGTTTGGGAGTGAAATTCTATCAGATGTTCTCCCTTTCCTTCATCGTCCTTTTGAGTTAAGACAGTAATGATGCTTGACTCGCTACGGAATACATACATTATGAAGTCCTTCAATAGGTCCAGATTGACAAGCATAGGATTTGAAGAAATATCATCCTTAACCTTCTCGAAGGCTTCTCTAGCTTCTTTAGTTCATTTGAATAATTGATTTTTTTCAGCATCAAGGTGATTGGTCTAATTATCCTTGCAAATTTTGAAATGAATTTTCTTACAAAGTTCACTTTCCCCAGAAAAGATTGGAATTCTTTCTTGTTGACTAGTAGAGGAAGCTCTTTGATTGATTTCACCCGTTCGGGATCAATTGCAATTCCTTCTTTGGACACTACATGTCCTAATAGCTTGCATTGTGGTACTCCGAAGACGCATTTTTTCGGGTTCAGGGATACCCCGAACTCTTGGTATTTTTTGAAAACCATCTCAAGGTGATCGAAGTGATCATCCTTATGTTTGGAGAAAACAATCAAATCGTCCAAGTAGATTAGGATAATCTTGTTAATCAATTCACTGAAAGCGATATCCATTGCCCATTGGAAAGTTGCCCCCGCATTTAAGAGGTCGAAAGGAATTTTAGCATATTTCAATGTTCCCCATTTGGTAGTGAATGTTGTTTTGTGTCGGTCCTCCTCTTTGACCCAGATCTAATTGTACCCAAAAAACCATCCAGTAGAGAAAACATTTTGAACCCTGCCACTGTTTGCAAGATTGACTCCATGGAAGGCAACGGGTAGTGATCCTTTAGGGATGCTCTATTCAGGTCCTCAAAGTTAACACATAGGCAGATATCTTTGTTCTTCTTTCAGACCAAGACCAAGTTGGATACCCATGTGTTGTGCTTGATCAAGAAGATGATCTAAGACTAAATTAGCTTGGTTAGCTCTTGCGCCATCAAGGCTTCAATCTTCGAATTTATTGGCCTCTGTTTTTGGCAGACTGGTTTTGCACCTTCCATAAACTCTATTGTATGTTGGATGATATCGGGATTGTATCCCTTAAGGTCATCATATGACCAGGCCACTACTCCTTCATACTTCTCACAGAAGTTAATGAGTCTCTCTTTATCATGATGTGGGACATCCTTCCTGACCTTGAGTTTTCTTCCATGTCTAACCTGCAAATCTGCATAATCACTTTTTTCTGCTACAAACTTCCTTATAACATTTCTCGCATCGTCACAATCGAACAGGTTTTCGAGAGTGACTAGCCCCTTTGAAAGCTTGTTAGACCTCAACTAAATGATCTGTCTGTCATAGGCCTCGACAATCTTCGGTTGGAGTTGATCGAAAAAACTCACTCGACTGTTAGATGAATGAGGTGATATGCTCATTGTTTTCAAACACTTGCTAGCTCTGATCATTATCTGGAATCGTCGATCAGACTATCACTCGTACAGAGTGTTTTTTGTGAATTAGGTCAGAGACATGGTCAAACTGAGATCTAATTGTGGTCATGCGGTCCGCATCACTATTTTCTTCTTGAGGCATTGTCTCGATGTTGAAGGCTTCAAAACCTTCGATCAAGTCCCAGACTATATGTCTATAGGATCGCATGCGAACATTCTTTGTAGCAGAGACCCCTTGGACTTGGTTAACCACTAGTTTGGAATGTTCCAACACCATTATTTTCTTAATTCCCATCCACTATGCCAAGCTTAGACCTTGCACTAGACCTTCATACTCAACTTCATTGTTCAAACAAATGAACTAGAAACGAAAATACCTCAGTGTCTTTTCATTGTGTGTGGATGTCAAACATATCCCAGCTCCTATGCCAACTTTACATCTTGCTCCATCAAATTGCAGTGTCCATAGTTCTGAGGCTTGATCACTTTCAGGTTCCTTCATGACCTTTGGAATCTCTTGCTCTTCATCATAGATGACATAAGTCCCCAAACTGGTAGCATGATATTTTTTGAAAGGATCAGTGTCTATGTATTTACTCAAGAGGACTTCCTCTGAATCGGTCTGATCTTCGGTCACTTTTTCATCCTCCAGTAACGCGGTGCAATATGTCTCCTCTCTAGTGAAAGACATATGAGCGGCTTCGAAGTTGATCATGGATTCATCGGCCACATGTTCCAAATACAGAGCTTTAGACACTATTTTCATTTTAGCTCCATGCTTGGTCCTAAGGATCAAGTGCGACCAATCCAAAGATAGATATCCACCTATCTTTGAATTGAATTCCCAGGATAGGTAGAGGCCAAACATGGGAGGAACATCTATGATCACAGTATCTTGTGGAACTGTGATGCTAGGGCAGGAGAATAGGGTCAAGGGAAGGTCTTTGATGACACCTATAGTCTCAACCTTATTCCCATCGAGTTGTATAACCCCTCTTTTTAAAGGTTCATAGTTGATTCCTAGGGCTTTAGCTATCTATTTGAGCATGATTGTGGTGCTAGCATCAGAGTTAATCATGGCGTTGTGTAATAATTTCTTTCCCACAATAAGAGTTAGGAAGAATGGTTTCGGCTTTTTCTTATCTCTAACCTCGGCAAAGGCTTCCTTTGTGCTATTTGTGAGAACTTTGGCAAGAGGTAGTAAGTCAACAACCTTTCCTTTGAGAAATTTCTCTGTCAGTTCAATGATCAGATCCTTTGGAGAGCCTTATGTAGCAATGTCTTCTGCTCTAGAATAGCTAAGATATCCCACAAGGACACATTAGCAAACAATTTCTTTAATTGTTCCACCACATTAAATGGTGGCGGATTTGGAAGCTTCTGCTCCTTAGCTTTGGTTATGACAATTTCCCTTTGTGGCAGACATTTTTGTGTAGCTACAGAGGTACTACGTGTTTGGTCAAAAGCACTTTTGGGCTACGGACTGATTAGCTGTGATGTGACTAATTCTCCCATGAATCTCCTCTTTGAGCGAGTGTTATAATCGGACTGCACTTGTGGAGTTTTTGATGTGGATGCATCATTAGAAAATACCACCTCTTCTTCTTCCATCCATGAGAAGAGCGCATGATCAGGAGCAATATTTGTTTCTTTCTCCAGGGACATCCCTTGCATTTACGCGATGAGCACTACATTTTCCATTTGTGGAGAGGCATATACATAACCTCCATGGTCTGACGTTGCACCTTGGCTATGTTGTTCCACCACCTTTTGTTATAGATTGTCACACAGGAAGTTTTGGGGCATATGTGTGTTGCCACAAGGGAAGCACCAGGGGTTGATATCATCGACTAAGTTGTTCTTCCCCACCGTCAGTTCTTTATTTGAGCTTGGGCTAACACCTTGCAATAGAGTAGGCACTGGTACAATTTGATTAGTCTTTTGCGCCTGCGGATTTGTGCACGAGCCTTCTTGGAACTGGTTCTACTGGTAAGAGGACCTTCTGCCTTGAAAATTTTGATAGGTTGGCTTTGGAGGTGTTGACTAGTTTCGCTTGATGACAATTATTTCATTGGTGATAGTTTGCAACATTTCATTGACGTAACTCATTTCATCTTTTGAAGATCTGAATGTAGAAGTGGCATTCTATGGTGCACCCAGATACATATACATGGATTGAGGAGGTGCGGGCGCACTGGTAGACAACATCTCCTAGGCGGGAACTGATATTTCAAGAAATATAGGCATGATAGGTCGAGGCAGTAACTTCCTAGCATCTATTAGATTATTCTCCATTTTAACTATGATCTTGTATGCATCTAGTAGAGTGGTTCCGTCGAGAGACTGGATCATCATCGAGATGTCAGCATTGATGGATTTCAAGTAGAACATGAATGCCAACTCGGTCGGCAGGTGAATAGCAATCTGAATTCTCTGCCAAGTTATATGAAACTGGGCATTGAAGTCAATCATGGCTTCATATGGGGCCCACTTTATGATTTCTAGCTAATGATATTATGAAGACTTGTCTCCATCATTTGAGAATCTTTCATAGAAAGGATCTTTGAGCTAGTCCCAAGTATCGATAGTATTAGCCTGCAAAGTGCGGTACCAATCTAGCACTTTTCCCCTGAAAGAGGTTGCATGGCGGGAAGCTGGTAGGAGAGTGAAGGAAGCAATCACTACAAGGAGTTCCTGGAGAACACATGGCAACAACGGATGAAACTCTTCAAAAAGGGGCTCGATGATGTTCAAATAATTGAGGTGTAGTCTGGTACTTAGCAAAAACAAAAAACACCCATAGGGAGCTCGAGGAATTTAACATTCACACTATCAATGAAAGTTTCTCTCTGATTTTCAATCTTGCAATGTGTTCAGGAAACAAGATCGGGCCTTCGCCAAGTCACGGTACTTAATGATATTTCAAAGGTTAGGTGTCGACCCAATACCCGATCCTGATGGGAATGCGAGGACCGGAATTGGAACATGGAGTGGTACCTTGTGAAAAACCCTTTTAACATCTTATAGTGATGATCTAATACTCGATCCCAATGGAACATTGGGATTCGGGATTGGGGTAAGTGAAGGAACCTAGACTCAGCCAGCGGTAAAAACCCTAAGTGCATTTTTTATTCCCAACTCTGAAATACATGCAAGAATCGAGAATAACACAACAACAATAAACGAAGGCATAAATTCAAACATAGTTTCGACTCGGTGGTACGGAAAAACCCTAGAGAGCTAGGGCACGACAGGATGGAAAATACCGCAAGCAAAAAACAAAAATAAAAGTGTAAGGGAAAACCCCAAATGCACAAAATTCAAAACAAATGAAACAAGGGCAACCCAAAAGAACAAACAAGCAAAGAAAACAAGAAATGAAAAAGAGAACGGGAAACAATGAGCAACAACAAACACCAACAAACCAAGAACAAAGAAAAATGCAGGGTGGCAAAAACCCCTACCTCCAAATGCAACCAAGAATTTTGATAGCACAACGACAAATACAATCACCTCCGCAAACCCTATCTCTCGACATCACTCGGGTTCACTTCATCAAACTGTACAAGGTGGAATGGACAGAAATCGAGGAGTGGCGGAATAAAAACTAGTTCGCGTGTGCGAACGGTTAAACATTAAATGCGGGTAAGTCGAGCCTCGGGATCGAGGCAGAATTCATAAATGCATGTCACAAGAAGGAAGGTAAGTGGGGGTCAGGATCAGGGCACGGAATGACACCAAACTTTCAATAAGTGCAAAGTTCAAATGAAATTCTGAAGTCCAAAACTTGACAAACAATCAAGGCAAAGCAGGAATCAAAATCAGGTCGAGAGATGAAACAAGAACTTTGAAAAGTTTTTAGTGCAATTCATGGTCGGAAGTCTGACCCCAAACAACACAAAGAGAGTTGGAAGTCAGGATTGAGATGGAAAAGGAACAATAACTTTGAAAAGTTCTTGGTGATGGTTCTAGTCTGATGTCTGATTCCGACACAAGCAAAACGTGCAAGGGAAAAAAGCAGAAGTTGGGATCGAGATGAAAATAGAAACTTACACCTTGAAGGGTGCAAGGTAATGGTTCAGACCCAAAACCCAATTCTGACACACAAAGAAAAAGACAAGGCACAGAGTGGGGATCGAGATCGAAACACAGACAAAAACTTATACTTTGGAAAGTAACAAGTGTCAATGCCAGTCTGAAACCTGAACCCAAAAAACAAAGGAAACAAGGGCTTAGGAGAAAAAGAAACAACTCCTAAGACCCGAACAAGAAGATCAAGGACAAAAGAAATAAAGGGGGGCCCATTTTGACCAATACAAAAATGGGGTGGTTATGCAAGGCATAACACGTGGGAATGTTTTGGTGCCGACCTAATTTGAACTTGCATGGTTGAGGTGCATAGTCAACCTTGTGAATTGTTTTCAAGGTTGAAAATGGTATATATGAGTGTTGTGTGTGATATGAAGTGTTGAGATGTGAAGTGTGAAAGTGTGAAATGCAGTGTGAGCTTTAATTCTTAAGACTATTGGAAGTAGTGAGCAAAAGGTGTCCACATTCTACAAAGAGAGTGTAAATGTTCTAGTGAAGCAATGGTGGAAATTTTATATTTCTCTTAGATGGATTTCTCATTGTAAAAATATTATTTCTTCTTCTCTCTAATCTAGTAGTGAGTCATTGGTAGTGATCCCTTCTTTTCTCTTTGGGTAGTTAGCTCTCCAGTAGTGAGCCTATTGTATTTGATGTTGCAATTACTTTATATTGTGAGCTAATCCTCATCGTGGTTTTTCCCTTATTGGTTTTTCCACGTAAATTTGGTGTTCTTATGTGTTTGGATGTGTTTTCATTACTATTTCTCATGTTTACATTTTTCTAATGCATGATAAGGGATTAATGGTTGTTGAGGGTTTAAGGACTAATGCAAATATGAATGTTAATGAGGGTTTTGATGTTTTAATGTACAACTGATTCATACCCCATTCTCAGTTGTCTTGTGCATTCAACAATTTTTGTCTCTAGAATAAATTTGCTACTAATCAAAAAATCATCATTTTTAAGACTTTTTATGCCAATGAAAATATTAGTTTTATGATATATAAAGCTTTCAGTTCTAATAACAAAAATAATAAATATAAACTAATAGAAAATCCAAAATTAACTATTGAAATCTAGAAGTTTCACACTATAAAATATTAATTGATGTAATGTTTGAAAAGTGTTGATAAAAACTCTTAAAGAACTGAAACAAAATGTAGCAAAGTAAACTAAAATATATATTTATAGCATTAAAAAGAACTGAAAAAATTAGTTTTATGATATATAAAGCTTTCAGTTCTAATAACAAAAATAATAAATATAAACTAATAGAAAATCCAAAATTAACTATTGAAATCTAGAAGTTTCACACTATAAAATATTAATTGATGTAATGTTTGAAAAATGTTGATAAAAACTCTTAAAGAACTGAAACAAAATGTAGCAAAGTAAACTAAAAAATATATTTATTGAAAATAGAAGGGATGGTACATAGGAGAGAAGAAAAATTTCATGCACAGATATGGAACACACATAAGGATAAAAGTTTTTTAAAATCACTATAGACATACACTTGACTAGTAGATTCAACCTTTCAGATTGTAAAGGAGAAAAACCCACATAAAATGCCACCTATTTAGTTCATGACTACCAAATCCTACTAAACAACGAGATGAAAGATACCAACTCAACTATCAAATTCATTTTATAGTGCGAGATTTTATTTTATCATATACTTTTACTTTTGTTGGTGTTTTGTATGATGATTTTCTATTTACATATCACTAGCAAAAGGTACATGAACGTTGGCATAGATGTATGAAGGTGGGGCATATGGTCACCATATTCACATGACCTATTTCTCCTGTCACTCTCCATGCAACCTTCTCTCTTATTGAATCTTCCAATGCAAACAGTAATTACAAGCAATCTATTAATTTATCTTAATTTTTTTGTTATTTAAATTCTCCATCACAACAATTATAAAATGTGTTTACAACCATACTCTATACATAGATCATAAAATTGGTAACTCAAAACAAAAAGTAGCAAAAATTAAATTAAATCATGAAATGCTTGAGCACATAAATCATAAATTCTCTCCTAATCAAACCCATTACATGAGCCTATAAAAACATAATAAAAGCATGAACATTCCAAATAGAACCCATTAAGTGGATTTGTAAAAAGAAGAGCACAAAAAAAATAGTACAATTTTTTTTAATAGTACAATTTTTTTTAATATTATTCAAAGAACTTGACTCTTAGTCACAACATAAACAAGATGCATACATTTTTTTCTTGAAAGCCTTAAATATATTCCTATATGTGTGACCATTGTACCCCCTTCTGGTGCAAATGTTGGTTCCTAGTAGTTGGAAGAAGGATCGACATTAATGGTGAGTAGGTGGAGGAGAAACATGTCATTCTCATTTAGCACCTGCAACTTCAATAAATACTAAACATTCCCCCCTTTGAAATTATTGGGCTTCATTAGGACATTAGCACCTTTAAAACATTTTCCCTTTACTTTATCAGGTTGTTGGATGAATCGGGAATTAATACTCTCACACCTCCAATATATATTAAGATTCCCTCTTAGATTATTAGGCTCTCAAGGATTTTTTGACTTTACATCATATATCAAACTGGGAGGGGAGCATATCCCTCTTTGAAACATTGATATATACTATCTCCTCTTTCATTTTTACTTTTCACACTTTCAAGGAAATGAAGAACCTATAAACCATGTTGGTGAATCTACAAGTTTGAAAACTTGTGAAGTTATTGAAAATAAGGACCTTGCAACTTTCTTTGTTTTATTATTTAATATTTCTCACTTTTATTTATGTGGTGAACCATCTTTCACTTTTACAAAGTTTGTGAACTTGCGAACTTTGTGACATCACAAACTTGGAAATCTTAACTCCTTCCTTTCATTGCAATTTCATAGGGTTCACAAACTTGAAAACCTTTCAAGATTTATAACCTAAGTGACATTTTCCAAGTCCGTGAACCATTGAACTTAGTGATATTGATTTATTCCATTGTTTGGGCTTTAGGATATTGAGGGTGAAAGAAAATGAGGACGGGAAAATTTGAAAGTTTGCAATATGTAATATAAATGAGATCAATAAAATTTCAAACTTTTGGGGTTTAGTGGAAAGTGATACCTAATTAAGGGTAAGGCTAGAAGTTTAATCCTAAAATACTTAGAGAATTTTGGAAGATAATGGATAAAAAATTGAGTGAAGATGATTGGGAATATGTCTAAGTGAATGGATGGATGAGGAGGTCAAAAATTTTGAAAAAGGGAGGAAAGGACTTAAACTCTTAGTGGGAATTTTAGAATTTAGAGCTCAAGAAGGAAAAGGGAATGTTATAAGGGGATGGAAAACTCCAATACTCTGACAAAATGACATAAAAATTTAGCAATGACTTATGTGGATCATTGGGATTAGCTGGGAGGGCATACAGGTATGGATAATCTCGAACCTTAAAAAATCTAACATACAAAATACTAAGTAAAGCACTAGAGAAATTCTAGCCATAAAAAATTTCACAAGTCATTGCACCTTTTGACACTAAATGAACCCATTTACAAATTCTTAGATTGGTCATTGACAAGGGTGGATAAGGTCAAATATACACCATGAAAGCAGAAAAAAATAGAGATGAGAGACAACAAATTGGGATGCCAACACTTACCTTGAAAATTTGTAGGAGCATAGACATTCACAAGGAGAATGAATTTTCTCGATTTAAAGTAGGATCCTTAATCCTTTTTCATTACCAATGATGACTATTTACTATTTTTGTGGTGTTCATCGATGACATAAGTGTTATTTATCCCATGTCTATCCTATATACAATGTGTTACTTTTTGCATACATGATTTGTTACAAGAATATTATTTTACCATGAAGGAAATACTAGGGACATCTTATCACCCATTATTTTATGTGCTTACATTATTATTTGATATTCAACACTTTCTTGTAACACTATGCTTATTCATGGAAATTATTACATGCCTTTACAGGCTATACATACATGATTATATTTGATTTGACTGTCATATTGTTTTATCATCATTATTATCACTATCGTGTATTATTTTTCGTATCCTCCAATTCCTCGTATTCATTATATGTAACTAATTGAGGGGGTATATATTATTAATATTTTTTTTAAAGATTTTAGATAATGAATTGTGCTAGATTTAAAGATCCATCAACATAGAAAAAATGTGTTTGATTGCATTACCAATATCACATAGAGTTTTAGCACATCACGCACCCATATTGCTTGAGAATTTATCACATTGCTATATATTGTGTGGAGTTTGATCACATTATTGTACGACATAAATTCTTATTGCAATTCTACATCACATAATTTTTTCATGGGACTCTCTTAAAATGTAAAATTTTCTTATCCTTTTTTCTTCTCATTTTTTATAGATAATTGGATCACCTTGTAGTTTATGTTTATTTTGATCATGTGGTATATGTTTTTGATGAGGAAAAGCAGGTTTTGATGGGACCCAAAACCCATTACAGACTAGTTTTGAAGGGACTAGAAACCCCATCCAAGCAAAACATGTTGCACCAAAGATAAACCAAATACCATAAGCAACCCATCAGCAGCAACACTAAGAATAAAACTAGAAAGCACATGTTGCACAAAGGTTTTACAAGGACCTTGAACCCACAAAATAGCTAAAACTGGGACCTTAAACCCTTAACCAGGTTTTTCAGGGACCTTGACCCCATAACAAGTTTTGAAGGGACCATGAACCCTTTACAATTAGGTTTTGGCAAGGACCTCAAACCCAAATAAAAGAGGAAGCAAAGAAGAGCCCCTACCTTTAACTAGTACCAAACACCTTGCAACACCAACTCATACTCCACCTCTACAAGAGAGAGATCCCCTCTATAGGAGAGGACAAAGCAAGAACTAGCACTATTAAAGACACCACTCTTCTGCACACACCAGCTCCACCTCAATAGGAGCCAACAATAGAGCAGAGCACTTTCCACCACCACTAAAACAACTAGCTCCACCTCAATAGGAGAGGGCTCTGCCTCAATGGGAGCAATCTTCACCTCTCTAGAAGACAACACCTGTAGAAACTAGTAGAAAGCCACCACTCTAATATCATAGGAAAACACTTCATCCTTTGACTGCAAGAGAGATAGAAACTAGAAAAAGTACATCCTGCAAACCTTATCCACAAGCCAACACCACTGAGCATACCAGAGTGTCAAGATAACCAGCTCAGACCACGAACAAAGAAAAACAAAACCCCCTTTGAAGAATTGAAGCTTGAAAGCACGAAAGGGGGACCAACCAAAAATAATAAGCACCAAAACCTCTTGGGACTCAACCTAGATAAACTAGAAAATACCAAGCCTCACCCACGGGCTAAAAGGCTTCAGCATTAGGAACACAACCGAACCAAACTGCACCAACACCACCAAAAGAATAAGGATCTCCACTTCAAGAAAGGAAGTAGAGACATCCTTCAAATCCATTAAAACTTGGGTCATGAAATAGATCTTTGTATACAGCCCAGTCAAGAGGAAAAACACAGAGAACAAAAGAAAGTCCTCCAAAATAGACACCCATAAAGGGCTCCAAACCACCCAAATTCCAAGGGGACTACCTCTGCCCACCAGATACAAAAGAAGCACCAACCATAGAGTAGATGAGACCAACCACCAAGAGCCACTGCAGCCAAATGGGAACCCCAGAAAGCATGCACAGAGGCCCAAAGGGACCAAAGAAAGAGAAGAAGTCACTCTCCCAAAAGACTGCATAAAAACCAAAACGAGGGCATCACAAGTAATGACACCCTCACAGCAAGGAAAGGACTTGGAAGCTAAGAAAACCCATCTGACCCCACCAACGCTACCACAACGTCAAGCACAACGAACCAAGCTTCAACATCATCGGATTCATAAGCTCCAACAACTTGTAACAAAAGCAGGACATCGAACAGAGGCTGCCACCACCAGACTCTCGCAGCAAGAGAGCCAAGACACAACGAGAAAAGAGCTCATGGAAAGAAGAATTAAAGAATGATGTGGTATATGTTACTCATTGCACGCCACATACTTTTATGTTTTAAAATTTTTGATGGAGTGCTCATGGAAAGAAGAATTAAAGAATGATATTTTACTTTATATGCATTAATATCCCTTTACATGTGTCTTAATTTTAATTTTCATGTTGGTTGATAATGTCCATATACTTTGAAACTTTTATGCCCTTAATCCTAGAGTGTGTATAAGGTTATCGGTAGTCAACTTGGAGGGTATTTCAAGAATACTTTGAAGTTTCTACAATCCAAATCTCAAAGTAATTGAAGCATAAATACTTATCTATTACAAAATTATGGTTTCCAAAATTTTCAGTCATAAGGCTACAAATTAGCTAATTTATGGGAGATATTTTTCAAAAAGTGTGACCTAGGCCCTAGTAAGTTACAGTCAAAATTTTAGAGTATTTGGAACTTATTTGTGTGATTTATTGCAAAATTATTTTTTTCCATCATGATGGGGCCTGTAACAAGAGGCAAATGAATGTTGTCACACCTAGAAGATTGAGGAAATTAATCCTCATGAGGAAATGAACAAGGTTAAGAAAGAAATTTCATAATTGAAGAAGGAGATTATTAAGGAAATTTCATTAATGAAGAAGGATGTGCAGAAAGAGATGACTAAAGAAATTTTGTCAATGAAGAAGGACATGCAAAAGGAGTTGATTGAAGTGATTTCATCAATGAATAGGGATATAAATGGATAAAAATCACTTATTTATGGTATGAAGTATAAGGGTGAGGATTTACATCGTAAGGTGTAAGATAATACTTTTATTGGACATGATTTTTTTGGCTTGACTTAGATCTCAAGAAAGATCAACTCTCAAATAATCCCATGCCTAGGAATTTTATGCCAAAGTTGGATATGATAAAAATTTATGGAAAGGATCCAACCGATTGGCTTTGCCAAATAGAGCAATTATTTGATCTTCACCATGTTCCAAGTCAGCAAAAGTTGGCTATGGCATCAAATTATACTTGGAACCAAACCAATTATTTGGTACCATTGGTTATGTGATGAGAAGATAAAGAAGGGTTGTATGGTCACATGGACAATTTTTCAAGAGGAAATCACCACCCATCAAGGAGATTATTTCATGGATAGCTAAGTTTCTTCCAACTCACTAAATTAAAGAAAATAGGTACAATCAAGGACTATAATCATCAATTTCAAACCTTGTTTCTAAGAGTGGAGAATGTTACAAATGAAATCTTACAGGAATTTTTTTATGAGGTTTAAAGGACCACATAAAATATGAGGTATATTTTTTCCAACCACAATCCTCATCCCAAGCAATATTTATGGCAAGGGAAGTTGAGAAATTTTTTTGGGCCAATAAGCGATCAAGGATTGTAAAAATAAGAGAAAGGAGCTCTCCTACACAGTTGTTGTCTCAGCCTACAAATTTGAATCAACAACAAATTAAGGAGAAGAGAGAAAAAGGGTTATGTTTTAATTGTGATAGAAAATATAGTCATGGTCATAAATGTGTTGAAAATAAATTATTCTACATTGAAGGTCCAAATAAGGAAGAAGAGGAGGACAATGTAATATTATATGGAGGAAATGAGATGGAAGAGGAATTTGAAGATGCTCAAACAATCATTTATTGTCATTCCCTTGTTGTATTTAGTACCCAAAAACTCTTAAAGTTGTGGGTTTCCTAAAGAAAGAGAGAGTAACAGTGTTGATTGACTCAAGAAGCACTTGCAACTTCATTAAAAAGAAGCTAGCTACTTGCCAAAAAAATTTATATACCCTGCTCTAGAATTCAAGGTCCAAATTGCAACTAGGGGTACAATTAGTTTTTCAAGTAAATGTCATAACATTAAATTAACCACCAGGGAATATCAACATGATTTCCCAATGTTTTTATCTCCATGGGTGCAACATATATTGTTTTGGGAGTACAATGGCTTACTACTTTAGAAATAATTGAGATGAACTTGTAGGAACTATTCATGAGATCTCAATCATAAGGAAAGATAGTGGAGCTAAGAGGTTTGTGCATAAAGTCCCCGTAGGTGGTAAAATCTCACCAAATGCAAAAGTTTCTTAAGAAAGGATTTGATGGATTTGTGGCCCAATTATTTTCATTAGAAGCCTATTAATCAAATGCTTCTAACCATATAGATTTACAAGCAATTATAGATCTTCACTCAATGTTTTTTGGAGATATACCTAAAGGACTGCCTCCAAAGAGGGATCATGATCATTCCATACAACTATTTCCAGGAAGTCAACCACCCAACATTAGGCCTTACAAGTACCCATATATGCAAAAAAGAGATTGAAATGATTGTTCAAGAGATGATAGAGGTAGGTATTATCAAGCATAGCCAGAGTGCTTTCTCATCACTTGTGGTGACGATACATAAGAAGGATTAAACTTGGTGCATGTGCCTAGACTACAAAGTGCTCAACATGTACACCATTAAAGATAAGTTTCCTATTCTAGTCATTGATGATTCATCTAGAAAATTGAATGGACCTATGTATTTCACAAAGCTAGATCTTAGATCAAGTTATCACCAAAATTGAATTAAGGAAGAGGATATTACAAGTAAACATTTAGACTCGTGATGGTCATTATGAGTTTATTATGATGCCATTTGGTCTTACTAACACACCATCTATATTTCAAAGTTTGATGAACTCCATCTTTAATAAAATTTTGAGGAAATTTGTCTTAATGTTCTTTGATGATTATTTATTTATATCAAGACATGGGAGGAACATTTACAACATGTAGATCTAGCATTGCAAGTTCTCCAAGATCACAAGTTGTATGTAATCCTTCCAAGTGTGCTTTTAGTCTCAAATAGGTGGAGTACTTGGGTCACATAGTATCACATGAAGGAGTAAAGGTTGATCATAATAAAATTAAGGCTATCACATAAAGACATGTGCCCAAAACTATTAATAAATTGAGGGGTTTCCTTGGACTGATTGGATACTATAGAAGATTTGTGAAGAACTATGGTTGTATAGCAACACCCCTCACAACTCTATTGAAGAAGGATTATTTTCAATATAATTAGTTAATTAATATAATATTTAAGAGATTGAAGGAGGCTATGTGTACTACTCTAATTCTCCTACTTGTTGGTAAACAGATTTGTCACTTGAAATGGTATATGATTCACCTAATGGAAAGTGGCAAAAATGTTCCAACAGTTGGAGAGATTTCTTATGAAATCACAATCTTCCTATTCATTTGAGAGGGGTAGCTCCCTCATATGATCTTATTTTGAATTTTTAAATTTAATTTTAACTAAAATGAAAATAAACCTTGAACAATAAATGTTCAAGTGTTATTATGGGTTTTGTAGGCTTGCTTAAAACTTAAACAAATGCATTATAAAGATTAGAGACTACACATACAAGCTTCATAATGATTTTTTATTTAAAATGATAACACATCCAAATTGAGATACCAAGAATTGAATATGTTTTCAAAAGTAACTCATCAAATATTGACTATTCATTATCATAAATAAGATTAAGGATAACAAAGGTCATCATCAACTTAATGTACAAAAATATTAACGATGACACATAGAAAACACCATGAATGCACTCCAAAAATGCTTTCTATTACATTGTATAGAGTTATACAATTCCAAAAATCCCTTATGCAAATTAGTGAAAATACCAAAAAGTCCCTTTACAATAACATAAGCCTTGTATATATAGGCTTTCCCTTGTAACTAATTCATAACTAAATTATAACTACTAGAGTAACTGCCTTTACAATTTTTAAGAGAAATAAAATAATTTTGTTTAAGTTAGAAATCTCTTGACTTTTGCAAAAAAGAAGGTCCATATTCTAACCTTTTACAAATATGAGATAAAAAGTCACTTTTTACAAAAGATAACATTAAAACATAACAAGTGACTTATAAATTAGAAATTTAATAAGAAAATTGTGATTAAAGTAATTTAAAAACTTCTTTTTTCCCATTTGTACCATATTGGATGCCTTTTGTCAAAGCCCTCTATGCTACAAGTTACCTTTGATGGGAAGATTTCACTTTGAATATCCTAAATAGCTCGACAGCTTGGGCCATGATCTTATTTCTAGGAACGATCACATTGCTAATTCTTAGTTTCCAAGTATCATGAATCTTTTGAATATCTTCTAAACTATGGAAATAACTAGTTGCATGACTATTACACATATCAAGAGTGACATAAATGTTACTCAACCTTTTCATCTCCTTCACACTAAAAACATATTTATTGAACAATTCTATATTGATCATATTTTCAAATTTGTTCTTGATAGTTTGCACAATCTAGATCATGGATCTCACCTTTTCTAATATATCAATGCTAAGTGATAGGATATCATCTTGAACCTTTGTCTATATTTGCTCTCAAGTCACTAAAATTTTCTCTTGTTCTATCAAAATATGATTGATAGTTCCAAGCTTCCATTCCACACTCTAAAACCACATGTTAGATTTATTCTCTTCAATACTTGAGAAAAATTTCTCAGCAATCAAGATATCAACATCTATCTCCTTCATCTCCTAGAGGTATTTCAAATTCCCTACCACATTGACTCTTTTTCTCTCATATTTCTTAGCTCCTTTACATTTTTTCCTTTTGAAAATTTGTCTTTTCAAAAATTTCTTTAGTTTTCTCAATAAAATATAAAGCTTCCTTATTCATCTGATCCACCTATTTTTTTATTAACTTTCCATATGATTGGTATTTTTGCACACTATAGATAGTGGAAAATTCTATTGGTAAGGTAGATGTAGCCATAATGGACCTAAGGTAAGATGATAAAACTTACACCTATTGTTTAATTTGATCCTTCGTATGCTTCTCTTTCTTTGTCCTTTGAATCAACTTGGCAATGAACACCTAAAAGTTGTGAATATCACCTTCGTGTGTCGAAGGTCCAAGATCTAACTTGGTGATGTTAAAATCACTTTCATAAGCTTCATCCATATTTTTGTCTAAAATGGGTTGAGCTACTACAATGCACATATTCCTAGATGAAGAATCAACTGTCAACATTGATGTAACTTTGGTCTTCCTTGTCTTGGCAGATCTTTGAATTAGGTTGGAAATTGTATCAAATTTTGGGATAATTAGCTCGGAATAACTTATTTTCTTTACTAAAACTTGTTGTAACCATGAAGTATCGAGAGTCTATGAAGATCTTGGAATGTTCATAGCTGATGGATCAAATGATGTAGGTGGATTAGAGACAACTAGGAAAGAAGTATCTTCTAGAATTTCATTGGTAGTCAACAAAGATGGAGGCTCTACTATGGGAGGAGAATGGGATATGTCATGCTAAGGAGATATGATGAGAAAAAAAGGAGAAATAGATAAAACTTGTTCTTCACCACTAGTATAACATTGAGGATACATAGACTCTCTTTCTTTGGTTTCTTCTTGTATAGGGTTCAACATCCTCTCTTTTGTTTTTTGATTTCTTCTTCCTAATTTTAGGATCATCCCCACATATACTTCTAAAATCTTTCTTTTTAGAAGGATCTTCATCATCACCACCTCCTTCCATGCTTTTCTAAGAACTAATGAGTATAATAGAAGCTTGAGAAATGGAAGTGGAAGAGGAATAACTTTCTTGTTTGTCATTTTTCCTCCTTGACAAATTATCTTTGCTCGAAGATCTTATAGTTGTGGCTTTGAAAACTTTCTTCCTTACCCAATTTTTTGATCTCTTGAGAATACGAGCGGTTCTCTCATCAATATACCTAACTTCTTCATCTACTTGAATAATAGTGTAAAGGTTGTATTTTAATATTTTTTAAATATATGAGATCAATAAAATTTGTTTTATCATCTTTAATTCCTTCTACATCCCAACCAAGCTTGAAATCTTTAATATGTTCCAAAGTGAACCTCATCTAGTCTCTCTTTCACACCTCATAATCAGTTTCACTATCTTCCCAAAAATCTTCAATTTCAAGGAAGTGATAAATACCTGACCAAAATCTAGGTTGGCCAATAGGAAATGATATTCTCGCTTTCCTCATTTCTTTGCATCTTTTGTTGACCACCCCAATTTTCTTGTAGAGCTCATTCAATATGAACTTATCATCCACAAACCTAGGCATCTTGTATGGATATCCATCATACCCTCCTACCAAAATATAAACTGTGAGAACTAGATATAATAGCTATGATCATAATTCTTGATAAGAATAGTTGCTTTTGATGATATCTCGAGTCCTATATTTAATTGAAGTGTCCTTATCATTAACATAGTAAATGCATCATTCACTCTTCTAAAATGTTTATTTTGATCCAACTGGAGCTGCGTCTAATAGTTATAAATCTAAGTCGTGTTATCAAGTGTACATTTGGTTTCAAGACCTAGCTAGCCATGTCTTCATATTGTTGATTGCATAGAAGATATAAGATGTCATGTATAAATATTGATTCTCTTCAAAGGAAGTCAACTGATTATGTAGATTATCACTGATAATAACTCCTCAATCAATGAACTGGTTTCCTGCACATATGATAATTATGAACAAGAACATCCATTTTTGAACTCATTTGAATTTTCATTCCCCATCAACCTAAGAAGAAAAACAATCATTTTTGAGACTTCTTCAATGAATATTGAACTATGTAGAACCTTTGGCAATTGAGATTTTCCTCCCTTCGATACATGTAAATAATTCCTAGCCATGGTGTTGAGACATTCATGCTTCCTTTTAGCGAAGTGTGTTTGTGTAATTCCTTTTCCTATACTTGTAAACTAGTCTCTGAGAGGTAATCTAAGAACAATCATGATCAAAACACCATTCAATTTAGCCACTAGCTTATCATCAATAGTCTTGACCTCATTGGTTTCTAGATTATAACATTTCATGCATTCTAAAACTAATTCCAAACATTGAATTGATATCAAAAAGCCAACAACATGAGCTAATCCACTCTCGAATATCCTCTAAGACAATGGTGATCTTTTCCCCTCTTCTATGGTTTTCTAAAAGTCTTGTAAGTTGATGTGACCCAAATTGTATCAATGATCTCAAGAAGCATACTCTCTAGCACTAATATAAACCCATACCCTTGATATTTTTACTTCATGAAATTATGAATAAGGATGATTCCACTTGATCAATTTATCTACAAAGAATCTTTATATTTACGAACACCATGCAATTATTTCATTCACAACATGAAATTATGTGAAGTACATCATCAAACCATCAACATGTTCATCTATGATTTCAAATTAAAATGCCTAACTATTCTCCTTATATCATTTGAGAAGTTTTCAAAATCTCCTTAAAAAAAATGCTTTTATTTTAGTGCAAGCAACACAGATTGTTAACAAGGTTTATAAAAATTTGGCTTCACACATGTCAATCGCATCTTCTTAAAAGTTTCTAAACCTTGAAATAAACTTAACATGCGCAAAACTTGTAATCATTGCTTTCCATGAAGTGACATCCCTCCGAACATTTTATGAAGTAGTTTTAGGCATATCTTCTCTATGTTTCATGCTTTGCACGCACGTACAACAGAAAATTTGCAACTATAACATCTGACCGTTTTTCTATAGTGTAGACAGAAAGGATGATGTAAAAAAATGATTATTTTTGTTATATAATTGTCACTACATATACTTGAAAGTTTCTATAGTCTTTTCAACAAAATCATACTATACATACCTGACAATTATTTCATCCCATGAGGTTTCAATTTATATGTGCATATTTTGGATCTCCATATTTTGGATCCATGTATATGGGATTATTTTTAGCTGGAATACTTAATCTTGCATCAAATGATGCTCAGATGAATGTTCATACCTTATTTCAAAGATCCCATAAGAGTTCACGGGCCCGGTTTATACCTCATGCATGTCCATCAGAGTATTTACAATTGTAACATTTTCCAAGAATCCACTTCACTACGCTTTGATGGGTAAAATGATATTCATTTTGAGGCAGTTGTCAAATAGTTCACAATTTTAACAAATGTGTTTTGTGCATATCTTGTAATCATGACATGCCACAAGCCCCACTTTACTTGACTCAGTTCGTAAAACAATTCAAGCACCTGACTGCACCTTCACACTATCTGAAAAATCCTTATTCCAGTGCTCCCACTTTGGTGCATACTTGAGGATGCGACTAATGTTATGGAGATTGGTGCATGTTTGGAGGGATTTATAAAGCCTTTGAAATAAAAACATTTTGTGTATATCCTACGCTCCTTGCATGGCACAAGCTGAGGGGATGGTGTATATTTTGCAATCACGACATGTATGATAAAAAATTTCATACGCCCAGTTTATGCATCCACAGTTTTGCATTTATGAAAGATATTCACATCCTTTCTCAAAGCTCCCATCTTGGTGCAGATTAGAGGATATGGCACCGAACCTTGTGAAAGTTCTAAAGCCTTTTCTTCAAATATGTTTTACATACCTGCGATCACAAAATTCCATGAAGTGGCATCTCCTTTAACTTTGTCAAAAACTTCACGCGCCTAGTCTACTGCTTATTGCATGCATGCTCTATAATCATGGTATTCCATGAAACCACATTTTTCAGATATGTTTGTTAACTAGCCCAGTCAGCTAGTTTAATGCAAATTCTCACACTCCTACATGCATGGTATTACAAACATCTTGCAGGACAATCTAAAATCTTTGCTTGCATGGGTAAATAGAAGATGATGGCATGAGACTTTATACTGGAAGTATGTCCAACTTTCAATGCAATGTTGCAGTTAAAACTTTTGTTAACTCCCAATATAGTGTTGATAAAATTGTTGCAGACAAATGAAAAAGAAATATCAGAAATTTAAATCAGAATTAAGATCATACACAAACACAATGAACGCACAGATTTATAATGGCTTGCCAGAATGGCTACATCCAGTTTCACAAGCAGGGGAATATCTTTATTAGTCTCTATTTTTTCCTGTCATACATTATGTTACAGCTGATCATCTTCAAAATAAGAAACTTTTTAATTACATGGTTCGAAAATAAGAATAAGCCTTCAAGAGGTAAACGAAAGGTCAAGGAAAAAATAAAGGACAAGATGTCTGTTGGGCTTCATATACCCAACAATCTCTCCTTGAAGTCCAACGACTGCTACAACATATCATACATTCCCCTACTTCAATTTTATTGTCACATCTTGACAATGTTGAGAGAAGCTCTATAAAACTCAAACTTCTCCCTTGGTACTACCTTCGTCAATGCATCAACTGAACTCACTTTCGTATCAATTTTCTCCACCTATAGCTTACCCTCTTCAAGTACATGTCGAATAAAATAATATTGAAGTTCTATATGCTTGGTTCTATTATGAAAGGTGGAGTTCTTTGCCAAGTGAATAGCACTATTGCTATCACAAAACAAAGTGAAAGTAGATTGCTTACACCGCAATTCTCCCAATAGTCGTTGTAACCATATCATTTCCTTTGCTCCTTCCGTGAGAGCAATATATTCTACCTTGGTAGACAAGAGTGCAACCACTTGTTGCAACCATGAAACCCAGCTAATTGCAGCCCCGACAAATTTAAATACATAGCCTATTATAGACCTCCATTTGTCCAAGTCTCCGGCCATATCAACATAACCTTGCAGTTGAGTATCTAGGCCTCCAAAACACAAAACATGATCTAAAGTACCTTTCAAATATCGTAATATCCATTGTACTGCCTGCCAATGAGATTTACCGAGGTTGCCCATAAATCTGCTCAAAACTCCCGCTGCATGAGCAATATTTGGACGAGTACAAACAATGGCATACATGAGACTCCCAATAGCCAATGAATAAGGAACACCCTTCATATGTTCTTGATCTTCATGAGTTTTTGGACACATTTCTGATGATAAGAGAAAGTGATCAGCTAATGGAGTACCAATAGGCTTGCCATTCTTCATATTGAACCTATCCAAGATTTTGGAAATATACCTCTCTTGAGACAATCTAATTTATCTCTTTTGTCTATCCCTAATTATTGTCATCCCAAGAATCCTCTTCGCTGCCCCTAAATATTTCATAGCAAAATGTTGGGCCAAATGTTGCTTCAATTCACAAACTATCCTCATGCTAGTGTCAGTAACCAACATGTCATCAACATAAAGTAATAGTAGAACAAGCTCGCCATTAGCAAGCTTCTTGTAGTAAACACATGGGTCATATTTGCAATGAGTAAACTGATGTTCAATCATGAAGCTATCGAATTTGAGGTATGACTACCTCGAGGCTTGCTTGAGCCCATACAAACTTCACTTCAATCTACAATATAAATGCTCCTGACCCTATTTAGTGAAACCTTCAGGCTGCTCCATATACAACTCTTCTTCAATATCTCCATTCAAAGAAAAGTGATTTTGACATCAAGTTGCTCAAGCTCAAGATCCCATATAGCTTCCATCCCCAAGATTGCTTGAATGGTTGTCATCTTCACAATTGGCAAGAAAATCTCATTAAAATCAATTCCCTTTTTCTGATCAAAGCCTTTCACTACCAATTTGGCCCTATAGTGTTGACTACCTTCATCTTCTTCTTTTAACCTGTATGCCTATTTATTCTTTAATGGTTTTTAACTTGATGGAAGGGTCACCAAATCTCAAGTTTCATTTGCCATCAAGGACTCTATTTTGTCTTGCATTGCCTCCATCCATTTGACATGATTTGAGGCTTTGCAAGCATCTTTATAATTTGTTGGTTCTGCCTAATCAAAAAGTAATAACTAGTAATCATCAAATTTAGTCGAAAGCCTCTTCTCTTAGGTAGACCTCCTTAATTGAGGAGCTTGTTGCTGCAATGTATTGTCCAAATTTAATCTTTGTAATTGATGTTGGATACCTTCTATATTAGATTGCAAATTTCCCTGTTCCTATAGATTTCCTCCAATGCTCTGCCTCTGCACTCTAATAGACTATGGAAACAAACTACAACTTCTAACTGCTTGTAAATTTCCATCATTTGAATTTATTCTATCCTCCATACATTTCTATAGAGGGTCATTATGTAGTGGCAAATTGGTTTGAGAAGGCAGCGATGAGTATTGTAACTATTGTGAATCATTTAGATTTTGCATTATCATCCCTCCTTACTACGTTGAACTTTCAAAAAGTTGTGATGAGGTATTTCTTCCCTTTACAAGTCATGTGAGGTGTTCAAAAAATTGATGAATATTCACATTTGGCATTGGACCTTCTAAAATGGGGTGTGATGAACCATTTAAAAGCTACGATGAAACATTAGGCAAGGAAAAAGATGTGTTCAAAGGTAGAGAGCTAATATGAAATGGGTATGTGGGGCCATAATCTCCCACTATAGGCTGCTCAAATAATGTTGAAGGCATCGATGGAATATGGCATGACTATTCTGATGTTTCCAAAGGCATCAATGAAAGAGGGGGTGAGTTTGTAAAAGTTGTGATGGGATCGAGGACTGTGTTCTCATACTAGAGCTTGAAGAAGTTCCTCTATTAAAATTTGTATTATTCTCAATAAAAAGATTATCTACATGCACAAACTCTTTCATCGATGTCTCTTGTTTTTGCAAACCTTGGAAAACTTTCTCATTAAAAACCACATCCCAACTATGGGTGAACTTTTTAGAAATTGGATCCCAAAGATGAAAACCAAATTGTTCCTCACCATAACTAATAAATATACACCTTTTTGATTTGGGGTCTAACTCTATTCGCTACTCTTTAGGAACATGAACAAAAGCTTCATAGCCAAACATGTGTATATGATTGTAATAAATGTGTTTCTTGAGCCATCTCTCTTCCAGAATATCAAAATCTAATCAAGATGAAGGAGCTCAATTGATCAAGTAAACTGTTGTATTACAAGCCTCTGCCCAAAATTCTTTCCCCAATCCAACATTAGAGAGAATACATCAAGCTCTCTCAAGAATCATTCTATTCAACCTCTCAGCTACACCATTCTCTTGAGTGGTGAAAGGAGCTATCTTAATTCTACAAATTCCATTATCCACACAAAAGGTGTCAAATTCTGAGGAACCAAACTCTCCCCCATTATCTATTTTTAAACATTTTATTTTGTGCCTAATTTGATTCTCAACAATGGATTTAAAAATTTTAAATTTCAAAAATACTTCTTATTTTCTACTCATCATATAAATCCATACTTTTATAGTACAATCATCAAGAAAAGTAACAAAGTAATTAGCACCTCCAATGGAGGTTACCTCTGTTGGACCGAAAACGTCAAAGTGCACGAGCTCCAATGGTGTAGATTTCTTGTCATGATCAATTGTCAAGAAGTTGGTCCATCTTTGTTTGCCATAGAGGCAATGTTCACACATCTCCAAGTCAACGGATTTCAGACCAAGAAGTTGATTCCTCTTTAACATGGCTCCAAGTCCATTTTTTCTCATGTGTTTGAGCCTTTTATGCCAAAGCTCGGTACCACTGTCCACAACCACCATTGTAGCTCCCACTTCAGCATGACACTCTAACACATATAGGTTACCTAACTTGTTTCCTTTTGCAATCACCAAGACACCCTTGGTTACCTTCCAAGTATCTAAAGAGAATTTGATATTACACCCTTGAGCATAAAGCTAGCTTACTGATATCAAATTTATTTTCAGCGTTGGAACATGTCTTACATCCTCAAAATCCATTTATTTGGATTTTTTAGTTGTAACATCATATCACCTTTGCCTATTATTTCACATTCTTTATTATCACCAAGAAAAAATCTTCTGAACTTACCTTCTTAATAGTTTGTGAAATACCCCTAGCATGGAGTAGCATGGAAAGAGGCACCAGAATCAAGTACCCACGAATTTGTAGTAGTGTCACTTGTTGATAAAACTAAAACACCATCATCTTTATCATATGCAATGTTTACCTCATTGTCATTTACCTTATCTCATGCCTTTTTGTATTGCCAACAATCCTTTTTGGTGTGACTCGGTTTGCCACAAAACTAATAATCACCGTTTCTACCCCTGGACTTCGATCTTCTTGTAGATTTGGACCTTCTTCTATTATTGTTTTTGCCTCTATATTGACCCCTTTCTCTATTGACAGAACTTACAACAGTCGAGGCATCACTAGATGAGAGTTCTTGATTTTCTCTCCCCATGTCTTCATTGGGAAGAGTGGTTGCTACGTCATCAAATTTTAATTTACTCTTGGTAGCCATTGAAGTGCTAACTGCCATCACAACCCTTTCTCAGTTGTTCGATAAAGAGCATAATAACAAAATTACTTTAATTTTGTCATTCAGATTTATACCCACTGAAATCAATTGGGTGACAAAGGTATTAAATTCATTTAGATGATTGGACATGATCCTACCTTCTTTCATTTTTAAATTATATAACTTCTTCATGATAAAAACCTTGTTTGAAGTCGATGCCATCTCGCACATGTCTAAAAGTTTATTCAATAGCTCTTTCAATGTCTTCTTAGTTGAAACATTGAAGAGAACGTTGCTTGATAGTGAAAGAAAGATTGTGGCCCCTGCTTTCTTATCTAGTTTCTCCCACTCTTCATCAGACATAGAACCTTTTCCTTTAGCTTTCCCTTCTAGTGCGACTGAGAGATCCTGCTTAATCAACAGAGATTCCATCTATACTTTCCATAGCCCAAAATTTTTCCCAACAAATTTTTCCACTTTCCATTTATCTGTTTTGTCCATTATTCTAAAAATTCTTCACCGATTTCTAAAAATAGCTTCGCCACCGAGCTTCTTCGTCGAGCTTCTTCACCAAGCTTTGATACCAATTGTTGATAAAATTGTTGCAGAAAAATGAAAAAGAAATAACAGAAATTTAAATCAGAATTAAGATCATACACAAACACAATGAATGCATAGATTTATATTGGTTCATCATAATGGCTACATCCATTTTCAGAAGCAAGGGAATATCTTTATTAGTCTTTGTTTTTTTCGATCATACATTATATTATAGTTGATCATCTTTAGAAGAAGAAACTTTTCAATTACATGGTTTGAAAATAAGAATAAGGGCCTTCAAGATGGAAACGAAAGGTCAAGGAAAAAATAAAGGACAAGATGTCTTTTGGGCTTCATATACCCAACATATAGGCGGTCAGGAGATGAGCATGGTTTCCATCGAGGTAGTAGAGGAAGAGGATATGGTGCCAACAGTGGAGAGAGAAAGCTCAATGCATGCATCAAACAATTCACTTCATGAGTTATTAATAATTTTTCTTCTTTAAGTGAGAAAAGATAACTGAGCAAGTTGTGAATTTTCACAAGCAATTTTTCCCTTGTAGTGGGTTGTGAAAATTCTCAACCCCATGTTTTCCCTTTTTACTTTAAGTTGTGAGTTTTCACAACTAAATTTAATTTAATTGTTTTTTATTTCCCACTTATTTCATTTTCCATAATAGCTACTTATTTTATTTTAATAAGTAATTATTAAAATGTAAACATTTAGAACTTCAAATTCACCCCCAACCTTCACAATTATCCTAAAATTGAACACTCGCTAAGTAATATTTCATGGTTCAAAATATTTTAATTTTTTAAAATGTAGAAAACTATTGACGAATCATCCCAAAAAATCAAATGATATGCGAGCTCACTAATGGAGAATTTTCAATATCTTCAAATTGGGTTCATAATTTTGGCTAAAATGTTTCCACATTATCCAAAATACTGATACGATGAAACCCGATGAGTGATATCTTCCCAACTCTTTTGAAAGTACAAATTTAATTATTTTTGAAACTTCACGTGTGAAAAATAGAAGTTTTAATATATCATAATCTGTGGAGCGTCATGACTTGAAAACTAGCCAAATTCATATAAATATTGTTAAAAAAATTCCCATTAAAGGAATTTGTACTATCTCATACATATTTTGAAATTTAATTATTTTTGTAAATTTTTCCAATTGTCGCACATGCACCTAAGCTTGAGCTGGATAAACAAACTTCTTCTTTGAAGTTAGCACAAGAAATTTGAATTTGACACAAATAACATTGAATCACTTAAAAATGAAATGACTAAAACTATCTACAATGAAATATTAAGGCTTGAAACTTTGATCAAAAACATGATTTTTACATGGAAAATGCCTAAGGAAAACTCATTAGATCATTTTCGATACATGGATGCCATTAAAAATGAGGAAAATACCACTCAAGACTTCACCAAGGATTTTTTGTAGAGAGTGATGCTTCGACTAATGGTATAGGAGCAATTCTCATGTAGGAGGGGAGGTTTGGATTGCTTTTGAGATTCATTAATTGAAAGGTAAAAATTATCTTAAGCCCATTTATGAGAAGGAAATGTTAGCTATTCTTCATTTAGTAAAATAGTGGAGACCATATCTAATGGTAAACAGTTCAAAGTGAATACAAATCACGATAGCCTAAAACATTTTCTATCTAGCAAAGATTATCTTTTGAAGAACAACAAAAATGGATCACTAAGATGTTGGGCTATGACTTTGAGATTGTATAAGAAGAAGCCAAATCAAAGTGGTTGAATGATTTTTCTACAAGGAATCTCATTCAATAGTTGTAGATTGATCTCAAAGTTCCTATAAGTCTTATTGGAAGGGTGATGCTTTGTGGTATAAATATTTATTATACCTATGCAAGAATTCCAATCTCAAACCAAAGGATTTTGTTGAGCTTCATGCTTTACTAGTTGGTGGTCATTTAGGATTTTTGAAGACATATAATTATATCAAGTAAGACTTCTTTTGGGAATGAATAAAAGGGGAAGTTTAAAAATTTATGGTTGGATCTTTGGTTTGTCAAAGAAACAAAGGGGAGATAATTAAGACTCTTTTGCAACCCTTAGTGATTCCTACGTGAGTCTTCCTAGATCTAAAGGTGAGAGTGTCATCATAGATTTGGTAGATCTCCTCACAAATATGCTCATCTTATTACATATTATCTCATCCTTTTATAACAATCATAGTGACCAAAGCATTTATGGATAATATTCAAGTTACATGGTACTCCCAAGGTTATTATTAGTAATCATGATCATATCTTTAATAGTAACTTTTAGATAAATTTACTTTCTTGTTTGGGTACTCAATTGGATCATAACACTTCTTACCTCTCTCAATTTGATGACAAATTGAGGTTGTTAATGTTACATGGTACTCCTAAGGTTATTATCAATGATCATGATCCTATTTTTAGTAGTAACTTTTGGACATATTTATTTTCTTATCTAGGCACTCAATTGGCTCATAGCTCTTCTTACCATCCTCAATTTGATGGTAAAACTAAGTTTTTAAATATATTTTGGAAGGGTATCTATGTTTTTTCACTTTAGATAAGCAATTTTAATGGATACATTGGTTACCATTTGCAAAACAATGGTATACTACTTCTTTTTGTAGTTCATAAAAAATGTCTCCATTTATGACACCATATGGATATCATCCTCTCTCCATCACATCATCATTGATGGTGTCACCAAGATTTCATGATATAGAGGACCACATGCATCATCAATAATATGTACTTTCAAAACTCAAGGAGAATCTAGCCATGACATAAAATCGAATAAAGCAACAAGATGATCAACACCATAGTGAAAAAAGTTTTGAAGTCGGGGACTAGGTTTTCTTGAGATTGTAGCCTTGTAAGTAAATGTCACTAAAGAAACAAACAACTTGAACAACAAGTTCAAAAAACTTGAACAACAAGTTATCTCTAAAATATTATGGTCAATACCAAATCATTCAAAAGATAGGCAGTGTCGCCTACAATATTGAGTTACGCCCATCAACAAAGATACATCCAATTTTTCATGTTTCCTATTTGAAGAAAGTAATTGAGTCCAATATCCCTACACATAAAGTATTACTAGAATTGATGAAGAGGGAAGAATCATATTGGAACTAGAGTTCATTCTTTATACACACACAAAGAAATGAAGGACTACAATGTACTCACTAAGTATCTCATCCAATGGAAGAATTTATCAAGTGAAGATGCCACATGGGATGATGATGAGTCCATTCAAAAGCATCCACACTTGATTATCATTGAAAAAAATGCTTCTGTGAAGAGGGGGATGCTACACCCTTAATCCTAGAGTGTGTATAGGGTTATGATTAGCTGGTTTATGGCTACCTTAACTCTTAATTAAGTCATAAATTATCATTATTATATTAGATTATTTAGCTATTTAGGTTGGCCTTGGGCTTATATATTGTTATCTAAGTCGACCTGGATGATATCTTACATATAAGTAAGGTATGCATATAGGAGGTAGCAAGTCTCATTTCATCATCATATCATGTTCATTATATTCTCATTGGAGACATTTGGAGGTTTTCTCCCTCAAAGTGGCTTGTTATTCTCAACTATTATCAATTATTTTTATCATACTTCATATTATATTATTCTCTTGTGTTAGTTATTTCATTACAAAAACACATGCTCGTGTTATATTCACACACATTAAAGTTAGGGTAAAATATAATAGTGAAATGGTGAAATTAGCATAAACATGCTAATTTCTATTTGGTTTTGAGCCCACCTTGATGAGAACATCTTAATTTAATAGCATATTAAGTGTTATACTCTTGTGCTAGGTTTTGGCTTATGACCCAATCCTTATTCGTCTTCATTTCAATCCCATTTTCTACTAATCCTCATATTTTCACTACCTATCCCATTGGCATTGATTTCCATGTACGTTACTCCCTACCTTGAGATCACCACTTTATCCCTTTACATCATTTTTGAGTGACTTGATATTGATGTAGGTTTATCATAAGGACCATGGGTATGATTCTTGAATCCCAAAATTTCAAATTCAAACTTTTCATGGTTAATATTTTAAGATAGTGGCTCATGTTAGAAAAGACCCATCAACATAAATAAAAGGGATTTGATTTCTCAATCAATATTGTATGGAGTTTTGATATATTATGTGCTCACATTGCATGATAATTTATCACATGGAGTTTGATCACATTACCACATCACATGGAATTTGATCACATGATCAAACCACACATATCCTTATCACACTTCTATATCACATAAATTTTTTCATACCATTTTCTTTAACATGCTAAATTTTCTTATCCTTTTTCTTTTCTTCTCATTATTTGTGAATAGTTAAATCAACTTGTAGTTTTTATTATTTTGATCATGTGGTAGATTTTACTCATTGTATACTTTTATGTTTGGAAGGTTTTAATGGAGTACTCATAGAAAGAATAATTCAAGAATGATTTTTTACATTATATATGGATCAATATCCCTTTATGAGTGTCTCAATATTTAATTTTTATGCTAGTTGAGAATGCCCATATGTTTTGAAATGCATACTCATGCTAGATTCACACACACATCAAAGTGGGGTTAAAATGTAATGGTGAAATTAGAATAACCATGCTAATTCCCATTCAACTATAAGTCCCTTGATGGGAATTCCTTAATATAATAACACATTGAAACAAGTGGTATACTCTTGTGTTAGGTTTCATCTAATGGTCCAATCTTTATCCATCTTTATTTCATTCCAATTTTCTACTAGTCCCCATATTTTACTACATATTCATTCCCATTTCATCCCATTGGCATGAATTTCAATATATTCACTCCGTACTTAAGATCGCCACTTTATCCATTTAAACCATTTTCAAGTGACTTGAGATTGATCTAGGTTTATCATAAGGTTTGTAAGTATGATCCTTGAATCCCACATATTCAAATTAAAAATCGAACTTGTTGACCCCTCTTTACTACCCAATGTGAGCCAATCTCGTACACATATTATATGACATGTTTCCATGCCATGGTATTTAAAGACATTAAAAGTGCACTAAAACATATGTTAGATCATGGGAGAGTATACTTCATTTTTTAAAGGCACTAAATAAATAAAAATTATATCATCATATCAACCACACATGTTTATAAATATTGTCTAGAAGTTGAATTTTTCATTATCATTGATTCAATTTGCTAAGGGGTTTGACCTACGAAAATCCATTCACCCATTGAGTTGGTAAGCTCCTCCACGGTGTCTCTAGGCACCATCTTGATAGACTTGGATATATAAAAGTAAAATATATATATATATATATATATATATTCTAGCCAAATTTATGCTACATTAGTCTTATGTGTCTTAGATCAAGTCCTTGTATCATATTGGGTTAGTAGTAGCAAAGATCAAACTTGTGGGACTCATCTATTCACATCAATTTTTTAACAATTCAAACTATGAAACATTCATCAAATTGATATAATCAATTTTTTGATAATGACAAATTAATTTAAGAAGACATCAACAACAACTATTCATTATCAATTAAAAAACTAAACTCCTCTATTCTCTTATTTGATTATTACATTTATTTGAATTGAATTATCAATTCTAAAACTGTTATTCTTAATTATATTTATTTAATTAACCTAAATAATTTATATAGAAAAAAAAATTCCTCATACTATCTGCTAATTGTTTGTATTTTTAAATTATTCTAGATATAGGGGAGGGGAGCCCATACTCGGGCACCCTAACTTTGGAGGTCCACGTGGACCAAAAAGCTAAAAAAAATCCCACCATGTCACCCTGCCACTTGTGCATCTGCCATTTTTTTTTTAATTTTGAGCTCCCTGCCACTTGTCATGCACTGATCTTCATCCATGGTGTTCCTTACAAGCCCATTTTGTGGTCTGCTTGATAGTGGAGTACTGGGTCCACCTCCTTTGGCAACACAAAAAAACCATTCATTGGGTCGGATGGATGCATGGCTTTCGATCACTTCACCACCCCAAACATCCAATTGAGAGCATTAATCGCTTGTCACCCCCTTCGTTACCTCCACTGAGCAACTTTCCTTATGCATCCCTTTGCAATTACTCGGCCTGACAAGTGCGTAATTCAAAAATCAAGGTTCATTCAATGCTCCAAATTCTCGCATATCTCGTTCATTGTCATTCATTTTGTTTGCATTTATTTTGGAGTGTTTGTTTGGTTACTCACCTATATTGGTTTAGCTCTCCATGATTCATTGTTCAGCTTTGCATGCTTCATTGGTCGGCTCTACACTCTCGAAAGCTCCCTTTCTCTTTTAGGTAAGGTTTTTAACCTCACTTGTCCTGTACCATTGTCTTTCATTTCGATGGTATTCTGCCATGCACATACATCATTTTGTTCTTTGTTACACAAACTTTTGTTGTGCAAATTTCTCTTTAAAAAAGATTGATACTACATAATGTGGGGAGGTTTTCACTAGTTTTCATTTCATCTATAGTAGTCCATGCACTTGTAATCTTTTGTTCTTCATTGCATGTTGTTTTACTCTACATTTTTCTTTTAATATTTTCTTGCTACTACAAAATATGAAAAGGGTTCCATTGCTTTGACTTCAAATATGATAAGGTTTTCACTAGTTTGACATTTATATTTCATTGTTATGACGAAATCTGGAAAAGGCTTGACAGGTTCTCTCTTCGAGGGTTTTCTGTCATGCACTTCTATTTGTGTGTTCATCATTGCACAAACTTCAACTTTGCAATTTTCTTTTTATATTTGTTTTTATTCCAAAATATAAAAATGGTTTCAATGCTTTTTATTTCAAAGATATTTTGCCATGCACTTGTATTATTGTGTTCTTCATTGCACAATAATTCTTTGTTAATTCCTTTTTATATTTGACTGTTACTACGAAATATGGGAAGGGTTCGACTGGTTCTCATTCCAAGGTTTTCTGCCATGCACTTCTATTCACGTGTTCGTCATTGCACAAACTTTAACTCTACAAAAAAAATTTGATATTTGTTTGTTATTCTAAAATATGAAAATGGTTTCATTGGTTTTCATTTCGAAGATATATTGACATTCACTTGTATTATTGTGTTCTTTGTTGCACAATAATTCATTGTGCAAATTCCTTTTTATATTTGACTATTACTACGAAATATGGAAATGGTTTGACTGGTTCTCATTTTAAGGGTTTTCTACCATGCACTTCTATTCGTGTGTTCGTAATTACACAAACTTTAACTCTGCAATTTTCTTTTAATATTTGTTTGTTATTCCAAAATATGAAAATGGTTTCATTAGTTTTCATTTCGAAGATATACTACCATGCACTTGTATTATTGTGTTCTTCGTTGCACAATAATTCACTATGAAAATTCCTTTTTATATTTGACTGTTACTAGGAAATATGGAAAGGGTTTGATTGGTTGTCATTTCGAGGGTTTTTTACCATGCACTTTTGTTCATGTGTTCGTCATTGCACAAACTTTAACTCAACAATTTGCTTTTAATATTTGTTTGTTATTCTAAAATATGAAAATGGTTTACCGGTTTTCATTTCAAAGATATTCTATCATACAATTGTATTATTTTGTAATTCATTGCACAATAATTCCCTTCCTAATTAATCCACCCTTCTCCTTGTACCTAGTCCAAGGTATGACTCTTCCCCAACCCTTAACAATTCAAATTTCCCACCTATTTTTTGTTGGCTTCCTACCAAATCACTAGAAAGTCCTAGAAAGTCCTAGAAAGTCCACATGTGCACTAAAAAAGTTCTAGATGTGCCACAAAGGTGCATCTAGAAATAGTGATATACATTGAAAGAAGTCTTATCTATTCAATATATACGTGATCTACCATGGATGTTTTGATCTACTTTTTTTTTATATTAGTAATTTCTATTCCATGGAAATCATGTATATCTTGAACAAATAAGACATATGTATGTATATCATCGTTAATCTTATTACAAAAGAAGGGCTCATTTCTATTAAGACTCCTTTCAATGTATATCATTGTTTCATCTTGTCACAGTTTCATCTTAAGACTTCAAGTTATGAGAGGATTCATATTTTTTGAAGCACTGAACTACAAATTAAACAACAATACCTTCAAAAATCGAGCAATGGAGAGATTGTGAGAATATAACTTATTATAAATGGGATCAAAGAAGAAATTGCATATAAATAGAGACAAAGTGTTACACAATAATTCACTCTGCAATTTTCTTTTTATATTTCATTCTTACTACGAAAAATGAATAGGGTTTGAATGGTTCTCATTTAGAGGGTTTTTTGCCATGCACTTCTATTTTGCACAAACATTCACACTGCAAATTATTTTTAATATTTGTTTGTTATTTTGAAATATGAAAATGGTTTCACTTATTTTCATTTCGAAGATATTCTTTCATGTAATTGTATTATTATGTTCTTATGTATGTGCATATATATACTCATTATATATGTATATATATACATACACACACACACACACACATATATATATACATATATATATACCCATATATATATACATATATATATATATACCCATATATATATACACATTTATATATATGTATATATATATGTATGTATATGTATATGTATATGTATTATACATATACATATACATATACATACATATATATATATACATATATATATATATATATATATGTATATATATATATATATATGTGTGTGTATGTATATATATATATGTGTGTATGTATGTATGTTCCTTCCTCAACCCAAATGTTTAGTTGAGTGCATTAATCACTTGTCACCCCCTTCATTACCTCCACCAAGCAACTTTCCTTACACATCCCTCCTCAGTTACAGGGCCTAACAAGCACCTAATTTGGAGATCAAGGTTCATTCACTGCTCCAAATTCTCCCATATCCCGCTCATTATCATTCCTTTTTGTTTGTGTTTATTCTAGAGTATTCGATTGGTTACACACCCATACATGTGTTGACTCTCCATGATTCATTGTTCAACTTTGCATGCTTCGTTGTTTGACTAGATGCACTTTTTAATGCTCCCTTTCTCTTTCAGGTGAGGTTTTTAACCTCACTAGGCCTGTACCAGTGTCTTTCATTTTAATAATGTTTAACCAATGTTTGTTCATGTCTCACTATACTATTTGTGCAATATGTATATAAAAATGCACACGTGCACACACACACATATGTATATATATACTAATAGCTTTATATGGTTGAAATGAAGAACATATTAAAACTAACATATATATATATATTCCTGCGCCTACTAATATCTATTTATATGCCAACATATGTACATGGAATGCACTTGTAAGATTCAGTACAGTATAAAATTTGATTGTTATACTCTAACTAAACAAGATCAAGTGATTTCATATCAATTCTTAATGCCTATTGATGCTTATCAATTCTATACTATGTTATTGTGTCACCCACTCCGCTGTAAGTGCTCAAGTAAATGTGATTTCATTTATAATCTATATGCCTGGGAATATAGACCAATTGTATGCACTGTAAATGTTTGTCACCCACTACCCTATAACTCAATATTTGAGGTTTCAACTTATACTATTTATGAATGTGAATGCATTTTTGTTCCATACAATGTGATTGTTACACCCAATCTTCTCTAAGTGCACAAGATCAAGTCATTTCAATTCTCTTCTTAATATATATGATGTTAGTGTGTAATCCAATCTTAATTTGTTCTTCAATTTCCTCATTTAACTAATGTATAAATGTTGGTGTATATATATATATATATATATACAAATATTGGTATATTCGATTGACACTTGTTGTAAATTTGTGTCTTGTTCACTCTGCTTGGATGGTGTGTAATTTCAATTCATGTTTGGCTCACTCCATTCTCCCTTCAATGGCTTGGCGATGGTGAATTGCACTTTAAATGTATACACTTTACTTACTATACTTTCTCTCATAAGGTAAACACCACTACATGTGTTTGATTGATGCCTCTTTTCATTTCATATTACAAGATTGAGTTGGAGAAATTCACCATATTATTGGCCATCTCTATTCCATAGAGGTGACATTTTTAACCTCACTAAGGTTGTACCATTGTCTCCTATCAGTTGTTGCTTCTTTCTCTGTAAATTATTTATTTTATTTGTTATGGATGTATTGTGTTATGTAAGTTGAAGGTTATTTTTTTGTTGCTGATTTTAAACAGAATATTTAAAGTGTTTATGTTGTTATCCATAGTTTGAAGGCTTTCTTTCTTTCTAGGTGCATCCATAATGTGCTCGATGATGTATATGGAATCTAGGGTGTTTATGAACACTTCCAATAGTTGTGTTCATAAACACAGTCACTTTATCAAGAAAAAATATGGTTCTCTTCATGCATCACTATGACTAATGGGTTTAACCTTTTCATTTAATTTCTATCTATACCTATATATCTATATAACTTTCAATCTATCTATCAATACATGTATCTATATGTCTATTTATTTGTATATATATGTATATATATATATATATATGTACATGGAAGATACATATATATACATACATGTAGATACATTTATATATACATATATATGTACATACATATTCACATAAACATATATGTACATTCGTATGCACATAGATATATATGTACATATGTATTGACATAGACATACATGTACATATGTACATATGTATGCACATATATACATATATGCACTACACAATTGTGAAATACATAACTACCAAATGAATTATTGTGCAATGAAGAACATAATAATGCAATTGCATTGTAGAATATCCTTGAAATGAAAACCAATGAAACCATTTTCATATTTCAGAATAACAAACAAATATTAAAAGAAAATTGTAGAGTTAAATTTTGTGCAATGATGAACACACGAATAGAAGTGCATGGTAGAAAACCCTCGAAGTGAGAACTAGTCAAGCCTTTCCATATTTCATCATAACAATGAAATATATATGTCAAACCAATGAAACCCTTATCATATTTGAAGTCAAAACAATGGAACCCTTTTTTATATTTTGTAGTAGCAAGCAAATATTAAAAACAAAATGCAAAGTAAAACATTGTTCAATGAAGAGTAGAAGATTATAAGTGCATGGACTACTATAGACGAAATGAAAACTAATGAAACCCTCCCCATATTACGTAGTATCAATCGTTTTTAAAGAGAAATTTTCACAATGAAAGTTTGTGCAACAAAGAACAAAATGATATAAGTGCATAGGTAGAGACTAAAATTAAATTTCAATTGAGTTATTAATATAAAAAAGGAAAGATTACTTCTAGTATTTCTTTATGAAGTGCTTTGTGGGTGGTAATATTTTGTTGTTATATTGTTGTGTGACATTATTGTACTTTGTTTATAGACTTTATCAAGCCAATGGCCTTGTACATGTATTTTCTGAAATATTGTATAAGATTGATTTCCTTGGAATGTTATATCCTATAATTAATTATCTTTGAATCTATGACAAGATTATATATGTTGGAATTGTCAATGTGGCAAGTTCAATATTATAAACATAATAATTGTTGTAAACAAAATTTAATCAGATTTCAATCCATTTTGAATTTAGACATGTCTAGTAGACCTTTTGAGTGACAATATAAAATGTCTTCTTATGTAGTTTTAAATGTTAGATTATCATCATAGAATGTATTTTCTAAAATATTGTATAAGATTGAGTTCCTTGGAATGTTATATCTTATAATTAATTATCTTTGAATCTATGACAAGATTATGTATGTTGAAATTGTCAATCTGGCAAGTTAAGTATTATAAACATAATAATTGTTGTAAACAAAATTGAATCAGATTTCAATCCTTGCCGAATTTAGACATGTTTTGTAGACCTTTTGAGTGACAATATGAATTGTCTTCTTATGCAATTTCAGATGTTAGATTATCAACATAGAATGTATTTTATGAAATATTGTATAAGATGAGTTCCTTGGAATGTTATATCTTATAATTAATTATCTTTGAATCTATGACAAGATTATATATGTTGGAATTGTCAATGTGGCAAGTTAGATATTATGAACATAATAATTATTGTAAACAAAATTGAATCAGATTTCAATCCTTGTTGAATTTAGACATGTCTAGTAGACCTTTCGAGTGTAAATATGAAATGTCTTCTTATGCAGTTTCAAATGTTAGATTATCAGCATAGAATGTATTTTCTTAAATGTAGATTATATGACAATCATAAAAAGGTAATCACATAGTATGGGTCTAGTAGTGGAGATATAAGTAGTTGTCAATGGGCCCCGCAATGGAGCCCCTTAATATCTAATTGTAAAACAATTTTTATCCATAAAGTAAACAAAAGTAGTCAAATCATTGTACCAAAAACAAATAAGTTCAACCAACTGATACACATCATGAATAGGTTGGTCCTATTGAACTAAAAGCATTGGTAGGCATTAAGAATTGAACTCAAAGCAACTAATCAATTGTAGCTAGAGCAGGCTAGGTGTAACAATCACAATTTATGCAACAAATTTGCATTGAATTTCATAAACACTACAAGTTGACTAACATTTACATTGCATACATCAAATTGCAGTGAGTCACAAAATAACATCTTATAACAATCACTTTGTAGATAGAACATAATGTAATTGAAATTGATAAACAGTTTCAGTTCAAACCAAAAAATGATAGTGGTGCAACACACTGACATTGGCATTCCCAACCACAAACATGATATTGCAGCACACAACCAAAATATGGTGGACTTGTACAGTTGGTCCCTCCCAACCTTAGTCAAATGGGCCAAGAAAAGAATCTGAAGACATGTTCTTGTCTCTTGCTGCTGCATTTTGACTTGTCATTAAATGGTTTGCATTTGTATCTATAAATTGTGTGCAACTTACAAGTGATGGGGTTATTGGTGAACAAGTCAATCCAACTAAAAATTGAGTGCAACTTACTTGAGATGGGTTGGGACTCGAACACACATTACCTGCAACAAAGTGAGGGGTCTTTTTATTGTTCATTATTTCTCGATACAAACTGTGATTTTTTTATAAAGGGGTTGCAGGACTACTTAACCATCTATTTCGCAACAATGCTCTATGGGCAGCCTCGATCTCTCTTTCCTTATCTTGTTCTTTTCCAACCCTCTCTTGCTCCTTATGCTCTCTTTCCTTTCTTTGCAACTATTTGAGCTACTCTCTTTCCTTGCGTTGGATTTCCTTGTCAATTTTCCTTTGTTCCTTCAACTACAAGGCCATAATCTGTGTTTCCTTTTTCTCCTCATTTTGTTGCTTCTTTCTAATTTTTATTTCCTCTATTTCTTGTTTCCTTTTCTCTTGTTGCATAATGAGAGTCACATAATCATCAATTGTCAGCAACTGATACTGTCAACTCACCTAGATAGCCCCATTAGTAGACTTTCTCATTCTTGCATTGACATTGTGAACTAGCAGCTTCAGGAATTTATTGATTCTCGAACTAGTTTGGGATTCAATTGTTTTATTGATTTGGGAGTCAATGAATTTTCCTTGCTCACCTAAACCTTGACTTTCCTAGCTACCATCTACATAGTAATGTATTGATTCATTTAGAGGTGTGGTAGTTGGAGATGGGAATGTAAAATTCCCCATCTCTTCTTTGTAATGTAAGTCAAGAATGAGATCGTTGGTGAATTGCTTAGGCTGGTTGTCCACCATGTCATGAAATTGTTGATCTACACCTTCTTGCACTTGATTTTATGTTGCACTATGCAATGTATATGCAACTTCATCTATTGAAACAACAACTCTTGAAAGACTAAGGATGTTCTGCATTGTAGAAGCATCCTTTGTGTCATTGATCAGATATGTCTCACTTAGACACATGTCATTTTCTAGGGCATCAGGATTGAGGGGCCATATCCCTATCATTTTAAAACCAACTTTATGTTTGATGGTGTCAATGCTCTATGTAGTGCCTTGCTACCTAGCTCTGCCAATCCTGCCCTTCTGATTTCAATGTTTAGGTATCTAGTCAAAATGCAGCTCGTTCAAATTTGAAATATGACTTGAAAGGTGAGAACATGCTGACATCCAAAGGTTGTAGCTTGTGTGACATGTGTGCAGGCATTGTAAGGAGTTCAATTCCTAACCTCCTTGCCTCGTGGATAGTTGTCACTGTAACATGACTTCCATGACCATAAAAAAATGAGAAGGTGCTAGTTAGTTGGTGACACCCCCTAGAACCGATCTACAAAAATGTTTCAGCCAATCCATAAAAAGTTCTTTTGTCATCCATGTGTGTGCTTGGGTTTCCATACAAACAAGTGGTTCATATTTAACAATGGAATTTTGCATCTCCTTCTTTCCCTTGAACAAATAGAACCTTGGTATGCTCTGATCAGAGCTGCGTTAACACAACACATAATTTTTATCCATTCTCAGCTCTTAGGAATTATGTACAAGATGTTCCTACTACCTTTCCATGCCAACACCCTCATTTTTCCATTTTTGACTACTTGAATCCTCGTTTCATCGCAGGTCCATATTCTATCTAGACCGTACGAGTTATTTTCATAGGTTGTTGATAGTGTTTTGTAAAATCCAACTACTACTATGGGTTGCAAGTTTACTGCCCTATCCTTGTTGAGACCTTCTATTGTGCGCAATGTCAATTCTAGATGATACCTCTTGAATCCAGTCCAGCATGATTTTCCAGGTAGCCCATCCTTGAAATGGTTGGGTCTAGTTTGGAAAATATGGGAAACCTCTGCCTTGAGATTGATAATCTCAATGCCATGGCCAACAACTTCCATTTTTGTACACCAATCTACGATAAGACCCTCCTCCTTTTCTGTGAGGATAGTTGGAGGACCCTTCTTTGAAGTTGTTGTGAACCTGCCTAACTAGTTGCTCAACGTTGTAGCTGGGATTCTCCATTTTTTGGAAGCAACCCTTGTGGATATCCCATTGTATTCCACATCCTCTAGGGCCATGTTCATGTCCTCTATTAACCATTCCCATTCTCGTGATGGTCTTGGCCCCTTGCTTGCAAGTGTAACAATCTTTGGGACTGCCTCAATAGGTTTAGGAATATTGTTTGCTTCTACAATAGGTTCTTGCATAGAGGGGACTGTTATTATTTTTTACGTGTATGCAACTTTGTCTTTCCTATCTTCTTTGTTGATGTCTTGCCAGTCTTCTCTGTTGGATTGGACTTCATTTGAGCTTCATATTACACCTACAAATATTACAAAATTTGTTTGAAGCAATCATAAAAATAATCAATGAACACCATTGAAGTCACGATGATGCATGAATAGTTTGTTTTGCTTTAATGTGCATGTTTACAATTTGTAATGCAACTATTGGTATCAGTTTGATTTATATTTCATCTTGGAGGAATTGGTAGGCATTGAGAATTGAAGTGAAATGACTTAGAGTAGATATGCATTGGTAACAATCACATTCTATGAAACCAAAATGCATTGACATCCATAAATAGTATATTAAGAATTGAAGTGTAATCTCTTAAAGTAGATTAGGTGTAACAATCACAATGTATGGAACAAGAGTGCATTGACTTCCATAAATGGTAGGCATTAAAAATTGAAGGGAAATTAGTTACAACAGATTAGGTGTAGCAATCACATTGTATGGAAGAGAAATGCATTGACATTCATAAACAATATATCAAGAATTGAACTAAAATCACTTTGACATGATTAGGTGTAACAATTAAATCATATGAAATAAAAATGCATCGACACAGTTATACTACATACAAGTGATTGAAATTCCTAGACATATAGAATATAAATGAAATCACATTTCTTAAGCACTTACAACACATTGACTATAACTATCACATTTTATACATCAGATTATTAAAAGTGCATGTTTGGAATAACTACAAAACTCTATATACTAACATTACAGAAAGATTACTCATATGGAGAAGAGGAGCGGGAAGAGGAGAGGAGGGGGAAATTTGAATTGTGGATATGATTCAGATGGAGAAGGAGAGGATGCAGATGGATCACTACTAGGAGGTGGTGACGATGAAGAAGGAGAGGATGCAGAGGATGTAGATGGTTCTCTATTGGGAGGCGTTGGTGACTTGTGGCTGGACTAGTTGTTGTTGCGCTATTGGGTTGCAACGGCTTCATGCTATTTGCTTCCTTCTTCTAGTCTGGTGGTGGTGATGCAGAGCAAGTTATTGTCGTCTAGTTGGGTGGTGGCATTTTTGCTTCTTCGTCGGGATAGGATGGAGGATGTTGCTACTTCTCTAGGTTTTGTCTACTTTTTGGCCTACCCTTTGCATTTCTTCTTGAGGGTTTTGGTTGTGGCCTTTGTGGGGTGTGCTTTTTTTCCTTATAGCTGGTGTTTGTGTGCTTTGGGTTTTTTGAGGAGGTTTGGTTGGAGGATGGGCTTATTTATGGTCCTATTGGGCGTAATGGGACATCTTGGGTACTCTTTTTGATGGCCTGCTCTCTTTCTGGTTTCTTTTTGGCTTCCCTCAACCCGTCTCTGTTGTCTGCTTGGTGGCACCTTTTTAGTGGCTCTCATTGTTGGGTTGCGACGAATTCATGGTGTTTGCTTCCTTCTTCCAGTCGAGTGGTGGTGGTGCAGAGCAAGCTATTGTTGTCTAGTTGGGAGGTGATAGATTTGCTTCTTCGTCAGAATGGGTTGGAGGATGTTGTTGCTCCTCTGGTTTATGTCTGCTTTTTGGCCTAGCCTTTGCATTTCTTCTTAAGGGTTCTGGCTATGGCCTTTGTGGGGAGAACTTGTTTTTCCTTACAGGTGGTGAGTGTGTGCTTTGGGTTTTTTGGGAAGGTTTGGTTGGAGGATGGGCTTATTTCTGGTCCTATTGGGGGTAATGGGATGACTTGGGTGCTCTTTTTGTTGGCCTACTCTCTTTATGGGTTCTTCTTGGGTTCCCCCAACCCCTCTTTGTTGTCTGTTTGGTGGCACCTTTTTAGTTGCTCTTTCCCTGGGTGTTTCATGGTTGTTGTTTCTTTCCCTCTTATAGTATTGGTTGGAACTATGGATTTTTGGCCTATCTTTGGCTCTGATCAGTGTGTTGGGGTTGTTTGGGTGTTTAATGGTTTGGTTGTCTCTCAATTTCTTTCTTGTATGGGTTGTTCCCTTTTCCCTTTTGGGTCGTTGTTGCTTCTTCTCTCGAATGACCGCTTGGATTTTATTCTCCTGGGGTTTTGTCTCATCTTTTGGGATGGGTTGTCTCTGCACCATCGTATTGTGGGTGCTCTTAAGATTCTTTTGGAGCTAACGGTTGTGTTTATTTCCCTTATTTTTGGTGGGGTGCTTTTGACTGGGATGAGTGTCATTCTTATTTTGTTTCCCCAGTTATTTTCTTTGGTTAAGGTTGTTTATGGCCTGCCCTCTTTAGATGGGTTCTCTGCTCACATTCTTATTGAGGTGGTGTTGGAGCTAGATGTTTTGGATTTGAGATTGTTGCTGAAGTTTTTCTTGGTTGCGATGTGTGCTCTAAGTTCTTTTCTGCTGGTGATTTATTGGTTGAAGGCTCTTTCTATTTTGGACTCTATTCAGATCAGTTGTAGCCTTCTTCTCTTAGCTGGGTGGTCATCACATTTTAATCCTAGAACTCAAATACTCTTGGAGTTGGATTTTGTCTCTATTGCCTGTGTGATGAAGCAAAGTGGTGTGTTTGAGTTTTTGCTACTAGAGTTGTCTATGGACAATTTGGGTTCTCTGGCTTCTCCTTTTTTGTTTCAAGTTGGGTGGTTTTCTAAGTTTCTCCTTTTGTCGCAGTGGGCTGAGTCCCCTCAGGCTCAACGGTTTTCTTTTGAGGACTGCTATCTATAGATGATCGCTTCTTACCAGGTTTTTCCTAAGGATGGTATGGTTACTTGTGTTGTTGCTACGTTGATCTTCTTCCCAAATCCTATGGAATTGGATTCTACTCCTATGGAGGTGGATTTGGGAGGTGTTTGTCTCTAGCTTCCCCAATTGCTAATCCTATAGAGGTGGACGCTTCTCCTATGGAGGTGGAGGTTGAGGGTGTTGGAATCTTCTTGCAGTAGTGGATGTGGTGGGAATATCATCCTCTCCAATTGAGGGGAGCTCCTTCCTGTTGAGGTGGTTTCGGAGTTGGCTTCCAGGTTCAAGCAGTGGCTTTGTGCCCAGTGGTTTGTTGTGCTCTCCATCTCCCCTATTGAGGTGGGTTTATTGTATTTGCTCAATTTTTTATTAGGATCCTGATGGTGTCTTACACCATTATGCAAATTATCTTTCTTGGCTCTGTGGTGTCTTCCACGAGCAGCTAGTTTGTTGATGTCTGGCAAATGCAGGCAGGTTTAGTGTGTATCTAATTGGGTTTCTAGTCTCGATTAAAACCAAGTTATTAAAGGGTTTCAGGCCCTTGCTTGTTTGTAAGATGTAGTGTGTGTAGTCATGTTAATCTTTAGAGGTTGTTGTTGGTTTATGGTTTATTTTAATTGTAGCTTTCTTTTCTTTGTAATAGGTTCTAGGCCCCATCAAAACCCCTTTTTTACCCCTAATCAAAAACTACAAAACTCTATTAGTTTTAATATGTTGTTCTTTTTAGGAATATGTGTGTGTTTGTGTGTGCATATATGTGTGTGTGTGTGTGTGTGTATTTATACATATCTATTGCACAAATAGTATATTGAGACATGAACGAACATTGGTTAAACATTGTCGAAATGAAAGACAATGGTATAGGTCTACTGAGGTAGAAAACCTCACCTGAAAGACAAAGGGAGATTTCTTGAGTGTAGAGACAAACAATGAATTGTGTAGAGTTGAACATGTATGGGTGCCTAACCAAATGGAGACTCCAAAACAAACGCAATGCTAGGCATGTTAAGAATAGATAAGCATTGTTAGGCATTAAGACTTGAAATGAAATGACATGGTCTTGTGCACCTAGAGCAGATAGGGTGTAACAATAACATTGTAAGGAACAAAAATGCATTGACATCCATAAATAGTATAAGTTGAAACTCCAAATATTGAGTTATAGGGAAGTGGGTAACAAACATTTACAGTGCATACTGTATACACCTAAAATTAGTCAAGATAATTAATTAATTAAATACAAGGTATTTAATTAATGAACCTCTTATTTCGTCTACTTATAAATAAATTCTAAATTTATTTATATAATTCACATTTTCTAATTCTTCCATTTTAAATCATATTCCTCTAATTTTAATTAAATAAACAATTTCTAATAGTTTGTTTTATTTAATTAATATCTTCTCACTAAATTTGAATAATTCCAAATTTGAATTTAGTCACATGTCTCCAAATTTTCCTCTTCCCACCTCATTAAATGTCTCATGAATTTAAATATCTTTAATATTTAAATTGGAATTATCCTCAACAAATTTTGAAACAACTTGAGACACTTGGCTCTTCCATTTCATTTATTCTTTTAAACACTTGGAAAAGTGTTCTATTAAAGGGAACACTCTCCATGATTCCCTCTAACTTCTTCATCCTCCACCCTCGATCTTTCCAGCTAAAATCCTGACCGTCGATTGTTGCCACATCACATTATGCCTTGGAAATCCCATAAATACAGCATCTTTCTCCAGCATTTGAGAATCCATCTTTGAGCAAACTCACTCTGTAGAAATCATATTAGCATTTGTGAGCTTAGCATATCATTTTAGTTTAGTATTTTGTATTTAGTTTAAAGTAATGTTACCATGGAAATTTCATTTCTAGAATCCTAATTGTTGCATTAGTTTTATTGCATTTTCATCACTAGTACACAAACAACAATATATGACTAAATAAACTACTAAAAATTGCATATAAATGACTAATTTTGGTCACGTGACCATTAGTAGTTTATTGCTGGTCATTTATAACACGACCAAATTTATGACTAAACTATTTTAGTCATTTATTTAGTCATTTCAATTTAGTCGTTAATTTAGTCATTGATTGTTATTAACTGGTCATTTATTTAGTCATGGTAGTGATTTATTTAGTCATATATTTAGTCATTTATTTAGTCATATATTTAATCATCAATTTAGTCATTAATTGTTGTAAACTGGTCATTTATTTAGTCATGGTAGTCATTTATTTAATCATATATTTAGTCATATATTTAGTCATTATTTTAGTCATTAATTTATTTGTATATTTAGTCATATATTTAGTCATTACTTTAGTCATATATATAGTCATTACTTTAGTCATATATTTAGTTATTTAGTCATATTTAGTCATTAATTTAATCATTACTTTAGTCATATAGTTAGTCATTAATTTAGTCATTTTATTTATTGGTTTCCATTAATTGGTAGTAAATATAATCACGAAATGAATAATTTATTAAATACCATAAATTTTATAATGCAAAACTAACATAATATTAAATTTGAACTAAAACATAAAAGTAAATAAAAATATTACATATGCGTACAAGCTACAACATACTAGAATTAAAAGATTGATTCAACATCATGATAAATAAAGGTAATCTACAATAAATAAAAAATTAATGCAAATATATATTTGTGTTGTGAAATATGTGTGAGCTAACTAAAGAAATATAAACCAACACACCAATAAGACATGAAATCCAAGGAAACTAATTGAAAAGTAAAGCAAACTCTTAAAACATCAATTCTTTCAAAAGCATCTTATCGTCCTATGTCTCTAGTGATTTTGTCAATTCTAGCTGGTGCTCTTAGATTTTTCCAAGCTCAATAAACAGTCCTCCTAGAGAATGAGATTGTAGATGATGAATGCATGCTATGCTAAGATATCATTATGTTGATTAAAGGATACATGATTGCGGATTGCTATGATTACTTGATAAAGAAACTATGATTACGAATACTTTTAATGTTGATAATAAATGCTAACTGAATGCAACTATTCTCTAATCGCCTTTCACCCTATTCAACAAAAGCTTGGATATGCAAGCATATTTATAGAGCTTTTGAAGGATTGTGATTCGCTGATGTGATCAATGGCTCTGATAATTCCAGGCAGATCAAACGGTCAAATATGGAGAAGACTGAAGAGAAAAATAGAAGAAAAATAGAAAGAAGGATTTGTTTCCTCTTTCATGGAGGAGATAAGGTGAGATGATAAAAATCATCTTTTTAGAGGATTTTGGAAAGATTTAAGAAGATAAATAATGAATTATAAATTCAATTATTTCTTTATGGATGACATGAAGATTTTTCTTAATTAAATAATCATTTAATTAAGATTTGAAGAATAATAAAAGTTTTCATAATTAAATAAAATATTTAATTATGATTTGAAAAGATATGGACATTTTTTAAATAAAAGGGGGTAAAAACTTTATTGAAAATCAAGAAAGAGCAATACAAAACAAAAGGGAAATAGCCCCAGAAGCCAACAAGAAACGGCCACACAAAGCCAGAGCCACATCAACCCAGTTCATAATCAGTTACATCTTCAACAAGAATCCCCTCCAAATCATGACGACGCTCAGGGGAAACCTACTCCCACTCCTCAACCTTCCGACCATCTAAATGCTCAGAAGCCCACTTGGCCAAACAATCGGCAGCCCTATTCCACTCCCTCGGAATATGGACGAAAGACACCAACTCCATCAAAGAGCTAATTTGAAGAACCTGCTACACCATCCTGGCCAGCTGCCAACTAGCATCAGAAACCTTCTGATCATTGATTAAATTAACCAAAACCTATGAATCAGATTCACAGATCACCTTGTGCCACCCCAAAGCATAAGCCCTTTCCAAAGCGTAGAGGATCACCAAACCTTCCATAAGGTTGACAGTCTGCATCCCTTCATGAATAGCAAAGAAGAAAAATCACTGAGCCAGAAAAATCCCTACCAACACCACCAATCCCAGCAGGCCCTGATTGCCCCTTGAGGAACCATCAGTATTTATCTTCAAAATGCCAACTGGAGGGGGCAACCATCTTCCCATCCTCTAAACTTTCTTTCTCACCCTCCTTCCTCTCCTAACATAAGCAGATGCCACAGACAATCCCTGAATCCCTAGTCTATCCACCATCTCAGCATCTCGTCTCTCCAAGGGGAACTCCACATCACACTTAGCCTCTATAGTTTCTTGAATCATACCTAAAATTCTTTGCCAAATTTGTTGGACTAACAACTTTTCACCTCGGAAAATACGACGATTTCATTCCAACCATATCTGCCATAGCATGAAATTAGGTCCAACATACCACACAACTTGCAAAAAGGAAGCCGAAGCAGGAGGTCTACCCAAACTACTCCAAAAATCCACCAGGGAAGAGGCATGAACACATGGTCTTTTCCAGACACCCCACCAAGAATGCTAAAGATGCACAGCAAAGGGGCAGCGAAAAAACAAGTGAGAAGAATCCTCTTCACTAGTTCCACACAAAACACAGATAAAAGGGCCCTGGAACCCCCTCTTCCTAATATTATCCCAAGTCAAGCATCTATTCCATGCCAAAGTCCAAATAAAGCAGTTGCACTTTAGCCAAGAGAACTTGTTCCACACATTCTTCCACCAGTGAACCTCCACAGCATCCAACCTCTAGGATAATAACCCCTGATATCCCGAAGAGACAGTATAGACACCCTTAGGATTGGGAGACTAGGCCAAAACATCCCCATCTGGGAGGGAACTACACCGTCGACTGGAAAGGATATTCTGAAGCAAACAAACTCTTCCTCCATACCAACAGCAGGCCACTCCTCAGGGTTCTTCCATCTCACCTCCTCCAGCTAACCATGAGACGAAAAGGACTTAAAGTCACTCACCCTCGACCAACCAACCTCCAGGAACCTCTAACACAGAGTCAACAAATTAGGAAACTGGGAAACAATGGGAGGGAAACCATCCCAAGAGTTGGTCCAAAAATGTGCCTTCGCCCCTCTTTTGCAAATCTAAAATAAGCCCTCCTTGATGAGTGCAACCCCTTTTTTTAGCGTGCCCCAAATCATCAAACCTTTCCCCATAAGGGGATAACAAGGAATATCCATCCAAGGGGTCCCGGGGAAATACTTATGGGATAAAATTTGGGCCCAGATCTGATCTTGTTCCACACACCATCGCTAATACAATTTAGCAGCCAACGCCACCCCAGACACAGCAGACTGCCTTAATCCAAGACCACCCATCTACTTCAGGCTACAAACAACATCCCATCTGACAAGACTAGACATTTAGAGGATATCAAGCTACCAGCCCATAAAAATTGTCTTGCTAAGGAGTCTAATTCCTTAACAAAACCCATAGGAGCCACCTGGATCATGCAACGATAAATGGGGAGAGCCTGCACCACAGACTTGAGTAACTGAACACGACCAGCAAAAGATAGCCACCTGTGCATCCAATGATTCACTCTCACATGAAATTTGTCTAGAAAATTCTGCCAAGAACCCCTGGGCAGCCTTCCCACCAAAATAGGAATACCAAGGTAGGTCAAAGGGAGAGCCCCAATTTGAAATCTCAAGATATGAGCAATTCACCGCTGAATGGACTCCGAAGTATTGAAGAAGAATATGGAGGACTTATCCTCATTAATCAGCTATCCCGAAGCAGCAAGATAAACATCCAACACCCTGTGCAAATTTGAAGCTTCTCTAATAGTAGCCAAACCCATAAGAGCAGTGTCATCCACAAACTATAAATGAGACTGCGGAGGAAAATCCCCTCCCCACCTCCATCCCTGAATGAGACCCAACTCCACATTCCTTCTCAACAAGTGTCCAAGACCTTTAGCAAGGAGAAGAAATAAATAAGGAGAGAGGGGGTCTCCCTGACGCAAACCGCAAAAGGCACTGAAGAGCTCAGAATGCTCACCATTGATAAGAATAGAGAACGAGGTCGAGGTAACACAACTCATAACCCATTGAATCCAATCTTCCCCAAACCCAAAAGCACCAAGCACCTTCCGAAGGAAGGACCACCGAACTCTATCATAAGCCTTAGCCATACCCAACTTGATGAACATCATTTTATCTTTGGAGATAGTCATAGAGTGAATGGTCTCAGTTGCAATAACCACCCCATCCAAAATTTTCCTTCTCGCCACAAAACCACTTTGTTCCTCAGAGATAAGCACAGTAAGCCACTTTTTCAGCCTATCAGCAATCAATTTAGATATAATTTTATAAATCACATTGCACAAGGAAATAGGGAGAAATTGAGTTAACTTATCCGCCCCCTCACACTTGGGAATAAGAGAAAGGAAAGTAGAATTCAGAGCACGCAACATCTACTTATTTTTCTATGACTCTTGAACAACTGCCAATAAGTCCATCTTGATAATATCCCAGAATTCCTGAAAAAAATCAATAGGGAAGCCATCAGGGCCAGGAGCTTTCCCCTTCATCTGGAACACAATCCCCTCCAACTCTTCCAAAGAAATGTCACCCATAAGATGCACCTACATCTCCCTAGAAACCACAGGTGGAATACAGGAAAGAATTTGAGCTTCCTCAGGCAACCCCTCTGCGAGTCTTCCCTAAATAATGAAGCAAAAAACTACATAGCCTCACTTGATATTTCTTGAAAAAGAGGAAATATTCTGCCCCCTGTCATTCACCAGAATCGAGATAGAATTTCCATGTCTCCTGGATTTCACCGAATTGAAGAAGAAAGCAGTATTCTTATCACCCACCTGCAGCCACTCGATCTGAGCCTTTTGTTTCCAAAAAACTTCCTCCCGCAACTCACACTCCTCCAGCGCCTTCAAAGCCCTAGCCTCCTCCTGAAGCAAATATTCAGTTACCCCATCCTCCCTGATCACCCTCGTAATACTATCCAACTTAGCCTAAGCAACACTCTTCTCATGGAAAATGTTTCCAAAGCACCAAAGGTTCCAGCGTTTAAGCTAGTACTTCACAAATTGCAATAACTTAGCAAAAGTATACATTGTCGTACCATAAGCAGGTCTACCATACCTCCACCAATCAGCGACATGGCCATGCAAAGAGGGGTCACGCAACCACATAAGCTGAAACTTGAAAGAAGGAGACTGGGGCACGCGAGCAAAAGTAATGGAAAGTTTGATAGGCCAATGATCTGAGCCCCTCCAATCCAGAATTTAAGAGCTAGTGGACCACCGACCACCAACCCAGAAACAGGAAACTAGAAAATGATCCAGACGCTCAGCAATGCAACTCTCCCCAACCCTTCGATTGTTCCATGTAAACTGACCATTGGTGGGCTTGATGTCAATAAGATTCAAAGCCGCAATATTATCTTGAAGAAGCAACGCAGAAGCCTTCAATCTGGCAATACCACCCCGCTTCTCAGTGAGCTCAAAAATAGCATTAAAATCTCCAGCCACAATCCACGGAAGGTAAGGCACCATGCCACGAACAAAGTTGATATGGGACCACAAAAGTTGCTTACCCTGAATCTCAACAGGTGCATAGATATTAGAGAAGAGTATAGACTCCCCAATCTCAAAACAAGAGGCACTCACAGATAAAGAAGACTTAAAAGATATCCACCAAAGAGGGTGAATTTTGCGAGGGTTCCAAAGACAAGCCACACCTCTAGCCGATCCAAGAGCCCCAATGCACTGGCACTCGCCACTTCCCCATAGCTTAGGAATCAACCCCAACATACACTCAACTGATAACTTAGTCTCCTGAAGGAAAAGAACATCAGGAGAATGACTTCTAATCAAAGCGCGAACAAATTTTTGTCTAGGGCCACTGTTCAAGCCCCTTACATTCCAAGACAAAACAATCATTTCAAGGGACATGAGAAATGAGAATCTAGGGTCTTAACGGACCCTGACTCCACCAAAGTCTCCCCTATTAATTTAATCCTTTCCAAATCCTTTTTTCTACCAAGCTTGGAGGATTTCTCCCCCACCCCTTTTTTTGGGTCCTTTTGAAGGAGACCCAACTGAGAAGGAGACTTGCTACTCTTAACCATTTCAGAACCTACTTTCCCCACCAGAGAAGAACCATCCCCCACACCCTTCTTCCCTGCAATCGTAGGAACCGACTCCAATCTAACCTCCATCCGAAGGTCGGTTTCCATTTGCAAGCACCTACATCTTGCAAAACCTGAGTAGCTTCAGACAAAAGACCCTCCTGCTCAGAAACCAACACCTCCTGATTCAAATTCACCAAGCCCAGGTTCATTTCCTGTTGGCTGAGATCATCTAAAATCTCAAATCTATTGAAGGTGTCTTCATCCTATCTTTCCATCAAGTTCCTCTTCTGACCCTGGTTCCTGTGACGAGCCTTGACAGGAACATAACCATCAGCACCAACCACTTCACCCGAAATGGGATCCTTCCCCTTGTCAACCCTGGGGGGGTTGCGAGGGAGCTGAGAAGACTCGAGTTCTAAATGCCTAGCCCTTGGACAACATCGAAGCAAGTGACCATATTCATGACAAAGACGGCAGCGAAAAGGAAGAGTCTCATAATCCAATTGTTGCAACCACGAATAAGGACCCGCACACATATCCATAGAATCTGGTAATGGCTTACTTAAATCAATTTCAACACAAATATGAGCAAAATTCATCACCTTTTTAACCTGAGTCTATTGCATAGAGCCAACCAGCTTACCAAGCATCGAGGCCAAAAGGTGCAGAACATCATCCCGCCAGCACTCCACAGGAAAACGAGGGAGCCGAACGAACACCAGAACGTGAGTTGGAATCTCCTCAGAAGGATGAAACCCCGCATGCCAAGGTTTAATAAATAACCCAATCTAGTTGTAAAAATAAGGGGCTCCTTCAAAGACCCTAATACGATCCGCCATGCAGTTAAAAGTTACCATGAAATAGTTATTTTCCAGCAACATGAGCTCCATCTCACCCTCTGGCATCCAGGTTCGTTGGGCCCATGACTCTAGGAATTGGAACGAGATACGCATCCCCATAAACTTGCACAATAAAGAGTGACCCAAGTAATAATCAATGTCTTTTGCAATCATCTCTAGCGGGATAACCAGCTTTGGCCTCTCTTTACAGCATTCCAGACACCCATTGATCTTCATAATCCGTGACCCACCAGACTGTCCCATTCTACCAGCTCCCGAATTAGGAGAAAATAAATTATTTTCAAAAATCTTCGCATCCTGGGAAGATGACTTGGCACCAACTGTCGAGCAATAATCCATTGAGGGAAAAACCCCCGACGATTCTCCAAGAGCCATTAAAATTGAGGGGCCCAAGACGGGCACACAACCTAAAGCTCCATGGCTGGGAGTGGGGACAACAACCCCACTCACCAATCGCACTCCACACAAAACAAGAGAAGGGCAGCATAAAAGCTAGACCCCACCCCCGAGAGGAACACCTACGCAGCCCAAAGAATGGGGCCACCCTGCACATGAGACCCCTAAACACCCTCCAACGCACCACCTCCACCCCACAGTAGGCTTGAGCCCACACCACAGTCGCAGCCTCGCGCGCGAGACCACAGGAGATAGGGAAAAGAGACCCCTATGCAAGAAGGAATCACTGCCAAAGAAGAGAAAGTAGCCTCCGCGGGAAAGATTAATAGGAAGAATGCAAGCTCCGCCCCCAAGCGTCACCAAGAACCCACCCTTCAGCGCACAGAGCAAACAAGAAGCAAACACAGGCTAGGTCTCAAGTGCCCTAGCTCCATCATGTGTAAAACTAGTCTTAAATGAATTCTCGAAAAGATATGGACATTAATTAAATAAAAATATTTAATTATTTTTTTAGGAAATGACATGTAGATGAAATTAATTAAATAAAATATTTAATTAATTAGAATAAAGATTTGAATAGAAGAAATGAAATATTTAAATTTAATTAAATCAAAAGACTTAATTAAATTCAAAAGTGGTAATTAATTAAGATAAATAAAAGGGTATTTATTTAATTGATTAAGTGGACATATGAATGTGAAATAATTAAATAAAGTGAATTTATTTAATTAAGGTGGAAGAATAAAGTGAATGAACAATATAATTAAATTAAATAAATTTAATCATATGTAGAGGACTTTAGAAAAATTAATTAAATAATAAATATTTAATTAAATGTCAAGATTAATTAGACATGACCAATTTTATGCATATACATTTTTCCCCTCTTTGAAGTGATGTGTGAAACACATTGCTTCAAAGAAAATATTCTTGCTTTCAAAAATTGATGTGTTTGATTTTGCCCTTGGTCAAAAAAATTTAACTGATATGCCCTTTTGATTTGACTCAGATATGTTTCTAATTGAAAAATGCAGCTGATATTGATGATGCCCCCTCATAAGGCAAATCACTGATGATGAGAAAAATGTTGAGTTGATGATGAAATTTGGATGATAAGAGGGATGCAGTAATTTAACTCCCGATAATTGATTAAAAGATGCCCCAGTTCAAAAAAAAGGTCAGAGTTTGAGGAAAAATAGAAAAATAAAAATAAAATGCCACAAAAACCCACCTTGGTTGAACTTTAAAAGGTCAGAGGTGTAAAAAGGGCAAGTCATTTTCACCTTTTGACTTTAGTGATTGTTTGCTCTGACGCTGACTTGGCGAGACTTGGCGAGATGGAGATTCCATATCATACACATAGATTCGAGCAGGCCCGCCGATACCAAAGACCAGTCACTTACAAACCACCAATGAGTCGATTCAATCCTTTTTGCTTTAAAAATTTGTAAGTTCAATCAATTTTTGATGAACTTTTTGTGCGGATTTGAAATGTTACAGTTTGTTTTAGCACATAGAGTCACTGTTTTAGCGCATTTGATATTTTCTATAGCGCATAGAGGGTGTGATACAATGCAACTAGGATAGAATAGGAGATGGTTAGTTTAGCGCATCCAATACCCAGAATAACGCATCTCGGATGTCGATAGGACAGTGATACTTTAGTATATAGAGGAAATGGAGTAGCGCATTTAGGAACATGCCCCAACCAGTGATAGATTAGTGCATATAGGGAACATATTAGTGCATTTAGGGTTCTTGCGCATCAGGTAGATGAAATGACACATATGCTTAGGGGTTTAGCACATATAGGGAAGTAGCACATAGGGAATTGATATAATGCTTTTAGGACACAGAATGGTGCATACGGGGATTTAGCGCATCAGGGGGAAACTTCAACACGCATTTGGGGTTCTAGTGCATAGAGGCTACAAATTAGCGCATCCAAGACACTTAGGTAGAATGCCCTGTTTGATGAAATTGATGAAAGAATGATGATGTAGATTGCTTCTTTGGTCAATAGATAGATAAATTGTCTTGTCATCATGATGATATGGATAGAAATGATAGAAAATATGATAAATGATAAATTGATAACTTTGCTTCCCAAAATAGAAAACAAATAGTAGATAGTTGATAACTTTGTTTTCATTGAATGAAAAACAAAGAGTAGAATGATTTATTGCAATTTGCTGATAACTTTTCCTTAGAAAACAAAGAGTAGATGATTGATATGACTTCTGATAAATTTGCTTTCTGCGATAGAAAACAAATAGTAAATGATGTGATTGAAAACATATTTGCATTTGTGACTAAATTACAAATAGGAAGATGATTTGATTGTTGATAAATTTGCTTTCCTAAAAAAGAAAACAAACAGTAAATGATGATAGGGTAGATTGATTTGATATTTAGATAGATAGATTTTGTATTGATTTCATGATCTGAGTCACTTAGATAGAGCACTTGATATAGTTCACTGATATGATGCACCGATATGGGTTATTGATATGGATCACTAGTAGATAGATATGGGTCATGATTGCATGATGTTAAGTAGATAGATCACAGTGATACGAGTCTATGATATGACTCTGATTGATTGTTTTTGTGATGACCAAAAATAAGAGGTTTTCAAAAACCTCCAGATCAAAGAGCACTTCCCTGTGGGTTAGGATAGGATACAATATCTGACACCTGTAGATGTACAGTTGATAGTGAGATGTGGGTTGGGATATTTGTTGTCTATGCCTTAGATTTGGGTCAACAGGGGATTGTTGACCGCACTAGCAGAGAGGTGGCATTCTAAGCATAACACCTTTCATTTGTCGACGAGTGAGATGATAGTGACCCCAAAGGATGTATATAGGATTTTGGGGATTCTAGTGGTAGGTGCTCTTGTGGTTTATGACCACAAGGAGCTAGGTGGTATAGACGCACTCAGGAGAGCATTTGGGGATGATCATGTAGCAGGGTACTAGGTGCCATGGGTAGATTTGAGGAGATATCTGGCCTTACTCACAATTTTGAGTGCATTCATTGGAGGCTTCCTTTGTCCGGACCGCCAGTCAAAGGGACTATCAGTTGGGTGGGGGAGGATCATTGAGAAAATGATAGGTTAGTAGCAGAGATATGCCTAGGGGAGCTGCATGTTAGCACATTTGTATCATGACTTGCATTAGGTAGTGTACAAAGGAGGGGACAGTTTGTCATGTGGTGTTACCCTACTCCAAATCTGGGCATGGGAGCATATTGCTATTACTAGACCACTTGGACCTAGGGCTAAGCCACCAGGCAAGTCGTATGTGTATGCATATTCAAGTGTACTTGTCCAACCCAAACTGGGCAAGTTGGATTACTCGAGACGGATTCTAGATGATGTAGATGTAGTGATATGGAGGCCTTACACAGATTGTGAGGTGTGGGATACAAATCATCTTAAGATGTCTTTCATATGTATGCCCCAGTATCTGATAGGGTAGACCCCTTTTATTATAGAGATATTTTTGGCTTTGCGAGTACAGAGACAGTACAGATATACTCAGGGGATGTTGCAGGGCATTGCGCACTATGTGCGACACAAGGATGATCCTGGATGGGGACTGGGCATTTCATATTAGGTCACTTATATAGAATATACAGGTTCACAGCCCAAGGTATGGGATTACAAACCTGAGATTATTGATGCAGGGATGTCTGAGGATTACTCTGCTTATTTTCACACCCATCCATTTCCTCGTTTCACATGTCCAGATGAGCCAGCACCCATTTTGATGGCACATCAGCTAGGGGGTAGGAGACAAGAGGATGTGGCAAGGGGAGAGCAGGCAGTGGGTGGAGGGGATGAGGAGGAGGATAGTGGAGATGAGGAGGAGAGCGGAGATGGGGAGAGTTCAAATGATGATGGTGGGGATGACGACGAATATGGCAGAGGGGATGAGTAGAGGTTGGTGAGACAGAGGTCAGATATTTTGGGTACTGTATAGATCATGTGGAGGCCGAGGACTGGTATTGGATGGAGGATAGTGATTAAGGTCCCTTCGACAGCGCAGTGGGCACATATAGATACTTTGCAGGCCCAGGTACAAACTCTTTAGGGGCAGCAGGCACAGCTGCAAAGCCAGTTGGCTCAGGCTTAGAGTTTGGCATTGTAGTTATAGACACAGCTGGTGTAGGCACAGGCATATGCATAGGTACCTCATCCTGCCCTGGATCCACAAGTGGCCCAGTTGATAGTAGAGAGAGACTCCCTCAGACAGAGGTCATTAGAGCCAGAGAGGGTTGTTGAGAGACTCATGGGCACTGTTGAGAGTGCATCTTTACAAGAGGCCATTACAGAGGGATTCAAGATTTCCAGGGAGGCTGAGCATTACCAGATTAGATATGAGGAGTTGTACCCTCCCGAGTGCAGATCCAGGAGTAGATCATAGACTGTGACACATAGCAGAGGAGTTATAGGGCCTCGACAAGAGCCTAGCGCAGGTGGTAATGGCAGGCCACTTGTCTCTAGACCAACTCCATCAAGGAGCTCCACTAGCCAGCCTTGGTATGTGATTTTTATTGATGTAGTATTATTGATGTACTTCACACATGTATGTCATTTTTGGAGCATGTACATTATTTTTTATCATATCTTATGTATCTCTTTAGACTTTTCATTTTCATTGGACATTGAACATTTGTATTTATTTTTTATGAGCAATGATATGCAACGGTGATGAGTTTTGATGATGTGCATTTTTGATGTGATAATGTGATGATGATATGGATATGTGTTTGTTTGTATATGTTATGAGATGGATTTGTGATGCCTTTTATGGTTTAATGACTAACATGTGATGCAAGATGATTCATGATATGCTTATGATGACGATTTGTGATGCGTACTAATGACGTCATGCAGGTGGATGACTTATGATGTGATTATGAAAATATGCAAATGGGATATATGATATGTTTATGAAAAATGCAATGTTTTGCAAATGATGTATGTATGGAATTTTTGTTTATGGATTTATCAAATGCATAAATAATGATGATGTGATGGAAAATGGATGTTGTGTTTATGAAATGTATCATGAACTTGTAATATGTATATGAATTTGGAAATGATATGAAATGATATGTGATATGGGTCAAATGTTATGTGAAAAATGACATGATATATAAATGATATGAAAATGATAGATGATTAAAGTTATGATATGAACGTAATGTGACAAATTACAAATGATATGAATAATGGTATGAAGTGAAATGAACATGATGAATAATAATGAGATGTATGATAAGATGATAATAAAATGTAACAAAATGAGATGAAATGATATGAAATGGATGAAATGTAATAGATTATGAAATGATGACACAAAGATAAAATATGATAATGAAATGGTAATGAAGATGATAAATGGTATGAAACTGTGTAGAATGAAAATGAAATGGATATGAAAATGATAAGTAAGACGTTAATGATATGAAAACAATAGATAATATGAAAATGATATGAAATACCTAATGGATAAATGAATGATATGAAATGATAAAGGATCTAAATGATATGCAATGAAATGATTCATAAAATGAGGGTGATATAAAATGAGAATGATCAATGGTATGCAATTAAATTATATGAAAAATGATAAATGAAATGATGATGCATAGTGATGGATAAATAAATGATAAAGGAACTAAATGATATGAAAATGAATGATAAATGATAAACTATATGATATGCACAGGACCTAGATGAAATGATAATGATTAATGAAATGATGATGAAGATGAAATATGATAATGAAACAAATGTCCGAACGTCCTCCACAAATAGTCCAAAGAGACATAACAGTCGTTGATGTTTTTGTTCAGCCTTTTAAAACTCTGAGGTAAATCTAGTATGCAAATATGTACAATGATCTAAATGAAATGCAATGAAATGAAACCAACCATTTTTTGAGCCCTTTGTTAGCTTTCTTGAATCATCATAGAGCATTTTAAAATGTTGGAAGTATGTACAAGCATTAGAGGGGAAATTAGCACCAATGATGACCAAAGTAAAACTTTCATGATTTTTGATATAGCAAGTGAACACAAGCATCGAGGTATAATTGAACCAGGATGACCTCAGTATTTCTTGCACAAAAAGACAAAGATTAACCACTTTCTAATGCAAATTTGGAACTGTCATCAATGAAACACTTTGGAATTCATGTCTTGTGACATATTTGCAACAGATTGATAGTTAACCTCAAGATAGCAGACAAAGAAAAATCATCCTCTTTCCTCGCCACTCTAGTTCAGTACATCATCAGTGTGCTCTAGAGAGATGATATCGAAAAATAAAACAACCATTGTTCAAAGTTATGCTACTGAAATTCCAAACATTATTCAGATTTAGATAATCTAGATATGAGTCATGATATGGTACTTGCTAAAAATTGTTGTGATATGGATCAATGATTGGATAGTTATTCATAGGATTTGATTGTTTGTTCACATGATTGGATTTTATGTCATTGTCTAGCTATTTCGGTAGAACCTGAAAGTTGATTTCCCCTGGTATAACAATGTTTGCCTCCAATATGTCACAACTTGCTAAAATGAATATGTACAATGATCAAGCCATGGTAAGACGTTATCACTCTAGGAAAATGATGGCAGTGTGATGTTGTTATGGCCCTAAGATGATGGTGAAAAGAAGGATGAGAAGCGAAGTGTAGAACATGAACTAATAGATGTGGAGCTACAAATAGCGTTTGTTTGCTAGATTTTCACTATTTGTCTTTATTGATTTTTTTGATTTTTTTAAAAAAAAAATTAGGACATTTTTTTTATTTTTATAGATTTTTTCAAGACATTTTCTGTTGTTTTTGTAGATTTTTTTAGGACATTTTTTTATTTTTATAGATTTTTTTCAAGATATTTATGGATGATGATAACTGATTTAGACATAATACTTCTTTAGGTGCATGTTGTTGATGGGTTCGTCAAACAGGTCCCCTTCTGGTCTTGACAGCTTGTATACTCCTGAATCGTTTACTGCGATGACCATGTAAGGACCCAGCCAATTCGGTTCAAACTTTCCTTTCTTCTATCTTGTTGATTTCATGGGTTTTCCTTCAAAACAAGATCACTGACCTGAAAGGTACATGGCTTGACTCTGTGATTATAGCTATGAGACATCATCTATTGATATGCTTTCAAATGATCAATTGCTTGTTGTCTCTTCTCATCAAGGAGTTCCAACTCTTGTAGCCAGGAAACTCTATATTCATCATCGGTGATTAAACCTTTCAGTGATACTCTAAGTGATGGAATCTCAACCTCTAGGGGTAATATGGCTTCTACTCCATAGACAAGAGCATGTGGTGTTGCTCCTGTTGGCGTTCTGATGCTAATTCTATAGGCCCATAATGTAGGATTGAGTTGTACGGTCCAATCTTTCCCTACATCATTCACAGTCTTCTTCAATATTTTTAGTATGGTTTTGTTTGAGGCCTCTACTTGGCCATTCCCTTGTGGATAGTAGGGTGTTGAATATCTATGTTGGATATGGAATCTCTCACAAAGTTTGTCAACATCCTAATTCTTGAATGGTCATCCATTATCTGTAATGATGGAGTTGGGAATGTCATACCGACAAATGATATAGTTGAGTATGAATGATGAGATTTTTTTGTCGGTAACCTTAGTGATAGGTATTGCCTCAATCCACTTGGTAAAGTACTATGTCGATGTGATGATGAACTTGTTTTTGTTCGATGATGAAGGATGAATCTTGCCAACTAGATCTAACCCCCATTGAGAGAATGGCTAGGTCGACGTGAACGGTTGTAGTTCTTGTGCAGGAGCATGGATGAGATTCCCATGTATCTGACATTTGGAGCAATTCTTCACAAAAGTGAATGATTCTCTTTCCATTGTAGGCCAGTATTAACCCATTCTAATCAATTTATTGGATAAGGTCAATCCACTTGAATGAATACCACAAATTCCACCATAAAATTCTTGTAAAGCCTTGTCATATTCGTCATGTTCAAGACATCAAAGTAAAGTGCCATCAAGACTACGGCGATAAAGGATGTCAAAGATACGAGTATAGCAAGAGGATTGGCGGATAAAGTTACGCTTTTAATTTTAGGATAAGTCAAGTGGTAAGATGTCATCTTTTAGGTAGGCATAAATCTTTCCATACCAAGGTGAATCGGATCCTACTAAGTGGCAAATGATTTGGCTTTCAGGTGTGTCATAGGCAGGTGCAAATGATTGTTCCACCAGAAATTCATAACGAGCCTAATTTTATGGGAGTTGTAGTAATGAGGCGATCATGGCCATAGTGTCAGTTGCTTTGTTATCAATTCTTGGAATCTGTATGAACTTGATATCCACGAATTACTTCTTAAAATCGTCAATCACCTTCTTATATGGCAACAGTTTGTCATCTTTGGTCTAATAATCATCATTGATCTAATTTATTACTAACTGTGAGTCACCATAAACTTGTAGTTTTATGATCCTCCATTCCAATGTGATCTTGAGTCCAGTGATTAAAGCTTCATACTTGGCTATGTTGTTAGTGCATGGAAACATTAGCCTATACGACCGAGGAATGGTATTTCCTTGAAGGGTGACAAAGAGTATGCATGCCCCCGATCCATGTTGAGTGAAAGAACCATCAAAATATAAAGACCATGGCTATTTGTATTCTGCAGTGAAGACGTCAGCATCTAGAAATTCAATATGCATGGGATGCTCTACTTGTAGTGGTGCGTCAGCTAGTTGATCAGCAATAACTTGTCCTTTGATTACTTTGCGATCAACGTAATGGATGTCAAACTCACTTAAGATCATGACCCATTTTGCTAGCCTTCCTGTCAATGTAGCTTTTCTTAACAAATACTTGAGTGGATCAATCTTAGCAACAAGATTGATTGTATGAGTTAGCATGTAGTGTCGAAACTTCTGTGAAGCAAAAACCACGGCTAAACAAGCTTTTTTGATGAAAGTGTAGTTAAGTTCATGACTTGTTAGTGTTTTTTCGATGTTATAAATTGAATGTTCCTTTCCTGTAGAGTCCTCTTGTGCTAATAATTCCCCCAAAGATATCTTTGTTGTGGCAATATATAAGATTAGAGGTTTTCCTGGATTTTGTGGTACTAGAACTAGTGGGTTCATTAGGTACTGCTTGATCTGTTGAAAGTCCATTTCACACTTGTCATCCCATTTGAAAGGAACATTCTTATGCAATAGATGTGTGAAAGGTAGACTTTATCTGCCAGTTGTGTGATGAACCTTTGTATACATTGAAGTCATCCTTGTAATGATCTCAACTGACTAATATTCCTTGGTGGAGGTATCTCCCTGATTGCTTGTACCTTGGCAAGATCTACTTTGATCCCTTTTGTTGATACTATGTATCCCAAGAGTTTTCTAGATGTGACCCCAAAAACACATTTCTTGGGGTTGAGGCAATCTTGATTTGGTTGTAACGAGAAAAAATCATCCATTAGTGAATACATGGCATGGCCAGCTGTCAAATCAACTATAGTATCAATGTTTGGAAGTGGGAATTCATCCTAGGACATGCCTTATTAAGATCTCTAAAATCAATGCAAATTTTGATACATCCATCTGGTTTGGACATAGGAACAATGTTGGAGATCCATTCTGCATAGTCGATTGATCCTATGAAACCCACATCAAGGAGTTTTTGAGTTCTTCTTTAACCAATAGTGCGACATGAGGATGCATCTTTCTTAGTTTTTTCTTCATAGGCTTAACCCCTAGTTTGATAGACAAGTGATGCATGATAAGATTAGGATCAAGACATGGCATGTCTGCATAAGACTAGGCAAAGTTGATTTGATTTACTCTTAGAAATTCCATGAAATCTGGCACTTCTTTATCTGTCATTGACGTAACTAACTGTAGAATCCTTGGTTTTTCTGAAGTTTCAATATTAACCTCTTTTGTAGGCTCAATCAAGATAGGTGATTGCTCATGATAGTGCTTAGGGAAAGTGTCAATATTCCCATCATTTGGTGCCTTAAAAAGGTTTTCACCATCTAATACTCTCTTTGTTTTATCTTTTGTTTGATCTAATATTGCCATATTTTGGTTTTCACCATTAGATCTTTCTTTTCTTTTTTTTTGCAGCTAGGAGACTTGACACTCTCCTGATTAAAGACTCTATGCCGAAAATCACTAGTGGAACAATCATTTGTTTCATCTACGGAAAGGAAGTTCATGATAGATGCATCACTTGGAAACATAGGTATATCGATAGGTTCAAACGAATCCCAATCAATGAGATTGGGATGGATCAAAGGTAGCGAGTTATCGGGTTGCGTAAAATCAGCTATGGTTATGGTCATAACAGAATTGTCTATAGGATCTGAGGTATGAGGTAGATCAATGATGGTACTATTCTCATGATAGTCTTGTTCGTTTAATTTCAACTTAATAACACTAGAATCATAGTCACTTTGTAGTTCAAATCCTTGCAGTTGGGACCCTGACCCTTCACCTTCGATTAGAGTTAGGGTATACTTGTGTATCACATCAACCTTTTTGTCCCTCCAGAACTCATCATTGTAGATGGCGTCCTATTTGTATTCACCAGAGTCTATGTCAGAGTTATCCATGAAATTCTGAATTGCTATCAAACATGCTTCTCTTGTATTAGAACCTTCTTGCAATGTGAGGATAGTATCATGCAACTGCTTGTATGTTATTTATTTTGAGTTAGTATCATAGCCTAGTCCTATTTTATCTTTTGCAGCAAGTCCTAGAAGGTGAATAGGCTCAACTACTCCTTTTCTCTTTCTGATAGGACCATTACCATCATAGCCCATCTTCAGCATGATTGAATACCCTTTACCATATTGATCAGTTGGTATTTTGACATTGAGGACTGTTTCGTCTTCATCTTTATAGAGCCAATTTAGAACTTCTATCCTCAAGATCTTCTATGGGGAGTTTTCCTTTGATAAATCGTCCATTAAATAGTGTACTTGGCTCTATTGGTGGTTGTGTTGATGTTGATGCTACAGATATCTATTGTTGTGTGATAGAAGGTTACCCATGTGACCGAGGCGATGTAGGTAGATTAGAAAGATAGAGAGAGTACTCCCCAACTCCATTTTCCTTGAACCATAATTACTTGTCAAATCTTTTGGTTAACTGACTGATTTGTGTATCAACTTTGGGAGAAGTACTAGCAAGAGCTTCTCGATTGTTGGGAACCAAAGTATCTTGACTAGCTTTGATATTGGCACAAGTCTAACTATTTGAATTATCAGCTGGTATTGTGATTTCTTGTTTGTCATAAGGAAACTTAAGACATTGATGATATGTGGATGGGACAACTTGCATTTCGTGGATCCACAAATGACCCAACAATATTTTGTATGCAAGATCACAGTCTAATACTTGAGAGAAAGTATTCTTGATAACATGTCCCACTCTGATCGGTAGCATGATTAAAACCTTGGATTCTCTTTCTTCATCCTCATAGGCTTTAATAGTGATCTTTCTTCTAGGATCAATGGAGTCCTCAAAAAATCCTAAAGCCTAAACTAACCTCATGGTACATATGTTCAACCCATCCCCTCCATCTATTAGTACGCATCTGACACGAAACTTGTGGATCATGACTTCTAAGTATAGCAATGAATTATGGGGATGTGTCATGGAAACGTCATCTTTCTCAGAGAATGAGAGGCATGTGGGTGAGGACAAGTGTCCCACCATGGCTTGAAATCGGTCCACATCTAGATCAGTGGATACAGTTGTTTCAACGAGGGCCTTTTCTAGAATTTCCTTGTGTGCTGGGGAAATCTTCAAGAGTTCTAAGATAGAAATTTGAGCAAGAGTTTTTCTAAGTTGATTGGCTAAGTCATATTGATGTTGAGGTGGGGGCACAGTGGATTTTGAAGAAGCACCCTTTAAGACAAATTTTTCTTGTGCCCTTGTTGTTGCGTTGACTTGTCTATATTCCATCTTTTCCTTAACTTTTATAACATTGACTTACTCATCGCCAGTGTAGATATGGTTGATTATATTATCATTAATATGATTTACCATTTTTCCAGAAGACTCACCCTTTTGATAGTTGGGAAAAGGGTTGTGAAATGCTTGGTGGTCTTCATTTGATTGTTGGTGTCCTATTGTGATGGTTCCATTTTCGATTAGGTCTTGGACGACATTTTTCAGGGCTTGACAATTATTCGTACGATGTCCCTTGCACCGATGATAATCACAATAGTATGCATCATTCCATGATGGAGGCTTCACACTGGGTTCAAAGTTGTGTTGAGGTGGAAAAGTAAGGAAATTTTTAGCCATCAACTCTTTAAATGCAGATTCTAAACATTGACCCAGTGGAGTAAAAGTTCTTCTACTAGAGAAGAATGAAGATCATTGTGGATTTGTGTTCGATGCATTTCCTAAGGCATTTTTGTTGTTGTTGTTTCCACAATAACCTTAATTTTTGGCATTCCCTTGATTGGGAGTAGAAGTTTGATTCACGTTGTTCCTCGGATGAGGAGGATTGTTTCCTTGATTTGTGACAAAATTGACATTGTTATAGTTATTGTTGCGAGGAACACTTGGAGTACTAAGAATAAATGGCTTAGTCAAGACATGATTTGCATCTACAACACCATCATTCACCACATTTTTTTTGTGATTCCAAAACTTAGATTTGTCGTTGTTGTTATGATAATTTGAAGAGCTAGGATTGTCCTTATCAATTTTAAGTATCCCTCTCTTGACCAAAGAACCCTCAATGGTTATGGAATTATCAATCAGTTTCTCAAAAGAGGGAGGACAATGTAAATTCAAATGATAGCTCATTTTTGGATCTAAGTTGTTGATGAAGATGTCCATCTTTTCCTTTTTAGGAACAAGACGTGGATATCTAGCAAACAATCTTCTCCATCTCTGAAGAAAAGTAATGAAAGGTTCGCCAGGTTTTTGCTTAGCTTTGCAAAGATCTAGCATAGTGATTTGATGTTGGATGTTGTAGGAATATTGTGATATGAACTGGTTGATTAATTCCTCAAATGTCTTGACAGGAGGTGTGATTTTCGATAGCCATTCCATAGATTGGCCTCCAAGACTCCTAGGAAACAAATGCATTAATTAAGTGTCCTCATGAGAAAATTCTAAAGTCATGTTTCAGAAGTCTCTAACATGATCGAGTGGATCCGATTTCCCATTATAATGATCAAATTTTGGAACTTCACAGTGTTTGGGAAATGGGATCATGTTAAGATGACAATCAAAAGGATAAGGAAAAATGTCATCGAGAACATATTTCTTTGTTGTGGTTCCCCTTTGCATGTCTTTAATTTGTCCGTGTAGTGCTTTAATCTGTTGAGACAAGGCACTAAGATCAGACAAGGGTGTTTCATCAGGATTTCTCTTTATGTTCTCAGTATTGAAATCAAGAGGCAACTTGGCTCCTTTGTCAGCCAAATACAGGAAATATTTCTCTTTGTTGTACTCTAAAATATTTTCTAAGGCTTTGTGAAATTTGGGATCTTGCTCGGCCTCTCTAAGGTGACGTTCATCCTCTCTTTCATCATCACTATCTACAAGAGTTTTTCTCATGTCCCTATATTTGTTAAAAGGGAATGGATTTTCTTCTCTTTTATCCATGTTGTTGTTGAAAAGGGGATTACGACTTACACCATAAAGGGAATTAATACTCTCACCTTCTTGATTTCTTCGAGTATGATCTTCTTGTTGAATGTCCTCTTTCAGCTTATTGTATTGAGATCTTGTAAAAATAGGCATATGATTTTGAAATGTTCTTCTAGACTTAGATCACAGTTTGATAAGTGCATAAATGATGATGTCTTGATCCAATAAGATGAAAATCCTATGATATGATCAAAGAAATTCCTAACTCTTGATTGTGGCTTCCAATGATGAAGGATATCAAAATCTTGTTGGGGAAGTTGAATCAATAATCAGAAACTTGTTTGAAAGATGCACTTTTTAAGATTTGATCCTTTTTTTTTAAAAAAAAAGATAAATATGTCAAGTAGCCTAGGTAAGATCATTGAATGATTTGGCTGGGATGTGTTGGATATTCAATAGAAGGTTGTGGTAGATAATCAAAGTTGAGAGGTCGATTATGATTGTGTCATTGTGATAGAGCTCTTCTCTAAAAATAGGCTCATGAATATAAAGGCTCTACAACATACTCGTAGTAAATCCCCTAAAAAAATCTTGGTACGGTCTATGGAGAAACTCACGGAAATGGAGTAAGACATGACTTTTATACAAAAACTTTCTATGTTGCAAGGTTTTCTTGTAGCCCAAATGTTTCTAGGGTTTCTTGATTGGATTGAAAATGGATTTCTTAACAAACTTGGTTGATTTCCAATCTCTAAGCATAGGAGAAATTTCAGGATGCTTCTAGACCAAGAATGTTACAAACTCAAATTTGTCAAAAGTGAAAACTTTCGTTTCAATCCTAAAACAATTTTGAACAGTTTCGGCTGAATTTTTGCATGTTCATTTTGGATGATATTTTATCTTAATTAATGTGATTGAAAACACAACAAATACTCAAAAAATAGTAGTTCTTTTAAGCCTTATACTAAACATCGAGTGTATGTTCAAAATGTTTTTTAAAAAAAATGTTTTAACAGGTTTAGCACAAAATAGACAATTCAAGCAAACTCACTCTTAGTGCTCAAGAAGTTCATCATAATAATCAATAGACCACATCTTAGAACTGTGTCGACTCACACAGCTGTGTCACCCCCAAAGGGGCGCCCGTGTTTTCAAATTTTCCAGGTACGTACTCAGAGTGACGAAAGTGGATACGGATCCCCTGAGAAAATGGTCCTTGGCAGTTATATGGTGAGTATCTTGGGGGAAGATTCTTCCCTCCCCTTGCATTGTGATTATTATGATGTTCGAAAATTGACATGGTTGGCTTCTACACTAAGTTCTTAGTAAGGGTTTCTATTTGGTGCGGAAAATGATAAACTCCCTCAGGAGACCTCCCAACATTTAGAACAAAGGCTTTGGGGATGGCTATCTTGCACACTACCATCGAATTGTGAACTTCCCCCAAATTCACTTTTGATTATAGTGGGTTGGAAAACTTGGCTTTAGTTATTCCCACTTAGGTCATTCCTCTTGGGTGAGTACTTTTTCCCACAAGAGTAGGCCCTCTAAAGGATTTAAGAAAGCATGTAAAATTGCATGAATTAAAAAGGAAGCTCTAGTATTCTGATCACCTAGTTAAGGGGAGAGCATAGACCTATTTCCGCAGACAAAGAAAATAGTGTTCTTTTTAGAGCCCAAATCACAATGATCTAAACTATGTGAAGATAATTGCTTCACGAAAAATAAGTTGTTCATTTTAACTGCAAAAATCATTGTGTGGTGACTATCCTAGATTGCTTCATTTTAATCCCTGTCTATCCTAGGGTTGCTTCTTTTTAAAACCAGATGTGACTATCCTAGATTGGTTCTTTTTAAGACAAAAAAAGTCTTGTTTGTGGAAGGCATCAGACGTTGAACCTTGTTTAGTTACAACCTGCAAGCACTAAAAGATCATACATATGCGCTAAAACAACCAGTCAATGCGCTAAAACAAACATCATAAGCATTGTAGAAAACCTTAAATGCACTAAAAGAAAGCCTAAATGTGCCAATCTAAACATGCATTTTTAAATAGAATTTTATTGAGTTAAGCTAAATGTATGCGCCATTCTATTTTCTATATGCACTAAAGTAATCTTCAAATACGCTAAAATAGTTATCGGATGCATCGAAAGACCTGCAAAAGCGCTAAAATAGTCTGTGAATGTGTTGAAATAGTCTGTGGATGCACTGAAATATTCGATGAATGTGCTAAAGTACGAATTTTTCCAAAAATCCAAACTTCAGAACACGAAATCCTGTTAGAAAACCTGCAAGTAGATATTAAAAATAGGGCAAGGCCCCACGATGGGCACCAAAAATGTGTGTTGTGAAATATGTGTGAGCTAACTAAAGAAATATAAACCAACACACCAATAAGACATGAAATCCAAGGAAACTAATTGAAAAGTAAAGCAAACTCTTAAAACAGTAGTTCCTTCGAAAGCGTCTTATCGTCCTCTGTCTCTAGTGATTTTTTCGATTCCAACTATTGCTCTCAGATTTTTCAGGCTCAACAAATAGTCCTCCCAGAGAATGAGATTGTAAATGATGGATGCATGCTATGCTAAGATATGATTATGTTGATTAAAGTATACATGATTGTAGATTGCTATGATTACTTGATAAAGAAACTACGATTATGAATAGTTTTAATGCTAATAATAAATGCTAACTAAATGCAACTATTCTCTAATCGCCTATCGCCCTATTCAACAAATACTTGGATATACAGGCATATTTATAGAGATTTCGAAGGATTGTGATTGGATGATGCGATCAACGGCTGTGATAATTCCTGTCAAATCGAATAGTCGAAGATGGAGAAGACTAGAGAGAAAAATAGAAGAAAAACAAAAAGCGGGATTTGTTTCCTCTTTCATGGAAGAGATGAGCTGAGATGATAAAAAACATATTTTTAGAGGATTTTGGAAAGATTTAAGAAGATAAATAATGAATTATAAATTCAATTATTTCTTTATGGGTGACATGGAGATTTTTCTTAATTAAATAATCATTTAATTAAGATTTGAAGAATAATAAAATATTTCATAATTAAATAAAATATTTAATTATGATTTGAAAAGATATGAAGGACATTAATTAAATAAAAATATTGAATTTTTTTTTAGGAAATGACATGTAGATGAAATTAATTAAATAAAATATTTGATTAATTAGAAGAAAGATTTGAATAGAAGAAAGGAAATATTTAAATTTAATTAAATCAAAAGACTTAATTAAATTTAAAAGGTAATAATTAATTAAGATAAATAAAGGGTATTTATTTAATTAATTAAGTAGGCATATGATGTGAAATAATTAAATAAAATGAATTTATTTAATTAAGGTGGAAGAATAAAGTGAATGAACAATATAATTAAATTTAATCATATGTAGAGGACTTTAGAGAAATTAATTAAATAATAAATATTTAATTAAATGCCAGGATTAATTAGACATGACCAATTTTATGCATATACAATATCAATATATATATATATATATATCAAGTTATAAGATGTCAAAGATGTCAAAGTTGTCTAAGAGTATATATGTAAATATAATAAAAAATGTCAAAGTTGTCTAAGAGTTTCCAACTCTTTCAAATACACCATGATAATTAAGATCCCTGAACAACATATTCAAAATACTGCATAAAGCAGTGAGCCAAGATGTCTAACAACTAGTACATGATAAATATGTTCAACTATGTCATTTTTTGCAAATATTTTAGTGGACACCGTGTGAAGGTTCCCTCTTTCTCTTTCAGACGAACAGCTCCATCTATTTTGTCTTCATAAACAAGGGGTATGTTACTTGTGACCTTTAAAATGTTTACATTTGCATCCCATGTTCCTTTCAAGTTGACTCCATGTACAATAGATAGGGAGTGAATTTACCCAATGCCCACAGCATCACCATCTAACGGATCCAACACCTTAACTTTATCCCCTTCTTTGAGTTTATCAATACATTTCTGCAAAAAGAAAAAAAAAGCACATTATATTACATAGGTATTGATTACCTTTGTTTGCATAATAAAACAACCATTACTTACTTAAATAGTACTTGCATGTGTGTGTTAAAATAATTGCAAAAAGAAATTTTCAAAAATAATTGCAATGATACCTCATGAATGTTTTACCCTAAAAATTACCTTAGCAGTCTCACATTTTTGTTGATCAAGAGGCTTGATAGTCTAGATGATTATTATCATCCATAGGGTATAAATTCAACCAAAAAGAGAATGGGGGAGAGGGATTAAAGTAATCATACATTCCAAGAACCATTCATCAATCTAATTTACTAAAAAACCAACACTCATAGTAGTGCTTACAATGTTACTATTAGCTTCATGCTAATCAAATACAAAGGCCACAAATATAAAGACTACATTACCATGAGTTTTTTTGGGCATATGGTTTAAATTATGTTAACTCAAATCTTGCAAGGTCAGTAAAAAAGGATGCACAAGGCAGCCAAAAATAAATCATGACATTCAACTTATATTATATTTGATCTATAACAATCCTTGGAAGATATGTTGAGTTTTTATGATGTTCAAAAGTTGCACTTCATCCATGTTCCTAATGAACTTGCATAAAGGCTTCCAACAAATTTTTATGCATGAATAACATAAACTAATAAACTTGTACAATTTTCTCTTTAGATTACAACAGCTACATGCAGCTCAATCAATATCTCATTCAGACAAATAAAAAATTGTAAAATTTAATATTCAATACCATAGAACATATAAAATATGATAAAATGTGTTCACTGAGGTCATCACAGAACTCACTGTGTTGTGAGAAGCAAACTTCTTTCCACTCAACACACTAGCAGCTGATCTTTTTACAAACCCATTCTCATCAGCCTGCTTGTGCATACACAACAACAATTTAAATATCAAAAAGCATTCCATATTAACTATTGTTCAATCACCTTATTACAAACGTACCTTATAACATAAAAAACAATAGAAAATTACAAAACAGACATTTTTTCCAAGGTGTGAGGAGTCAAAAACCAGGAAAAAAGAATTTCTTATCGAAAACCTATGGATGATAGTTAATTTTTGTTTAAATTTTCAATTCAGATTATAAACTCAAAGTTAACATTTTGATAAAATGATTTGACCAAGTATAGGGTTGGTTTCCATCCACATATAAGGAGATTAGTAAAAAAGGATGCACAAGGTAGCCAAAAATAAATCCAAAGCATGACGTTCAACTTATATTATATTTGATCTATAACAATCCTTGGAAGATATGTTGAGTTTTTATGATGTTCAAAAGTTGCACTTCATCCATGTTCCTAATGAACTTGCATAAAGGCTTCCAACAAATTTTTATGCATGAATAACATAAACTAATAAACTTGTACAGTTTTCTCTTTAGATTATAGCAACTACATGCAGCTCAATCAATATCTCATTTAGACAAATAAAAATTTGTAAGATTTAATATTCAATACCATAAAACACAGAAAATACGATAAAATATGTTCATTGAGGTCATCACAGAACTCGTTGTGCTTGGAGAAGCAAGCTCCTTTCCACTCAACATACTAGTAGTTGATCTTTTTACAAACCCATTCTCATCAGCCTGCTTGTGCATACACATCAATAATTTAAATATCAACAAGAATTCCATATTAACTATTGTTTAGTAACCTTACTACAAACCTACCTTATAACATGGAAAACAATAGAAAATTACAAAACAAACATTTCTACCAAGGTGTGAGGAGTCAAAAACTAGGAAAAAAGAATTTCTTATCCAAAACCTATGGAAGATATTTTGAGTTTTTATGATGTTCAAAAGTTGCAACACAACATTAAACTTATTAATTAGACTCAACATCTAAGAAAGAAAAAAAAACTTCAAACATTATCAATTTAGTAAAAAAATCATCAATTTCAAAGATCAAAGTAGCTAATGCTTCACTCTTTACATCCTCTGCTATAATCAAAAGAGGCCTTTGTTTCTATGATAAATGCAACAAGAAATTATATTATTTTTCAAAACTTATCACTATGTACTTATGAACTAATCCCACAAGTCATCCATCAATGGAAGAGAGTAGTTGGGATTGATGGTTATCTTATTTAAAGCTATCTAATCTATACAAATCCTCTACAAACTACAAACCATCATATTTAGGCATTATAATAATAGGAGTACAACATCAACAATTGCTAGGATAGACTACACCATGAGCTAACTAGAGAGTTTAAGATATTGCACAACAATATTTCAAATCTAAGAGTTTCAGATAATTCAATAATGATGCATTAAAATAATACACAATTTAAAAATATATATATAAAGTTCTGAACTAGCAATTTACCTCTGTGATATTTTGCGCATTTAAATCATCACCATGAAATAAAGCCTGCAAATGAACAAGTTAAAATCGTAAAAATTCACAAAAAAGGAAAGCATTAAAAACTGACAAAAAATGAATAAAAATAGATGATTCCCCCCTATAATACTGCCATAGATGTTACACACAAGAAAATTTTCATTTCAGAATGGAAGTAGAAAGATATCAATCTCTCAAGCCTTTTATGAAGACAATGGTTAGTTCAGATAGAATGAAAGAGAACAAACCGATATGTCAAGTTGTAGGTATAGAGGAGGGGTAGGTTCCCAACACTTTGCCATTTCTTGCACTTTATTAGCAGTAAAGTTGTGCACATTCTGAGCTGCACATTCCTAGTTTCATCACAAAATGTATTATTGTGTGTAAAGAGTAGATAATGGCTTTATTGTCCATCAAACAATCTTAACTAAAAACACTTTCAATAAAATACATTTTCTAAATATATTTTTCAAATAGTGATATTAGGCAAAGATGTTTATATACCGCAACATCCTTATAAGGAGCATCTAATAGGTATACTTCATAACTTGATCTATGTTTGCAATAAAAGCATATTCATCAGAATAGCCAAAAACATCACTAGTGAAGGAAAAAAAATTCCACAAGTAGAGCATTTAGGTTTCCTTTTCCAAAAGAAATGATACAAAGACCTTTTCCTGGGACGTTCAACAGACCATGCTAAATCAAGAAGCATTTTTAAATCTAGAATCCTACTTGGAATAATTCCCAAACCGAAAAATAATACAAAGTAAATAAATTAATGAAAGGAGTTGATTCTATAAATAAAAAAATCTAATTAATTCCCACAAAACATTTTTGTAGATATAATAAGATCAGAGTATTTAGAATTAAAATGAAGAACCCATTGTCTGGTTATAAAAATTAAAAAATTAATTCACTCTTATGTTTTTCATCCATGAATTACTCATACCATTTTTGGGCACTATCACTTTAGTCAAGTCTAAATCACTTTGCAAATGCCTAAACCCTTCCACAAATGTGCCACTAAGGATAATACAACCCAGCCATAAAATATATGTTAAATATTCAAGCCCCTTTGAGTATCTAACTCATTATGGGGCTATTTGGTGTGAGTGTGCAGTGCATTTGGTAATCCAATGGAGACAGAAATCAAAGAAAAATGCAAATAATTACTTAGAATGTTTAATAATATCAATTTCATCTGGTAATTTGAAGGCATCTCCATAGTGGGAATGGGCTAAAATTGAGACTGTCATGTCATTATCCATTTATTTGAAATATTTGAATAATTTGAAATAAGCTTGATTAGAGGTTTGAGATTTCCACCTTGTAAATCCTTATATAGAAAGATGTGGTGGGTTGTGGCTACTCATTAACTATCACAATACTTATCTCAAAATAGCCAAGACTCACGGGGCACCTATAGGCTTGTAGCTATGTGGCTATGTTAGTGGAAATAGGAAACATCCATGAAATCATGGAAAGTGGGGTGGAGTGGTTTCTTCAAAAGAAAATGTTTCAGCTTCTCTTCTTAAAAAGAAATGAAATAACATTTATGGTGAATTAGAGATGACATTTATTTATCTATTAAAAAATCAACAAAGATAAAAAAATTCTACAAATTACAAATACAACGGAGGTCCAAAATTGTAGGACAAAATTGAATTATGCAATCAAGATATATCATACTACATAGTATACAATATTTTATTTTCAAATGATGATAAATACAAATCAAGTTTGAATGCATATAAAATTAACAGCATAAAGATTCAATAGTCCATGATCATCAAGTGTTAGTTGTTTCTAGATTGAAATTGTGTAATTTTTTTTATATCAACGTTTCATATCATACTCCATGATCCATCATCAGGATGATATGCAAGCAGAAAGAGAAAAGAATGTGAGAATGAGGTAGTAAACTTGGAAGGCTAAATAGGTGAGGTGATTGGGAGGGGTAGAGGAGAATAGGTTACAATTTGACCAAGTAAGAAAAGATTAAAATAATGTATAACTATAAAATACTACTAAGAGTTAAAAAATACAAACTAATATAATTTAAAAGAAAATAAAAAGAAACGAATCTTATTAGGATAAAAATAAAACACAAGAATGGAATAAAAGATAAAGTAAAATAATGAAAGCAAAAAAATGTTAAAGCAAGAAAACAATAAAAAGGCTAAGAGAAAAAGCAAAAAACTAATACCTTCAAAGTGCATTAAGGACAAATAATTAAAGAATAATATTGAAATAATAAAAGGAATAAAATATTCTAAAGAAAGAATAAAACAATGGAAAAATTAACACCTAATTACTAGAAAACAAAATGAAACAATATAATAAGAAAGGAGAATGATAAAGAAAATAAGATTCTAATAAAAAAGAATAAGACATTAAGAAAGAATGCAAAAATGAAATTAACTACTATTAAGAAAAAGACATAAAAGAATATAAAATTCTAATAATACATAATAATACACAGAATTAAAAAATAGGAAGAGTAAACTCAAAGTAAAGAGAACAAGTGTCTCGTAGTATTTGAGTAGAAACTTGTAGCGTTGGAATAAAAATAAATGTAAGTTTAATTAATGTGAATAAAATTAATTGTATTTTTTTTAATTGTTGTATTTTAGTTTTGACTTTTGTATTTTGTGTTTTGTTTGATTGATAGTGTTGGTTTTTTTATATGTTTTGGTTATTGTAATGTAACTAGCATACATATATTAAATATTAATATATATAAAATACGTCGAGAGTTATATTTTCTCGAGGTGTCTATTTTCATCAACTTATTCAAAACAACATTAAACTGCCCATATGTTATTACTGTTTTGATCAATCAAATAATATATGAGCAAAATAAAACATGTGGAAAGACTCAATAGTACATTAGAGGTTAAATGCAAAGATACTTAGTTGTCTTATGAGTTCCCCGTGAAATTTGAACTGACTGACTTTAATTATAATTTGATTTTCAATACATATGTCCAATTTCTTCTTTAAACAAACATGATACAGTTGTCAATTAAGATAAGATCAAATATTAAATTTATGTATTTTCTTCACAAAGATACAAGATAAGGTAACCAAACCCTAGTTTTGATTCTAGCGCATATTAAGAAAATGTAACCTTGCCAAGTTCCAAACCAAATGAGCCCTAGCAAGTCCAATAGACTCAACTTGGGAGACTTTCCATCCCACTCAATAATAAAATAACCACAAATTAAAAGCAATAAGCCTTAGAGTTGCTAAGCTGTTAAATAAGGACATTGAAAAGCACAACTGAAACATGTGATTTAGAGATGTAGAGTACCAAAAGAGATTAAAGACACCGAATAGAGCAATCCATATGTCATAAACAATTGACCCAGTGAAGAGAGAACATCAAGGAGTAGATGGCCGAGAAAATACCTAGCAAATAATATTGCTGGTAGTATTAATTCTTGCTATAATGCACGACTCCTTGAATTTTTGTTTTGTTTTACTACAACAACAAATTATAACAATGCAATTTGTTTCAACAAGACTAAAGCCAAATTTGCGACAACTAAACTCAAGTGAAATACAACTCTAGGAGAATAAAGCCAAACCTGCAACCATGAAGTTTTGAAACGGTTATGATTCAACAGCCTCTTTTAAAAACAAAGCAAAAAAACTAAAAACTATTGAAAAATAAATATAAATAAAAGTAATGTATAAATATATATTATAAAATAAAAATAAAATTAATGTATGAATATATATAAAATATATTATAAAATAAAACAAGTGCCACATAGTGGCGAGTACTTGCCTTTATAGTATTCTAATTAGAAATTTGTAGAGTTGAAATAAAAATAAATGTAAGTTTAATTAATGTGAAAAAAATTAAATGTAATTTTTTAAAATTATTTTATTTTAGTTTTGACTTTTGTATTTTGTGTTTTGTTTGATTAATAACGTTGGTTTTTTTATATGTTTTGGTTATGTAATGTAAATATCTTGTTTGATGTTAAATATTTGGAAATAAAATAAATTAGAATAAATGTTTATTGTTTGGTGTTATTTTAAAAAATTAAATTGAATTTGAATACTCATTCATTGAGAGAAGGAAGTAGTTTATGAATTATTTGTACTAGACATAACTATTACACTTGAAGTTGAGTTTGTTCTTTATAATACATATTTGAATTTATAAATTATATTATATAAACTAAGTTAATAGGTAATATTATAATATTAATATATTTTAAAATAATGTTATAATTATTAATATAGTGATTTACTATTATGTTTTTTATATTAATAGTAATAATATAATAATATTAATATTATAATTAACATAGTAGTCAATTAAGTAATGGCCGGGTGGTTCCTCCCCTCGCCCCACAATAATACAATGGATGTCTAAATGGCCGGGTGGTGGGGCGTGGGATGGACGCGTGGTATTTGGGTCGGGCGGTGATAACCACACCAACATACCAAATTTAGCAGTATGCGAATGGCATTGGTAGGTTTATTCGGCCGCCTCTTTGCTCGGTTAAATTGAAGGGGTCTAGTAGAATGATGGGCTCAAGTTTCACGAAGTCGGCCGGGGGACACGTAGTGCACGATCTACCTTACTCTATGCGCGGACGTGCCGTGTGATAAGCTCCATAAATTGCATTGATTACAGGTCTGCGGGGGAGGAATTTCATTTCATGCGAAGGACAGATTTGCAAAGCTCCTAATCTTTATCCGTATCCGATGACTGACGGTTCATTATTGAGCTTTCATGTTAAATTTAGGAAGCCCTCTCCTAAATTCGGTTCGGCTCCTTGGTTTCTGCTTTTATGTTTTTGTTGCAGGGTGATCCGGGCGCATTTTCGGCAATGGCGAGGCTGGCGAAATCGAAGTTCACCATCATCATTTCGGTGGAAGGTCTTGATTCCTTCGGGGTCGATACTCCTGTTTCGCTTGTGGCAACGGAAAGGCAAATTGCCTTTCGGGAAGTAACGGACCAGCGTCTCAAACGAATATTGCTTGAAGATGATCCGGCGACGGTAGCTGCAGTGAAAATGGTCCTTGGAAAGGAACATTTAGAGCGTAAAGAATTTCCAAGGGATAATACTCAAATTTCTTCCAGGTTTCTTGCGGCGCTCATGGACATTGCCACCCCGAAACCCTTGGCCAAGGAATTGATGGTGCGACTGTTTCGGAAGGACTTGCTCGGGGGCATCGATACTTCTCTGAAGGCAGCCCTCTTGGGTAAGGGCATACCACGCCCGGCGGACCTGGCAACCATGTGGGATTCGGATGATGCTATCAAAATTTACCCCTTTCTTCTGGATCTTAAAGGCTCTGAATTGTCTCGGCATCGCACACTGGCGGAAATGGCAGTGGAGTTTCTGAAGAAAAGAGTGAAGCTAGTGCCAGCGGAGGGTATGGACTGGGTGGAAGGCTTTATATGCTTTGCAGAGGTAAATGGTTTCTGGGTTTAAGGGGGGAAGGGTAAGTGTTCGTCTGGTATGTCTGTTAATGTATTGATAGTCATGGTTTCTTCGAACTGGAGCTTAGTTTTTTGCAAATTTGTAATCTTTGAGGAAGCAAGTCTCTGTTTTTGCTCGGTGCTTCCATTATGGAAATGGGTCGAACTCTGTCCTGTTAATTTTTTGACTGTTTGAAGCTCATCGATGGAATTTCCTGCAATGCAGACGCATGTATATTTTTCTGAATATATAAAATCATCACCTTACGTATCAAAAAAAACATAGTAGTCAATTAAGATAGTTTACTAATATATATAAATATATGTGAAAGGAGAATCTACAAAATAAAATAAGCTATATTATATTGTATATAAATATATAATATAAATTAATATAAACTATTATATAATATAAATTAATATATGACCCACATAATATAGGTTAACTTATTTACCTACAAATTATTACATGTAATAAAATATAAATAGAAATTATATATATATATAAACCTAATGTAGGTTATATATAACCTACATTAGGTTATATATTACCTTATATACCTATATATTATAGGTTATAATTTTTGTAAGAAACTATATATATATTAATATAAAAATATTAAAAAACTTATAAATGAAAAGAAGGAGCACATATATATCAAATTATACCATAAAATATTTAAAACATAGATAAATATATTAGTTTAATGGAAAGAATAAGATTTTTAATTATTTTTTTATTTTAATAATGTGAATATAAATCTCTATAAAATAGTTAATTGATTTTTGTAAGATTTTCTTTAATAAAAAAATAATAATTACATACATAAAAAAATCATTTTTTTTATTTTAATAATGTGAATCTAAATCTCTATAAAATAGTTAACTGATTTTTTTAAGATTTTCTTTAATAAAAAATAACAATTACATATATAAAAAAATCATTCTTAAAAAAATGTCAAAATAAATAACATTTATTTATTTTATAAAGATTTAATGAAATGATTTTATAAATCAAAAAATGAAAAATTATTCTTTAAAAAAATGTTTAATTTGCTTTATCCATCAATAACACACAACTTTTTTAACCAATCATATGCACAAAAAATATTTTTTATAATTTATAAAGTTAAATACTTTACAAGTTAACTTTACAAAATTAAATTTTATTTTAATTTTTGTTTAAATATTGTTTTTGATTGGTTCAAAACTAAATTATTAATAACTAGTTAACTAAAAAAAGTCAAAGTCAATATTACAATAGTATATGCCAAGGCAAGTACTAATAAATATTTATAATTATAAAAATAAAAATATCAGATAAATATATATTATAAAAAAAAAATAATGTATAAATATATATTATAAAATAAATAAAATCTATAATTATAAAAATAAAAATAATGTATAAAAATCTTTATAATGTATAATGTGTAAACATTCAAAATAAAAATAATGTATAAATATATAATTATATTATAAAATTAAAAAAAATCTTTATAATTGTACGAATGATGAAATACTATTGCAATGAGAAAAATTGATGAAAATAAGTGTCTAAAAAGGATCTCAATGTATTTTATATAAATAGTAATTTATTATAATAATTACTATAATCAAATTTATTATAATTATTAATATTAATAATAATAAAAATGAAATCACTATAAAATTGATTATGATATAAAAAATAAGTATTTTAGAGTGAATAAGATATCAAATCGATTCTGATTTAAATCTACTTTAAATTTGCTTGAAAAACGTCTACATACAATGAATGTAGCGGTTATGATTCAACAACCTCTTTTAAAAATAAAGAAAAAAACTAAAAACTATTGAAAAATAAATAAAAATAAAAATAATGTATAAATATATATTGTAAAATAAAAATAATGTATTAATATATATTATAAAATTATAAAAATTATAATTATAAAAATAAAAACAATGTATAAAAATCTGTATAATGTATAATGTATAAACATTCAAAATAAAAATAATGTATAAATATATAATTATGTTATAAAAAAAAAATTATAATTATACAGATGATGAAATACTATTGCAATGAGAAAAAATAATGAAAATAAGTAGGATAACTCTGATGTATTTTATATAAATACTAATTTATTATAATAATTACTATAATTAAATTAATTATAATTATTAATATTAAATTTTAGTATTAATAATAATAGAAATGAAATCATTATAAAATTGATTATGTTATAAAAAATGCTTTAAATCTTCTTTAAATTTGCTTGAAAAAACGTCTACATACAATGAATGTAGTTATGCTTGAACGTGAAATTCAAGTTTTTCCTTACATTGAATTGTTTTTGGATGGATCTCATTGTAATACGCCTTTCGGCGTAAATATCTTGTTTGATGTTAAATATTTGAAAATAAAATAAATTGGAATAAATGTTTATTGTTTGGTATTATTTTTTATTTGAATATTTATATAATGAATTGAGAGAACGAAGTAGTTTATGAATTATTTGTACTAGACATAACTATGACTAAAGTTGAAATTGAGTTTGTTCTTTAGAATAAATATTTGTTAAACATTAAATAATCAAATGATTTATTATTAAAAACAATTCTTAGATTGATTCTAGTTGATTTTGAATTTGATAGTGAAATTGTCATATTATAGTTGAAGTTAAATATACTATTAAAATAATAAATATATTATATTCTAATTTAATATTAATATTTTTCATAAATTTGAATTGATTTTTCCGGTAGCTCTGAAGTTTTTCGGATCTCGACTTCCTGGCGACTGGTTACTGCCTATCCCCGGTGACGGGGCTACACAGGTGTGCTCGCTCCTTTTCTTGTTTCTCGCCCTCTTTAATATGCATTAATGGCAGCTAGTTCGTCCTCTCCTCCCCTCTGCCGTTCGGCAGAGGCCGTACCACCTAATTACTCCTCGTCGATACCGAGGGCTTCGATGATTCCTGAAACTCCGTCTCAGGATAATCTCATCCCTGACCCGCTGCGCTCAAAACCTAAGTCTTTCTCCGAGGCGGTGGCGAATGCTGGCAACCCTGTCAACACTTACGCTAGGTTTTCACTCACCAACTCAAATGAAGACGCCGACCCCGGTAAGATTACGGATGTTGCTCCGAATCCTTTCTCCATTTCCCCTAATCCTGAAATGCTTGAAGAAATTGATAAGGAGAAAAATAGGTTAAGGAACTTTGCCATTTTCTTCTCTGCTGTGGAAGATAATAGATGTCCGCCTAGGAAGTTTCTTGATGATTGGTTTCATAATTACTGGAATTTGAAACTTGGTCTCCATATTTCTTTCTGTCGGCAAATTCAGAAAGGCCTATTTATTATATTTTTCTGTAAACACGAAGCGCAAACTGAAGTGCTTAAAAAACAGTATTGGTCGGTTGGATCTACCTCCTTTCGCGCCTTGGCTTGGTCGCCCGAGGCCATCCACGAGGAAGTTCTGGCGCTTTCCGCCCCTCGCTGGATCCTGGTTAAACATTTGTCGCCCTTCTTATGGCGCTTTCTCCCGCAAGTGCTTGAACCACTCGGAAAAATCATTCGAATGGACGAAACTGTCCGTTTGGTCCCTCATATGGATGCTAGAATCCTCATTTCGCTGAACCCGGGGCTTGACATCCCATCTGAAATTAACATTTGCATCTCACAAGATAAATTCTCCTGCCCTATTGAAATTCTCGGAGGGCTAAATTCATGCTTCCTGTGTCGCCGTGAGGGTCATTTGAGAAAGGATTGCCCCATCATCAAAAAGAAACCCTCGCAACCCAGGGCCGCTGATCCCCGTGACCCTCCTAATCTGGACAGTACTGGCTCGAATCCCTCCAGTTGTAAACCCCCCGTTGCTGTCGCTCCCTCTCAATCCTCTCCCCTGCTGACCTCCCCCTCCCAGCCCCCTCCTCCAATCCCCTCCCCCGCGTCTCTCCTGGTTACCCCTTTATCCCTGGCAAGCTGTGATCTTTCTTTAGGGCCCCTTACTGTGACCAAGGCTTCCAATAAAAGAAGATGCAAGTCTTCGAAACAATCGGTGGCTTCCTCAAAGAACCCTTCTCCCCTCTTCTTCCAGCCCTCCCCTGGCTCAGTCTTCCCCGGCGATCTCTCTGGAAATGAAACCCTGAATGTCCCCCGCACCTCGTGCTTAGCAATAATGGAAAAAGTTGCTTGTTGCTCTAACCCTTCCCCTCATCCCAGTGCCCCCCCCCCCAAAATCTTTCGTGAACTTGGTGATGACTGCCTGCTTGAGGTCATCCCCGCTAGCGTATTCCCCTCTGATACCGGTAGGCACACTGGAAAAAATAACATGGTTTTGGAAGTCTTATCTCCTGAGGAGTCAGATAATGAAGAAGAATTTAAAGATGCCAGCACTCTGTACAAACGCAGGGGAAGAAAGCTTGGCTCCAAGAATAAGAACCCCTCCAAGAAAGTGCTTAGAGACTGTCACAATAGTGCCTCGGCACAATATCAAAATCCTACCGAAAACGGTGCTCCCCAACCAAATGTCTCCCCATGAATTGTATCTCTTGGAATATTAGGGGCTTGGAGTCCCCTGACAGACGATGGACCATTAAAAGATTTCTTGATACCCGCAAGTCTATGGATGTCCTTATGCTTCAAGAGATTAAAACTATTGGGTACTCTCTGGATTCCAACCTCAATTTCCTCTGGAAGGGTACCACCAAGTTCTATACCAACCACGAGAGGGGTAGGGGTGGGGTGGCTCTCCTGATCAGTCCCAGATGGGAGAATTATATTATTGATAATGGGATTTCCCCCTGTAATAGAGCGGTTTGGATCACTATTAACCACAAGAATAATGTCTTTGGCATATGCTCCATCTATGCCTCAAATGACTTCAGGGAGCGGGCGAGTCTCTGGGACTGGATTGCTGCTCTTCCTAATATACCCTGGTTTATCGGGGGAGATTTCAACATGATAGAGGCCCAAGAGGACAAACTTGGTGGTCTTCCTTTTGCTTGGAAAGATTCAGAGAAAACTCACTGGAACAGAATGATAAATACCAAACTCCTCTTTGACCCCTTGGCTGGATCTAAAGATTCTAACCCCGGAATTTGGCATACCTGGTGCAACCTTCAGCAGGGTCACTCTAGAATTTATTCCAGACTCGACAGATTTTACGCTAATAAAAATTTCTTTTCCTTTTTACCTGACAATTATGGGCACCTTGTTCTCGTCTCCCCCACCTCCCTCTCCGACCACCATCCCATTTCCACCCACATTACTTTTAACAACTCTCCTCTCCGGTGCAATACCTCTGATGCTAAGTTCTCTCTTAACACTAGCCTCCTGAAAGACGAAGACATTCTTGCTGCCATTCACATCATTAAACTTATTAACAGAAATACTCTTCCCTCCTATTCCCATCTTGATAGATGGAATAAGAACATCCTTGCTTGGCAAAAGCTGCTTAAGACCATCGGGCAAAAAAGAGCGAAAGATTATAGATATGCTGAAAAATGCCTTTCCTCTGATCTGCACCTTGCCGAATCCAACATTCAAGCTAATCCATCTGACTGTGATCTCGCCTCTAATCTTATCAGAGCTAAGGATGCCCTTAGACAGCACCAACAGCTTAAAATTAATGGAGCTAGGATTAGATCCCGTGCACACTGGTTACAATTTGGTGACAGGGGCTCCAAAAATTTTTTTAATCTCCTTAAGCATAAGCATACGAATGAGAATATTGAGAGAATTGTGGTTGATAACCAGGAGATAACTGACATTGATAATATTAAGGAGTCCTTTGTTAATTTTTATCAGAATCTTTTTGCCTCTGAAGATTCGGAAGAGGCCTCGTCCCTCAGACAACATGTGTGCTCTCTTATCCCTAGCAAGATCTCTGCTGATGAAGCCATTCAGCTGTCCAAAGACCTCTCTATAGAGGAAATTGAAAAAGCTATTAATTCTCTCAGCAATGACAAGGCCCCCAGGCCGGATGGTCTCCCGGTGGAGTTTTATAAGGCCAACATTGGTTGGATCTGCCATGATCTTCTTGACTTGTATTCGGAGGCCCTTGAGAGGAGATCTTTAGGATGCTCCATAAATAAAGGTATCATTAAGATGATCCCCAAAGATGGGGATAAGGCCCTCATCAAAAACTAGAGACCTATTACCCTCCTCAATGTTTCCTACAAAATTCTTGCCAAGATTCTGGCGCTCAGAATTGAGAGCATCCTCCCCAAGTTTATTTGCCCTACCCAGACCGGGTTTATCAAAGGCAGATATATCCTCGAAAACCTGATAACTAGTTGGGAAGCCATGAACTGGTCCAAGCACTCTCAACAAAACTCTGCCATGTTCCTTCTTGACTTTGAAAAAGCCTACGACAGGGTGGAATGGAACTTCATCACCATGATGCTGGAGGCCTTCGGCTTTCCTCAAATGTTTTGTAACTCTGTTAAGACTCTGCTCCAAGATGCTGCAGCCCAGATTGATATTAATGGCTCGCTCTCTGCCTCCTTCCCCCTTGGTAGATCGATCAGGCAAGGCTGCCCTTGGCTCCGGCCCTTTTCGTTATTGCTTCTGAAGCCCTCTTTTACATCCTGAGAGATAACTCCCTCTCCCCTGCTGTCAAAGGTATTACTCTTCCCAATAATGAGGAGCTCTTAAATTGTCAGTTTGCCGATGATACTGCTATATTTTTTGATGCTAAACCTGAGAATTTTGAGGCTCTGTCCTCCAAGCTTAACCTATTCTCTAAGATCTCCGGGGCGAGGCTTTCGCATTCCAAATCTATTTGTCTTGGGTGGGATGTGGTCCCCCCTGACTGGTTTAAAAACTATGACTTTCAGTGGGGTGGTCCGCACAAGATTGTGCGCTACCTTGGCATCCCCTTCTCCATTGACCCCTCCCTTAAGGACATGTGGATGTGGGTTAAAGATAAGATCTTCAAAAAGCTGAATAAATGGCATAATAGAACCCTTTCCTTGGCCGGCAGAATCCAGGTCTGTCAAAAAATCCTTTCATCCTATAACATTTACTATTCTTCAGCCTGGATGTTCAGTAACTATCAAATCCTTGAGATTCAGAAGGCGGTTAGAAGTTTTCTTTGGTCGGATGGCAAAGGAAAAAGGAAGATGCATGCTGTTAAGTGGGACTGGTGTCATGTCAATAAGCTGCTCGGGGGGCTTGGTTTGAAAGACCTCAAGCTCCAAGGGGTTGCCCTTGCCGCCAAGTGGATCTTTCACTCCCTTGATGGCAATGATCCTTGGAAGGTTCTGATTAGGAGCAACATTGAAAGAGGCTTCCCTAAGTCTGCGAAGTCTTGGAAGAATCTTCTGATTATTGACCTTGTTATTGGTAATTTTCCTGTTCTTGTTCAAGGTTCGGCTGTTTTTAGGTCCATCTGGAAGGCTTGGGACCAAGTTAAATTACATGTTTCTAACAGGGCCTTCCATGATGACTGCCATCTTCATGGTGAAAGATCCATTTGGTGGAATTTATCTTCCTCTGGCAAGCCCCTAGCTCTCTCCCAAGGCTGCTCTGCTAGACACTGGTCGAGCAAAGGCATTTCCCAGTTTGCTGATCTCTTTGAGAATGATGTTTTAATCAGCTGGGAGGCTCTTAGAAATAAGTTTGACCTCCCCATGTCCCAAAAGAAGACTTATAATCTGATTTTCAAGGCGACTAAAGACCTCCCTTCCTCCTGTCATGTGGACTCTCATAGATTTCTGGGGTGTAAATGGCCCGATGGCACCTTGTTCTCCAAGATTAAAGCCAAGCACATTTACAATGTTATTGGGCACTCGGAAGCTATCATTGACCATGTTAATACTATTTGGTATTCCAGGCTAGACACCCGGATTTGGAAGAATCACTTTGACCGCCTGTGGAAAGGCCCCACCGAGCCTAAGATCAAATGTTTTAACTGGCTCCTTCTCCTTGATAGACTCCCTGTCAGGAAAGGGAATGTCGAGTATGATTATTGCAATTTCTGTAGACTGCCTGAGACGGCTAGACATATTCTATTTGACTGTATCTTTGTGAAAGAAATATGGCTCATGTTTGGCATTACTTATCCTATGCCTTTTACTGTGATGGACATTGTTACTGGGCACATTGATGGTTTAAAAAATGACTCTAATCTTTTCTGGAAGATCCTCTCCTCTAATATTCTTTGGCACATCTGGAAATGCAGAAATGAAGAAAGATATCAGAATAATCTCCGTGATCTTACTGAGTCTTCTAGGAAACTCATCTATTTCAAAAAAAATTTGCAGGTTAGAACCACCATGATCATTGAAAGAAAGAAACTCAAGCGCTTCCTCAAGGATGGTTATGCCACCTTTTTCATTTATGAGATGAAGGGTGGGTATGCTTGGAGAGACACCCTCAACAACCGGCAGCTTTTTGATAATACCTGCAAAATCCTATCCCAAGAGGTGAAGAACAACAAAGGCTTTGGCAAGGATACGACGCTCATGCTTGTGCAGATTCAAGAGATGAAGCATATTGTCTGGATGGAAGGAGATAAAGGATGGACTGCCTGGATGGATAAAGTGGAAGACGTCCTCTACTAGCCCTATTTTTTGGTGATGGTCTGATGTGCCTCTTTTTGGCTTATGTAACGAAAATGTAAATCTGTTGCGGCTATTTTTGCCCGTCTTTTTGGCTGAACTGGTCGTTCTCTGATACTCTCTGTAACTATTGTGATTACCTTATATTTAATACAAAATTTAATATTAATAATCTATAAATTATATTATATAAACTAAGTAAATAGGTAATATTAATATATTAATATATTTTAAAATATTGTTATAATTATTAATATAGTGATTTAATATTATATTAATTATATTAATAGTAATAATATAATAATATCAATATTATAATTAACATAGTAGTTAATTAAAATAGTTTATTAATATATCTAAATATATATGAAAGGAGAACCTACAAAATAAAATAACCTATATTATATATATTACATATAATATAAATTAATATAAACTATTGTATAATATAAATTGATATACTACTTGCATAATATGGGTTAACTTATTTACCTACTATAATAATATAAGATATAAATAGAAATAGTATATATAAATTACATTAATATAAGTATATATATATATATATATATATATCGCTACATTAGGATATATATTATATATAATAAAGACCTAATAGGTTATCTTATATACCTATATATTATAGGTTTTATTTTTTGAAGAAACTATATATATTAATATAAAATGAAAGAATAATACAATTTTTTAATTTTTTTAATTTTAATAGTGTGAATCCAAATCTCTATAAAATAGTTAATTGATTTTGGTAAGATTTCTTTAATAAAAAAATAACAATTACATACATACATAAAAAATATACATGATGAAAATTTTAGTAATGAAAAGCAAAGAAGAGAACATATATGATCAATTATACCATAAAAATATTAAAAACATAGATAAAGATATTAGTGTAATGGAAAGAATAATACAATTTTTTTAATTTTATTTTAATAGTGTGAATCCAAATCTCTATAAAATAGTTAATTGATTTTTGTAAGATTTTCTTTAATAAAAAATAACAACTACATACATACATAAAATATTCTTTAAAAAAAAATGATTTTATAAAACAAAAAATGAAAAATCATTCCTTAAAAAAATGTTTAATTTGATTTATCGGCCAATAACACACATAACTTTTTTAACCAATCATATGCACAAAAAATAATTTTTATAATTTGTAAAGCTAAATATTTTACAAGTTGACTTTACAAAATTGAATTTTATTTTAATTTTTGTTTATATATTGTTTTTGATTGGTTGAAAACTAAATTATTAATAACTAGTTAACTAAAAAAAACCAAACTCATTACAATAGTACTATGCTAAGGCAAGTACTAATAAGACAATTAAAAATGAGCAACAATAAAATAAAATTAACAATTAATATGAATAAGACAGAAAAGAATATTAAACCCACATAAAATAGTAGAAAATTAAATACAAAATTTGAATACTAAAGAATATTTAAAAACTTGATGATCTTATAAAATGTAATATATGAAAAAAATGAAATAGGAGCTGACTTTCTTGACTCATTTGGTGAAAATATTGAAAGAGAAGAGGATTAAAATCAGGGGAAGAAGAAGATGTGAACATGAATTGAAATGGTGAAGATCAACAATTTTGGTGGGGGACTGGAATATCATTTAGTAGAAAGAGATGGACCACTTAAATAAAAGAGAAGAAGATGAAGGAAAGCAAAGAGGTTAATGCTAAGATTAGAGAAGGAATAAACTTGCTAAAACAGGGAAAGATGATAAATCCTTTTAAGTATTAACTGTGTTACTACTTAGAGGCTGAGGGTATTGAGCTCTCATCTAGCAGAGGAAGTCACACATACCAACATGGCATCCGAGTATGAGAAGGAAGTTGCTCTCTTTGCCATACCTGACGATAAACCAACCATATTTGACAAAATACAACAGAAGGAGATCCCTAGTACTGTGGTTTACAAGGATGACGAGGTCCTTGCATTTAGGGATATTGCACCTTAGGCACCTACTCACATAATTATCATTCCCAAAGTAAAAGATGGTTTGACTGGCCTATCTCAAGTAGAAGAGAGGCATGAACATATTTTAGGTTGCTTGTTGTACACTACAAAAGTTGTTGCAAAGCAAGAAAGGCTATCTAATGGCTTTTGAATTGTCATAAATGATGGTGGACTACTGGATGTCAATTTGTATATCACTTGCATATTCATCTTCTTGGTGGAAGACAACTGAACCGGCCTCCTTAAGTGGCATTCTTAAAGGCTTAATACATAGCTACTTAGAATCTAGAGTGCAAATATTTCAAGTTTAATGTTCTGAAATGGAAATAGAATCAACATTTCTCTTCATTTCTTTGTATTGCCATGCACAAACGTTAGTTTGTTCAATTTTTTTCCTAATATAGTTCTTCAAATTTTCTCCATGACAAGATGGGAATTTTGTTCACTGTCGTAGAAGAATTTAGTGGCCACAACATTTTTTCATGAATGTGCCTACTAATTTTTTCCCCTAGTTTTATGTCTGAAAGTTTGAAATGCAATTTGGGGAATCATTATGTTGGTTTCTTGCATATCTAGATTGCACAAATAGTTATTACAATTTAGAATTGAGTTCATTGTAGGATTCTTGCACTCAGAAACAGAAAAAAATAACAATATTTTGAAGTGAATATGTAAACAGTAAATGTATTTTGACTTAGTTGTTGATGTTTGGATCACCATGTTGAAGCAAACTCTGTCTCACATGTGCAGATTGGTCATTATTGACTACAAAATTACAAATCGGTTGAATTGCTCTAAATAGACTGGTGTGTATCTGTAGATAACCTGTAGACTAGTGCGATACAAAAAGAGGGTTAACAAATGGCAAAGCTAATCCCCAATGTGTAGAAATTGATATGCTTGTGATTAAGATGGCCATATTGCAATTCCATTTATTGGAGGACCAGTCGTTAGCTAAGAAAGATTTTTTTAACTCCAAAAGTATTTCAAAGAGATGCAAAAATTAAAATAGGAGTGTGTAGAAGCAAACAGAGTTCAATCTAAAATGGGATTTCTGTAATAGAAAACAATGCTAAAATTAGCCTAAAATTATAAGTTAAAAATGAACTTGCAAGGCCACAAATCTAGAAAAGGAACTGCCCCTTAATAGATTACAAAATGATCAAGCATCTTCAATATCATGACATCAATGTATTATAATGACACAACAAAAACTCCAATGTGCTCACAAGAATGGTCATCCCTTGACTGGCTACAACCACCTTGTACCATGGTCACAAAGCAAAAGAAGCCTACATTAGTTACATTTTCAAACAATGAAAGGTATAAACTTATAAATTGTGGGCTAAATATCCCAGAATTAGAATCACATAGCTCTTCTCTATGTAATCAATGTCACTAAAGAAACCTATGCATATCTATGACCTTATAATTGCTTCCTAGTCTATAAGTTATTGGTTTCGAGAGAGAGGCTAGATTAACAAGAATTGTCACATTAACATCACACATGGAAAAATAAATAAAACACTGGGATGATGCTAAAATCAGCTATTTGGAGGTTTTTGGATTTCTCATCTCCAGTAAATGTCAACTAGAAGTTGCATCATGTTGTTTGTTGATAGGTCAATGCTTTCATGTGTTGTACAGGATCATCTGGAGACAAAAATATGATTATATGATACACTAGGATTTAGTTCTTGTTAATAGTGAATCATTTCTTTTTTCAATACTATAAGTGTTCAAAGTAGCCAAAATAAAATCACAAAACCCTCAAAATCAATGGCAAAAAATGTGGAAGGAATTAAAAATATAAGATAGCAATGCAGATAAATCCAAAACCAAATTCCTTAGCAAAAATTATATCTTTAAAATCACAATTATAATTCTAATAATTGTTGTCAAGTTGTTGGTCTCAATGTAAGTTGAAGCGAAAGAAATTATAGTAATGCCCACAATTAACCAAAATATATTGGCAGGACTTGGAAGGTACAATAAACCTAACATGGTTAAATGGCAAGTTGTGAAGCATATTAGAAGCATAGATAGCCCTGCAAGAGATAGGATTCTCTAAGAAACATAAAACTGATGATGATCAAGCAGGAGGCCATGAAAGGAGACCAACTCTTTCACATATCTGTAATGAGGATCAAACTAGAAGAATGGACAAAATAATTTTCCATCATTGTGGAAGGTCCGAAGCAGGATTTGAGAAAGCTCATTGGAAATTCAAAGACATAAGATTTCCATAGTCCATATCAATAAGAGTTTGTTGCTTCTGGATCAAATTGTGTGTTAGTTTTTGTATTCACATTCTGAATCACACTCTGTGATTCATGATCCTACTCTCTTTTTGCATCATGATGATGGATTGTGGAGTGTGATCCGAAACGTTGATACAAATACTAACATAGTTTAATCCAAAAGCAACAAACTCTCATTGGAAATTGCCAAGGGATGAATTGGCAAAGCTGGATAATTGTAGGAGAAATCCACATATGCCATCTATATTCCATCCTAACATCTCAGGAAAACTACATACTTGTGGTTGAGTTGTAGTGTGATAACTTCATAACAAATATGTGGTTGAAAATGAAATGGCCATTTGGTATAAACTATAACATTATCAAATTTATTTTATTGGGAATTTTCAAGGACTGAAGGGGCTGAGTTGGACAATTGTAGGAGAAAGCCACATACACCCTCTAGAATTTATCCTAACATATAAGGCCAATAAAACTCTTCTAGCTACAAAAGTGATTGAATAGTCTCAGTCATTAATGGCTCAAGACTAGCTCTGCAAAAACTAACTACATAGCTATGGTTGGGTTGTGAAGGAAAATGTTAGTGTGATAATAATAGCAAGAACCTTTTTCATTGTTTAATATAGTTTAAGAAATAAATATGTGGTTGAAATGAAATGACCATTCGGTATATCTTATCAATTCAATTTTAATGAAAAGCTAGCCCTATTGTATCTGAAGGTGGAAGGAGATAATTGTTGCTTAGGTTCCTTTGCATAAAAATCATTATAAACAATGACAATATCTTAATCTATTCCATCTCCGAGTATGTTAAAAGATGGCTTAAGCTCTTCCTGCAATGTTTATTGTATTTCTTCATCTTAGTAACATCCATAGAAGAACTTTCTTGGCGTGAGTTTGCTCATTGATACTATTTTGTTGACAACATTGTTTGTTAGGAAAAAATTTGGTGTCATCTTATGCCAGTGCATTGTGAAATATTTTCATGTTTCTTTTGGGAACCTTTTTCTTGATTCACATGCTGATACATCTGGTTGAAATTCATTTTTTCTTCTAAATTTGTCCCCCCTTATTCACTGATAGTGTAACTTCTAATGCCATAACTGTCAACACTTCTTTAGTTTTAATAGGCATATCATATTTCTAAATTATTGGTATTTCATAAAATTTTGCTATAGGCATCAATATTGTTGATTGCAATGATGGTGTTGCCAAATGCCATGTGTAGGAACCGATAACTATGATTGTCCAAATTGAGTGTCTTCATGTGAAATTCATTTGCTCTTTATTTGGATAGACTTGTTTCTTTGGTCTGTGTTTAGCACACATTTACCAAGTTGCTTCTTTTAAAATATATTTGTGATGTGCATGATTTTTGTTATAATGGAAATGCCAATGGAGTTTTGACTGAGAAAGTTTGACCTTTTGTTTATGTAATTGATGATATCTTTAAATTCTTTGGGAAACTCTTTAAATTATTGACTACTTGTTCACTTAGTACTGTCATTGCATCTTTTTCATTAAAGCCCTCTTGGAATAATGTGATAGGAGTTAAGAGTTTTATGAGAACAAAAGGTTTCTTTGTTCACCTCACTAAGAAAATGTTTCTTTGTCTAAAACCAATTGTCTCTATTGACTTATTGAAACCTCTCGATTCTTTCTTGATTTCTTCCAAGTTTCATTTTCCTTGCTTTTATCCTAAATTCTTGATGGTACTACAAGGAAATATTAGCTGAATCAAACAAATGTTTAATGTTGCAAGTCCACCTACTCCATTTGGTCATGCATAAAGTATGTTTAAAAGTTTTGCAATGAAACAAAGATGTATCTATTGAAATCATTAATGTCATCTTGTACTCCACTTGGTCATGGAAATTCAAAATTCACATCAATTGGCATTAGATCCCTAAAACCTTTTTTTTTTTCTGTAGGCATTTAAAACTTATACTAATTGGAATTATTCACCCAAAGGGTCATTTAAATGGGTTTAATCATGGACTATTTCAAAATTGATGATGTCCCTAAAATTATGCCTTCATTAGAAAGGGAGGTTTTGTTGTTTTTTTTATTGTATAGTGGTAAGATGCACTTCAACTGGTATGCTTATGTGTGAAATAATATTTTAAACCCTTTTAAATCCAAGCATAATTTTATATATGGCCTAAACTATGATTGTAGAAAAACCCTCATTTGTCATTGGCCTTGACTATTTCATGAACTTTATGGTAGCATAAACAACCCTCATTCTACACGAGTATATTTTTCTAGTGATGATGATTCCATGGGAGTTATATTACTGATGTTAATGAGATGATGGTGTAAACACGTACATAAAGTCTAGTATACTATAAATTATCAGGCACAATTCTAAAATTCTACAACTAGTTCAAATGTTGCGAAGGGAGCTTGAACAATTAACTATTGATACTGGGATTTACATACTCTTCTAGTAGTTATAATATATAAATTTGCTACTAAGTGAGCGTGAAAAGCAACCTCTGAATGCCTCCATTAATTGGAAGGTTCTTATATCACTGATAAAGCTGCACGTTAGCTAGTGAAATGGTTTTTTCTTATCAAGATAATGACGTGCTACATAAGTTGTTTAGGGCAGAGCATTTGAAGATTCCTTTTTGTTTGAATCTCATGTAAATTTTGAATTAATAGGAAATCAAAAATAAATGTGTAGGTTGAGTCTCAACATTTTATACTTGGAGTCTTAGGATGTGCTACATTAAATATTGCACATGAACTATAATGGGTTTGTAAATTGTAAAACAAAGTAGCATGGTTAGCCATTAGATTGAAGATGCATAAAAGTCCCATGAGAAAGAAACTCACTAAGACATGTTTATAAGCAAAAAAAAACTGTGAACTACTACTTGATGGAAATTTAATGGACGTGCTCTATAAAGCTTGTAAAAGAGGTAACACATGAGCTTGAGATTGTGCCCATGATGAAGTCAAAGAAGAAAAAGAGGAAGAGAAGCAAACCAATGTTTATTACCAATGGAGAAGTCCTTGGTGAAGAAATATTTAAGTAGGAGGAGATGGCATTAAAGAAAAGAGTGAATACAAGTAAAGAATAGGCTCAAATACTTGAATATCTCATTTTTAATTCTCTTTTAATATGAAAAACCATCACGAAAAGAAGATGTAATCAATTGGATTTTCATGATGCCATGTACCCATGTTACTATAAACCCAACTAAATCTCTCCATATCATTTATTTTCATATTTCCACATTTTCCATTTCCTGTTTCCCATGAAGCAAAGGGAAAATGCTAGAGCATATAGATGACATCGAATATAAGGAAGTCAAGATGATAAGCTCCTATTCTTTTCTGGCATAGATTATAGTTTGTATGCTTTCAATCTTGTTTGTAAATATTTTTTATTATTTGACCATAACATATTTTGTAACATATAGTTGATATAGCTTGATAAATTAGGCAAGTTCCATGCACAATACAATTTCAAACCTAAAAGAAACTTAAAAACTCATGCACAACAATCTAAGGCATAATGGGGCATTACTCAAACCCACAATTCTTGCAGGAGATAAACTATAATAAATATGAGGATTTTGAATTTCCTAATATGAAATTGTAGGATGTAATTAAGGCTTAAATCCTATTTTTGATATGTTAAAGAATTGTCTTTTTTTGTGTGAATGCCCCCATATATATTTACCCAAAACATAATATAGAAGTATTCCATAATATGAGCCTCACCAAAAAGGCCACAAAAACATGGGATAAAGATCCAAAATTCTAGAAAAATAATTACAGAGACCGACTAGCATTAAAAACATAGAAATTAGGCTAAGGCATACAGGTGGCCAGCTTACTAAAAACTTGAGAGAACTTAAATTCTTAGCATCATCCTACTGGAAAGGCAGTGCAGAAAAATAGAGAAAAACAAGATAGAAAGTAAATTTCTACAGCAATATTAAATAATAATATATTTATTTAACTTCAACTTCTTTGTTCACCAAACAGATTACAAAAGGACACTTTAAATAGAGGTACATGTGGTAGAATATAACAACAAATAAAACTAAAGAAAACATAATTAAAACTAATCTTATCTCTGATCTATGTGCAGATAGAACAACAAATAAAACTACTGTTTCATGCAAATTTATTCACGAGAGTTTGGATTACAATTTTATTTCTTAATTTCCTCCTCTGCATTATCTATTCTATGTAAAACAAAGAACTATAGTTTATTTCCTAGTTTCCATTGCATGCAAACTGATGTCTATCTAACTAAAACTATTGTTTTGTTCCTAATATTCTCTACTATGACATGCAGATGGGAGAAATTATTTTGTTTTCTCTAACACATCCTTCGAGTTGTCAAAAATGAGGGAACTTAGCCACAAAATACCCTTGTTGCCACAATCCCTATTGTTTGGTTCAAGAAATCCAAACCCTAGCCACATTCTTTCTTCGTCAACCCTCATTCTGTAGAAAATTGGTGCAAATGAAAGGAGTCCTTTACAGATTTTCATCACTGTTCAACACCTTTTCTATTTCTTTTAGAAAAGGCAACTCAATGCCATAGTTAAACCACTACCAAAATATCATCCAACCTACCAAGAAACTGGCTTTTGATCAGAGAGAAGACAACAATGATCTTTATCAAATCTTTAGTTTGATCGAGGTACAGAAAAATAACCATGAACATGGATGAAATTAATATCGTTGTTAACCCTATGTTTGTGCTTCAAAATTGTTTATGGATGAAAGTGGAATTTGTTGGAGTTTAATTGTTTCTGTTCTGTTTCAAAATTGATATCTACCCTTGCCAATCTTTGTCCTCTAAGGGAGAAAGGAGATAGAACAAACTTATTTTTTGTTCTCTTACAAAAAAAGGAGACAAAACAAACTTGAAAAAAATAAAGGAAATAGAAAACAGAGGAGGACAGGAAGACTTGTTGGAACACAAACCCACTTTTCTGCTTTGTCTTTTCTGTGGTCCCTTGTTTCTATTTTTTCTTTTCTGTCCACTTTACCCGACCAATAGGATCTCCACAAATAGCAACACCTCCCCCACCCAAACACGCCTGTAAAGCATTGCCTTTTTCCCTTGTGACACTGCCCCCGAGCCTTGTAATCGTTGCCCACAACACAGCCTCCAACGTTGCCTCAGTCAATTTCTTCTGCTAATCAATCAAGCTATGAATCATGATTTCTGCCATACCTAACAAAAAGGAAAATGCGTTTTTAGACGAAAAAGGAAAATGTAGGAAAGGAAAATGTGGGAAAAGAAAAATGTAAGGAGGGGAAAATAAAAAAATTATTTTAGATTTTTTTTATTGTCTTAATTTAAGACAATTAAAAATTAAAAAATTATTTTGTCTTAAAGTCCCCCTTAATGTAGTAGTGACTTAAAGTTATTTATGTTTTAAATATATATTATTATTATATAGTATTTTGTCATCCTTGAGCACCCCTCCATATTTTTTAAGTAATGGCATCCCCATCTCAGTGTCAGTCTCCTCTACTGAAGACACTTGCCACCTCCAATTTACTCTAGTATTGTGCCTTTTAAGAGATGTTGACCTCATGAACCTTGAGTGTTTTAAGAGAAATTTACATTAGAAATTTGGCAAGAGCAATTTGGCTTGTGCTTATATTACCCATAGTGTACTGCTATATTGAGCCATATTAATATGAAGGGAAATTTACTTCAATGCAAATTGTAATTTAAACCATGAAAAAGAATAAAAATATCAGAAGAGATCTAACCTTCTGTTTGATTTTAGGAACTTTGAGAACCTTAATATTCACCTCTCTTTCTACAATCAAAACAATTGCCACACAAATAACATTATTTTCAGAATGAGTACAACTAGGGTTACTACATATTCCAAAATAATGCAACCCTAGGCTGCCCAAGGTTAACGTAGATTCCAAAATGTTGTTGTTCTAAGCTAAATAATTTCATAATGATTCAAACCAAGGTTAATACAAAATCCAAAACCCTGCTACTGTAATCTGAAATCTAAGTGACATTTTGTCAGATCAATCAATTATCAAACAACATTACATGAATTTAGTATTAAACCTACCATAAATGCACAATGAAAGTATTTATCCAAGTTCAATGTCATTAGAAAACTCTCATTTCTTTGACAGTCTGATCCAAAACTTTATAGAAATCTATTTTGGATATCGACCAAGCTCAACCCCTGATTGAATGGAACCATATAAGCTTAAATTTAGCTTGTGAAACTCAAATCAATTATTTCCATCACAATTCCAACTGCATACATCAAAACATTATTTGGAAAAACCTTATTTTCAAGTTGTAGCTCGCCAAATTGGAGAAGTGAAAGGTCAATACTAGTGAGGAAGAGTTTGGACGAGCGGGAGCCAATAGTGGCGGGAAAAGCAACAAAAAAAGGGCGAAAAATGATGAATGACTAAGATTCGTTTAATCTTAAAAAATTAATATAATTAATATATTATATATATTTAATATAATAGTAATAAGATTAAATTATATATATTATTATTTTTAATAGTATATATAGGTTATATTATTATTATTGTGATAGGGCAAAATAAGTGTTAGAATAAGAGCAGCAAACAAAAGAGTGCAAATAACAACTAAAAACACCCTACACCTCAAGATTAGTCTAATGATTAACTAAACTAAGCAAAATGAAAGATTTCACCTTGTTGAGTTGTCCATTGGTTGGCCCTTCAATCTTCGATGTTTATATGCTCCTTGGATGGCAAGAGATGCAAGCTATGGGATGAGATGAGGATGGAAAGATGAGTGAAAATGGATGCAAGTGTGCAAATTTGGCTAAGTATGGCTCAAGGAAAAAATTTGCAAGAGTTTGGCTAGCATGAATGATCTCTCCCCAAAATGAGAGAAAAAAGGGGGTATTTATAGAGATTTTGGAATTCTCTAAGGAAATGGATGGCTAGATTAAACCAACAAGGCCAAAATGTAGGGCTATGGTGAGTTGAGAACTCACAATCCTTCGCATCTTGACATGTGGCATGTGAAGTGGCTTGAAAAAGATGATGTGTACATGAGTTGGAAGGAGAGTACATGACATGGAGGTAGTACATAATACCTTGGGATTGAACAAGATATCCTTATAAAGGAGGTCCTTGTCCCCATGTGGGTGAGAGGACATGTGAGGAATTAAAAATTCTTCAAATATCCTTATGGGGATGAGAAAAGAAATTTTAAATTCCAAGGAATGCATTGGGGGATTAAATGTGAATTAAAAATTCACATGGGGAATGGAGTGCCTTCTCCAAAAAGAAAAAATATTTAATAGGGTTGACTTATGACACATGACATGGAGATTAAGTTGACCTAATTAAGTGATTAAGGTCGTGCAAGTACTTGATTAGACAAATTAATGACATATTAGAAGCAAGTGGGAGATTATGGAGAGTTCACATGTGACTTGATGTGACAAGTCAAAGATCACATGGGGAAGAGAAAAAAGAATTTAATATTCCTTGGAAGGATAAAAGGAATTAAAAATTTCTTGTGAGGTTGATTAGGCTAGTTAATGGAGGATTAGATGAGGGTTAGGTGGCTAAAAGAGATTAAAGGCCAATTGCAAAAGTTGAAGGATGTGACACATCCTAATCAAGGATTAGGTATGTGCACATCCCTAATGATGAAATTAGGAGAATAATTAGGATTAGATAAAAATGATGGAGGATGTGACATATGAAGAATTAAATAAATGTCATATTTATTTAATTCATTTGATGAAAAAGAGGATTAAAGAGATAAGGTATTTATTTATTAATTAAATACTTTAGGGATTTGGCAGAATTAAGGATATTAATTAAATAATAGTGGTATTACTTAATTAATGCAAATAAGATGATGCTTAGATGAAAGGGGATAAATTTGGATAAATTAAGTGTCCAAATTTAAGTGTCTACAATTATATATTGTATTCTATAATAAAAAAATAAAAAATTATTATAATTAATAATTCATATATTCTTATATAAAACAAATTAAATTAATATATAAAAATATAATAGTTTAATTGATCTTTGGAGAGATTAGGAAAAAGAAAGAGAGATAAAGGGGACAATTCTATATAGAGAGAGAGGAATATATACTAACACTTGCGCCTAAAGGAGGTTCAAGGATTGCACCGATAGAAAACTATATGTATGTTAATATGTTAGAGAGTATGTGTTTGTGCATGGATGTGCTACAAATTCTCATTGCATGTGGCTAGCTTAAACAATTAATAATAAGTGCTAAATAATGGAATGAAATAAATTTAGATAAATCTAGATTAGGGATCCCCAACATACTTCACACTCTTGGGCTTAGATGTAATGAAGTTAGGGCTCCCTAACATGCTTCCTCTATGACCCCATCATGGTGGACTATTGGAATAACACTATTGATTCTTAACCCCTTAAATGATCTATTCAAATGGATTGAAATAATTGATAATATATGTATTATATGTACCATAACTCTTATTGAATCACTGGTAGAACTATATGTTATTTGACATAATTGCAAGACAAAATTATTTGTGTGACTAATTATTTAGTCATTTTTATTTGTGAAATGTTAAAAAAAATTATAAAATATGTGAATGCTTTAAGACTACATTGCGAGGCAATGCCTTCCATGCAATAGGTATTTTTGGTGCACCAAGCAACCTAGGTAGTCAAATGGTCCACTTAGGTAGGGGTCCCATGAGGGGGGCTTAAGCTCTATGGATTATGATCAAATTTGAAAGAAAAAAGAATAGAGTAATAGTCATTTATTTAGTCATTTTTATTTATCTGATATTAGTCATTTATTTAGTCATTTAGTTGTGATTTTATCTGATGACCAAATTAGTCATTTATAAATGACCAAATTAGTCATTTATTTGTCAAATTCTACCACGTAGTCATTTATTTACCAAATACTACTAGTGCATACAACATTTTAATTAGTCTTGCATTTGATCATAGCATCATTTTGAACACAATAGCATCATAATCTTAGCATCATATCATTTTTAGATCAATCATGTAAATGTAGGAATAGATTTCTTGCATTTTAGATAGCATCTCATTTCTTGGGTTGTCATCCAAAGAGTCTAGTGCATTTACATAATTTGAGAGCACTAATGATTTAGAGGATCCTTGAGAATGGAGAACAATGGAACAATTTTGAGGAATAGTTTTATCAAGTTTATTTGCTATTTCAATTTCCTTAATATAATGTGTTTCATTGATTGTGTGGTTTTATTATTCATTTACTCACATTACACAGTTCCTCGCAATACATTTTGGCACCCACCATGGGGCGTAGCCCCATTTTTATTGACGTTTTTTTTTTTAAATTTGTTTTACAAATTTGGACATGAACTCTTATGTAGCACATCCGTTATTTCTTTTGGCGCATACGAAACACCTTTTGGCACATTTGGTTCATGTTATGGCACATATAGAGCATCTTTTGGCGCATACGAAACACCTTTTGGCGCATTCGGTTCCTGTTATGGCTCATATAGAGCATCTTTCGGTGCATCCAACTCATATTTCAGTGCATCCAGGGGGCCTTTTAGCGCATTCAGTCTATACTTTAGTGCATTAAGTAGTTTCTCTAGCACATTTCGTAGTTCTTTTAGTGCATAGGAGTGATCTTTTAGCTCATCTGATGTCTATTTTAGCGCATCTAATGTTTGTTTTAGCGCATCTAGTTTACTTTGTAGAAATTCAAAATTCTAAGAATTAGTCAATGTATTATGTTTTGCAGGTACTTTTAAACGCTGTCAAAGAAAATGATATCAAACTACTAATGATATTTGCAGGGGCTGGAGTTATTATTGTCTTCTTTTAATTAAATTAGGAACCTAGTTTAATTAGAAGGTTAATGAACCCCTTGTCTACCGAGCTTGTAAAGTGATAGGCCTATTCTCTCCCCTTCACTAGGTGACCAAAATGCCGAACTCACTATTTCTTATTTTGATAGCACCTTTAGAAGGCTTGTTGTAGTGGGAAAAAGTACTCACCCTATGAGAATGACCTAAGTGGAAACAATTAAATCCATGTTTTCCAACATACTATAATCAAAAGTGAATTCAACAAAACTTGCAATTCAACGATAGTGTGCATTCATAACCATCCCCAAATCCTTTGTTCTAAAGGTTGGGAGGTCTCCTACGAGAGTTTATCATTTTGTTGCACTAAATGTAAACCCTTACTATAAACCTTAAGTTTAGAATCCAGTCGAATCAGTCTCTGAACACTTCTAATATCACAGTACAAGGGGAGGGAAGAATCTGGCCCCAAGATAATCACCATATAAATATCGGGGATTACTGGCCAAAAGTGGAGGATTCTACTTTGGTTAAGACCCAAGAAAGGAAAAAAAATGGGCGCCCTATAGGGGTGACATGACTGTGTGAGCTGACATAGTTATAAGATGTGGGTTGTGGTATTTTAAGTGATCCTTGACATTAGAAAAGTGCTTGAACTGTTTTCTCTTGTGCTATACCTATGGAAATCAAAGGAATCAAACTAGATTCTTAAATACACACTTAATGTTTAGTTCTTAGGATTGACACAACTATTTTACAATTTGTTGTTGTGTTTGAAGTCATTATTCAAGAAATCATCCATTTAAAACACTTAATTCACATAATTCACAAATTGGAAAAAGCAAGAGAAAATCATTGTTTAGAAAAGCATCCCCTGAAAACATCCATTTCACTGTTTAAAAGCAAAATAACCAGACAGATTTGCAAAAACACTGAACACTTCCAAATTGGCATATGCATTCCCTATTTTAGCGCATTCACGATATTTTGTAGTGCATATAGGGCATTTTCTAGAGCCTTCACAAAATCTTTTAGAGCATTGAGTCCATTTTCTAGCACATCTAGGGGACATTCCATCGCATTTGAGTCATTTCCAATGCATATAGTCTATTTTCTAGCGCATCTAGGTCGCTTTCTAACACATCTGTTCATCTTCCAGAGCATTTACAAAAACTTTTAGCGCATTCAGTACATTCTCTAGCACATATAGTCCATTTTCCAGTGCATTGAGTCTATTTATTGGTGCATCTTGGGTACAGTCTAGTGCATCCAGTCTGTTTATTAGCACATTTGTGCCATCTTTTAGCATTTCCATACCCTATTTTAGCGCATCTAGTAAATTCAAAATCGGAGAGCATAATTCATCCTTTGTTAGATAATTAAAACTAGAATTCAGAATCTTTTCCAAAACATAAACATTCCTCAGTCACACCAGTGCCTTAACTTGTTGAAATTGACCTTTACAAGTGAAATTCTTCAAACTAAACCAAGATCTAACACCTTAAAGTGCCTAATCATCTAACACATCTGATTGTTAAGCTAAGTTTCATCATCAGGATTTGTCATCCTTCATCACGAAACAACATTGTATAATTAGATTTTAACTTAGTATTATCAATAGAATTTGTCATTCTATTTGACTTAGTTATTATCCTTGGAACTCCTCCAAACGAAGATCAAAGTTTAGTCAAATTATAACACTTGTATGCCTATTCAAACAAGATCACAAAAGCAAAAACTCAAAGAGAAGGAAATTGAAACTCAAAACACCATGGCTAAAGGTGAAGAAAATCCATTCCATAGATTCCACCAACCTGAAAATGACAAAATTACTAAGGAAGACATTCAAACAGCACAACAAGATCCCAAATTCCACAAATTCATGGAAAATATTTTGGAAAAATATGGGGAAAAATACTTCTCAATGCTAGCTAATCAAGGTATCAAACTTCCACATGAATTTGATGTTAATCAACTGAAAAGAGCACCTAAAAGGACTGAAACTAATTCACAAAATACAGATCAAGTGACTGCATTAACTCATCAAATGAAAAATCTACAACTTCTTGACATGCAAAGAGGAACCACAAAAAGATTCCTGTTGCAAGACATTTTCCCATATCCTTTTGATCAAACTGTTAACATTATTCCTTTTCCAAAACATTGTGAATTTCCAAAGTATGATAAATACAATGGTAAAATAGATCCTATATACCATGTAAGGGAATTTCGAACCATGAGCCTTGAATTTGCACACAAGGAGACTTATTTGATGAGCTTGTTCCCATGAAGCCTAGGTGGACAATGTATGGAATGGTTCTCCAAACTTGCACCAAGTATATTTTCTTTCAGTAGATACTAGGCAATGTCATAAAATTGATAAACAAAAGATTACATCTTAAGATTGAGAATGCTCGGGTCTGTTACATACCCATAGACCGAGCTGCAACTAATTGGAACTTCAAGCTACAGATTACAAAATAGGGAAGAGCTCATAGTACGAAATTCCCATAGGACTCTGTAGCGACTGGAGTTTGTTGGATCTAGCACACACCTGGATAAACAATACCCTTGCTTGACTCTTCCCTAGAATCTGACGGTGCAAATTTGAATTGGCTTAATAGGGCAGAAATCGGTTAGAGATCTCTTTGATATTACCTCCATCGACTGCCAAATTGGCCAGGCCATCTACATCCCGGTTAGCCTTTCTGTAGACATGGTTTATAGTAAATGCTTCACAGCTATTTAGCGTTTCAATTACCCTTTCCAAAATGGCGTTGAGTTTCCAATTGAGGGTATGGCCCGACCTGACCGCATTGACCACAATAGTTGAATCATGTTCAATTTCAATTCTGTTTAAATCCATTTCCTTATAGAGATCCAAACCAATAAGTAGAGCATTGAATTTCGCAAAATTATTGGTGTTAATTCCTAGTGGCGTAGCCCTTCTTCCAATGATGTGGCCTTCCTAGTTTCTGATTAAGCTTCCTGCACCTGTCAGGCCTGGATTGCCCCTTAATGCCCCATTGAAGTTTAATTTGAACCATCCAACTTTGGGAGGTGTCCATTTAGCCTGATCCCTTAATGAATTAGACTTTGCAAGGCCACTTCCAACAAAGACTGGCACTCTCAATCCTGGCCAAGCCATCCTCATCTTACCATCCCAATCTGAAAACATTGCTTCCTTGTGGGAAGACATAGAGGATCTATGGTTAACAACCTCTATCACTATTGATTCCACTTTATTTTTAAAGGAGGCCAGAGACATTTCCTTATCATTGAAGATCCTGTGGTTTCTTTCCTTCCATAGTTCCCAGATTAGCATGGAGGGACAGATTTTCTAGAGACTCTTTAAAGACCCTGAATTGACTCTACTTGACCAACACTGGAAGAGACTTAGAATATCATTTGGGAGGGTTGTTATCTAGCCTAGTTTGGTGCACAACCATTGCCAACATTCCCTGGCAAACTGGCAACCTAAAAGGATGTGGTCAACTGATTCCTCAGCCTTCTTGCATAAAACGCACCACGATGGGCCTTCGAAACCCAACTTCTTGAATCTTTCCGCAGTCAAGGTTTTCTTTTGTAAGGCTACCCAAGCAAAGGTGCCAGCTCTGGGCACAAAAAGTTTGTCCCAACATAGATCTATAGGGATTTTTTTTTGTCTTGCACCTCTCCACCTACAATTTTTATGTAACCATCTTTGGCATTATATTCCCTATTCTTAGAACCTACCCAAATTAATCTATCCTCCCCACTTCTAAAGGCTACTTGACGTTGAGCAAGGATGGAAGATAAGATCTCTATCTCATGGTTGGGAAAAAGGAGATTTTGTAGATCCTTCCATACCCGACTTCTCACAGCCTCAAATTGCACAAGCCTTATGAAATCATTTACCTTTGAGCCCCAATGATCAGACAAGTATTCTTTTGTGGTGCGAATGTTGATCAAGCTATCTATACTGGGGAGGCCGCACCATGAGTCCTCCCAAAATAGAGCTTTATCTCCTGTGTGAATATCCCAAGATAAGAAGCTACAAATTATTGGCCTACACTTCAACAAAAAGTTTCATACCCTCGATACTTTCAGCGGATTGCTTGTCTTGACTATGCTCAAGCAATCATTTTCCTCTAGATATTTTTCCTAAAGGATCCTAGCCCACTTTAGCTGGGGGCAGTGTGTCATCTTCCAAATTATTTTGGCCCCAAGGGTTGTATTTTGCCATTTGATATTTTTTGGTCCTACCCCACATGAATTTTTTGGTTTGCAGATTTTTTCCCAAGAGAAGAGGGCTAATTTGTGTTTCTTTGAGAGCCCTTGCCAAAAAAACCTCCACATCTTATGAATGAAAACTCTATTTTCCCTTACAGATAGAGAAAGAAAGGAAAGAAGATAGATGGGCAAGGAAGAGATAACCGCTCTAAGCAGGACAATCCTGCCCGCCCACGACCTACCTTTCCATGAACTTAGGTGTTTGTCCATTTTGTCCTTCAAAGGGTTCCATACGTTTGTGCTCCTTATCCTTTTGTCCAAAGGGAGTCCCAAGTATGAGCAAGGAAATGAGCCTTTTTTGAAGCCTAGCTCATTTAGAATACCAACCTCCTTCCTCAGTGGAGTGTTGACGAAGAATACCTTTGACTTATTCTGATTCACTTCTTGCCCAGAGGCATCAACATAAAGAGCCAAATTTTTCTTGAAGTTCCTGGCCTCCTTTTTTTTTGAGCTACCAAGCAGCATTGTGTCATCAGCAAATTGTTGATGGGACACCCTTATATTCCTTGACACCCTAAGTCCTTTGATATGTCCCGAGGCTAGAGCATGAGAGATGGACCTACCTAGGGCTTCTGCCATTATGATATACAAAAAGGGTGATAGAGGTCCTCCCTACGTCAAACCCCTCGAGATTTCAAAGAAGCCTTTAGGGGTACCATTTATTAATACAGAGACCCTAGGGGAGGCTGTACATTCAAAAATCCAATTGATAAACTGATTATTGAAACCAAACACCTACAAAATTTTACGTAGAAAACTCCAATCCACTTTGTCGTAAGCTTTCCTAATGTCAAGCTTAATTAGCATCCCAGTTGAATTATTCATTTGGAGAGAATGGATAACTTATTATGCAATAATAACACCATCTATAATTGATATGCCAAGGACAAAACCTGTTTGCTCCTCCGAGATGATGAGAGGAAGCAATTTTTTAATTCTGTTTGCTAGCACTTTAGCCATTATCTTATATGTGGTGTTACAAAGTGAGATAGGTCTAAAATCCTCTAATTTGATGGCATTATCCTTCTTCGGAATGATGGCCAAAAAGGTGTTGTTTACCTCTTTTAGAAGCTTCCCCGAATTTCTTGTTGCTTCTAAAGCTTCTACTAACTCCTTCCCCAGGAAGTGCTAGCACTTCTAGAAAAACACAGCTGGAAAGCCATTAGGCCTTGGGGCTTTGTCAGGATGCAATTGATTCAATGCCTCTTCCACTTCATTTTGAGAGAATTTAGCGGTGAGCATATAGTTCAACTCTTGGGTAATAATTTGAGGGATGTGAGAAAAAATCTCTACCTGTTCTAGATTGTTGGAGCCTACCTCCTTATTTAGCAAGCCATCAAAGAATGAATTATATTTTTCCTTATCTCGGAAGGCTCCTCTACAATTTTCTCATCTGCTAACTCAATTATGTTGATATGGTTCAAGTCTCTTTTCTGTTTAGTTATATTGTGCAAAAATTTGGTGTTTTTATCACCCCCTTCTAACCAGAGCTCTCTGGATTTCTGCCTCTAGAAATTTTCTTCCTTGGCTAAGATATCCTCATATTCTTGCATCAAAAGCTTCTCTTCCAAGAACAAGATTTCATTCATTCCATTTCTGATTACCAGCTCATTTAAAGCTGGCAAGGCCGCCTCCACTCTATATTTGGACTCAAAAATGTTCTTGGAGGATTCCTTATTCCATTCCAGAATTTTTTGTTTAATTTTTTTGAGTTTTGCCATGAAGCAAAAAAGCTTAGATCCTACAAATTCTTCTTCCTTCCACCAATGCTCTACTAGGGACAAGAAGTTTTCATCTTTGAGCCACATGGATTCAAATTTGAACGGGGAACCTCTGGGTTTGGCATCCAATTACAGTCTCAATTGAATGGGAAAATGATCTAATCCAGAACAAGGTAAAATAGATCCTTCCAGGGAGGCCGAAAATGAGGATAGATCCCCATAAAAGAACTTGTCCAATTTTTCTGCTATGTTGCAAAAACCTAACCTTTTATTGTTCCATGTGTATTTTCCATTTCTAAGCTCAATCTCCAAAAGCTAATTCCTGAAAACCCACTCTTCAAAATCCTTTTGAGATTGGTTTGGCCTTGCTAGACCCCCCCTTATATCCTGACTGTGTAGAATTGCGTTGAAATCCCTTGCAATAAATAAATGTTTTCCTGTAATGTACCAATATGAGTATCCACTTCGCTCCATAGAGCTATTTTTTCCATACAAGATACATGCCCATAGATGTTGATAATCCCAAATTGAAGGTTGAGATCACAATTTTGAACCTTACCAGATAACCATGATTTTCCTCTGGCTATGGCCTCAAAACATAATTTTGCAGAATTCCAGCAAATCGCTAGACCCCTTGATGCTCCTATTGCAGGGATGGCTTCAACTTTCTAGTTTTTGAAACTTTTGAAGACTAACTTCACTTCTTCAGTTGATTGTTTGGTCTCTTGGATCAAAATTATATCTGCTCAAGTCAAGTCAATCCTCTGCTTGACTAGAGGCCTCTTGTTAGGGGAATTTAGGCCCCTAACGTTCCATGATATGAGCATCATGGCTTCTGGGGAAGGGTGTTACCCTTCCCTAAATCCAGTAGAGAGGTGATCTTGATCTTCCCTAGAGCCTTCTCGTCAAGAGATCTTAATTCTACCAGAGACTTCCTACCCGCCCCTTTCTTTGAGGAATCCTTCCCACAGTCAACTCTAGGTTTGGTTGAGGGGGTTTGCATTATTCCTAGACCCTCCAGCCTCAATTCTTATTGCATATCTTGACCTTCTTCCAAGGGTTCTAAGCTTAATTTTTTCACAACATCAAGTTCCAAGATTTTTTGGATTAGTTCTCTTTTTTCTTGCCTGTGTTGCTCATCATCCGGGGTGGCTTGCTCAGATAGGCTAATTAGATCATTGACAACTTCAATTTCTTTATTTAAAGTAATCCCTTCACTTAAGACGTCTTTGTTACTTCCTTCACAGACTATTGACTAAAGCCCTTCCACATACTTGATCTGATGGAAAGTGTTAGGTTCCTCGGGAGTCAAAGAGCTCATAATGCCTTGGTTTGATTTGAGATGCATGGTATCCACAAGATCATCCTTAGGAGGTGAAAAAAATTTATCACTTATCTCCTTGCATAGAGCCTCTGTTTGACTCATTATTTTGGGTAGCACATTGGCTTTCCCCATTTTGATGGGGGATTTTGCTACTTCTTCCTACCTCTTTATGCATTTTGGATCTAATAGGGCTAAAGGCATATCCTTCTTTGTAAGTTCCCCTTCTTCCAGGTTTGTTGAAGCCTTTGTGCCAATCACCTCCTCAAGATGAGAATTGACACAAACTCCCTCCTTGACCAATGGAGACTTTGTCCTAGCTAGACTCTCCATTTCCACATTTATCACCTTCCCTGAAGCCTTCGAGCAACTAGCTATATAGCTCTTGCTCAGGATGCATCTTCCACCCTTGATGTCTACCTCAATCCATTGGAACCATTTTCCCTTTGTTGTTAAAACCTCCAAATTGTCAAGATACCTATGATTTGAATCAAGGTCGACCAGTATCTTGGGAATATTCGACTTTCCACCAAAGAAGCCTTCCTCAAATCCTATGAAAGTGCCCAGATTACCACCAATTTTCTCCAAGATCTCCTCGCTCCAGTACTCCGAAGGCAGGTTTTCCAATTTAATCCAATGCAAGATTCTTTTAGGGGAATGCTTTGACGGGTTGAAGTTGGGCTCCCAATCAATCTTGTAGAAACAAAACCCTTCAAAGAATATAAGTTCTCTGAACAAGATCATCTTCTTAATGTTCCGATCTGTGCAAACTAAGAGGAAAAAATTATTAGAGAGGGCCTTAGCTCTAACCCACCCCTCAAAGAGCTTTGAGAACCACTCGACCACTTGATCTCTCGGCACATCTTTGCCTGTCCATTTAACGAAAATCCCATGGAATTTGAGGTGATCCCATCTCTGTTGCATAAAGGATTTAGGGATTGTCGTGAGTTTGCTTCTCTTATGCGGGGGGTGTATGGGTTTATAATCCGGTGTCGAGGATTTCTCTTCCAATGTTGTGATCGCTCCGAGTGTTTGGAAAATTGGTCATTTCTTGGCTGAACAACCACTGATGCCCTAGCTCGGGATCTATCCACAAGAGACTGCTCTGATTTGTGCACCCAGATTGAATTCCCTTGCCATCCATTCCTCCATGTATTGGAATAGTTTGGATACCGCCTAAATCTATTATCTCTACTACCCAAAGGGATTGCATTTGCGCCAGTGGTGACATTCTTCTAGCCACTTTTTGGCTTGTTTCACACCTTTGTGGGTTGATTCCACCTATGCTATTTTTTTCTCATTGCTCGCTTCTCGCAAGAATTACTACATTTGATTGAATACCTTGTATAGACTTGCACCAAGTATTAAGACCTTTAAAGATTTGGTTAATAAATTCATCACCCAATACTCCCACAACATCCAACATGAGATAACCATGAAAGACCTTTGCAACACAAAACAAAAAAAGGGTGAATCATTCGTCATATTTTTACAAAGATGGAGAAGGTTGTTTGCAAGATATGCTCGTCCCATACTTGAAAAGGAAAAGATGGAAATCTTCATTGACAATCTAAATGATGAGATGAGTTATAGAATTGAATTGCAATGTCCACCTACCTTTGAGAAAATGATTGAAATGGACCAAAAATTGAAGAAGCCTTGGTCAAGAGAGGAGTCTTGAAAATTTACAATGAAGGAAACAACTTAGAAAACTCCTCCAATCATTATAACAACAATGATAAACCAAAGTTTTGGCAAAGAAATAAGAATGTTGGTAACAATGATGGTGTAGTTGAAACACAAAATGCAAAACCAGTATTTAACTTGATAGCAGCTTCCACCAAGACCAATCAAAACAATAACCAAAACACTAATCAAAACACCAACCAAAACACCAATCCAAGCAATGTTGAATCTAAACCACCACCATATCGAACATCATCAAATCGAAGAAGATTCACACCTTTGGAACAATCACTCAAATCAACATTAAAGGAGCTTCTTGCAGCTAAGGTTATAACATTACCAGAGGCAAGAGATTGGGAACCAAGAGTTAAACCTTCATGGTGGAATGATGCACATTATTGCGACTTTCACATAAACAAGGGCCATAAAACAAATGACTGCATGCAACTAAAACATTTGGTACAAGATTTGATTGATATAAAATACATATTTGTAGAAGGACCTCAAACAAACAATGATCATGGAGCATTCAAAAATCCTTTACCAAACTATGAAAAGGGGGAGTCCTCTTCATCCAACACCAAAGGAAAAAAATGTGAACTATGTTTATGATTCTACCATTCTCTATACTGAGGTAGTTGAGGATCAAATTAAGGACATCAAAATCAAGGGTCAAAAAGACACTGTTATAGTTGAGAATAAAATTACGAACATCGAAATCAAGGGCCAAAGAGACATTATGACAGCTGAAAATCATCTTCATGACATCAACATCAAATCACATCAAATTAATGACATCATACCAATGAATCTGATCACAAACGTTGTTGCAAATGATAATCAGATTAACGTCATTAAAATCAAAGATAAACAAGAATGTCAACCAATCAACGCAACCACAAGAGGGCAAGCCAAAGTAATATTGAAAGGAGTTGCATCTAAAACACCCATTGTTTCCCCTGCAACTCAATACAACATAGTTGATCAATTGCAACAAATCCCAGCTCAAATATCTATATATATTGGAATTGCTGAAAATTTCACCAACTCACAAAGAAATTCTAGAACAAGCTCTAGTAGCCACCATAGTACCAAATAATCTGGAAGTTTGCCAATTTCAAGCTATGGTGGGACACTTAACCGCACCTCATTGCCTATCATTTTGTAAAAATGATGATGTATCACTTACCCATCCACACAATGTTACCCTCCACATTGAGGTTTTAATTCACAAAAACCAGGTCAAACATGTTCTAATAGATGGTGGAGCTGGCCTAAATATCTGCACTTTAAAACTTATTTGTGCACTTGGATATTCAGAAAATACAATTGATGCTAGAAGAAAAATCACTATAAAAGCCTATGATGATGAAGGGAGATCTTCCCAAGGATTGATAGTGCTACCAATTCAAGTGAGACCGGTTGTAAAAGATATAATCTTCCAAGTGTTAGACAAGGAGTTGACATACAACATACTCTTGGGACATCCTTGGATCTAGGAGATGCAAGCAGTGTTGTCAACGTACCACCAATGTTTGAAATTTCCTTTCAATGGGAAAGAATCACAATTTCAGCTGATTCCAACAATCTCCAATATTGCAACACACTCAAAATAGTCCAAGATACTTTTGTGTCACATAACAAGGAAGCTCCTACTCCTAGTCCATCAAACAATGAAAGACAACTAAATTCCTTGTCAAAGTGGGTTGAGAAAAAGGACCAGTCAAAAGATAAGGGTATTAGTGATTCTACTCCATCAAACAACGAAGTTCAATCAAATTCTTTATCAAATTAGCTCAAGGAAAAGGTTTAGTTAAAAGGACAAAGGATTTGGTGATTCTAATCCATCAAATCATGAAAGTTAACTCAATTCCCTCTCAAAACAATTTGAGAAAAAGATCCAGTTAAAAGACAAAGGCCTAGGGGAATATTCATTTGAGCAATCATTGTGTCTTTCACAGTTGTTATCTTCTCCTAAGTCATATGGACAACCATCCACATCACAACAATCCTCACAACCAACCATGATCTTTGATGGTAAGTTTGTAAAAACAAACACTTTAGTGGATGAATCAGAAGACAAGGATGTTTTAAACTAGTTGTACAAAGATGAAGAAACATCACAAACATCAACTTCCAATGTTTTAACAGAACCATATGGTAAAGGTTTTACAATCCTAGAGAAGATGGGATATGACGAAAAAGGTCTCGTTGGAAAAAGAAAAGAGGGTATCATAGAACCACTACAACATACCATAACCAATTCAAAGGACAAAACAAGACTAGGATACAAAGAAAAGTCAAAAGAAGAAACTAGGCAATAGATTGTTGAGCGAATCCTTTAATTGCGAGATAGTTCTGAAACATATTCCAATGAGTACGAATATGATTCCCTCTCTAAAGAATCTTGTCATGACAAGGAAATTGATGTGATACAAAGGTATGCACCAAAATGTATGGAGGGACAAAGCTCAAGTTCTAGACCTCTTGAATTTAGATCACAACATATCGATGACTCAAGTAAAGACTATCAAACTTCGAGTGAGATACATCCTTCAGAAGAGAGTAACATCAGAGACCTCGATATTGCTATCGAACACTTTGATGGTGTTGTCATCATGACACTTACCCCTTTTGACCTTGACCAATTTGATGATTCCTTGCCATTGGTACACCCCGAACTAATTGACTGGGACCAAAACGAGCTGCTTGACATACCTATCTTTCCAAACGATGATGCCATTGTGAACTTCCTTTGCTCTAATGATCCCAAAATATGTTCCATCATTTAATCTCATAACAAAGCTTCAGACAAGGGGAGTGCCAAATCTCTCAACTGCAACAATGAATATCAAAAATTGATCTAATGGTGAAAACCATTTAATGGCAATATTAGATCAAGAAAAAGTAAAAATAAAGAGTGCATCTAACAATGAAAACCTCTCCAAGGAACTAAAAGATGGGAGATTTGACACTCTTCTCGATCACTATCATGAGAGATCATCCATATTAATTGATCCTACACAATCCATCAACATTGGTATAGCTAAATAGTCAAGACTCTACATCTAGTAGCGTCCATGACAAAGGAAGAAAAACCAAGCTTTACTAAGTTCTTTGAAGAGAGAAAAAACAACTTTGCTTGGTCCTACGCTAACATGCCAAGCATGGATCCAAATCTTATCATGCATCATTTATCACTACCACCTGGAGTAAAGCTAGTGAAACAAAAGTTAAGAAAAATGTATCCCCATATCGCCCTTATGGTGAAAGCTAAATTGAAGAAACTATTGGATGCAAGATTTATTCTAACTATTGACTATGCTGAGTAAATATCAAAAATTGTGTCAGTTTCTAAACCCAACCATAGCATCAGGATATGTACAGATTTTAGAGATCTTAACAGGGCTTGCCCAAAAGATGACTTTCCTTTGCCTAACATTGACATCATCGTAGATTTGACAACTAGACATGAAATGCTCTCACTCATGGATTAATTTTCAAGTTGCAATCAAATTAAGATAACACTCAAAGATCAAGATAAGACAACCTTCACATGTTCTTGGGACACATTTTGTTGGAACATCATTCCATTTGGATTGAAAAATGTAGGAGTCACATATCAACGAGCGATGACCACTATCTTTCATGACATGATGCACACCTTTATGGAGGATTGCATAGATGAATTATTGGCCAAATCATTTACTAGAGAGGGACATCTAGAAATTCTAGACAAAATCTTCACTCGATTGGAGAAATTCAATGTGCGGTTAAAGCTCAAGAAATGTGTATTTGGTGTGACATCAGCTAAACTTTTGGGATATATAGTATCAACTAAAGGCATTGAGGTGGATCCTGCGAAATTCAAAGCCATCACAAAGATGCCTCCTCCTAAGAATATTAGCCAACTCAAATCTTTTCAAGGATGATTCCAATCTATCAAGAGGTTCATCACACAACTGATAGATAAAACTCACTATTTTAATTACTTGCTACACAAGAATGTTTCTTTCAAATGGGATGAAAAATGTGAAGCAAATTTTAATCAACTAAAACAATATCTAATGTCACCACCCATATTGGTACCGTCAACTGAAGGAAAACCATTATTACTCTACATAGAAACAACAGAGGTATCTTTGGGCGCTCTACTGGCACAAGAAGATTCTGCAAGAAAGGAAAGGGTTATTTATTACATCAACATAACCTTGAATGGATATGAAATCAACTACACATTTATTGAAAAGGATTTTCTGGTGGTAGTATTTGCTACTCAACAAATAAGACACAACATGTTAGCTCATACCATCAAACTTATAGCAAAAATTAATCCATTGAAGTATCTACTCAGCAAAGCTGCCCTGACAGGAAGACTAGCCAAGTGGGTAATGATATTGAGTGAGTTTGACATCCAGTATGTGGACAAAAAAGCAATCAAAGGCCAAGCCATAACTGACCAGCTAGTTGAAGCACCACTGCAAGATGATCATCCCATGAGCATTGAGTTTCCAGATTCAAATGTCCTTACAGTGTCAACACAACAGAGGATGTTATATTTTGATGGATCTTACACACAACATGGATCAGGTGCAAGAATCTTATTTTTCACGCCTCAAGGACATGCCATTCCAAAGTCCTATAGATCAAAGTTTCCTTGCACTAACAACACAACTGAGTATGAAGCATTGATCGTTGGAATCAAAGTGGCAGTCAAGTGGAAGATCACAGAGTTGCAGGTCTGTGGTGATTCCCAACTAGTCATAAATCAGGTGAATGATGATTACCAGACAAAAGATGAAAATTTAATGCCATATAAGAAAATTCTGGATGACTTTAAAAAATAATTTGTGGAGATCAAATTTGAGTAGATTCCAAGAGGGAACAACAAAGTTGCTAATGCTATGGCGACCATCGCTTCTCTCCTACAGATACCTAAAAAACAAGCTCATTATGAGTTCATGGTGGAACAACTGTTTAACCCTGCTTATGATAACCCTGAATCCCAAGTCATATACCATCTAGTCAAGGTTGAAACTTTTATATATGGAAAAATCTACACTTATCTACAAGACAATACCCTACCACCAGATTTATCCTGAAACCAAAAATGAAACTTTATTCAACGAGCAACTTGACATACCCTGATAGTCGATGCACTTTATCAACGAGGTCTTGATGGTACTCTCCTTCAGTGTCTTGAAGGTAACGAAGTCGAAACCACTTTACGCGAGGTTCATGAAGGTATCTGTGGCCCACATTCAAGTGGTCTAACTCTTGCTAAAAATCTCCTACGCTTGGGGTATTACTGGCTGAATATGGAGAATGAGTCATTTCAATTTCTCAAGAAGTGCAAAAAATGTCAAATCCATGGAAACCTAATACATGCACCAACGCAAGAGCTACAACCATTTGCATCAACATGGCCTTTCTATTAATGGGGACTTGACCTTGTAGGCAAAATACATCCATCCTCATCCAATGGGTGCAAATTCATCATCACAACCACATAGTACTTTACAAAGTGGATAGAAGTTGTTCCCTTGACCACCATCATCAAAAAAAAAATTGCATCCTTCATCTTGAATTACATTGTCTATTGGTATGGTATTCCTCAGTCCATTGTCATAGACAATGGTAGACCTTTCAAGAATTAGGATGTCCAAGAACTTTGTGAGAGGTTTCATATCTAGCATCGAGATTTTCTACACCTTACTACCCTCAGGGAAATGGCCAGGCAGAGGCCTCAAACAAAACCATTCTAAAAATCCTAAAGAAAACCATCAATGATGCTGGACGTGATTGGCACATTCAACTAAACCCTGCTTTGTGGGCGTATCATACCAGTATCCACACCTCGATAGGAGCTACACCCTATGCTTTAGTATATGGATCAGAGGCCATTTTACCTATTGAGGTTGAGCTACCATCCCTATGAGTGTATTTGAAAGGAATTATCTCAGAGGAAGATTAAATAGAGTATCCAGGCTACAATAGTTGGAACTGTTGGATGAGCATCGTCAGCATGTAGTTGATCACCTGAAAGCCTATCAGTAGAGGATGTCACAATGTTACAATCACAAGGTCAAACCAAGAATATTTCAGGTTGGTGATTTGGTCCTGAAAGAAAATCCTCGTAATCAACAAGATAGAGAGAAGAAAGGAAAGTTTGAACCAAATTGGCTAGGTCCTTTTGTCATTGTATCAATATTTGGATCTGGAGCATATCAATTGTCCACGCCTAAAGGGGATCTGTTTGAGGAACCTATCAACAACCTGCATCTCAAGAAGTTCTACACTTAATTCATCCAATGTACGGTAAAAATCTTGAAAAAATACAAAAAAATAGAAAATGTCCTGAAAAAATGGTCACCCTGATGAAAACCTGGCAAACAAGTGTCTTGAGGACAACAAAAGAAAGAGAAAAAGAGAAAAAATACAAAAAAGGCAAAAAAATGAAAAATACAAAAAAGTGAAAAATCAGAAAAAATAAAAAATAAAAATCATAAAATTTGAAAAATTGCAATAAAAATAGGTAGTGAAAACTTGACAACATGCACTATTTGTGTTAGATTAGCTTTTCCATCTATTTGAGCATGTGTTGACCATTCGCTTTCGCCATCATTTTTCCTATCATCGGAAAGCCTCATGTACATATCTTGGCATCACAATCATGTCTCACCCTAGATTGGGGGCAAAATCTTGAACTCACTAGGGGCAATAAACTTTGAACTTAAACCAATAGACAAGCAAACAATAGTAACACAATGTCACAAACACAACGATCATAGTGCAACTTAACATTGAACATCGATCATAAGACTTTACACATCAATCATCCAAATCAAACAGTCAAATTAATCAATCAAAAAAAATCTAAATGGATGATGTATGAATCATGGTTTTATCACTTTGGCATGAATGTTCAACTATTATACTTTAATTTTGTATAATATCTCTTAAGTAACTCGATGATGTTTTGAACTAGAGGAGATAGGAAGGAGTATGATTTTTCTTTGTCTGTTGTCTGTGAGTTAATCATTACTACTACATGAATTTTCTCGAGGCGTTCTCTACAAAGTATCATTAATGACATTTCAAATTTGTATAGGAAAATGATTAACTCTTGTTTGTTTACGCAAGGAATGCTTAGGTCATCTTGGTTTAATTATGCCTAGATGCTTGTGTTAACTTGCAATATCAAAAATCATGGAAGTAGGACTCAGGTCATCATGGTCTAATTATACCATCAATGTTTGTACCCACTTTCAACATTTTAAAGGCTCAATGATGATCAAAGCATGACAAATCGGCTGCTACGATGACAACTTTGCATATTATATTTGCATGGTTAAGTTAGATTGCATCCATATTAATTTTGCATCTGTATTTATGGATTTTCCAAGACTGGCACAACTTTTCAAAATGATGTTATCTCTATTATTAATGGATTGAGTACATTTGACATTAAAAAAATAAATTTCATTCTCATATAGTTACATAATCATTTGCATATCATACATACATTAGAAAGCATTATTACATCAATTAGCCATCCATGCATTACATCATAATATTTGCATTAGAAATCACAAAAAGAAGTGCGTTACATATCATTTACATCCTAAAATTCATCTCATATAGCAAACAGATCATATATTTGCATTTGAAAAACAAAAAAAAACATAAAATGCATCACATATCATTTGCATAATCACATTCGTCCCATATAGTGTAAAAGCGTCATGCATAAGAACATATAGAATCATTATCCATACATTAGCATATCATCATTGCATCCATATATCAACCATAACATCATCATATTAAAACATCATATAGACATCATAACATAGAAATTAAATGCATCCTTCATAGGTATCCATCACACAAGCATATATACATAATATAGATCACTAATCATCACTACATATCATATAATCTCAAAATAATAATGTCAAGTGTACAATGATATTCAAATGTGTCAAAGAGATACAACATTAAAATGGCAATGAATCAATATCTCAACATAATCGATGTATACATCATCAAATGTCAAAAATACATCAAAAGTGATCATAACATGGGCTATGTGCTGCTGCCCCCAAATGATATTGGCTTTGTACCTTTTGCTGCACCTGATGGCCCTGCCCTTGGATCTTTGCAAGGTGGTGGCCCTACAACACCCTTGTTGGTAGTCTTGGAATGAGTGCATCCATTGGCAGACTCAACATAACTCTCCCAACGCTTTGGAGGAACCGCCTCATGATACCTCAACTTGTAGTACTCGACCTCCCTAGTGGAGTGATGTACCTCTCTCAGGTAATCCACTGTTGAGGTACCCTCAACCACCCTCTACAGTCTCTTTGATATGGCCTCTTCCTACTTGCACCACTGCCTCAAGGTATCCCTTTTGGCCATAAGAGTGGCAATCTGTGCCTGTGCCTGAGCCTAGGCCTATGCCTGTGTCTGTATTTGACCTTGTATTTGAGCTAACTATCCCTATAATGCTTGTACTTGTGACTGTAAAGCAGCTATCTGAGCCTGCTACTACTGTGAGGGAAACCAAATCTAAATATGATGTTGAGCCGTAACCACCAGTGATCTCCTCCTCTGGGGTACTCTGAAGCCCCGCACATTCAGCATTGGCCCACCACCACCCTCATCTCCATCACCACCATTTCCTCCATCACAATCTCCACCCCCTACACCATCTCCATCCTCGTCTCCATCATCACCGCTCTCTCCCTCCTCCTCATCACCTCCTCCAACCCTCCTTCGTCTCAGTGCTGGCTCATCATCTAGCAACAGTGTTGGCTCATCTAAACTCGAAATCCTCGGGAAAGGACATAAGAAGAAGTAGTGGGCATACTCCTGTGATATTGCAACGTCTATGATCTTGGGGTGATACTCCCATATCACTGCCCGGAGTCCCTGGTACTACTCAACTGCTGCATCATATGATAAAGTGGGTCCCCACTTTGGAATATCTTGTCATCAACATGCATAAAGAGCCATTCCCTGGGGCATGCCTTGTACTCTGCCATACTATCACAACACTCTCCCCAACAAGAATCTCTCAATCACAAATGGTGTCCTCCCAATTAGGTATCTAGTTGTACACACATAGGGCATCTCTGTATCATCCTTCAACCATTGCTCACAGTCAAGATATGGCCTCCATGTAACTTCATCTAGATCATCTAGTACCCTCCTCCAGTACTCCAGTTTTCCTAGCTTATGCTAGACAACTGGGCCTATATATCCATGCACGTATGGTCTCCCTACTGGACGTTGTCTCTCTGCCACTAGATGGGTGATAGCGATGTGCTCCCATGCCCATATATATAACAATGTAACTCTAGCTGACAAACTAGCCCCTCTTAGATAAACAACCTGGTGTAGATCGTGGTACAAATGTGCAAGCATGTAGGATCCCCAAGCATATCTGGTCCCCTGTGTGATCATGCTCTCCAAAATCTAACCCCAACTGATTGAGAGTCCATTCGACTTGCGGTTGGGACATAGAAATCCTCCAATGAATCCAACAAGAACACGTGGCAATGTCATGCATGCATCAACCATCTCTCGCCATGGAATCTCGTAGCCACAAATCTGATCATCCTCGAAGATTCTTCGCAATGCATTTGTACCTCCATGCTTTGTAAAATCATACACAACCAACTCTTCGATGACTGGAATCCTCAAGATCCGATAAACGTCCTTCAGTGTCACTGTCATCTCACCAGTGGGTAAGTGGAAGGTGTTGTGGTCATTGTGCCACCTCTCTGCCAAAGCGGTCAGAAGTCCCTTGTTAATCCTATGTTGGGGCATATCTATCAATGAAGTCAATCCGCATCATCCAATCACATTTAGATAAGCCCGATCCAAATGTGGAATCAAATCCCATATCATCAAAAATTGCTCCCAAGTCTAGAGGGTCCTTGCCGACTCCTATCATCATAACATATCACAAATCAACAATCTTATCAATCAATATCAATCAACCTGTCAATCTAATCAGCTTTGATGAGATTTTAATTGTATCTTGTGAGCGTCTATCATTGATCCTCACCTATCATGAGGTCAATTATCATCGTCCTATCATTGAATCTCACCTATCATGAGATCAATCATCATCTAATCTATCAACATCATCAAATCAAAGGTTGACGCGATCAACAATCATCAAACCCAAGGAGTCTAATCTAAAAAATCATCAATCTGGTCTAAATGTGCTAGAACAGTGCTTCAATGTGCTGAAAAATTCCATGCGCTAGAAAAATTCATGGATGTGCCAAAATAGTGCATCAAAGCGCCAAATCTCTATATGTGCCATCAAATTTCACCAATGCACCATTTCACTCCATCAATGCGCTAAAATACTCTATGCGCTACAAAACCCTCTGTATGTGCTAATTAAATTCACCTATGCGCTGAAACATTTACTAAATGCGCTAAATCTAGCCATGTATGTGCCAATTAGCCAGATGCACTACACTATTTAATCTATGCGCTAAACTATTTCAACTATGCACTAAAAGTTTAGATGTGCCAAAACAGTAACCCATTGCGCTACATCAGGTACCCTATGCACTAAAACACTAAAATTCACATTTTAAATGTGAAAAACAAGGGAAAAACATCATTCAAAAAATCATGAGAAGGTTTTTCAGGGTACGTACTAGAGGTCCATATGCGGTCGAGCAGCTGTGACATCGCACATGCTCAAATCGGTGGGTCTAGATCGAAATCACCATCTTACTCAATTTGCTCAAAAGTTACTTAATCACTCCAAATTTTCAAAATTGCAAATGCACAAATGAGTTTAAATCACATTGTTTTAGCCTTTTAAAGGGTGGCTAAGTGGGATTTTTAATGGGAATGATTTTTTTTTTCTTTTCAAAGGGGCTTAATTAATCAATTCATCACTTAGCAAGTTAAACATCATTTTTTGGGAGATAAATCGTCTTTGCGTCATAAAATTTGAAATCATCATCAAATCATCAAAAAATCATAAATTTTTTCAAAAAATCCTAAAAATTCAAAAATTCATTGATTTATCTCACGAGGGGCATATATCCTCAATCACTTAGAAACTAGTGTCTGAGGCCCATCGAAAACTTTTGTCAGCATCACTAACAAATTTTTCTTTGATGCAATGTGTAAACACATCACTTCAAAGAGGGGCAAAATGTATACACTTAAAATCGACCAGGATAATTAATTAATGAACCTCTTATTTCATCTACTTATAAATAAATTCTAATTTATATAGTTCACATTTTCTAATTCTTCCATTTTAAATCATATTCCTCTAATTTTAATTAAATAAACAAATTCCAATAGTTTGTTTTATTTAATTAATATCTTCTCACTAAATTTTATAATTCGAAATTTGAATTTAGTCACACGTCTCCAACTTTTCCTCTTGCCACCTCATCAAGTGTCTCATGAATTTAAATATCTTTAATATTTAAATTGGAATTATCCTCAACAAATTTTGAAACACCTTGAGACACTTGACTCTTCCATTTCATTTATTCTTTTAAACACTTGGCAAAGTGTTCTATTAAAGGGAACACTCTCCATGATTCCTTCTAACTTCTTCATCCTCCACCCTTGATCTTTCCAGCTGAAATCCCGATCGTCAGTTGCTGCTACATCACAATATGCCTTAGAAATCCTATAAATATAGCATCATTCTCCAACATTTGAGAATCCATCTTTGAGCAAATTTACTCTGCAGAAATCATATCAACATTTCTGAGCTTAGCATATCATTTTAGTTTAGTATGTTGCATTTAGTTTAAAGTAATGTTACCATGGCAATTTCATATCTATAATCCTAATTGTTGCATTAGTTTTATTGCATTTTCATACAACATTTTAATTAGTCTTGCATTTCATCATAGCATCATCTTAGCACCATTTTGAACACAACAACATCATAATCTTAACATCATATCATTTGTAGATCAATCATGTAAATGTAGGAATAGATTTCTTGCATTTTAGATAACATCTCGTTTCTTGGTTTGTCATCCAAAGAGTCTAGTGCATTTACACAATCCGAGAGCACTAATGATTTAGAGGATCCTTGAAAATAGAGAATAATGAAATGGTTTTGAGGAATAGTTTAATCAAGTTTATTTGTTATTTCGATTTCCTTAATATAATACGTTTCATTGATTGTGTGGCTTTATTATTCATTTACTCACATTACACAATTCCTCACAATACACATACAACTGATCTATATTCCCAGGCATATAGAATATTAAAAACACCCAAAAATTGAACATAAATTTGCATTTTGAGGCATAAGGAATATAAATGAAAAACCCAATGTAAACATCATCAAGGTGAAACCCCAGATGTATACAGTTTTGTGAAAAACATATGCATAACATACAACAAATTGGCATTTGTAGGCATAAAGAATTAGTAGTAGTAGAATACCTATAACTTGATAACGTGTTGCTACTGCTGCTTCTCCTCTTTCTTCCTTTGCCTTTAGGAAAATGTAGATATGAATATGAAAGTGAGACGTGCTAAATGGAAATTGGCAAAGATTGAGTAATGCATTTTTGAATTTGAAAATCTCTTTATATGTTCAATGGTGGTTTGGTATGGAGTCTTTAATTTCTGTCCTCTTTTTCAAATTTGAAAACTTGATTCGTTGCCTTCAACTGCAGAGTTTGTATGTATTTATGGCGTGCAATCCTTGTTTGCTTCTCAGGTGATTTTGGTGGCTTTAACACCATTGTTTTGGTGGTTGCAGTTGGTGGTTGCAGGTGACAAAAGAGAAGGCACTAGTAGTTGTGCACTAAGATTTGACCCATGGGACACATTTGAATGATTGATTTTCCTTTGAGTGTTGTGTTGTTGGGAAAGTGGGATAGGGGGTGGGTTCAATTGGATTTGGTGATGGGACAGTCTTGACTCTTAATTGTTCTCGTGGCATCAGATCTATGAAAATATTGGTGGTGATGTAATGCAAGTGGTGATATTTAAGGAGAGAGTGGGTTATACTAATTTTATATTTTGGTTGCATGTTTTTATGCTACAGGCCATTAAAAAGCAAATTGGATTGTATGTTTGTGGTGTTAGATGAGCTTTGAATATTCTCTGACATGTAAGATTGCGAATGATTATTTGTGTTTGGAACAAATATAAACCGATTATAATACCACTTTTGCTGGTAGAGTGATTTGATTACTTTTGTTGACTTTATCGATAAAAATGTTTTACAATTGATTAATACACTCCACTCTTGAGCCCACGAAGGACTACTTATGTCCCCCAATAACTAACGCCACGCCACTATGGGCCCCTCTCCCCTATGAGAATTCGTTTCGAAAAAAATGTCCAAATGGAATAAAGTATGTTCCCAGCCGAACGGAGGGAAACGTCTCGCGTTCTCCAAAATAAATGACTTGAATTGCCCTAAACAAAAAGCCTTACAAGTTGCAACCTAATAACAGCCAACATTTTTTCAGGCCAAATTCGCGAGAAGCAACGCCAAGGTCTTACAAGGGTTTTAGGTCGATATAGAGCAAATCTGTTCATTAATCTGATAACAATTGAACATGGCTGGTAAGCCTGGAACAATATCAACATACAGCATTGGTCCTTCAGAGCGCACAAAACCTCAGGAATGCCTTGTACATGATGGTGTTCGTACTGATGGTCGCCAGTTACTAGAGTGCAGGCTTGCTTGTAAGTATTTTTTCCCCTTTTTTTCCTGCCAAGTTTTGCTTAAAACTTTAATTAGGGAAACGCCCAATTGGTTTTTCCACATTTTCTTGAGGTGCTTGGTAAATCTTGTGTGGGAGTAAGGTTGGATTGTATTTTCTTAAGCTTTGTATAAAGGAGTTACACTTCGATGCACTAGATAATTGTTACATCACAAAATTGCCACATGTTCATTACATTTATGGGTTGCCATTTTGTTGTGTGGCATAGGATTTGAAGCTGGGTCACCGTATTAGAATGCACTTTGTATCCATTACAGCATATCCTTTTGGAATAATTTTGCTTTAAGAAGTTAGTATTATGGAAAACGTTATCAATTTCGATCACTGTTGCAAAGACAATAAATCCGCAACAGTTGCTGTGAAGTAGCCTTCATTCCTCAGGGTTTCTAAACTATGGATTAGGTTATCCATCATCGTTTTCTCATTTGTTTAAATTGAAAAAAAACACGAATTTCCTAAGTTGTTGATGCAATCTTTGTGTTTTACTAGGGGGTTTCCCTATTAAATCTAAAAGGTACACCTAGAACTTTTGGGTCACCGCCAAGTGAGACAACATTTTGTTGTATGAGCTTTATTCCACAAAGGGATTTTTTTTCTTGCTGTATATATTGTTCTACATGGTGTGAAACCCTAACCGCCTTTGGATTTGACCCTGTCACCTCCTCAATCGCCAAGTGTTCCATGGGGACGCGTCCCCCCCCAAAAAACATGGAGTTTCCGAGACGGGGAGACGCCTGGGAAATGTCCCTCCGCCGTCTCCAAGTCCCCCCGCTGTTTCCTTCCATGAGGGAGACGTTTCCTGACATGGTATAAACAGAGTTACCGGCAGCCTCCCTCCCGTGATACGCGTATCAGCGTATCTGATACAGATATGGGTACGGTACGACGCTGATTCAGCATGGATACCGTACCCAGAAGTGCCCGGAAAACCCTGGAGTTTTTGCCGCGCCTGATACGCAGGGATTCGGGTGCCAAAATTTTTTTGGTGAGCAATTGCAACTGCCGGACTTCATTTGCTCTCTGGATTTTTATTTTTAGGTGAACAGCATCCCGTACGCCCACGCCCAAATCGATTGCCATCGATTTAATCTTTTCTAGGTCCAGATCATTGCCATCGATTGAATTTTTCCTGCTTCGATTAAATTTTTCCTGCTGGAAGTATGCTGTCGGCAATTTTTATTTCTGCACTCATTTTTCTTCGAAAAAAACATTAACATTTGCTTTGATTTATTATAGTTCACTTTAAAGTTTAATATTTTCCTTTCTAATATTTTAACTTTTAATATTAGATTTTAGTTTTATCATTTTAATAAATTCGATTTATAATTATTACTAATATGAATTTCGAAATTGTGAAATTTAATTTATACTAATTTATTTATTAATATTTTAGTTTTATTATTTTACAAATTCAATTTATAATTATTTAAATATTATTATATTTAATAATTTTATAAGAATTTTGAAAAACTTTTTAATTTTTCATGTTTAAAATTACCTTTAAAATAAATTAATAATTTGTGTTTTATAAATGAAAATCCATTTATATTTTATAAGAAATTAATAATTTGTGTTTTTTTGTTTTATAAATTCAATTTATAATATTAATTATTTAAGTATCTTTTAATTTTATTAAAATTTTAATTGTTGTAAGATATTACTCAAGGCATCTACAATTATGTAATTATATTGTTATACATCTTTTTATAACTAATTTTTCAAGTACTATATGTATTTTAGCGCCGCCCCCCCGCCGCCGTCCCCCCCACGTCCCCAAAATTAGGCCCCCCGTCTCCCCTCTCGGAAACGCGTCCCCCGCCGTCCCCCCGTCCCCGTCCCCGAGACTCTGTGGAACATTGCGGCAAAGTAAGATGACAAATAGTTGAACAGGTGTAACTAGCACAATAGCATTTCATTTATATGGCATTGACACAGTGCAGAAGAAGTGTATGAAATTCAATTATTTGAGTTTAGAAAGGGAAAAACTTTGGCAGACTAAAAAATTATGCAATACCTGTCAAAGTAAATGTTAGATATAGTTCATTGAGATAAGAATAAATATAATACTTGAAAATTGAATTGATTCAATGATGCCAATTACAAAGTTTATTAAAATTGTTTGTGGTTTAATTTCTGTACAAATCAATTACAATTTATGCTACAGATCAAAAAACCTCAGGGCTTCAAATCGTTGATTTACAAATTGTTTTCAATTTGTTTGTGCATTGTATGTTTTTGTCTTTTAAGTGTAAAAATGAGCCCAAAAAAGATAGGTGCACAGGAAGCTTGGAAAATGGTATTGAAAATTTGGCAGGTTGTAGTCCCTTGCAAGTAGTGCTTTATCTGAGAACAACCTCATACGTCCTCTTTAGTAGTTTCATTAGTACACTCAGCATTGCTTAACACATGAAACACAATACTTGCACATCTATGTGTAATATTGCCCTCACATCTTTGTGTATAGTTCTTGTATGTGATTGCGCAACATTGTGTTTGCATGCACTCTAATAAATCTTAATTATGGTTTTGTATTGTGCAATCTTTGATCTCCAAGGCTTGTATCCCTACAACTTGTTCCCTACCTTGCATTTAACCACATGATTGTTGCCTTGGTTGAACTAATTTTGCCAAGAATGATTCAACTAGATCTAGTGTGCTCATGAGAAGAGGATCTAGCAACAAATCCATCTTGTAGACATTAAATTGATGCTAGAAATAGAAGAAATTAAGTCTTTGTAGACACCATGTGTGTGAATTTGAAGGATATTTCTTCCTATCTACAAGAAATATTGATCTTAGATAATGTCTAGTAGTACTAGTTGGATGGGCATCGCGATCATTAAAGACTACGAAATATCGAAATTCTCATGTTAGGTTTGATTGAACATTTCATGTATTTTAAAGAAGTAAACACTTTAATAGAAGTTGTTGCAATGAGTTTATGAGGACTTGAGATCTAAGTGCAACAAATTGGAATGAGTGTCAACTGTGTAGTAGATCCAACGCAGAGTTGCTGACTATAAATCCAAGTTCTCTCTTAGAGAAATGACTTTTTTTGGTAAAGATTTGGATTATTTGCAACATTTGGACCTTAGGCCAAATTTGTATAAGGTGTCCTCTAGTTAGTATAGTCTTTTGTGTCAAATCTTATAATTCAAGTTTGGAGTCTTGTTTTCATCTAATTTTGTAAAATTTGAAGATGTTGTCAAGTGGAAATCCTCACCTTGATTTGGTTGTCTCCATATTTGTCAAGGAATTTTAGGGGATATGAAAATTGTTGTTGGTGCTACATTTGCTAGCTTGTTGCTATTTTTGATTAGTTAACTGTTTGAGTAGTTGTAAAATCGTTTCCAAGTTTTCGAAAATAATTTTTCATAGCATATGGAATTGTTTGTTCATATATGGGTGATTAAAGAATCTTTGTTAATGTGAAGTTAATTGATTCTATGAGTTACATTTAAGTGAAATTGCAGCTAGATTAATGGATCTTGAATTAATACCATTTCTGTATTTTATGATGATTCATATCTAGCTTTTAGGCTTAAATTTACAAGAGCATGTACTCATATCTTAAGGTCTTGATTTTGTTGCTCAATGGAATAAGGCATTGGTCCTTCTTTGGTAAATTGAACATGCTTTACATTGAATATATCTTTTTTATTTGTAAGTTAGACTAGTCAATGTCTTGCGAGCCTGTTCTTGGGTCCCAAAATTACTGCTCCACTTCCTAGAACTAAATCTCACTCACAAGGCTAGGGTTGTCATTATGCAAGTGAAATCAGTTCATCCACAGATCATGGAAGGTTAAAGGCCAACTCTACGAGAGTGGGTTTCATCTTCTACTCTTTGAGCTCAACTTAGACTCGAGAGGTTGTTCCAAAGGGTATACCTTAATAGGTATTTCAATCAAACAAATGAAAAACCAAACCAATTGATAGCCAAATCCGATTTGTTGACTTGGTCCCAAAGTTTGTCATTGAACTAAGTACAACTAGCTATCTCAAAACCCCTATATAGTTGATGTGACTATGCAAGCATAACTCACATGAGATAGGTTCATTTAGCTGCTCTCTTGAAGACATAATCACAAATAACAAATTGAACAACAAATTGGAAATACAAAGATGACAACTATGCATTCATATGCACCAAATAATGGCATTAGTGTACAAAACATAATCATCCATAAATACATTGCGTAAATCCATTTGAGACACAAAAAGCCATTACAAAGCTTGTAATATTTAGAATGTTGTTACATTCACCAATTTCATGTTACAACTGTACCAACAAGTGTGGTAAGAGAATCTCTAACCAAGTAGAGTCCCTTGAAGATCTACAGGCATCCATGGAGACATTCATATACACATGCCACATAAAATATTCTTGTATGTCCTTGAAGAAAACAAAATATTGCTTAATATGGAAGATTGACAAAGTTTGTGCCCTAGAAAGTTTTGGCAGCCACATAGGCATCTACAAACCACATGATGACCAATCTCCTCTACAAATGACCACAATCTTCTTTATAACAAAAATAGAGCATCAAGTCCTAATTTGCAACATTGTAGCACCAAGAAGATCTATGATTCAAATACACTCCCTCCCAAAACGAGCATTTGAGATTGAACAACAACATTGGCAATAACTTTTGGTAGGTGGGTGATCCTTTGAAATTGTGGTGGGTTGTTGGGATTAGATGTTGCCATTAAGGCGAGTAGTTGCACAATGCCATTTCATTTGGTGCCATAGACTTGTTTGAACTTGCTTTTCCTCTTTATTGCAAGCTCCCTTTTGCTGAATGTTGGGCCTCAAGGATGCATGAATCATGAGTGGTTATTGAACCACCTTAAAACTTTGCCAAGCCAAAAAACACAAGCCTCCTCTTTGCCTTCAAAAGTTTCAAAAGGCCTATCGAGCATTGACGAGGTTGTGAAAACCTTGTCGGGAATTGATAGAGGTTTCAAAACCTCAACAAAGGGTTGACAATAGAGAAACTTATTCAATTTTGGATTTTTGTAACTTGGATGGTTGACTAAAATGAAAATGAAAGGCAACATGGGAGAAAGAGGCACACAAACATTGAGGCCCAACATTAATTGTCTCAAATTGGTTATAAACTTGGGCCAAGAAAGGCTAAAACAAAAGGGACTCAAGCAAAAAATAACACAACAGATTTGAGTCTCAACACCTGCATAGACTCATTAATTTTTGCCTGTGCCAATATTTTGAGAGCCTACAATTATTTGTCTATGTTTAGGGAGTTATGGATGTTCTAGATTTCCAAGGTTACATTTGAAGTAAAAAATCATAAGTGATTTTATATTTGGGGATATAAATCAGTTTTGCATCTTTAGTTGCATGCAGAACTTGATATTAATCTGATGTTGAGAGATCATTGGTCTACAAGATGAGTACGCTAGTATAAGGGGGGCTCAGTGACAAATATTTGGGGTATCCTTATGCAAAGGTGCGGCTAAGCTATGTGACTAGTCATTTTTATTTCTCTTTAATTAACTTGTAAGATCTTTAGGAATACCCTCTTTGGCTTGGTAGAGCTAGAAGTGTTGAAGAGTTGTCTACTCTTGTCAATTGGTCCAATCACTTGCAATTTGATCACAAGTCTTGCTTTGTCTATTTGAATTGACCAAAGTTCCCCAAGTTTAGACCTTGGAGTGCATTCTCTAGAGTTGCAAGGTACAATTTGGAGCACCAAAACATTGCTCACGTGCATCTTGTGACCCAACACATGGCTACACATACCAATATCTATTTAGACCTTATATGTGTGATACATGGAACATGCATGCACACATGCCATACTTCCATATGCGCAAGCCACATGGCGACCTTTGCAACATGGATCATGATCATACAATTGGCATCAAACACATTTGACACATTTCACAATGATCTAATTGGCGCCATACAAGTTTGACATCGGTCATCATTCTATCCACATAAACAATGTGTCATACATGTTGGACACTTGTCAACATATATGTAGAGCCTAATTGACGACCCACTTGTATAAATGCTTGCTCTATACATATTTTAAAGGAGAAAAGGGATAATATATTCTCATCTACCTCGTTGTGCATTTCCTTTGTTTAATTTGAATAGAAGTGGCATATTTTTCAGAAGCCTTCTACATTCAAATGTGCTTTGGTTGCATATCTATTTTTGCTATATGCATTTTATGATCTTGTTGTACTTCTAGCTAATTTACTAATTTGTACCTTGGTTCACGCTAGGAATTGAATAATTGGTATTAGAGTTGTGCACACGTGTGCACAATAGTTGAGGGAACTTAATACACTTGGTTCAATTTGTGAAACTTTAGATGAACATTGAAGAAAAATGGTTGATAAACATGTACCAAAACTCTCAACAAGCATTCAACAAATGCTCAATGTTGCCTTGGAAATGCAATGCTAATAACACTTTCAACAATTCCACAACTTCATAAGTTGCCATGGACCAATGCCTAAAATTCTCACATAGCTTGTGCAACATCATAGTCCCTTTGGAGTTCAAGTTAATCTAGATATTCATATATTTGAATGCAAAATTGATGTCTCAACACTAGATATCTTGATTTGACAATTCAAAGCTTACTTCTTTGTTAATAGCTTCATTGAACTTGAGAATATTTCCTCTTGCAATTTTGAAAATGTCCATTTCATTTTCAAATTGGTGGCAAACACAATGCACAATTCGTTAGGATAACTAGCCAATTTTGGCACAAGAAGCCTTTCTTAGTGTTCTACTAGAGGATTTATACCCCTTCAAGCATTTTGAGGATGAAACATGAAGTTCCAACAATTGTGCGAATGAAAAGATCATTCGGTGGAAGAATACACTACCAAGTACCACGACTTTTCTATGCACTTGCATGAGTAAATTTTCGAGCAACATAGATTGCTCAAATACATGTTGGATTATCACCTTCTATTTGCGCTAAGATGGAGGCCTTAACCTCAAACACTTTGGGACAAGCATTCAACAATGTGTTCAAATTTGCAGCCAAGGCAAAGCTTAAGTGAAAATTCTCCCCATGCAAGAAACTAGTTACAAGCCTTTTGTGTAGAGATAACACTCTCATGCAAAAGCAACCAAGATACTCTAAATTAGTTGCACAAAGCCCAAAGACATCTTTGTCATCTCCACTAGTCGGGGACAAGGGTAGGAAACCACAACAAGGTGATATATGGTGCCATCATCACCACATCAATTCTCACTATGATGATGATTGTTGCATGCAATAATCCTTGTTTGCACAAGCCATATTGGATTCTAGCTTCGTTGAGGATACTAATCAAGATGCATAATGCCTCAACGTCATCATTGTCACCACTAATTCTTTAGAGGAATATGTCTCTTCCGCATGTAGTACAAGGTCAAAGGACAATCATCCACATCATCATTGATGATAGTCAAAAGAACATTATCACTCATGATGTAGTTTGACACCAAGGTCTATCCATCATCTCACATCCAAACTTATATTCTTTGCGATGGTTGCAACATAGTAAGGACATTCAGGTAACTTGACAAGCACTTTCAAGTATCCAGTCTCTTGTGATATCACTACTCTAGAATTTTGCTATATATTGCTTGGAGATCATACATGAATGATTGGGTTTTCATGTACCATTCCAAACCACAATGGTTGTAACAAACAACCATTAACTAAAACAATTTTTTTCAAATTAACACATTTTTTTTATCATGAATAAAACATATTTAAACCAAATAATTAAATGCACCTCATTAAATAAACCCATATCACATTTGAATTCAAATGTAATTCATTGGTATGTACATGTATCTAATTGTTGATAAAGCACATACCTTTAGATCACACAAGGTTTACATTCTTTTTAGTATACATATGGATACAAAGAGTTTTGCCTTCATGATTGTTGATAAAGCACACATCTTTAGATCACACAGGGTTTACATTCTTTTTAGTATACATATGAATAAAAAGAGTTTTTCCTTCATGAATCAAGTTTTCGGCAATCTTTAGCTACATGAGGGAGAACATTACTAGAATGCTTTACCTCCAACCATAGATTGACCATCCCCAACACACTTTCCAACTAGAAGTGGCCTTACCCTTCGGGAGGGTAGTAGATAAAGGAGTTTGTAGCCATATCTTGCCATTTGAGAACTAGTGTAGTGTACTAACTTTGTCACATACAATCTGCCATACAACCCTAGATACTCTCTAGCTAACTATGACAACTCCGATCGGATGCAATCCATTAGACATAATGAATTGACAATGGAAGCAACATTTGCATTACTTTGGCCCAAGTTTTAAATATAAAAATCACTTTTCTATATGGATATGTGCATCGTAGTTCATACACCCCTTTTTCAAACTTGTCATCAAAAGATCTTAGTGTTTTCATATGAATACGTTGTTACATCAGACAATTACGATAGACATAAAGACAATTTCACTAATTTGGGAAAAATCCCAAAATCAATTGAAGATCCTCCATATGTTAGGACAGGTAATTTTCTATGTATCTTTCCAGCTCACGGAAATTTGTTTCATTTTGTTTAGCAAGAATATATATATATATATATATATATATATATATATATATATATCAACCATTATCAATTTGACCCCTTTTATCCAATATCTTGATTACCATTCCAACTTTAAAACTTAGAATGGTGTCCACTTTTATACACTTTTATACACTTTTTACACCATTATTGGCCATTATCAATTTGACCCCATTTACCCAAAATCTCGATTACCATTCCAACTTTAAAACTTAGGGTATATTTTAACACAAAACTTTAGTAATATATTAATAATTTAATTGTAACTATATTAAACTGGAATCTTTTAACAAAATTCATACAATTCTTATTATGTTCTCATTTTACTTTACATGATAGTTTCCCATAGTCTTAAACTGGCTAACCCATTATTCCTTTTGTTTATAGGTAAAAACCAAGGTTTATAACTTCTGTTACATATCATGTGAACGTGTCTATTACATATGCATACTCATATAGACCTACACATGCTCATATAATTCATGCCTAATTTACATTGTGGTACTCAATGTCTTATATGCACTTGGTCCAGTGATTCTATATTGTAGTTATCCCGTTTATTGACAAAGCAATAAAAAAGAGTACATAAGTATTTAACAGTGTTGCAATAAAACAATGATTAATTCAAATAGATATGACACAGTATGAATACTCAACTGCACTACAACAGAGAGGTACTTACTTGGAGATATGTATGACAAAATTTGTGCACTCAGCTGCATTGAAGTGCTCAGAGTATACACTCTTAGCTGCATTGGAGTGTTGATATAAAAATATATAAGATAGAGTGTGTAATCTTAGCTGCACTGGAGTATTGATATAAAAATATATAAGACAGAGTATTTGCTCTTAGTTGCATTGGAGTATTGATATAAAATATATTTGACAAAAGGTTTATATTCAGAAGTATTATAACAGAGAGATATTCACTACTCCATTTTATGGCGCCTAGGCCTAGAAAGAACAACACTTTTGTTTTCTTAAAAATTTATCAAGCTGGCTGTTTATACTATATGCAATCAGCATGCTATACTTCACTGTAGTGACTGACTAAATACATTTTGAACAACCAAGTAAGAAGTTATTGGTTGGGTCAATTGTCTTAAAAAAACATGTTATAAGGCTGGCTTGCAACAGAGGCATTTCCAAAAACAAACAGTAATTACTCTTGCGTTCTTATGGAGAATAAAAGCATGTCATTGGCATTTTCATTTGCAAATAAATTCTTCCATGGTAGTCTATGGACTCCAGGAAATAATAATTTCATGACCTACAATTTCCTCTATGACTTGTTATTTCTTTTAACAACCAAGATACAATATGGTATATTTTTATTTGCTGTTGGCAGATAGTTAAATTGACTTCTGGGTATTTTCTATTCTGCACATATTGCATTTGTATGAATGTGTATGTGTGCATATATATATATATTTATATACACATGTGCATATATTCATACAATATGTTATATTTAGATATAATACAGGATTGGTAAAGAGTAACCCATGGGATGGGAAATATTAAATATGCACCCAAGAAAATGGTGCCATAGGCAATACTTACTAACAGTTATATAAAAGTTGATAAAAGAGATTTCATAGAGCATGGGTAATGATTCGTACAACATTACATACCACAACAATTTCACAAAACAACTCTTCTTTCCTTGCATTCCTTATTTTCTTTTGTATAAAAGCTTTAAACAACCCTATGCTTGGAACATATTCTAGCCAAATAAATAATAGAGAAATCCACAGCTGTGATTCAGCCTTCTTTCTCAAATTTTCTTCCCTTCACACACTCTCCCTCCTAGAATTGCAGTTCCCTCTTAATAACATGCCTCCTTCCATTTATTTTACTCTCCCCTTCTACGCCAAAATGACACATGCCATTACTTCCCTCTCGTACTTCCACTTCAGTGAAGTTACGACTCCACTCAAATTTTAGTTTCCTCTGCCTCCTTTCTAGGTGTTGACATGGAGTGATGGCGGATCCAAAAGGTGTTGCAATAAATATTTAGGTAAGATTATTTGTTATTTGAATTTAATATTTTTATGCATGTGTTTTTATATTTACTTAGTATCATTTATATAATTTTTACATTAGCCCAACTTAATCAAAATCAAGCTTTTTTCATTTAAAAAAGAAAACCTAGACAAAAGAATGAATTCTTCTTCCCAACCATTCACATACTTATTTGACAACCAAAATAGGATAACCATGAAACTACACAATCTCACATCTAATTCCGTTATTGGAATGCAACAAAACTTGAACTTTAACCACAAGTTTTGATTAAGCTAGTTATGGAGAAACCAACAAAGACAAAACATTGCATAGAACCAATATTTTTAACAAGGATGACACCTTACGTGTGTGTGTGTGTGTGTGTGGATAGCTAATTCTTGATTGCATGGTATGGTTACTCATTGTCTCAATCTACCACTCTCTTTCTGATGATGCTATCCTTTTTCTTCTCAGAGGGGGAAAATACTTACTATTCACCTCATCGTCACAAAGTAGTTAGTTTATAAATCATAATCATACCATAATTTGATTACTAAACAAAAATCAAATTAATGATTAAACAAAATCATTCCCAACTCTTATTTTCTCACATTGACATCTCTAACTAATATTGCAGCGAATCATAGATTTACATTGGAATGGTCAGTGCAATAGAACTATAGATTTTCACATTTTATAGCTATATCATTCAGACATCAAAATAAATACTGCAAAAACCAGGTTATTAATGTATTTAAAAACGGGGTGTGACAATGGTGGATGGTACATGTCGACAGCTAGTATTTCAACCTCCATGAATCTAAATCATAGGCTGAACTAGCTTTGGTCTCTACTAAACAATGTTGCAAGATCATTGTCCACTTGCAAAATTGTGTGCTTCGCATGGTATGTCTTGAGGCACTTGCACAAGCAAGCTCTTGACTGCTAGCACTGTACACTAACATGCCAACCTTGTTGTAGCAACAAACATTGGTATTGCAATAGTACAAAGGTGTCTTCAAGGAATGCAAAGGTCTTCCAACACATTGTACAATATAACATTGAATCAATTTGGTTCTCAAGTGCCCTTTGCCAAATAGCTCATTGTATCTTAGGTTTGCTTGGGAGAATGATGAGATTTGGTACCAAATCTATGAGCTGTTCAATCAAGGAAAAATTAGACCTAACTCCATGGCATGCAAGCCCAATCGTTCTTGCCTCTAAAAAGGACGACCCCTAGCACCTATGCATTAACTATTATTATACACTCAACAAGATCATGGTGAGAAACATATATCCTTTGTTGCATGTCGATAACTTGTTGGACCAACTTCATGGTGCGCAATCAACCTTAAATTAGGATATCTTTAGGTGCCAATACAAATTGAAGATATTTGGAAAATTGCTTTCAAAACTTATGAAGGATTGTATGAATGGATGGTTTTTCCTTTTGGCTTAATGAATGCTCTAACCACATTCATGCATCTAATGAATAACATTCATTGACCCTTCACTAACTCCTTTGTTGTTATCTTCTTGGATGATATTCTCATCTATAACAAGTCTTGGGAAGAGCATGTAGAGTAGGTCTCACATGTATTGGATACATTACACCAACACAGTTTACAAGCCAACTTTGACAAATGCACTTTTGGTACCATGTAGATCTAGTACTTGGGCTACATAGTCGACTAATTTGGTATACATGTAGACCTGCACAAGATTAAAGCATTTTGAGATTGGCCAACATTGGAAATTCTCATAGACTTGCACAACTTCTTGAGACTAACTTCTAGTGTAGGTTCACACTTGGCTTCTCTCACATTGCATGGTCACTCAATTAGATCATGCATGCTAAGACGACTCTTATGGATACTTTCACAATAATGCACTTTTGAGGAGCTCAAGAGACACCTTTGCATAATGCTTATTCTGGCAATGAGACATTGTGCGCCCCTTTGAAATCTAGACCAATGCATCTGACCATGTACTCAATGCTATTCTCATGCAGCATGGACAGGTGTTCACCTATCATTTTGAGACTTTTAGTGCCATGGTTCAATGTTACTTCACCTATGGAAAAAATTTTAAGCCATTGTGCTAGCCATTGAGCAATTGCATCACTACATCTTTTGGTAAAGGAGATAATCATCCACTTTGATCATAAGCAACTCTAGTTCTTGCACGCTCAAAGAAAACTAAAAAAAGTGTGCCACATGAAATGGATGAAATATCTACAACAGATCCATTTGGTCATCAATCCCGAGAAGGGAAAAGAGAACAAGGCAACTAACTGCCCAAGTTGACTGCTAGTACACATGTTCATCATAGTGTTGTCTTTACTTGGGAATCTCTTTATCCAATAGTTTTAGGCTTCAAACATACCTATGTTGAGCTTTCACAAGGCAAATGAGTTGGTGAGTTCTACATGTTTGGCAAGCTTCTTTACAGTCTTGGGCATCTTTTTTCTAGAAAATGTGCCATTCTAGAGACTCATCTAGGAATTGAACTACACCAAAATAGCTGGACACTTTGGTGTCACCTAGACATTGGCAATGTGTAAACAATACTTCTATTGGCCTCACGTGCATGTAGACATTGGGCTCCATATAAAGTCTTGCATTTCATGCAACATTGAAAAGCTTGCAAAGGACTATACACCCGTCTCTTAGTTTTGACACAGCCTTGGGAATTTGTTAGCATGGCTTTCTTGAGCAGACTACACATAATGAAGCATTAGCATGGCTTGGTGTTTGTTGTGGTAGACATATTCAGTATTCTCCACGATGGCCATCATGATCACATGTGAGAAAAGCTCCACCATGCTAGATGTTCTGTGCTTTTTCAGCATGGGTTCATTTTGGTATATGAACATCCAACTAGCATGACTTGGTGTTTGTTGTGGTAGACAAATTCTTGAAAATGGCCATCATGATCGCATGCAAGAAAAGCTTCATTGTGCTAGATGCTGTGCATCTTTTCTTCACCCATTTTTGGGTCCATTTCTGCTACAAATATCCTTTGTTTTTTCACAACAACCCATGATTTGTTAGCCACTTTGAACATGCTTTGTGGACCATGTTAGATACACAACATGATTGGTCTACAACCTTCCCATCTGCAGACAAATGGCGCAACAAAGGGGGTCAACTACACTATTGTGCATCTATTGCACATCTATAACAACATGCACTTGCACACTTGGGATGACAACATTCTCGACATCCAACATGCCTTCAACAAAGCTATTCATAGTTTTATGGGATATAGTCATTTCCAAACATGTCTCGAGTTCCAACTTGCAACACCTCTTGACATATCCTATTGCACACCATCACATTGGAGTAGCATGCACAAGAATAGGAGGTCAACCAAGGCATAATTTTTTTTGTAGCACATGCAGCATGTGCACCACTAGGTTCAACATATACTTACACTCCAACAACAAAAATATAAAGAGGGCCACAATGCTTACTGCACAACTCACATTTCATGTTGGTGACAATGTTTGGTTGCATCTTTAGAAGGAACAATTCAAGGGTCCTCATCGGAAGATAATGCCTCTATGCTATGGTCCTTACACCATTCTTTGAGTAATTGGTGAGAATGCCTTTGTTTTTTGACCTTCCATAATATTTGGGCCTACACTCAATATCAATGTAGAACATTCTAAGTTGTATTTTCTTCCTTTACTAGAGCCCTAGGCTGTCCAATATCCTATGGAATTGGACTTGGGCATTCACAACTAGCAATGAGGGATGAATTATTGACACTGATACCTCTCGTACTTGCCATGACAGCCATTAACTCTTTTGGGTAGTCAAGACCAACTGCTATGCAAATTAGGATAGGTGGTATACTCTTTAGCAATCGGTGCAATTTCCTTAGCTTATTGTTGATGCAATGGGGACCATGGCTCCTTAAGGGGGGATGGATGATCTAAGTGTAGCCTCGCACATCCTCTTCAGTAGCTTCATTAGTGCATTGAGTATCGTTCAATGCACACAATGCAATATTTGTGCACCTACACACAATATTGTCCTACACCTTTGCGTATAGTTCTTGTGCACAACCAAGCAACATTGTTTGCATTCATCATGTGGCCCGGCACATTGTTGCACATGTTGGTGTCTAGTAAGACCATATGTGTGTGACACATGTAACATTAGTGGCCTCATGTTTTGCTTCCATTGCCAGCTGGCCGCTTTTTTGACACATAACATAATCATACAACTAGCAACATATGCATTTGACACATGCCGGTGTCTGTGCCATGTCACAGTGATCCAATTGACACTGTATGGGTTCGACATAAGCAACATCCCATACATGTTGGACACTTGTCAGCATATACATGGAGCCTAGTTGATAGCCCACTCGAATAAATACGTACTTTGTTCATTCTTTAAAGGAGAAGAGGCATAACAGATTCTCATCTTACCTCTCTGTACATTTCCCCTGTTCAATCTGAATTGCAGTGGCATACCTGCCAGAAGCTTTTTGCTTTCAAATGCGTTTTAATTTACATATCTGTTTTTCTTTATGCATTCTATGCATTACTAGGTAATCTGCAGGATTGCCCACCTGGTTGACTGGATGAATCGGATCAATGCCACTACAACCAATAGTTGAACAGTGCCTACAAATGTAGGATTCATTTTGAAATTCCAAATAAAATTCCAGTGAATAGAAAGACATCATTAAGGGTTTTTTTGTGCAATAAATTTAGTTTTTGGATTTGATGTTCAAGGTTTCTTTCTTTAATATTGTACAGCTATTGGTGATTGCAAATATTTATGGTCTTGCCTTAGTTATAATTGGAAGATCATCAACTTCCTAGTGATGGGTTATTAAGTGTGACCCAGAATATTGATGTTGTCATACCCTTTTGTACACTGTTTTCACCCAGAAACTTACTTTCTTTTAAAATTTATGGACTGCAGAAGTTTAAAGTTTGTAATGATGATTTTAGTGGCTTTAAGTTTTGGCTGCCAGTTATGCTATGCTATTTTCTATTTCTGGTGCTGATAATGTGAATTTAGAGAATTTTTTAATTATGTTTTTTTAAACAATTTGTGGTGATTTACACATGCAGTTTTAAAGACGGGGGCGGTGAATGCAGCTGCAGGGTCTGCATATGCAGAATTTGGAAGCACGAGGGTCATAGTATCTGTGTAGGTTACTTATCTTCTTTCCATTGTAATGGCATTCTGTGCTTCAGAAGAGTATTTGTTAAAGAAAGTGAAGGCCCATTAAAGGAAGGAAGTCAGAACTTTACTGGCCTATCACTAATATGCATGTTATAAATTATAAAGTAATGGCTCATAGAGTCAGATCAGGTCTACAGGAATTAAAAAGGAAAAAAGATGATTGAACATCCAGTAAACAATGCTATAGAGACATTTTAAAAATTAGACAAACATGTGATGCTCAAAGGAAGAAAATAAAAATAGAGTGAAAATGAGTGTTAAACCTTCAATCTAAGCTTTAGGAAATGTCAAATTCCTAAAGATTGCTAAACTTGGATCAATGTTGATCCAATTGATTAAATGAAATTTGTTGTTTTTAATGATCAGATTTAATGCACAGAATTTAATTCAAAATAATCAACACAAAACACAGCAGATACCCTGGGAAAACCCTCCACTTGAGGGAGAAAAACCCAGCAATAATATATCACTTATATATTGAATGATAACACACATAGTCTCCTTTACAAGAGGCCGATATGAAGGCCAGTAGAAGCATCACAAACTGATGCAAATTGAATGATAACACGTAGTCTCCTTTACAAGAGGCCGATATGAAGGCCAGTAGAAGCATCACAAACTGATGCAAACTCAGATACAATCAGATGTAAATTGCTGATTAGAACCTCAGTCAACAATCTGCTCTTCTACAGAAATTGCTATCTCTCCTTTATATAATTCGCACTTGAACTCCAAGGAATAATGATGAACTGAATGAATCGATAATACCATGAGATGGAATGACTTGTATAGATACAAGTGATGGAGGAGGACGTGCCTTTTCATAAACACCAAGTCGGCCCAGCAAGGAGAGATAATTCCAAATGATTGTGCCTCTTTATGATGTTGGCTATAACAATAATTAAAAGACTCTTTAATGAAATCGCATTTAAGACAAATAATGTCGGCCTTGAAGGATTGTATCTCTTCATCATATCGAACCTTTACAAAAAACCTGTCTCTTCAATAAATCGTTTTCTTTATAAATTAAATAGCCCTCTTGGCTATATTTAATTTATCACAGGTAGAGAGGAGAATTGCTGGAAGAAGACCACGGCGCTGTCATAAACATCAACAAAATTGTGGTAGGTGATACAGTTAGGTAATGATTTCCAGACATCGATTTTCTTATAAGCATGTTTTAGTCATTAGAGAATATATAATGCAACAATCTATGCAAGTCAAGAATGCTCCATCTACAATCCTTATCCATGAATGTCTTGTCCTTTGCTGTGTTAAGAAGATACTATGGTTTATTTATGATAAGAGGTTTCACATTTGATTTGTGTTATTGTTTTTTGTTGTTATGGTCCTAATGCAAAATAAGAGTATTAAATAATCTGTTACATATTTGGAACAGATTTGGTCCAAGGGAAAGTATGAAGGCACAAACATATAGTGATGTTGGAAGGTTAAATTGTAGTGTGAGCTTCACAACATTTGCAACTCCTATTCGGGGAAAGCTTAGCCAGGTAATTAGTTGTTAATACTTTCCTTATTTAAAATGTTTTGATCACCTGAGTGCCAGCTAAGAGAAACATACTCTTCTTATCCATGGAGATCATGATTCAAAAGTTTAGCAAGGTTGGCAATTATGGTTCATTGAGGATTACATTCTTAGCTGATTTTTTTGTTGTACAGGGAATAGAACATAAAGAGTATTCCTCAATGCTGCATAAAGCCTTGGAGGGTGCTGTGATGTTAAATACATTTCCCAAAACTACAGTTGATGTTTTTGCTCTAGTGCTTGAATCTGGTGGTGGTAAGTTGAAACTAAGTGTAATCATACTTCTCTTAGAACATATCATTAATGTTGCTATTTCTTTTGTTAGCCTAAATGTTGAGCTTCACAATTTTATAAATAATGACAAAATTCTTTGTAGATTTCTGATTGCCTGATTTTGATTTATAGTTTTTTTCTACTATTTTAAAAGTTTTAACTTGATGTTGTTCAATGTGGTAAGAAGTGAAATGATTTGAACTTTGAATGCCTATATAGATAGATTTGTTCTTGTCTATGACTTGAAGATAGAGTGGAATGACTGATTGCATTTTGATCTTTAAATTTTAGTATTCAGATGGAGAATGATTTTCCATAGAATCCTTGAGTCTATATTTTGTTTGTGCTTCATCCTGTGAAGCAGTTTCTGGACCTGACCACTTGAGCTGTTGAAGGGTTGTGTCTACTAATTTTGAACTATTTTTCTATAGCTGATTGTCCTTCCTGAATCCCATTGACCTATTTAAAATTTTAGTCATTGAGAGACAATCATATAAATCCTTCCATTTTCCTTTTTTCTGGCAAAGAGATTTGACCTCTCTCTATGCTCAATCAAATAATGATCAGATTGTTAAATTATTTGAGTTTTACTGGATTTCTAAGACTCAACTAGTAGTTAGAAGTTAGAACTGATTGAAAAAATGTTTTTGTCTGTTGAAGTTTTGTATCACATATTGGTAAAAGAAAGCATATTCTACTATGTATAAGGTGCTAATCAGTGTCTACTTTTTGTGTCTCACTTAAAGGGCCCTCAAAAATCAGTCTCTCTACATACAGATTGGCAAAGGAATTTTGAAGTTTTGTTGCCTACAAAATCTGGAAGCTGGGATTCAGTTTTATTCCTGATTTGAAAGTCTACATATAGTCTGTTCATTGCCCTCAATCATTTAGTTGATGCAGGTGTTGAGTAGGAAAAGTGATCCTAGATCCAATTAGGTTAACTAGGATTATTCCCTTTTCACTTGACTCAACATTTAAACAAAAATTGACTAGGGTTTAATGATTAGCTTGCTGCCACAAGGGGGAGTCAATCTCCTAGGATTTATGTTTGTTTTTGAGTTGTGAGGATGATAAATTTAATATGCGATTTGACAAGCCTATTTGACATACAATTCTAGATCTGAAAATGTAATCTATTGCACAGACGAAAACAGAAAGTTACAAAACAACTTCAGATCTGAGATTGAGACACAGACAGGAACCTGTGATGAAATTTTGGTGCTGAAACGGCTAGTCTAGGGCGTGGTGTGCCCCAGACCGGGCTCCTCTTTTTCTGGATCTGAAGGTTCTAAATTGTGGATTAAGGTCTACACTCTGTCCTCTGTGACTGTCACCTGTTGAAACCTCCAGAGCTGACTTGCACACATGAAAAAAGGGGAAAACCCTTGAAGAAGAGATGACACACACAAGTTGATTTATGTTGATGGATGGATGCCTTGATTGCTTGAATAGACATGTAAACAGATTAGCTCATATAACATAATGGATTGTTGCAACTAGCATGTAGAGGATAACTCAATACATCTTCATGATTTGGCATGATTGATCATAATAGCTCCTTGCACATAAATTGCTTGATTCTTCTTGATATCTTGCAAACTTGAACTTGATTGATGAAAGTGCTGTAGTAATGCTGCTAATTTTTCCCTTGACTATCCTTGATTGATTTTAAGATCTTCAATTTGCTCAATAGATTTTTTCTAGGATTTAAAATGGTGAAAATATCATGTATTTATATGCAATTATTCTAATTTCTCAGAAATCAAATGCTGACAGCCGATAATTGAAATTGGAAATTCAAATAATAAATTACCGACACCGACAGTCAAATTTGGAGCCAAACGTGTTGGTCTAGGGCGTGGGATGCCCTAGACTAGATTCTTGCTTTTTTGGGGCCAAAATTGCCGAGGGTAAAATATTAAATGCATAATTTGATTTCCCATGTTTGATTTTCCAAAAATGTTTATAAAATGAGTAATTAAATGCATAATTAGGTCCAAGCACATAGGAGGGAGCTAAACCTAGTGTGAAATTGTCAAGGGTGACAATTTTCGATGCTACTGCAAGTAACTGACTTTTTTTTGATAGGTAAACTAAACATGGACAACAATGTTCCATCAATAGATAGGAAGAAACAAATTCATTCTGCACATGGATTGCTTATGCTACTAATAAAACTATACTGGTGAATATGAAAAGGGACAGTGGATGGCAAATCCCAATTCTGCACATGGCTTGTTTGTACTATTACTAAAACTGTTGGTAGAATTGAAAAGCCATGGCAACACTTCAATAAAATATTTCACCTTTGCTAATTTTATTCATAATAAAATTTGCCTTGTTTACAGAGCATCATTCTGGACTACAGGCTACAGATTCAACTTTCAAACTGTACACTCTATAATGGAAATAATATTCTAGAGCATGTAAAAGATTCTTAAATCAATTCATACTGCATATATAATCCAAAAGTTGCCAATTCATTTAGCAGAAGAACAGTGTAGGATACAAAAAATAGTCATGAGATTAGGGGAGATTGAACCCAGCAGCTTGAAGCTCCAACCTTCAACAGCATCTATGAAGTGGTCAGCAGAAAAACAGCATCAATTAGAAGTATATCACCATGTAGAATTGAAGTCCTGACCTTCTTGTTGGAGGCAAAATTGCTTTTCAAAATCTCGTTCAAAGTATGGTTGAGCAAAATGGCATTCTATTAATCATAAAAAAACAGAATAGACCCATGGAGTTTGAGAACAGGGGGATGAAGGGATGGGTTTTGGGGACAGTGGGACTTATTTCAAAATTTGGGGATGGTAGTGAAAATATAGTACTTGAAAAATTAGTTATAAAAACATGTAAAAGAAATTGCAATTTATCTTTTATGTGAAAATTAAACTCCATACACAATGAATCGATTGAATCAACAATCTATTGAAAATTCTGAATATCAATATATTATTATATTTAATATCATGATTACAATGGGCCAATGCCTTCTTGATGTAATCATCCTCCCCAAAAGCCATAGAAAACTTGTTAAAACTGCTGTACCCATATAGGTGAAGCTCCTCCAACGGACAACCACCAACCGTGCTTGTGCAGCCTGATCCTCATCAATCTATGCCAGCTCCTCTAGCTCTACATCCCATCATGTTGCTAGACTCTCCTATGCAAGCATCTCATGTTCCATGAGACACAAGACACTATGTACAATCACAAGCTTCTCCGCTGTCCTAGAGGTAAGCTTGTTCCTCTTGATAGAGCGGATGAAGTTCTATGTAGATCAGTTCCTCTCAGCGATAAAGGAGCTACAAACTTGTGACAAGAGGTGAATGGCTAGTGTGGTAATTGGTAATTGAGGCACACACAAATGCCACCATAGTATGGGTTCCTCTTGGACTATAGTATCCCTATTCAACATTGCATCGTTTGCATAGCCCTTGAGTGTGGTAAATTTGGTCCACTCATGATGCATGATGGCAACCCCCTTTGCAATGTATATTTTTTGAATTATTTTCATGAAGCCTCTCCCACCTCATCATTTTCCATGTGGACAATTTTGCTAGGCTTTTACAAATTACCACTTTGGGCTCATTGCCCATGCAACCATGTGCAAGGGAGTGTTGAGCTTCTTCCACTTATGCCGAATGAAAGGCTAAACATTCTCATTAAATTGCAAGGTGGGGTCTTTCTTTTGTATAACAATCTTCATTTGGTCAACCATGCTATCAATGCACTCCTACACCTCCCCAAGACTTGAAGCATTAGAGTTCCCATATTTGTTCAATGTGAATATTGGAGATATGATGGAGACTATACATTTGGCATCAACATTGTTTATGTCATCTTTGACATGTGTTGAACAATTCTACTACTTAGCTGGGTGTTTGAGATGAAATTATGACCCTATGTTTCCCCTTAGGCTCTATTGCACTCAATGCACAAAAGAACTTGTGGCTATCAAGGAGTACCAATAGATATCAATTCATTGTACCAATGTATGTGTCATGCTCATCACCACCACCAAACAATTTTTGTATTGTTGACCTTTGTTTCAATGTCAAACTTTGACATACCCCAATGTCTTTATTAGAGATGTGAAGAAGATGCACATTCACTTTATTAATGTTTCAATAGAATTGAAGGGCACAAAAATGACATTTCCATAGCAGAGTTTCCCTTGAATTGTTAGATTTGTTTGACTTTATCTTTGAAACTTTTGCTATAAAAGGGCTTCTTGTTGAATGGACCCTTGGCAAATTCTTCCAACAGCTTGGAAGGGCAGCTGAAATTGGTAACACTCCTCGTTGAACTAGTTTCCCCCCATCTATATTCTTAGTTTGAATTTTAATTTTTGAATTGGGATTCCCAACCTCCTCATTGTCACGTATACTATGAGAAATAATGACACTGCAAGAAATAGAACTTATAGCTTAGTTTTATTAGATAAACTTAAGGCAAGGGCTAAAGTCACAAGGATTCTCTTTTTGTTTTTCTTACTTCAAGTGACACTAAGCGCAGTAGTAGAGGATACACAAAAGTTGCAATCCTTGTTCCTTCAACCTTGTTTGTTTGACAATTAATTAGCCCAATAGTGAAATAATAAATTAAAAAATCAACTAGTCATTTCTATTACAGCCTAAGCCCATGTCATAGGAATTATAGATGATTGACATTGTTGAGGAAATTAGTCATTCATAGGGAGCTCCACTCCATGAGCCACCTTTAAATGACCATTCACACACAATATCAAAGACACTTCATTAGTACATCCCGTCACTTTTGATCAAAGTGTCCAGTCCATCCCAAGTCAATACCCCATCACTTAGCAAGGTTGTGAAAGGGGACAAATCTAGTTGTCGTCTAACTAATAGCCACCTTATTTTCTCTATATCCATAAGTTGCCAGTTCAGGTACGGGTTTAGATACGGGTATGGATGCAGGTACGCAATACGACAATTTTTTTTTCTTGGGTTTGGGTACAGGAGTATATATATATATGTATGTATGTATGTATGTATGTATACATACACATATAACATATATACATACATAAATACATACATATACATATATACATATGCATATACATACATATGCATATACATTTTGTAGACATGAAAAATATACTGATTGATCCTATACACCCGATCTTGATTTTATTAACACCAGTTCGTCTTGAATTATTTCCTTTGCTAATCATTTAATTAAATCATCTTTATTTAATTAAAATCCATCATATTTTATCTCTTAATTAAATAAATCAATTTTATCTAATTAAGTCATCATCTCCTATTAATTAAATAAACCACTTTGTTTAATTAATCCTTTAGTCCCTCCTTTTTTTTTTGATCGGTAAGAAGTTGTCAACATGGGGTCCACTCCCGGAAAAGATATAGTAAAAAGAAGAGTTGCATCAACCCTCTAATAGGGGTGCATTGACAGATTCCAAATTGGAGAAAAACAAACAAAGACTCACAGTGCCTTTGCCAACAAGGAACCAAAACAAAGAGCTCCTACCCTAAACAAGAGACAAAATAGAAACACTCCACCTGGATCAAGTTGCCGCAATTTCTCCCTTCTTAGACATTTGATGTGGAGGAATATATTTCCTCCGTTTAACTTCTGTCCATCCTTGATCGTTTGATTGACAATTTCCTTTAGATTTATCCTCGCAGCACAACCCATTTGAAGGCGTCAAAGCATCCTGGGGGGCGAGAGCATCCATTGTCTCCACGGGTTGTTTTGTTGCTTTTACTGAGGTATCAAAAATCGAGGACCGTTGAGGGCATGTTGTCCTCTCCAAGTGACATGAATTGTTTGACTATAGTAATTTCTGATCTGCCTTTGACTCTGGAGGAATTACCTTGCCTTTTCTCGCTTTTTGCTTCTTGAGATCCGGTTTCGAAGGAGAGATTTTTTCTTTGGGAGGGTGCATAACAAAATAGTGTTTGGGGGAAGAGTCCTTCCACCAAGAAGCCTCCCTATTTATCTGAGATTTGATTGTTGTGCAAACTGCTGCAATATGCCTAGTTTGGTAACACTTTCTACGTCTAAAAATTAGACCTTCATAGTCCAATGGCTGATTCCAACATTGACCATTGGCCCTCAAGATAATTTTTGCCGGAAGATCCTTGGAGATGTCCAATTCCACCAAAATCTTGGCAAAAGTTGTGTGGATAATTTTTTTTGAGTTATCATCTGCATGAACAAAAATGCCCAGAAAATTTCCAATTGCTGCAAAACATGATTCAAACCAATAGTGAAGGGGGTGGTTTGGAAGGCGAACCCAAATCAGCAAAACTGAGAACAATTCTGTAGATGGATCAAATTTTGGATGCCAAGATTTCAGTTGTTGCAAATTTTCTTCCCACATCCAAACATAATTAAGAATGTGTTGACGTGGTTTTCACAACCGCACCAACACAGAATAAAGTTTCCCAATGGATACCCTATCCTCTCTTGAACAAAGTTTCCTGCATGCTAAGATTGCGAGATAGATCATACATTTAACTCCAAGGTTCCTTTAATGCAAATAGTCTCAGTTGGCTTGATGTGATTTTGCTGGTATTTCAAGGGGACTTACACAATTGTTCGACAGTTGACAGTAGACAGCGGACTAAGGGCTTTCATGTAATTCAAATGATTTGACAAATGAGCACAAGTTACCTAATTCTAACCAGAAATGAACTAAATTTAAAAGAGTGTAGGGCCTAAGAAGTTTATGTTCTATCTAAGGACGGGACGTGGGATCAATCTTCGACAGACTTTGACCAGACTCTGCTCCGCCTCACGTTGGACAACTTACACAAAGTCGGTGCAATCTTCAAGGGAGTGACAAGAGGTTTTCAAATTATAATTCAACATGCAAGTACCATCAGAATGACGCATACAAACACATGAACCACAATCGAAGTTAAGTTTGTAATATTTTCTAGTTGACCACACAAGGCAAACTTGCCGTTAGCAAGCTGCTAGTGGTATGGATTAAAAGAAGTTGCCTTGATTAACTCCACAAGTCCACAACTAACATCTACTAGCATGAAAATGAAAACTACTCTGCTTTAAGTTACTTGAAGTCGAAGGGATGAAGAAACCTTGCTAGCTACTTATAACAAAGACGAATTCACCATTCAATGAAAGATCTTTTATTACAATAGTTTTTCGCAACAATCTCTTACAAAGTTTTCAAAGGAAAACTTTCCTTCTCCTTCAAACTATGCTATGCTAAGATATTACAACTAAAGCATCTCTGCTCTACTCTCTACTCTGATCTCTAAGCTCTGCTTCTACTAATGTACAAATGAGGGGGACTCCCCCTTTTATAGCTGGCCAAGTCCAACGGACAGCTCAAATTACAATCGGCTGGATGGCCCAGATTGTGCCACCTCAGAACTAAACAAGATTCGCCCTAAAAACCGCCACCAAGAGGAGTGGGGTAATAAATGAGCCATTAATGTCCATCATCCTTCTAGAAGATTCCAACTTTGAAACGCGTTCACACTGCTCTTGATTGTTCTTCAACTTCCTCTTTGTCACTTGAGTTATACCAAGTCTCAACACTTAGCCATTTTTCGCAACTTTTCTTCCTTCGAGGTTGAAATGTCATCTTGGATTATCTTCTTCATTATTTTAAATCATCACCGCTTGGTCTCGATGTTTCTCCTGCAAAACAAGCAAGGAGAAGAGTATTAGAACATTTCATAACTTCTGAGGGTCCATCTCTAGCCAACTTTTGCCTTCGTCACGATTCTTCATGCCTTAGCCAAATTTCCAACCCATCTTGTATTCTGCCTGGGCACACTTCACTTTGATATTTCATCCAACTTAGACTCAAGCAAAATGCTTTCATCAGGAACTTGATCAAAAATTATGTAGGTGCCCAACTTCAAATTCATCCGCCAAGGCAACATATTTCAACATCCTTTTCCTTGCCTTAGAAATTTTTTTCAAACTTTTACTTAGGAAATTCATTATTCCAGTGCCCATCAAAATCTCCATCCTGAAAGCCTTGGCGAAGTGCAGAGGACCCTGAAATCCACTCCTTGTCGAAGATCTCCAATACCCAGAAGAAAATTTTCTCCAGAATGTGTTGAATTCATGGGTATACAACGAACGGGTTCATTTAATTTTCTTGAATTTTGAACCTTTGAAAAATAATTTTCAACAAAATTTAATCCATTTCTTCAACTCCAGGCGCATTTCCTTGCTCTGACTTGAAGTTTCTCGTTGACCCTGTGCAGCTGGCATCATTTGACTTCATCTCCGGCAATTTTGTTTGCGTCTTAAGAAAATTTGATCACTCTCCATTAGACTTAGGCATTTTTCTAAGGAAGAACATTTTGTGCCTTAGGAAAATTTAAGTTACTTAGCATTTTGAAATTTTGCCTTAGGAAATTTTTTTATTCATCTTCAATCACCTTGCCTGTGAGGAAAATTTGATTTCAACTCACTCAAATTTTTTTTTTTTTTTTTTGAATGTCTTGGGCGCATTTTACTTTTCATGAGGAATAAATATCTTCTTTAAAATTCAACGCCTAGCATATTTTTCCATTCAAATTACCTTACATCTTCAACGCCTTTAAAATCCATCAACTTTATTCTTGCATGGGCGCATATTCTTCTTCCAACATCTTTGGGCGCATACATGCTAAAATGGACACACTCCTAACTCTTTGGAACCTCCCTTGTCTTCATATGGCGGATTTAAAAGGTCTTAGTGCCACTTGTCCCTTTCATGTATTCAACGCCTTAACTCTTGCTTTGACCCTTCCTCTTTGCATGGGCGAATATAGAGGAGTCTTCTTTAAATTTCATCAACCTCTTTCTGGTCAAAGGCGCATATGACTGGCTAAGCTTCCATTTCATCAAACTTAGAAGAATCCTCAAGTTTTCTTCCTCTTCTAGGCGCATTTGGGGTGTTGGACTTTCATTTTTCAAGCTTAGAAACTTTCAGCCACCCTCTTCTTCCTTGGGCGCAAATGACCTCTTCTAGTTTCATTTTTCAACACTTAGAAAATTTCCAAGTGACCACTCATGAGTCAAGGCGCAAATGAGGCAGGGAGCTTCAAGTTCAGAAAAATTTCTAACTCCATCCACAAGTGAAGGTGCATTTCACCCCCTCAACTTCAAGTTTTTATACTTAGAATATTTTTCCATGCTTCTTCAAGTGTAGGCGCATATGGAAGGGGCTACTTCTAGTTTCCAACACCTAGAGACTCTTAACTTACCTTCTTCAGCTTGGTGGGTGCATTTCAAAGGGTGTGCTTTCACTTCTTATACTTAGAAAATTTCAAGGGTCCACTCATGAGTCAAGGCGCAAACGAGGCAGGGAGCTTCAAGTTTGTGTGCCTTAGTCAAAGTTTCAAGTCTTGAACCTCAAGGGCGCCTTTAAGAGGTCCTTCTTCCAATTTCATCACTAGGGCGCATTTGCTAGGTGCTCAACTTCAAGCTCAAGGGCGCATTTTCACATGTCTACTTCCAATTTAAAATATTTTCAACCTCTCCATGCAAAGCAAGGCGCATTTGAAGGGACCTGCTTTCAGTTTGAATACAGAGCCTTTCCAACTTCTTCTCACTTCAAGGGCGCACTTGGAGGGTGATACTTCAAATTTCTAATACTTAGAATATCTTCAAGCTTCCTCCTTGACCTTGGGCGCATATGACCCCTTGAACTTCAAATTTAAAGTACTTAGAACATTTTTCTATCATCTTCTCCCTCAAGGGTGCATTTGGGCTTGTGAGCTTCAAATTTCACTACCTTAGAAAATTTCTTCATGACTCTTCAAGCTTGGGCGCATCTGGACCCCTGAGGTTCCAATTTTTGATACTTCGAAAGATTTCTTCATGGCCTCCTCCAAGTCAAGGGCGCATTTTACCCATGGAGCATCAAATTTGTAGCACTTAGAAGATTTTCAACCAGCCTTCGGCTTTTAAAGGCGTTTTTCACTAGCTGGACTTGAAAATTCATCAATTTCAGTGAATTTTATGCTCCTTGCCAGATTTAGGGTGACTCGATCATGCTTACTATTTTTAGTAACTGCTTGCTTCTGAGACTTCCACAACTCCGTTTGACTTGAAATTCGAATGACGCGCTCCTCACCACGTGACCTGCCCGTTGACGTCGACGCCTGTTGCTGACTTTCTATTTTTAGCCTGTTTCTAAAATGACTTACTATAAATAGTAAGTGCTTCGTTTGCCTTCAAATATTATCAGCAGATAGCTTGAGAGATGTTGATCGCGGTGGTATACATCGGTTTTCGAAAATTCTGACTTTTTATGCCTCTTTTTGGGTCCCGAAGCTGGAAACCCTAATTGGTCTTGCATGCGTATCAAATAACCTCCGTTTGTCCTCGTTTCTGTTGCATTGCGATCAGCTCGTGATTTTGAAGTGCTGGGAAGCAACCGCCGGAATGTATCTGCTAAAAATAGTAAGTTGCTGAAGGAGTGATTATCTCTATTTGCATGTCATATCACTGCGAAGCTCTCGAAAAACCCACAAAGAATCATCTGACATGCAAAGAAAACCTTGACATGCAAGCCCTAAAAATAGCCTCTGAAGGCTGAATTCTAAAAGTCGTTATCTCACTTTGCATGTTATATCGTTGCGAAGGTCTCTGAAAACCCAGAAGGAATCCTCAAACATGCATTGAAAAACTCTTCATATAAACCCTGAAATTTGCTCCGGAAGCTGAACTGCTAAAAATAGTAAGTGGTTGGTTTCAGCTCAAATTTAACCTGTGAGTAGCTTGATGTGTTCTGGACGCAGTGTGACTGTCGGATTCACAAAAATGCTGAAGGAATGCCATGAAATTGCACACTTACTAAAAATAGTAAGTTACCGGAATCTGATGAAACTTAGCTGGAAACCTGTTGGAAGCATGCTGACAACAACGTTAGTCTCAGATTTCAACTTGATTACTTCATTTGATTTTAAATTGGCTGAAGAGTTCAAAACCCTAATTTCATGGACTTGGCCAAAATTTCACATCAGACGGGCACATCCTGGAACAGACAGACGGCAGAAAAGAGAGACAACGGGAAAACAAACAAAAATCAAGCCAAAAGTTCGAAATGAAGCAAAAATTAGGGGTCCCCATCTTGAATGGGGCGATGTGTGAAAAGGTAACAACAGAATGGTGTTCTTGTCTTTCTTGTAGTCAAAAACGACAATGAAGAAACCCCTCGCGCTGGGGTAGATCTCAAGATTACCCTCCATATGTGGAAGCCATACTTGTGTGATCCAATCATGAAGATCAGGAAGACTGGGCCAGTGATGGTTGAATCGCCCAATTAAACCATTCTTAGAAAAGAAACCTTCATTTTCGCGCAATTCCTTCAACAACGTGTTATCGAAATCCAGAGACACGGGTTTTCCTAAGCATTGCACGATTCGCTTATTACCAGTAAAATTCCCGAGTTTCTGCGGAGTGTCCAAAGGAGAGTGAGAGCCAGATTTGGTTGCCTCCAAGAACGAGCATTTTAACCCTTTCCACCCCTGCCCCTGAAGAAATTCACTGGTAGCCTGAGCATTTTGAGTTTGTACCCCTTCAGGGGACAAATCCGTCCCAGTATGAGCGAATTTGTCAATGTTTCCACCACAAATGGGTGACGATGGAGTGCCAAGAGACAGAGCAGATCCATTCTTGGTGCCTAGGGAAGAAGCCAAAGACAATGCAGAAGTAGCCAAAACCCTCGACGAACCCTTCCAAAAATTGTTCGAGCCCATGAAGAAATCCTTCGCAGTATTTGAAACCCCTGCATCAGCCACACTCATTGAGGAGACGCCATTCACAACGCCCAAAGAAGCCCTAGAGCAGGAGGCGGATTGCGGATTCACCAACTTCGCCAATTTCGGCATTTTCGGCCATATCCTTTAGTCCCTCTTTTAATTAAATAATTCAGTTTATTTAATTAATCACTAAAGTCATCTCCTTTAATTAATAAATTAACATTTATTTGTTTAAGTCTAACACCATCCCCTTTGATTAAATAAATCCAACTTTATTTAATCAAATCTAATAATCATTTTCCTCTCATTTTGATTTAAATTAGTCCAAAAGTCTAAGTCAAATTGTCAAATCAGCTAATCTTCATCTTAATTAATCAAATCTTGATTAATGCTAATTCTAATCCATCAAATCCTCTAGCTTTTGCCACTTGCTCATGAAAATCATTTTAATTGATTTATTAAATCTCTATTTTCATTCAAAAAGGCATCAAAGTGGGAATATTCTCCAAGTTTGAATGTTCCCCCCAAAAGCACTTGTCCATCCAACGAGGCATTAAAAGCCTCTTACATGTCCTTTTCTTGAGCCAAGTGGCATTTAATTCATTTCTTCTCTCCCTCCAACTTGTCACTTCTCCAAATTTGAAATTCCACCTAATTGCATTAATGCACACATTCATCCAAATGTGCTCCACCTTTGTCCACTCACATGTTGACAAGTGGCATTATGCTATTGGTTGGTGATTGATCCCACATTCATCCATTTTGCTTCATCCTCCATCATTCTCTTCTATAAATAGAAGGCTCTCATTTGGATTTTGGATCCACAAGTTCATTCATAATCTTAGGCATTTTCATCCACAACTTGAGCAAGGTTACCATCTTCATGTGTTGAGCAATCTTCATCTATTTCCATCCATTTTCATCATTTCATGGCTAGGTTATGGAGAAATTTCACCAAGGAGCATCAAATCTTCACCATTGATCATCAAGCTTGCAAGGAATTGGGAAAAGTGCCATTTTCCACATCAAAATGGCACCAATTCCCCCATGCGATTGAGAGTTTGTTTATTTTGAGCAAGATTAGATAGTTTTTATCCATGTTCTTCACTTATTTCGTTTCCTTGATATCTCAAATGAATTTCATGGGGAATGTTGTTTCTAACTTGCATATTGGACTAATTATGTGTTTGTTCTTTGTGTTTGTGCAGGTCTAGGATCACCATTCACACATTTAACAACAAACCATACCCAATGTCTCCAAAAAACTGGCATTTTCTGTTATTGCACCAATTACCTACCTGTTTATGTATGTATGTATCATGTATGTATATATTATTATATACATACACATATAACATATATGTATACATAAATACATACACATATACATACATAAATACATGCATATGCATATACATTTAACAACAAACCATACCCAATGTCTCCAAAAAGTCGGCATTTCTTGTTACTGCACCAATTACCTACCTGTTACTCGTTAACTTATATTAAAAATGCTTCAAAAAGATTACTTTTTTTTTTTTTTTGGGGCATCCTTGGGTCCCCCTGGGTTCGGCAGGGTCCTTATTGGTTCTCCCTGGGTTCGACCAAGGTTCTTCCTTGGCCACTAGAGAACCCGGGTGGCCAGGGAAGAATCTGATCGAACCCAGGGAAAACTAGAATCGAACCAGGAACCTAAATGTATTTTGTAGGGTATGGGGGGCTATATGAGAGAACCTGGTAACTTAGCTATATCCACGAGTGAAACAAATTTTATTAAAGGACTCACATAAAGCATTTGCTTCTTGGGCCAAACTTTTACATTTTCAAACTAGGAAAAGACCTTTTTAGTAAACCCAAGATAACATGTTGGAATCACGTTCCACAATTAGTCTTTTACATCCCAAAGACCTTTCCAGTTATAAACTTCAATTACTTCTAACCATTCTGCCTCATTATTAGAAGGCACTCCCCCAAAAGTAGCAGCACTGTGCACAAAAGTCCACTAATAATTTTTTAGAGCAATTCTGGCACAAACCATACTTGGGTTGCCATGAGACGCCCCATTAAAGTTAGGTTTCCCAAAACTTTTCAGGGGTCTAAGCCATCTGGCCTTCTCTCTATCAGCCTTTTTGTCTCTTATCCCTTAGTAGTGGAAATTATCAGAAGATTTGTAAATTAAATGTTGATTTATAATTTCTTTCGGTTTTAACTTTTATATGCTCAATTTATGGTTTGCATTTATGTTTATTTTATGTGCAGCTACTTTTTAGGAGTGTGGTGAATTGATAATTCTACACATATGGTAATCAGCACAATCTATAGGATCTGATAATTTGGGTTGATGTGTCAATTTAGATACATGGCGGATATGAAATAATCATGTGAAAGTCCATGTTGGTGATACTTGGAAACTCCTGTATAGGGATGAGGATCATGTACCTGTACCTATATGACTATATCCATATAATATAGCCATGCCTGTTCAATTACTCAAGTAGTTTGATTTGAATAGTGTTCCTGTTTCGATACTACCATATCTTCTGGTAAGTATGGGTTATGTGGTCACTAAGGCTATGAAAGTACTGGATTCTTATTAATATGTATCTTGCCTAATGATTGGCCAGGGCCTCTGTAATGACTGCCCCTGTTTTTTTTGTTTTTTGTTTTGCTGTTTGCTTTGAATAGTGTTTTTTTTTTATGTAGTTTGATTTGAATAGTGTTCCTATTTCGATACTCCCATATCTTCTGGTAACTATGGGTTATGTGGTCACTCAGGCTATGAAAGTACTGGATTCTTATTAATATGTATCTTGCCTAATGATTGGCCAGGGCCTATGTAATGATTGCCACTGTTTTTTTTGTTTTTTGTTTTGCTGTTTGCGTTTTGTTTGATGATGTTTGTTTGGTATTTCATGTGCCATTCAATGATTCAACATGCTAAATAAAAAGATAACATATATATGCAGAAAATAGCATAGGAAGAATAGCTTGCAATGATAACTTCAGATTGTATTACTCGGAACATATAACAGAAATTTTCAGTCTTCAAATATTCATCAAACTCAGAAAATTACAATCAGACCTGGTTTTTGAAAAGCAACAGCCGCAAATAAGGTCTCCACTTGCAACGATCTTCACCAATGAAGAAGACCATCAACCCTATGCAATCCCAGCGCCAAACATCTATCTATCTGTCCCCCGCAATGGCAGAAATCAGATCTTGTCAAATCAGATTAGAAACTGGAAAGTAACCGTCAAATTGGATGGCTAGCTGATTATGGCGATCAGCTCTATAAAATCATTGCTTGCTCAATAAATTCATGTTAAACATGCTTGGAGGCGCCTTGAAGAGGAGCATCAATAGGATCAATGCCTGCAAAGGAATCTCAATCCATTGGAGAGTTATGATCAAATAACCAGATTCAGACCCAGGTATGAAAAACTCAGAAAACTTTGAAAACCACCTCAAAATCACACCAAAATGAAGCCACGCTTCCACAAGCCAAAACCCAAAACTCAAACCTCAGAAAAACTCGAATATTTTTATGATTCTTGACTGAAATTGCAAACAATGAAGCTTTGAAGTGACCCCTGGATGGAATCACACACCAACTAGCTAGAGTAGGTGTTTCACTACCAAAACCAGCTCCTTAATGTAGAGGGTTTTTGTCCTCAACACCAAATTGCAGACCCCTGGTGAAAAACCAGCAGCATCCTGTTATACATCCACTTCAATATATGCAAATGAACTCTAAAATGAAGTTGTATAGGCTCCAAGAGAAATTAGAATGACCACTTTTTGAAAACTCCTTTTTCCCTCCAAGAACCATGCCCTTTTCCTTTGCTTTCTAATTTAAAAATCATTTTAAACTTCACTTAAAGCCTCCTTGGGCATCCCCCTTATCCAGCATACAAATGTGATTTTGTTGCTTTAAAAACACTTAAGTTCATCAGCTAGGCACCAAAGTACAATTTTACATTCCCTCAGACCCTCAACATAAAGTTATAAAATAACTTTATTAAAATATTTCAAGAGAGGAAAAACAAGTATTAAATTAATTTGACCTTAGCAAACCCAACACCCAACTGAAATAACACTGCTGAAAGTAGCTTGGCCATGACCAATTTCCACAAATAGACTTACTATTTTATTAAAAATACTGAAAACTCAAACTGGTATGAAAGCCAATATGCAAAGCGACTTATTATAAACAGTAAGTGCTGAATTGGGCCCCCTGCTAAAAATAGAAAGTCCAACTGAAACTTCGAAAACCTCCACAGAAGGATTGGAACTGAATTCACTTACCAACATTGTTTAGCCTACAGGAACTCTGGAATAGGCTAAAGGTTATATCCACAACTCAGAGCCTGGGAGGGAACATTACAGCCTAGGCCTAGAACTAACCTTCAGTTTTGATTTAATCAAGCAATATAGTGTTTATTACTCCTGGTAATGTAGAGTCCTTATAATAGAATGGCAGAGTTGAGTTGCACAACCCTGCACTCTTTCCCTTTTTGTGGTCAGAAGCTGTAAGGCACTGAATTCCTCCACTTTGTATCAGTAGCTGTATGGTGACATGGTTGGATCTAGTAGGACCAGTTTGCCTATTGGGAGGGGATGGTGATCATTCTATGGCACTAATAATTAAAGGCCTTTGTTTGAGTTTCCTCTAATCACAGATCTCTTCCATAGTCTGATGGACCATGTTCTATGAAAGCACATAATCACACTTAGTTGATTATATAGGAAATCGTGTATGCTAGCTTTATAACCCACTTACTTTATTCATGACAGTGACCTAGATGTAGAGAATGAGCCTGTAAGTTTTCCTTTGCTCATTAACATCCATGTTTTATATACATTGTAACCTTTTTGTCTGTGTATGGAAATGAGATAATTGGCTAGTTATTTGAGATAATTGTAACTTTAGAAGAGTGCTAGGCATGTGTTGCCATGTATATTTTTTAACTTGTTTTAGGAAAATTCTGTGGACAATCTGGACAATCTAATTTCAGTGTTGTCTATGACTATGTTAAAGAACTTTATATCTACCTGTTTCTTTGTTATCAACTGAACTTGTTGGGGTAAGGTTGTTTTCATGCTTTTAATGTTTCTATCTTGCAGGTGATCTCCCGGTTGTCATAACTTGTGCAAGTCTTGCCCTTGCTGATGCTGGCATCATGATGTTTGACCTAGTAACTGCAGTTTCTGTGGCAAGTATCAGTGCATTGTTTTTCCATATCCTTAAGCAATTTTCTTACAGTTTGTAACAAGCTTGTGCTACGTATATTTTTTATTAAAATAATATCTTTCTATTTTTGACGTTAATGATCATCTCATTGATGTTTCTAACTTCGTCCTTTGTAAACGATTGTTTCTTTTAGAAACATCGTATTTTGTAATTTATTTAAGGAACATTCGTTCCTCCTGATTAATGCACAACACAACATCGATTCTGTAACATGGTATCAGAGCGTGGTTAAAATTTTTTGAAATTTTTTTATCATTCTAAAAATTTCGAGCAGATTTTTAGTGAAATTTTTTTTCAAAGATTTTTCGTGTGATCAAACCTCATGCTTCGTGTAATTCGAAATTTGAGTTTTTTTTTGATTAAGTAATTTCGTGCAATCTCCAAGCGCGTTTTTTCTCTCATCATTTCTGGCCGCGCGATTTTGTGTTCTTCCTGGGCGCGTATTTTTTTGTTGAATCTGGGCGCGATTTCAAAGTTTCTGCCTTTGGTCGTTTATTCACCAGTTCGTGGGGCTTTGTTTCTTCAGTTTTGGACGCATTTCATTGTTCCTAGGGCGCGGATTTAATCCATCTCTGGCCGCGCGTTTTTTTCTGCGTTTTGAAGCTGTCTTCAACTCTTTAAAAATGTGATTTCAGCCTTTGTTTGGAACGCGATTTCCATTCTCTTTGAAGAATCGTGGTCGCCCAAGATTTCTGACATTTTTGTGCTGCGATTTCGAAAGGTTTTCAGAATTTTCTGCAACCTCTCTGTGCATCCATGGCGGCTAGGGTTTCTGCCAGTTCGTCTAGGGTTTTTACCCTCTGTTCCAAGGCGAAAATTATTTTTAATTGCAGATTCCTTCTGGGTTTTCCGCAATCTCAAATGGGTCGGTCTCAAATTTTTCTGGGTGTCTCGAAGTTCGTGTCTCGAAATTTGTGCCTCAGTTTCAAGTCGGAAAAATTTTCTGATTATAGATTCCTGGTGGGTTTTCCGAGATCTCAACTGGGTTGTCGTCCGATTTTTCTGGGTGCTTCGTTTTCCGTGCCTCGATTTTTGTGCAGCTTTGTTCAGGCGGCTAGGGTTCTAAACTCTTTTTTTTGAAGCCGACAATCGATGTTTTGGGTTTTTAAATATTTTTTTGTCCCGTAAAAGAAAAAAAAATCTGTCTTCTGGGTTCCGGGAGGGTTTATAATTTTGTCCTAAAAAATTAAGAGTTTTCTCCTGTATACCCTTGTCGGGTTTCTGTCATTCAGAGGGCTCTCTGGTTTTTATCGCTTTTTCCGAAAAAACGATGATTTGTAATCTTGGTTTACATTTTTTCCTCAAAAATCGTGGTTTGGTGCTTCGTTTTTTGGTCGCAGGGCAACAAGCGCATTGGCTTCTTGCACGGCTCGGGGCCATGTCCATCTGCAGAAGATTTGAGGGTTTGCCGATTTTTCCTCAAAATCGTAGAGCACCTGCTTGGTATGTCTCTGGTTATGGGAGGATGTTTTCCAACCAGTTTTTGGTGTTGTTATTTCAGAAGTTCAGCAGTTTCTGGGGGTTGGTGCAGACTCATCTCAAGTGGCAGAGTCAGTGGCAGGCTCTTGTTTTTTGTTGCAGCAACGTTCTGAGAAGAAGGGGGCACCCTTCTCTGTTATCTCAGTAGTTAGAATGATGACCATTAAGGGAGGGTATTAAAATAATATCTTTCTATTTTTGACGTTAATGATCATCTCATTGATGTTTCTAACTTCGTCCTTTGTAAACGATTGTTTCTTTTAGAAACATCGTATTTTGTAATTTATTTAAGGAACATTCGTTCCTCCTGATTAATGCACAACACAACATCGATTCTGTAACATTTTTCTCTTTTCAACATCATTCTTCACAGTGGAAGAATTATAGACATCCATTGACTGACTAAGTTACAGAATGGGGTGGTTGGGTTTTATAATTTTATTTGCTTCTAACAGAGCCATTGAAGCTCTAGGTAGTGTTTTTGGTATAAATAGGAGTGAGCAAAATACAGACATCAATAGTGTTAAATTTATGATCAGATTTAATGCACAGAAATTAATTCAAAACCAGACACAATAACACAACAGATACCCTGGGAAAACCCTCCTCTTGAGGGAGAAAAACCCAGCAACAATATATCTCTTATATATATAAGTAATGGCAACAATACACTTTACAATGTGGCCACACACAAGGCCAATATTCAGCACCAGCAATGGCTGTAACAACAGATAACAGTTTGCCCTTCCTTGAACACAATTTTGCATTTGAAGAGATTCACAATCTGCCTTCAAAGAAATTCGCCCTAGATGGAAGGATCTTCTCTTGATAGAATTCGCACTTGAGAGAAGGAATAATTGAACTTGCTTGATACACAAATGAGAGAAAGTGACCTTCTATATATACATGTTGCTTAGAGGGGTTGTATCTTTTCAAGGACAAGGTCGGCCACCATAAAAATAATTACAAATAATAAATAATAATTACAAAGGAGGTCAGCCATCTTAGAGATATGTTGCCATTAAATAATCACAAATAAATAAGGAAGTATGAAGCCCGAAGCTGCAATAACATCAACAAATAGAGCATACATTGGTAACTTTTCTTAAAATTTACAATTCAAGAACTTTATCTTAGTTGGCTATTTGATTGAATAAATATGATGCAACAATTATGGGAATAGTATCAGAATAGGATTTTTTTGGCATAGGGTTCACTATCTACAGGCTTATTTCTAAAGATTTTAATCAGATAAGGGTACTTAATCCAAAAGAGATCTTAAAGGAAGAATGCTTCTGAAAGAGATCTTAATCTGCTTCATGTAGGGTGAAGAGTTGGAGTAAGTGTGTAATTTAGGTCTTGCAGTCCGACTACTAAGAATCAATGTGATTGTGCTCTGGTACACAGATTTGGGCTTAGAAAGTTTTTGAACCTGGACTCAATATGTTTGGAATTGTTTGAGGCTCTTCTTTAAAGGTATTTTTATATGAACAGAGATGTGGAAACTAAAAGCATCAACAGAGAACATCTTACTCCCTCCTTCAATCTGTGATTACTTCCTTCTTGAATCTCATCATGCTGTGGGCAATATCGTGGAAGCTTTGTGCAAGCTGTATTGGCATCCTATACAGTTTCTTTGATACGACCCATTGAGTTTTCTCATCTTTTTCCCCCCATCTAGTTGGACATTGATATAATTTCATTTACTATTTCTTCTAATATTGTTAAGTTGCTCAGTAGATACCCTTGATGGTTTGGTCTTTCTTCCTAAGGCTGCTTGTTTTTTGTACTTTCAAAATGGTCCTGTTAAGCTGTGTATTATGTTCTCTAAATATTCTTTCATAATAAGTGGTCTTGAAGGAGGGATATGGATGACTTAGTGCAGCTTAGAGGGTAACAGTGGGGGTAGGCCAATGGCAATATGTGCGGATGTGGCTTAGAGTTTTGATGTATCTATCCTTTGTTTGCATCTTGTATGTATTCAACCTAAGGTAGTATAGAATCTAGTTATCCTCTACATTTTGAAATTATTATTATTATTTATATTGGATAAATTGTACAAATATGGCTCATACAAGCAGCTGACTACAAATAGGACCAAAATCAGCTCTTAATGAGCACCAATCAAAGTTAGAAGATATGATCAAATCCAGATCAAAGTCCAAAAAAAGCACCTAAGTGTAGCAAAATAACAAAGCACATATCAGCAGGCATATATAAAAAGCCAAACTTAGGACACATCTGATTAATCATGTATCAACAGCCATCATTCATATCATAGAAGCAGACATTGTCAAATTGTGAATAAATTGCCAAAAATGCAATTAATCACAAACGGCGATATTCCTGATTTTTTTGCCAGCCAAAAAATGTGGTTTTTTGGTAAATCGTTGACTGCTGAGTTTTTACCTATATTCAATGTTTTTTCCTGATTTTTTTGTGCTAAATCATGATTTTTTACAAAATAAATTTGTCAGATTTCACCTACCCATGTTGGTAGGGTTTATACCTGCACATTTTCATGTTTTCTTCATTTTTCTTTGGTGGTTTGTTTTGACGACTTCATGGCATGATTTTCTTTCCTTATATGGGTTTTTGCGAGTTCTCCAGTCTGGGGTTTGCTGCAATTTTGTTTCTAGATTGCTGCCTATAAAATATTTAAGTGCAACTGATTTCCAATCAAATCTAGATTAGATATAAATATCTCGGTGTAATCAACCCATGAAAGCTCAAAAGCTCTAGTGCCATTGAGTTGACAAATTCCTGTTAGAAGCTTGTAATTGTATATTCAAGGAGCATTTTTATGTTCAAGAACCCATCAGATAGACATGAAGGCCAAAGATTGTTCTTTATTATCTGCAATCAGCTCACGACCTTTAATAAATCCTCTTGCAGACACCCAGGGCTTCCATAGATAACAGAAAATAGGGGAGCCAAATGGTTTAAACTTTAAACTTGAAGTTACCAAATAGAACATCCCTCAAATGTAGACCAGACCATTGAGGGCAATTTTTTGAGAGCTATTGACCAAATTTTGTATAAACGGTTGTATTCATAGTTCATCTTTTGTGATGGCCCTTGAATTTCCACTTAACAGCAAAAGTGACACCTTGAATAAATTTTTTTGTTTAGCCCCATCTGTCCAATTTCTTTAGGCTTAGTACACTGCTTCCAAGCAACTGCATGCCTTTTCTCATTACTCTTTCCATCCATCCACAAAAAATTTCTAATGAATATATTCATTTGATTCAAGTGAGAAGAGCATACCAGCCAATATGAAGAAAAATAAATAGAATAGGAGGATAACACCTTTTGATAAACTTGAATTTTCTTGCTAGTAGTGAAAGCAAATGCTTTAGCCACTTAGAATGATATGCATGCTACTACACAAGTGCATGTGCCAACAAACAGTAGTTCTATAGTGCACAACTCCTTGCATCATATGCAATGTGTGCAACACTAGGAACTATGATGCAGAACTCAAAAATCACTCTTGAGCTCATGCGTAGCCCCTTTACATTGTGCACCCATCATGCAACATCAAAGATTATGTCGTACACCACACTTGCATTCCCACACACTTATGACACACAATATAGAGCTTAGCACAAAACATTGTGCAACATTACAAAGCACGACACAACAACCCCATGCATCTTTTGAAACTGTTCTATGACATGCCACTTGTCAACACAACATGTGACCAAAATCTTAATCGTTGGAAGGTAAAGAGACACATGGAAGGCCAACCAGTTCAACTCCCATAATGGCCTTCATCTTCACAATCATGTAAATTATGAATGTACATATGTAATATAAACATATAGGCATTAGACTAGTGAGACATTGCATAGGATAGATAGGACTATACATCTCCTTGAGAGTATTGTATTGTACAAAATGTGTAGATTACTACAACAGTTTGTTCCAATTCTCATATTCTTATTTGTCTAACCCTTTGTTTCCATATTTCTTTTGCATGCTTACAACACATCTAGATCCTCATCTAGATTGTTGTCTTTCAAACCACCTGGGGTCTAGATCATTGATATCAATGTGGTTGATCTTGCATGTTCTACAAAATTAGATCAAAGTGTTTGAGCCTTGACGTCAAACCACAAGATCCATTAGATTATCTTTCAAGTTGATTCAAACATGTTTAGATGGTGAAGAAGTAGGATTTAGTCCACTTGATGAGCAAAGATGAAATCACAAAGGCTCTTTGAGAACAACAAACCTTTTTGTTCTGCCAATTTGTAGAAGTCCTCAGGGTGGTTCCATCAATGCAATCATTAGATAAAGCTTTCAGTGATTGAGTCTTTTCTAGATTCCAAGAGAATTTAGATGGCCCTATGTTTGAGGGTAAAATAGAGATGTTGTAGACAATTGGTTAGATTGGATTGAGTCATATTTCTCTATGAATGAATTTTCTGATGAGGAAAAGATCAAGATTGCGCTTCTAAAAGTCTCTTTGCTTGTCAAGAAGTTGCGGTAAGCCTGTGCACTTTGGGAGGAAGACTAGATAGGAGGAAAATTTGAGCCTACTTGGGAAAATTTCTTGGAAGCCTTCAAGGATGAACACTAACTTGAATATGTCTATGGTGACTGCTACTTTTAGTGGCAACAATTGTGCCAAGGATATGATGAGTCCATTTGTGCCTATGCAGATGCTTTCCATGACCTTTATGCAAAGTTGGGCACATTCAATTAAGAGTAGCATAGAATCCTCAAGTATTGTAGCGGCCTACACTCATTCATTCAGTCCAAGCTGAAGCTAGTCAAGGTCAAGATGATGGACAAAGCCTATCACAATGCAACTATCATTTAGAAGTTTAGACTAAAGGACAAACGGGACAAATCCCTCATGCCAAAAATGCCTTATTAAGACAAGACCGAAATTTCTAAGATAGGTAAATGGTGGCAACAAACACATGTCAAATAGCCACTCAATGTAGAGTTCCATGTGTAGAAGAATTTGTTTGTGTGTGGAAAAGTAGAAGGTTCCCATGAGCCAAAGGTGGAAAGCACAAATTTCCAAATTGTCTAATTTTGTGCAACAATCACATTAATTGCACTAGATGCAAAAGTAGAGTGCCTATTCCATTTGTAGATGTGGATGTAAGGGTAATCATTGGTTATTGTAGTTGATGGAAGTAGCATGAAGAACCTCATTTCTAAAGCTATTGTTGTGCACTTCAATTTGCCAACCGTGGCTCATCTACAGCCTTATAGTTTGGGGTGGATCAATTCTTGCAACACCAACGATATACATGCCACACATCCATGCCACTTCTCATATTCTATTCATGCTTTATGTGAGGAGCTAGTTGTGATGTTAGGCCAATTGATTTCAATGACATAATCTTTGGGAATCCCTACTTGCATCATCACTAGGGTGTTGACGCCACTAATCCTTGGACCATCACCATATCAGTAAATAGTACAAGATATTGGATTCGTGAAGTGATTTCATGAGTCAAACATACAATGCAATCTTTGAACTAGTTTGCACAAGTTTCCCCAAACACAATTGCGATGGTTCTCTTTCCAAAAGGGGTGAATGCTTTGTGCACTACCACACAAGTGTTCGTGCCACCAAACACTAGTTCCATGATGTACAATTTTGTGCATAGCTTCTTGCATCACGTGCCATGTGTGCAATGCTAGGAACCATGTTGCCCAATTGAGAAGCCACTCCTCAGCCTGTGTGCAACCTTTTACATAATACACCCACTTCGTGGCATTAAGGATCATGTTGCATAATGTAATTGACAACTCTATTTGCACTTTGTGCCACATTTGTATTCCCACACATAGTAATGATGTGCAATACAAAGCTTTGCACAAAACATCATGTAATATCACAAAGAATTGCGCAATAACCTTGTGCATCTTTCGGAGCCATTTCATGACATGCTATTTGTTAGTATAATGTGTGACCAAGATCTTAACCTTCAAAAGGTGAAGAGTTCACACATGGAAGGCCAAATGGTTCAACTTACATTATGGCATCTATCTTCTTGTTCATGTAAAGTATAAATGTACATTTCTAACACAAACATATTGACATTAGACTAATGAGACATATTGAATTGAGAATAAAAGAAACAATCACTCCAATTATGTTAATAGCTCACCATTAGGCTTGCTTTGATAGGGCCTAAGCAAGCCCAATCCCATTGTGTCATCATCCAATCTCGATCTGTTAGCCCCAAGTCTTGTTAATAATGGATTGGACAAGCAATTTTCAAACATGACACGAGGATACCTATTATGCCTATCCATATGAGGGTTCACAACTGCATAGGTAGGACTTGATCCTTAGGGAGACCTAGAGATGTCCAATTTCGTAGGCCAAAGTTCACCATGGTATATAAAAAGATATAGCACAAAACTGAATACTGTCTGAACCTCTTTGTACTAGACTTCTTGAACTAAACTAGTTTAGTGTGAATTTGGTAAGCTAGGTATTCTCTATAGTCAAACACTGCATTCTAATGTGGATTTTGTTTATTCACAACAAGTACCATTAATGCAAGGTGTACTTGATTTCTAACATCTTGTCTAGTTACTTGACAATATACCTAGCGAGTCTCTTGAAAATATGGAATGAACTTTCTCAATTCCATTGGCTCATTCTTCTTAGTAGGGATTTTTGCTTTAACCTTTGGATCATCTCTAACCTTGTAATGAGGCAATTTCAGTCTTCTATTTGTACTCTTATCCTTATTCTATGGAAATGGTAACCTCTTGAAATCTAGTGATGTTCTAGCTTTAGGGGTTAATTGAAAAACTCTTGGGATTGTTGCCCAATTGAGAGTAAAAATTACTTGCCTAGCTGTATCCTTCAGAGTATGAGTATTTTCGTCATAACACTTACATGCCCATTCAACAATTTCTGGTGTTGGAAAGTGGTTAGGTACCACCACTTTGGCTAGGTCAAAATTCCATGCATATATACTAGATTTTTTTGACCCCTTTGTTGTAGAAATTCTCAAACAATTTTCCTCCTGATACCTGAATTATTGAATCTATGGTATCACTTTTGGAGTCCTTTAACTCTTCTGCAGAATCTCCCTTTCCAATAGTTCTTTTGTATTTCTTGCTAGAATTGGGGATCACTTTGGAAATATCTTGGGTTGTAGTTCTTTTGGGAGCCATTTTAGAATTCTTAGAATGGATAAGTTTACTAGGCTAATGGTTCAGAGAATGGTATATATTTAATAGCTCAGTCTAGGGTGCACTAGGGTTTTCAATTTCCCTTTTAGAATTTTCAGTAAATAAAAAAAGTACATTATTCCTAACACTAGCTAGTTTAAAACTTGCAAATATGTTCCCTAATTTTCCTTTCACAACCTATTCTTCAAATTTATATGATGACAACAAATTTACCCCTTAATTCAAGAATTTATACGAGTCCCATGCCTGTAGTTGGTACTGCTTATGTTCCTTGCTGTTCTCTGTTCGACTCCTTGGCTACACTTCTTGATTATAATTCTATGGGCAAAGATGACTCTCCTATGTGCTTTATAAACACCCTTATTAAAATTAAGAAAAAGTAAATGCCAAAATAGGCATACATCCGTAACCAAGCATGATGGAATTAGTGTGCAACCAGGCACGAGATCACCCCTCACCTCTAGCTGGATTTCCATTACCCATGCAATTTTCCTTATGGCTATGGAAAAAATTAAGTACCTTGTGCTAAGGATGAATAAACCATGCAATCATCATGCATAAAAATTACACATAAAAGAATACACAAAAGCTAATAAATAACTGCCGTACCCCTGCATTCTGTAACAACAAATTACCTAGCAAGCAACTAGTACCTTTCTATTGTTTCACTTACCAATAATTATTATTGCACGAAATGCATAAATCATAAAGTCTAAACAAAATACTTCTGCAGTTGCATCCTTAAGAATGAAAACTGTAATCATGATAAGGTACATATACCACTAGTTTTCTGAATGATCATTCTATCATAGCATCTACCACATTCACAGTATCAGGGCATGATATCAGAAAGTTTGGAAACTAAGATAAGAATCATATACCTATAAATCAATAATGGAAAAAAATCAGATTCCAAATATGAAATAAGGCAAGTAAGATGAACCTCCTTTGTCCTTCTCCTTAACTTTTGAAAGCAGGTTGATAACATAAGCAACCAAATTACCTATAGCAGCCATGTCCTTTCAAACAAATCAAGTTATCTTATTGAAGATGAAACACAAGTCCAAGTGAGTCATTTACTCATCTAAATAGATCACAACACAAAATAACATCATATCATCATGCATTATCAAACCTATACCATTGCTGCACTATCTTGAAGTGGAAAGGAGACAGAGAGAGAGAGCATCATCAGGACGATTTCTGCCCTGCCACAAAGCCATAAATTTCCCCGTGCTTCCCTACGAAGGGAGTCTGACCCATCACGAAGAGTCTAGCAATCCGTGGCCAACAAGTGTGAAATCTGCTGCTATGGATTAACATCATATGCATCCTATTAATGCCCCAAGCAAAAATATCTAGACATATGTTCTTTACTTTTGGAGTGACTCATTCTAACCCAACAATTCTCTCTCCAATATTTCGAGATAATCACTTGGCCAAAACATTATTATTTAGTATTTGATTCCTTAGGTCTAACCGGGTAGACACTCAACACCTTTACACCTGTTGTTTAAGTGTATAGATATAGGTATCATTTAGCCAAGACACTAAGGACATAAGCCCTTAGCTGCATTTTCATACTTAGTTTTTGTATACAATCAATTATGCCATTAGTTTACTGTTCTTTTAATTTAACAATGACATTTCTACAACAACAAATTAAGGTTATACTGCGGTGTTGTTCCCATCTTTGCATATTGCTGGAAATTAATAACTTCCGCATTGAATATACCATATTTGATATAACACGAGTTACATAGTTACCCAAACCTTGAGCAAGATTGCTGATCATACTAGTTTGTGGAATAAAAAAACTGACATGATTAATATCACATTGTGGACTATTTGACAGCAATGACAAACTCCACCATGCCTTGCTTCAAGCCTTCCAATTAATACTGATGTTATACCTGCTAGTAGTACCTCCTTAAATGCTATCAAGTTATGCTTACAGTTCCTATGTCATCCCTATTCAATGAAGGACATTGTATATACTCACTTCTAGCAGATTTTCCCACTATGTCATTGAACCTCAATGATACTAAATCTCCAAAGAGAACAATAAATGCAGAGAAGGTACTTTTCTAGTACACAAATTCCAAACTGTCTTAATAGAAACACAAGGTAACACCAAGAGATGCACTAATCTCTCATGAGTTCAGATTCACAAAATCAACATAGAGCTTTGCCCAGATTCAAGGCAAAGTACTAAATACAGTGTTCCACGGGGACGCGTCCCCTCGGAAAAACCACCCGTTTCCGAGACGGGGACGTTTCCGAGACGGGGAGACGCCTAGGAAACGTCCCTCCGCCGTCCCCCCGTTTCTCCGCCGTCCCCCCGTTTCTCCGCCGTCCCCCCGTCCCCCCGAAGTCCCCTTCTGGGAGACTTCAGGGAAACTTCTGGGAGACTCCAGGGAAACTTCTGGGAGACTTCAGGGAAACTTCTGGGAGACTCCAGGGAAACTTCTGGGAGACTTCCAGAAGTCCCCTGCACCCAAGGAAACTCCAGGGAAACTTTTGGGAGACTCCAAGGACTTCTGGAACTTCTGGGAGACTCCAGGGAAACTTCTGGGAGACTTCCAGAAGTCCCCTGCACCCAAGGAAACTCCAGAGAAACTTTTGGGAGACTCCAAGGACTTCTGGGAGACTTCCAGAAGTCCCCTGCACCCAAGGAAACTCCAGGGAAACTTTTGGGAGACTCCAAGGAAAATCTGAGAGACTCGAAGGAAACTTCTAGGAGACTTCCAGAGGCATGAGGCCATTAGCCTGGAGCCATTACTATTAGCATTTACTATTTTGTACTCTGTTTTTGAAGTTTTGAAGTTTGAACATTGATGATACAGGGATAGTTGATTGTAATTATGATTCATGAATCATGATTATGAAACTCAAATTATGAAACATCTAGTTCTTGTTGCATTTTCCAATGTCTATATTTTCATTTTGATTTTCAATGTTCAGTGGTTCACTAGTTCAATGAAATGATATATCATTGCAATGTGTTATTGTGTTTAAACTTTAAACTTTTAAGTTTTAAGTTTTGTTTTTATGTGTTAACTTTACTTATTCCTTAGGCTTCTACAGTTATATAATTATATTGTTATACATCTTTTTATAACTAATTTTTCAAGTACTATATGTATTTCAGCGCCGCCCCCCACCACCCCCCCGCCCCGTCCCCCCGCCGTCCCCAAATTTAGGCCCCCCGTCTCCCATCTCGGAAACGCGTCCCCCGCCGTCCCCCCATCCCCGTCCCCAAAACTCCGTGGAACACTGACTAAATATGAATTACATATCCACCACAACATGATGCTAAATTGAGCTTCATGATACTGACATAGATTTACTTATTCTTCGGTCACTTATGCTAGTAAATAACAGCTTATACTTTAGGACTTTAAAAGTTATTTGGGAGCCACATAATTCTCAACATACTGCTGATGATGGGTTGAATATGACTGTTGTATGTTGCTACAGCAGTCATGTGAAAGCTCCTAGTTCATCAGCTTTCCCATGACTGTTGTAAAGTGTGCAACAATCATACTCAATCCTTATCCAGTATTTCTTGGATATTTGATAATAAAATTATGCTTTCAAAAGAAATTTTTGTAACTATTCATGGTTCAACTGTGACAATATTTGCCTTAATGATCACTCAGCTATCAGCAGCTTATAAACTTCCTCTTAGCTAGTGTTTAATACAATTTATCAGCCTATTGAAACAACTTTTCTTAACTGTTTTTTACTCCATTCTTGTGCAATTATGAGCTAAGTCCAATCAAATAATGAATCTAAAATACTGAACTGTAGTCATAAACTTGTTTGATGGATTTATACCAATATCAACCAGCAAATAGAAACTGGCATAAAATGGAATTTGAGAGCAAAACAGGTTGTAAGATTGAGTACAAAAATTATTATTTTATCTCCAATTATAACTGATTATTATATTCCAACAACCAATTCTTGGCCTTCTCTTTCAAAGAATATTTTACTCAAGTAACTTTGAGGATTCAAACCAAAATCACATACTTGTGAAGATAAAGATAAGCAGATATTTTACTTCTTACCATACCCAGCCCTTTCATTTGTTTTCCTTCTTCTTTGCTGTCCTCCTCTTTCCCCAAAACAGAATGCTTTGGTATCTCACCCTTACCTTGTTTATGTTGATGTTCATACAGCGTCGGTCAATTACTTCCAGCCGATTTGATAAATTAAATAAAAGCAAAAGCTATTTAATTTATAGAGCCATCGTTTTGATGAAGAGGCATGATCGATATTAATTATATTTAATTATGAAGAGGCATGATTTAATGAGGAGTTGTAATTCTTACCTTGGCCGACCTTCATTGTAATTTATAATTTCTATTTGTATTTATCTTTTCCTTTGGTGGCCGACCTAGTTCTTGTCGAGGTGCGACCTCTCTAGCAAATGTATATATAGAAGTTCATTCCTTTCTACAAGCATCAAGCAAGTTCGATTCCTTTCTACAAGCAAGTGCGAATCCTATCAAGAGCAGCTCCTTCTATCAAGTGTGAATTTCTTCTAGGGCAGATTGCGAATCCATTGAAGAGCAGATTTGTGTTCAAGGAAGAGCAGACTGTTCTTTGTTATTACAGCCATTGCTGGTGCTGAATATTGGCCTTGTGTGTGGCCTCATTGTAAGAGACTTGTTGCCATTACTTATATATATAAGAGATATATTTGTTGCTGGGTTTTTCTCCCTCAAGTGGAAGAGACTTGTTGCCATTACTTATATATATAAGAGATATATTTGTTGCTGGGTTTTTCTCCCTCAAGTGGAGGGTTTTCCCAGGGTATCTGCTGTGTCTTGTGTCTGATTTTGAATTAAATTTCTGTGCATTAATCTGATCATAAAAACTAACAGATTATTACCTCCCCATTCTTTCTCCCCTGCTACGTAGAGATGAGGCCCCTTTCTTAATTGCTAGGTGGTAGTTCATTTGATTAAACCTCTTCAAACTGCTAACAGCTAGCACATTTGCAGGCCTCCCTTTGTTTTTGTTTTAATGCCTTGGATAGAGCATATGATACATACCTTCTTAAAGGTACTCATTTGTTTTTAAAACAATTTCCTTTGTTTTATTTCCTTCCAGCCTTGGGTCGCACCATATATTCTCCCTGGCTCCCACCATAGATTTTCAAGAGGTTTTGTTTTATTTTTTATTTTTTAACACAATTCTCTCTTAGCTTGTGGGTCCCACCTCAAGCTTAATATTTTTGTTTGTTTTGTTTTTGTAAAAAGCATGGGTTCCTCCACAATTTTTATCAAACCTTTTAATTAAAAAGGGAATGAATATTTTTGAATCAATATATTTTATTTTGATTATATCTTGTTTCCTTCTTTCTTTCTTTTTAATATATATATATATATATATATATATATATATATATATTTACATATATATATTTACTATTTACTTGCTCACATAAATATGAATATAAAATTATTAATAGTTAATAACTTTAACATCTTATTGAGTTGATAATTAAATAATTAAGATAGTCCAATGTACCCTTCCTAATGCAATTTGGAACTTGGGAATAGCGCTATGTGCTCGTGTGTGCTGCTTTCACACAATCTGTCCCGAATGGCTAGACTCTCCTTCCTGATGATACTCTCTCTCTTTGGCGAGAGTGCGTGACTACCCTATAACACTTCAAAAGTTAGGAATAACATTAGCCCATTACAATTAATAAAAGTCAATCATATAACTATGTATGAAATTATAGGAACTCTTTCATAACACCATGATTAATCCCATTTGATGTGTCATTAACCGATTAGTTTTTAACAATTAACTGAACAACTGTTTTCATATCCAGATAAAACAACAGATAAGACAACAAAATAGATTTTAGGGCCAAATGTTATGACGGTTAGGTTTCACATTCAGTTGAACATCCATATCAATATGACAATACAAAATTTAGGCCGGATTTCATATACAGCTAAACAACTATTCCAAATTTAGGGCTGGGTTTCATATTTAGCTAAACAACTATTCAAAATTTAGGGCCGGGTTTCATATTCAGCTAAACAGCTATTCAAAATTAGGGCTGGGTCACAATTAGGGTTGTGACACATTCAACCTATTCTCAGAGGTTGAAGTTTAATTTTGTAGGATGGTTGTTTGTATCAAAGACATATGGGCCCCTATAACTCTAGGTAGAGCATATCCCATGTGACCTAGCATCTCTGTTACTGGGTTCTTCATTTTAGCCCCCTGAACCGGCCAAAATACGTGTGGGTTCTAGTTCTAGTTTGGTTCTTCTTTGGGTTTGCCAGGGTTCTCCATTTTCCACTCGGGTTCTCTGTGGGTCCTTCACAGAAGGACCCATAGAGAACTTGGGTGGAAAATGGAGAACCCTGGCCGAACCCGGGGAGAACCTAGAAGAACCCAGGGGGACCCACGTCATCCAACCTAGAAAAAGGTAAAAACTCAACTTAAAAACAAAAAATAAAACCCTAAAAAGTGCCTAGATTGCCTTATATTGACTTGGTCGACCAAATGAGGCTCATTTTGCAAACTCAAAAGAGCAAAAACACCATTTTTTTGCCTCCAAGCTAAAAAAATATGAATATGATTACAAATTATATCGCATTTTCGCGTATTTACATTTACATTTTTGCAAATTATGAATATGATTACAGATTATATGAGGTATTATTGTATGGTGTATTTCATTGTTTCAATATTCTATGGCATTATGATCATATGATTATAATTTTGAGCATGCTTATGAGTCTATGGCATTATCATTATGTTTATATATATATATATATAGTACGGCCGTACCCGTATTCGTACCCTAGGGAAAAAATTTTTGCCAAATCGGCGAACCCAAACCCAAACCCGCATCTGAATCAGTACCCGAACTGGCAACTTAGCCTAGCATGGGTCATTAATGTTTCCTACAGCATGGATACTTCTCACTCTAGTGTACTCCATCACATAGTGACAACCCTACATTTAGTGTTATGATCCAATTACACAATAGCAAACATGGAGGGTATAACCAAAAAGTGCACTCTTTTAATAATTAGATAATGCAATTGCATAAATATAAAGGCAAGAAGCATCTGCATTCCCAAGACTAATTGGATGGATGCAATCACAACTGAAAAATAGAGATGGATGCTCCTGCAATCAAGATGAAGCAAAAACCTATTGATTCGTGTTTTGTGACACACCAAGCACTCTAGAATAAAGAATCCGAAGACGCTCTATCCTCTCTTGGAAAACTACCTTGTATGCTAAGATTGCAAGAAAGATCATACAACAATTCCAATGTTTTGTCAATTAGGTGTGGATAAGCTCTATGGATGATGTGATTTTGCCGATAACACAAAGGGATTTACTCTGGTAAGTTACTCAGAAAGCAAGGACTTAAATGTAGTGTTATTTTTTTGGAATTTTCTGATTTTAGATAAAAAAAGTGAAAAAGGGAGTAAGGGTTTAGGAATCCTATACTATTCCTACGAAATCAAGAGACGGTAAGGATTGAGTGAAACTAAAACAATACTTTGCTTCGCCATGCTAAACGACAACTACACAAAGCAAGTGCAATCTTCTGGGGATTTGTGCTTAAGATTTCTTTACTACGAACAACACCATCAATAGAACAACATTATTCAAAGTAAACACTAAAGCATCCACATCAAAAGCTCAGTCTAACTTTACGCATTGAATGAAATCATCCATTCAAAGAAAGTATGAGCTAAGTTTCACTAATCTTTACTATCAATCTATCATTCCCTTAACATACATTCGAATGAAATTCTAATTTAAATCTACTTTACGAGGAAGAGAAATATGCAACCATGCAACCATTTGACAATGAAAGGATTCAAAGCATCTCATGCATTATGAACTTTATTATCAAAATAGTTTTCAGCAACAATTTCATAGAATTCTCTCTCTTATTCTCTATTCTCTATCTCCTATCTTGTATATCCATCTATGAAAATGAGAGAGTGAGGGGGGGGGTTTATATAGAGTTTCAAGAATACAATTAATGGCCAAGATCAATTCAAGATTAATGGCCCAGATTTAAAATAACAAAACCCTAATTAGGGTTGTCCAAATAACAATCAGTTAACTACAGAGAAGTCATTCATTGGGAGTTGCGTCCTTATCCACTTCCATAGCACTACGTTTAGTGAACCTGGACACGATCATAGTTACTTCCTCAATGGTGATGTCCGGTAGCGTGTTAACTTTGTATTCCATCAAGTCCAGACTGTCTGCACACTCTGCAAAGGCGATCACCCATTCTGACTCATGTAGCAGGAAGGTGTCTCGGACGGTCAGGAAGCTGAATGCCTTAGTCAAAATTTCTTTTAGGATTGGCCCGACAGTGGTAGAGAAAATCCTTTGAACTTTATCCTTCAAATTGTTTGACTCTAAGTGTTTTTCTTGGACAATGTCTTTGTCAAGCACATCCGCAGCCATTTGGGAAATTTTATTCTAGATTCCTCTTACTTGTTCTTCAATTTTGACGCCATCTGCTTTCACTTTTTCCAAGACTTCTCTTCGTGAAATCAATGCATAATACCAGTTGTTGAAATCGTATGCTGCTCTTGCTGCAATGATCTCTTCATCAATCAATCTTTGCTTCAGAATTCCCTTTATTTCTCGAAGACATGGGATAATTTTGCTTTGAATGTCCTGGAGGCCGTCCCATGCTTTTGCTAGGTTTGCAAGTCGTGAGAGCAGAGAGGAGGTTTTCCCATAAACATATGCCACTTTTTCTATGAATGCCATTGCCTCTTCTTGCTTTCCTGCCATCCATTCCTTGGTTTCCCTGGCTGTAGTCAATTCCTCTTCAAAATTTCTGACTAGCTCTTGTGAAGAATTTGGAAGTGGAGGGGCTGATTAGTCACCTTGATTGAGCGGCCTGGTTAAATGCTGGATGTATTCCTTTAAGCGCTCAATCTCGCTTTTATACTCTCTTTTCTTCGCCACTTCTTTTTCCAGCCTAGATTTAATGGTGGCAACAGAGTTATCCAGGTCCTCAACTTCCTGCCCTTTTGTTGTTGGACCAATATCAATGGTTGTAACGACATATTCATTTGGGGCAATTTCATCTCGTGATTTCTCAACTGTTGGTATTGTAATCTGCACTATATGGTTACCAGCTTCATCTCTTTGTATTGTAGAAAATTTCTTGGCTAGCTTCTCTATAGTAGCCTGTTCTAGCCTTGCCAAGAACTTTGCAGTATCATCTTCTTCTGGTATCTCTGTTGGTACCTTAATTTTTAGTCTTTCTTTCAACCAATTTGGGATTGTCAGCTATTCAATTTCATGTTCCTGATTATCCTGAATGTCTTGCATATCCTGAATTTCCTGCACAGATGGGATTTCCTAAATTCCCTTGAGGCCGGAAATCATTCCCTCTTGGAATTCTCGTTCCATGATATACATATCATCATCTGACTCAAGAATCTCTGGGCCTGTAGGGGAGTGGTGATCATCATCTTCCAGCTGTACTGGCTCCATATCCTTCTCTAGAACTGGCGAAGTAAATCTAACTTGTCCCCATGATTCTTCCTCCATGATCAATATCTCGTCCATATTTCTGGATGTGGCTGGATGAAGGGCCTTAGATTTCTGCATCCTCTGAGGAGGTATCTCATCTGTTGCCTTCTTTTTGTTTTGCCTTGTAGAGTCATCTATCATTTCTTTTCTCTTCTTTGGGTTGGCAGTTTCGGTTAGCTCACCTCCCTGAGATGCATCGGCATTTGAAGAACAAGACTCTGCCTCACCGATCAAGTCATATGTAAATGGCACATTCCTTTGCCGTAAAATCTGCACTTGCTGGTCTATCCACCATCGTAAATACTTGAACACAGGCCTCATGAAAGTTGTCAAGTCACCAAGCTCAGGCTTAGACCATCTCATAGGAGGAAGCGATTGCCTTTCATCAAAGCTCGGCTGCACGTACACTCCATCATCTTCAAGTTGATCAGGTACTCGGAAGAGTTCTGTTGTCTTGATCATATCCAACGATAGTCTTGACCATAGTCTTTTTCTCACATCGTACTCATTAGCGACATTTTCCCAAAACTCTTCTAAGTCAACTCTGTGTTTGTATTTTCTCCCGTCCGTAGTTCCAATATGATGAAGTGGATCAAAGTCAACTCTGGGTTTATAGTAAGAGAACGAGTACCATTGTATTTCCAATCGGGCACTTTTTGCTGCTTGCACCGATGGGCAGGATTCTACCATATTACCAATAAAAAGTGGAAAAGTGACAGCTGCTTTTTGCTTTGGCCTCTGAATATTTTGATACATTTCAAGTTGCCCCAAAACCTCCAACAGAACCATTCTATTGGTGGGATAAATCGGTAGCCTATAAGGGCGACTTGTGAATCCTTGAATTGTAATGTGCGTGAATCTAGGAAACTGGATAAACCAGGATCTGTATCTGTTGATTAAACTTTTGGCTTCATGGGTGAGCCTCTGATGCGTTCCTCCTTGGAGTATTCTGGTGATATACATGAGAAAGGCATCATGCATCCATCTAAAATGTGATTTCTCCCTCAACTGCAACTGGGGGTAGTAGCTGTAGACCTTGAATTCTCCTTTGCCATTACCAACTTTACCCTTGCAAATTAGACTAGCATATCTATAGGTTCTAGCAAGCAAATACACAACATAGGAACTCATGTGAAAGGTTTTGGTCCTCTCCAAGTTGACCAGCTGCTCGTGGAGACTATCATTGATCATCCTTGACCAGTTGAACATTTTTACTCCAGAAGTTATTTCATCAATGAAATAATACATCCAAGTTTCAAAGGGCACACCTTGAGGATTGCCCACCATTCTGTTTAGCAGCAAGACAATGTCTCCGTACTCTTCCTTAAAATCAATTCTGGACAACTTCTTGGGCATCTTTTTGGCAGTGGGTCTAGGCTTCACCAACCATGACTTGTTCATGTTTGATGCACAGAGGTCTTGTTGATCTTCATAAAGTTTTTATGCATCCTCGGTTCGGTAAGATGTTTTGTGGTAGGTTGGGATTCTGAATGCTTCTTGTATAGCTAGCTCTCCCAAGTATGCCAGTATCCTTCCGTCAGGTGCTTCAATCTGTCTTTCTTGTGCATTATAATGCAGTGCACATTCTACCATGAGTTTTGGACATTCTACTGCTGGCGGAAATCCTGCTGCCTGGACAATGCTGTTCTGCATCATCCGTCGTGCAATCGGTGTAGGCAAGAATCCATCACTTCCATACATCCTCTTTTTAAAATCATCAAAATCTACGTGATCGAGATTGGTGTCCACGATATTCTTCCATTTAGAGTTGATCTTGGACTCTGGTTGCGAACCCTTACTGGCAAACTTCATTTGTATAAATCTGATAATCCGGAAAAAATAAAGTGGAAAAGATCACTGTGCTGTTGGTTAAGTGTGCCTTTCTTCCTTCTGCTTCAAACTTTGTTACTTCTTCACAACTTTTCTTGCCTTAGACAAAATTACTTCTCACAACTTTGTTCTTGAAAGAAGAATGATTAAAAAATGAGAAGCATAGCCAATTATAAAGATGAGAAGTTCGGCCCATTTAGCAAAATCCAAGTATTTCCTTTCAATCTAGTTCGAACTTGGCTTGCACTTAGCTTCTGAATGGCAATTTTGATCTTCAGTACCAATTTCAGTACCAATTTCAGGGAAAGTTTCTAAGTCTGGCTCCACTTCAGTGAAGTATTTTTGTCTTTTTCCAAAATTCGAATTTCTTCTCTTTGGTGTTGGAAAATTAAAAATTAAAAAATTAAAAAAACATTTTATGTGTTATTTTCCAGCCCTTTTATTTTAATTATTTTAAGTTTTAACCATGGCATTTTATTTTTGTCCTTAGGTGAATTTGATTAATTTTTTCTAAGTCATTTCTTGTTTTTGCCTAAGGCAAATCTTTTTTCTCCTGTCAATTTTTCCATAATTTCTCATGATTTCCCGAGTCTTTGGCGAATTTCTTCAGTTTCTAGGCATGTAGTTTGACATTTTAATGTTTCAATGTATAGACTTAGGCAAAAATTTCGATTTTCTCCATTTCTCTAAGTATGGCGGACTTCATCAAGTGTTTGGCAAGCTCTTTGATGGACTAGGCAGACTTGTCAAGTGTTTTTGCCATCTTACTCATGCTAGGCGGATTTGCCTATGCTCATGCCATGTTTTTATTGAGTGGGCAGACTTTGCTTTATGTTGTGCCATGTCAAATTTGTCTTCAAGGCGGACTTTCCACTATGTTATGCCATACATTCTTCATGGTGGGCGGACTTTGCATAGTCTTGTGCCATGCATTTGTCTCTTGGGCGGACTTGGCTTATGATCAAGCCATCTCTTAGAGGGGCGGACTTTACCATTGCTTTTGCCATCTTCATGTTGAGTGGGGTGGACTTGACTCTATGTTAAGCCATTCTACATGGGGCAGACTTTCCATTGTGCCAAGCCATCTCATTACCTTCCTATGGCGGACTTTACTAAGTGTCAAGCCATCTCACATTCCAGCAAGGGCGGATTTGCTCATTGCCCATGCCATTCCTTGTTCTTCATGGGGCGGACTTAGCACATGCTTGTGCCATGACCAACACTTAGGAGATTTTCAGACCTTCACTTGGTTTTTTTTGAAATTTCTCACTTATTTCCATTTCGAGGTCTTCTGAAGTTGATGTTGCTGAAACCATGACTCAGGCACTTTCCAAAGATGGAAACCCTACCAAAAATAGAAACTTTCCAAAAATAGCAACTTTCCAAAAATAAACCCCTAAAAAATAGGAAGTCCAAAATAGGCCAAAAGTGCCAAAAATAAAGTCCCTAAAAAATAGGGGGTTCGGAGTGAAAATCCCCAAAAAGTAGGTGTCAGAATTGACTCAAATGATAGTCGATCTTCGTCCTTTAGGCCCTCTAAGCATTGTAATGACATTTGCACACTGATTTGGGCTCAAATTCTTTACTTGGCTCGGGTGACCCTTCAAAAACTCAAACTCTGAACTCCCAAATAGAGATCAAATGAAACCGAGGCACAACGGCAAAACCCTAAAAAGCAAACTACTAGGGTCCCCATTTGTAATGGGGCGATGTGTGATAAGGTCACAACAGAACCTAAGGTTTAGAATTCAGAAGAAATTGTATTTTATAATTTTACTTGTTCTTTTTGGAGTAGGCCTATCTATACAAATTGTAATATGACAACTCACTCAACGTTACAACCATTTAAATTTAGGACTTGTACAAAATCAAAAAATGAAATGAACACCTTAACCTAGATTATGCACATTGTTAAGCCTTGATCACATACCATGATGGATTTGTTGCATCCTTTGGAGCAGCGCTTTATGTCTCTTCAAAATACTTTTCATTAAAGCTCTTTGATGGCAACATTTACTTTCTAGGCCTTGCAGGTTCTATGTTTTCACACCTGTGATCCCAGCACTGATTCTGTGTCCAATAGATTGTAGGCCCGTTTGACCGTTGTTTCTGATGGATTACGTTTGGTCATGCGGGGCACAAATCTAAGGGATCTGGCTTATGAAAATGTCCGGATGCATAGAAAGAAGATTGAAAACCAGTAGAAGTAATAATGTTAACAATGCTGGAAAGGGAGAATAAAAAGGTGGAGTTCTTTAGACTAATAAATACTACTGCAGTGAACAATGACTGCAGAATGTTTGCCAGTAAGGTTTGAGTTTCTGCATTAACAACCCATAAATTTCATGGGAACTCAAGAAATTACTCTTTGGGAAAAAGAGAGACATGTGGAATGATAATGCTTTAAAAGAAATGCAGAAAGAATCAGCAGAATACAGGCAAAACAAAGGCATGGAAATTAATTAGCATGAGTTGCAGAGCAAAATTCACAATTTCATTACCTTTTTTATATCATGTCATACTTTTTTTTTTTTTTTAATGAGAGATTTTTTCATTAATGAAATCATGAATATTGTTGCTCCACAACTTGTGTTAATTATTTTCCATGCATTTTTTGCCCGTCTTGTGCCAATTCTTTCTCTGTTTCTTTCTAAGAGTTGAGTACCACTCCACCATGCCTTCCTTTCTGCAAACCTTGGCATGCTAGGGGTCTTTATGGCGAGATGCCTCGGAAAAATTGCTCCTACTAGCAAAATATCTGTCACAAAGTTACAATGGAAGCAGATTCCTTGAAGGTTCTTCTAGGCCCTTCACTTTTGGCTTTCCTAACCGCTCACAACTAGGAATTTAACCCCATGCACTCTTGGGCTATGGAATTTATTCAAATCAACTCATTTCCTACATTTTGGTGCCCTTTTTGAGCCATTGGAGTCCCTTGTGTTAGATTTCCACCTCCTTTGTTGCATGTTTTCTTGTTCTCATAAAGGGTAAGGTAGGCAACCTCTTTCTTTGTCCTTGTTATGTTGTATTTTTGTCTTTATTAGACACTTGCCTCCAACCATCTATCCCCTGCTCCCATTTTGACCTTTTTGTTAATTTAATTTGAAGCCTCTTTTTTCTTTGTTTAAACTGAAGTATTGAGATCAAATGTACGCCATATTAAATGGAGGTCTAAGGTGGTCATGGGAAGTGGACTTATGGCAACTTGGGATGCAACAAAGGGATTTTGTGTAAGAGTTGAACATCACTTTTCCATGTCTCCTTTTTAATAAGCCCTCAGCACATGGGTGTACTTCTCTTAGCAGCACACTTGTTGCAAGTTCATAATGGGAATGGGTCCATTGAGGGTTCTTCTAGCTTTGAAATGATTTTTGAAAACTGTCACTACTCTTTGGCTATGGAAGACATCAGCATTAATTTATTTCTTACATTCTTGTGTCTTTTTTTTTGCTAGGTAAGCTTGCAGCTAGGGCTGCTCCTTTATATTTTTCCAAAAAAGTATTATAGAGATTTCATTTTCACAAAATCCAAGTTTGATCTATCCTGGTTAGTTGTTTGACAAAGTAGCTATTTCCTATTCTATGTTTCTGTATACTCCAGGGTTATACAAGACCTGAGCCAGTTCTAGCTATTCTATTTTATACAAAATTGATTGAACATATTTGATATATACTATCTTAGAAATGAGAATACCTATTACTACTGCTCCTCCTCTTGGTTAATGAAGTTAAACATCCATTCAATACTGAAGGTTGGCATCAGGTTTGTTATCTTCCTCAGGAATGAGCAACCTTTGGCCGCCTTGTTGCGGTGGCTCATCAAGGTGGAGCTGAAATTTCGAAGAGATGGGTGCCACTGAACCACTGCCTTCTCCTCCTAAAAATGCTTGATGTCCCTTGGCTGTGGAATTCCTATGCCTGGCCTTGCCGCTTGAATGGCCTATTCCAAACCCTTGAGGAAGGCTATCTTAACCAGCTCCAAAGTTAGAGCACGAACCATTTATTTTGTTTCACCCAAATCCAGAAGAGAAACCAACCTGGAAGATATGTTGGTGTTTACCCAATACTTGTTTGCTAACATAAAATCATCGTTGAGAACCCACTTAAATGCCATCAGAACCAACCCATGATGTTTCTTGAAAACTATTTTGAGCCTATGGTTTGTGATTTCCCCCAGGAAAGCCATTTTCTTTTTCCCACTCACCAATCTGATTGGAGTGTCCATAGCAACCACACTATAGGAAATTTCTGAAACTTGTTTATGGCTTCCGCCACTCCTTGGCCTAGTATAAATAAGCCTTTCCTTATTCATTTTGCACGAACTGCCCAAGCTTTGTCAAAGGATTTTATTTCAGCTAATACCTTGAGATTGTCTCCCTGTTATTACTACTTCTTCAACTTATGCTGATATGATACTTTCTCACCCTTTCAAACCTCTTTCAAATTTTACTTCAACTTATGCTGATATGATACTTTCTCACCCTTTCAAACCTCTTTCAAATTTTACCTGTGGCAATTGATGTTGTCATATCCGCCAGTTGTTCTTCAATAATCTCACAAATGGAATGGCATTATTATTCCCTTTCGAAATAATGATTGCCATCTTCATCACTGAATATCCCATGTGAAATGTTTTGGGTCACATTGGCCACCTTATTTTTAGCAAATCTGCATCCACTTTGGCCTCTCTGCACGTGTGATTGGTGATAGTGTTGCGAAAATTGGCTATAAGTTCTACCACTACATCCAAATGTGCCTTTAACTTCTTGTTTTGGATTGTTTGAGATCTTATTGTGTTTTTGATTAATGATGAATCACCTTCTATTTCTAAATTGCTTATTTTATGCTGTACACATAATTGCAGTCGAAAGATGAGTGCTTGGATTTTGGCCTCATTGTTTGTTCCTCTGAGAACAGGCTTTGAAGCACTGCATACAATCCACCCCTTCCAATCTCACATTGTGGATCTTGTGTCCAAGATCCCAGGGTTGCCTTCCGATGCTCCGTCAAAATTCATTTTATACTACCCAATTTGCGAGGGATTCCACTTTTCTAATGATCGAGCTATTCAAGTCTCGTCCTCACTTGGCCCTTTCACCTGGGGTGGGTGTAGTCCAAACCACCCTTTTATCATTCTGTTGTCCCATTTTGTCATTGGCTTATTCTTATTTGATTGATTGGCTACCCTGCTGATAGACAAGAGAAAGAAGATTTTGAATTGAGGATTGACCATGACTTGAAGAGGCTTAAAACATCATTGGGGAGGTCTCCACTCCAACCCAGTTTAGCACATAACCATTTCCAACATTTTTGTGAAAACGGGTGCTCCAATAGCGAGTGGTCAACATTCTTTTCCCAATTACTGCAAAGAGGACATTGGGAGGGGCCATTGAATCCCATTTTAGTAAATCTATTTGCTGTTATTATCCGACCTTGCAAGGCAGCCCATGCAAATGCCCTAGCTTTGGGGAGGCATAGTTTGTTCCAACATAAATGTATTGGAAGCTCAGTTTTCTTAGCATTGTTTTCTATCAATTTGTAACCATCCTTTGGGTTATATTGACCATTCTTGGCCCCCTTCCATTTTATGACATTTTGCCCTCTCCTGATTGCTATGTTCCTTTCATTTAATATATTTCTTAGAATTTCTGCTTTTGCTATTGGTATATTCTCATTTTCCAATTTTTTCCATTTCCAGTGCTTGAATCCCTTCGTGAAGACTTCTTCCATGTAATCTCTAACTTTTGGACCCCAATTTTGAATTAGGATTTGTTTTGTATGTGCCAAGTTCACCAAATTATTCAATGACAGGTATCCACCCCATGAGTCTTCCCAGAAGAGAGCTGTTTACCCATCATGTTTGTCCCAAGTTCGATATTCTGTTATTACCAAGGTTACCCCAAGTTTCCGGGACGGGGACGGCAGGGGACGGCGGGACGAGTCCCCAAGTTTCCGATTTTTGAGGCCAAAATTAGGGACGGCAGGGGACGGCTATACAAAAATATAGGGAAATTTTAAAAAATATAGGGAAATTTTAAATATTCAATACATAACATGAATAAGGCATGCATAATACACATTATAGAACATTAACATATAACATTTGTGTTCAACATTATGCCAATACTCAATACGCATTCAAAATTAACATACACGAATCATGAAACAACCTCCAAGTTATAATTTATAAACTTATATCAAAATGCCCAAAGGCTACATTGCTGCCATATAGTTTTAAAGTTTTAGTTTGCTATGAAAATCAAAATACAATATCGTATGTCAATAATGAATACAAATTTACAAAATAAACAAAGAGCACTGCTGCCCCTAATCATCTCTCATAACTGCATCAAAATCAGAGTCATCCTCTGAGTCACTGCCACCGTAATGCTCCTCCTCAGCCAATGGGACCCCAACCAAGCCCTCAGCTGTCTCCTCCTCATCTATCTGAGCCGCGTCCTCGGGATCAATATCCCACCGTAGAGCTGGAGTCTGTCGATACTCTGGAGTCTGTCGATCCTGAAGCCGAAGAGCACTATGAACAGCCACTAGCTTCTCTGCTCGTCTAGAGGTAAGTCTATTCCTCTTGACAGAGTGGATAAAGCCATATGTAGACCAATTCCTCTCTGCAGCAGAGGAACTAGCAACCTGTGCAAGAAGGCGAGTGGCAAGTATCTTCAACTGTGGTGTATCTCTCCCATGATAGGTCCACCATCCAATAGGGTTCCCTTGAGCTAATATAGCTCTATCCAACCTCGCCTGTGGTTTGCTCAAGTTTGGGCCATTAAGATTAGCAAAGTCTAGAAATTGTGACCGAAGTATTGAAGCTTGCTCGGCTGGATAAATCTTTTCAATGGCCTTTGTGAACCCATCTAAAACCTCAGGATCATCACATGGAGGCACCCTACCATCCCTTGGTGCATACCATTTTGGATTTAGAGCAAAGGCAGCCATATGAAGCGGGGTGTTCATTGTATTCCACCTCCGCGTCACAATGGGCCTAATGTGTTGCTCATATAAATCCAAAGTGGGGTCCTTTGCCAAAATAACTTGCCTGATCTTCCCAAGCATAGTGTCAAATGTCTCATATATCTCTCCAAGACTAGGAGAGTCTGTATCAGCATATCTAATGACATCTACAATGGGCGAGATAAAGGAGCAAATATATCTGCAAAATGCAAACAAAAAGTTCAAAATAATTAGTTGACAAGTTATTTGACATGTTAGAAACTTCAAAAGTTGGAACATTGGACAATAAAATTAAAATATTAAAATCAGAAATTTAATATGAAAATCAGCCATCTAATATGTCTTACCTCACATTGGCCCACCAATCATCATCGAGGATCTTTTGCTTGATGCTCTTTCCTTGAGTGGAACTTGCATTAGGCCATCTAGTCCACTCAGCATTGACCATCATTAGTTGTAGAGGCTCATGCACCTCAAGCATCCTCTCCAATAGGATGAAGTAGGTGGCATATCTACATTCATTAATTCAATGATTCATTAAAAAATAAAAATTTAAAACAAAATCAGATTATGAATACAAATTGAAAGTGAAACAAAATGAAGTAAATGGCATACCTTGTATCAACAGGTTTGAGAAACTCCTTTGAAAATGTCCTGAAAAGAGCAAGTGAGGTGTGGTGGTTGCAAATGAACATTTGAATTTCTCTAGCTTCTGCCACCGTTTTCTTCACCCAATCCATCTTCCCTATGTCTTTCAATGCATTGTTCAATGCATGAACACAACATGGGGTCCAAAATATATGCCTGTAAGTACCCTCCACCATCAATCCAGCCGATTTGCACACACGTGCTGAATCGGTGATCACCTGCACCACATTTGCAGCCCCAACCTCCTCTATGGCATCTCTCAAAATGGAAAATTGGAAGTCAGCATCCTTACGTTTCCCTGAACAATCTACGGCTCGAAGAAAATAAGAACCAGCAGGGCATGTGACTATGACATTGATGAGTGGCCGACGTCTACAATCAGTCCACCCATCCATCACTATAGAGCACCCCGTCCTCATCCATGTTTGCCTCATCTCCTCCATTAACACATTAACTTTGGAGTACTCTTTGTCTAGGAGGGTGGTGCGTAGCTTATGATCTCCAGGGGGTACAAATGAAGGACCAACAGTGACTAAGTCTTTCACCATTTGTTTGAAATAAGAGGAACGGGCCACATGAAATGGAATGGCATGGGCAAAAAAGAATTTGGCAATGGAGGATTCACAGGTTTCTCGTGCTTGGTTTTGAAACATGGACTCAACTGAGGCTCCCTTATCACCACCAATCACCTTCCTCTTTCCTCTTAAGATAACAGTACTACCAACTGTGGAAGGACTAGGAGTAGGAGTAGGCATAGACGATTGTGAACTTGGGAAAGAAGGAGACCCAGTTTGAACCCCACCATCACACTCCATTTGAATTGTTTGGCACTCTACAAATAGTGCATCTGTCAATGCAGGACACGTTCTAACTCCATGGCCCACCTCACCCAAAAAATGAGACCTAACTCTAGTGTAGCTGCCCCTAAACTCCTTTTCACAAACATGGCATAACCAAAATTTCACCCATGGCTGCAAATTTTTGGCCCTTCGTGAAACTCTCTTGCCTTCTATGGGCAAAAGGAGGCACAGGACTCGTCCCCGGGTAACCCTGGTTATTACAGATCTACAGTTACTCATAAAGTTCCATATCTCGGATCCTCGAGGAAGCCTTTTTGTTGATAGGATTCGTGAGGGTTCATTGTTGTCTAGATACTTATTTTGAAGGATTTTCACCCACTTTAATTGTGGTTGCTTGAACACTTTCCAAACAAATTTGGCACCTAAAGCTCTATTTTGGGATATCTGTTTTCTCAGACCAACACCACCTTCCTCCTTTGCTTTACAAATCTTATCCCTTCCAAAAGAACCTCCTCCTTATTTGGCATATTTTATGATTCATTCCTACATGGAGGGCTATGCATGAGATTAAATAGATATGAAGAGTAGAGATTACTGCTTTCAGCATAATTATTCTCCTTGCCCATGATAGCCACTTGCCTTTCCAGGCTGCCACTTTATTGGAAATCTTGTCTATTAAAGTGTTCCACAAACTGCTTGATCTGAAACCCATTGCAAGTGGGAGTCCTAAATAAGTACATGGAAATTTCCCTTGTTTGAAATTTAGAAGTCTTATGATTTCCTGCTGCTTCCTTGGTTGGTGGGGGGGTGTAGAAAGGAAAAAAATCTCCAATTTTTTAGCATTAATCTCCTGACTGAAGCCTTAGTATATGCATTCAAGATCTCCTTCAGCTGTTTGGCTTCTTTCCTTTTAGCTGCTCCAAATAGCATTGTATTGTCAACAAATTGTTGGTGTGATATTGGAGGAATGTTATTGGTAATTTGAATTCCTTCAAGTTTACATGCCACTCTTGCCTGATTCACCACCCTTCTCAAAGCATCAACCATTATAACAAATAGAAAGTGTGACAATGGGTCTCCTTGTCGAAGACCTCTTAAAAAAAATCCTTTAGGAGTACCATTGACAAGGATTGAATATCTTGGATTAGCTATGCAATTGAAGATCCAATTCATCCATGATGTGTCAAAGCCAAAAACCTTCAAGACTAGGAACTGCCAATCCACTTGATCATAAGCTTTTTTGATGTCTAACTTTACTAACATTTGTTACTTACCATTATGCTATGTTGAATTGACTGCCTCTTGCACAATAATGACCCCATCCATTATTGATCTCCTAGGGACAAAACCTATTTACTATTCTGCTATGATGTCTGGAAGGATTCTTTTTAGCCTATTGGCCACTGCTTTTGCTATAATTTTGTAGAGTGGGTTATATAGGGAGATAGTCGATACTCATTCATTGAGTGAGCTTGTTCCTTTTTGGGACTTAGTGCTATAAAGGTATTATTTATGTCTTTCAGTAACTTTCTCTTCTTTCGTGAATCTTCTATGGCCTCCGTTACATCCTTTCCATTGATATCCCAACACTTATGGTATAAACTTGTTGGGAAGCCATCAGGACCTGGTGCCTTATCTGGGTGAAGCTGCCTTATTGTGTCTTTTACTTCCTCCTCTGAGAATGTTTCCATCAACATCTTGTTTTGGTTTTCTGAAACCAATTTCAGAATACTTCCTAGTCTCTGATTCTACACTGTCAAATTTGAACCCTCCTAGTTATTCAACAAATTTTTGAAGTATTCCATTGCTTCTTTTTTAATTGTTTCTGGATTGTCACTTATTGAGCCATATGCTAATTTAATTGAATTGAATTGAGCTTGTTTTGGTTTCTTGGTATTTTAGTGGCATTATGTTTTTTTTTTTGAGTTCCTATCTCCATCCTTTAATCAAATTTCCCTTGATTTCTGCCTCCAATACACTTCTTCTTTAGCCAACACCTCCGAATACTCTTTCACGAGTCTTAGCCAACACCTTCGAATACTCTTTCATGAGTTCTTTCTTTGCCAGATATCTGCCTTGTTCCATACTTGCTAGAAATACTCCTTTGTTTAGAACTTGTATTTTCTCTTCTATTTCCTTCTTTGTCACAAAGATGTTCTTGAAGTACTCTTAGTTCCACTGAATCAGCGACCTCTTTACATATTTCAATTTGGCAACTACACCATACATTTTAGTTCCTGCTTGAGTGCCCTCTTTCCACCATCTTGCTATTAGGTTAAGAAAGTCTGGATCCTTCATCCAGATATTCTCAAATTTGAAAGGACTTCTATTTGGTTTTTTGTCACCTTCTATGCTTAATTGGATTGGGAAATGGTTTGAACCAGAGAAGGGAACCATATTACATTCAAATGTGAATGGGAGAATTCTTAGATTATCTCTAAATAACTAAGTTACTGGTACGTTTTTGGGTTTGGGTATGGGTACGAGATTCCAGTATGCGGATTTGGTCAAATTTTTTTTGGGGTTTGGGTACGTTAATACAAAAACATATAAAAATCAGAAATATATACATGTTTGCAGCAGTTATTAAGTTCAAAATACACCACCATAATAATAGTCAAATAACATAGCAAGAATACACCACCACTTTCATAGTCAAATATAAAAATATTAGTGATACTCGAATGTCATGATATAAAATTATAAATTAAAGTTCAAACATAAAAATGTCAAGTGTTTACAATCAGCCATTATTGATCATTGATCAATTTGAATCTTATGGGTCATCAAAAAAAGCATCATCAACATCATTATATGCTACATTTTGTATAGAACCACAAACAGCATCAGTGGCACTTGCACAAGCACTCCCACTAGCATTGACACTACCACTCTCATGCTCATTAGCTGTCTGAGCCTCAGGTTCATAGTCATCATCAATATCAAGTGCAGCTAAGTGATTTGTGGAAGCATCCAAGTCAAGACGCTTTGGCTCAATATCCCACCTCCTTGAGTCTCCTTTGTAGGAACTTTGTTTGTGTGTAAGTAGGCGCAAGTTTGAATGCACATACACCAAGTTCTCCGCCTTTTTTGAATGCAGCCTATTGCGCTTTATTGAGTGGATGAAGGAGTATGTGCTCCAATTCCTCTCAGAAGAAGATGAACTGACAACCTATTAAGACCAAATTAAATAGTTAAGAGTTTGACTAGAAAACTTACTTGGGATAAAATTTTTATTGCAAGAGGTTGGAGGTGCGTGTATTCTTGGCCATGGAAGTACCACCAACTATTAGCACCCACCTTGTACTTGTCTCGAAGAGCATCAAGACCACAATCACTGGAGCATGCAAAAGCCATGAACTCAGCCCTCACTCTATCACGTTGGTCACAATCACTGAAGAGTCTATGAAGTGCTACCTTGTACCCTTGAGCCACTTCAACATCTCTATATGGAGCAACTCTTGATGAAGTAGAAAGTATCTCAACACTATAATATTTGGGACTCACTGCAAAACCGAGAAGATGCAACAAAGTGGTCTTTTTGTTCCATCTATCTACAATGATTTCATGTAGCTCTTTGAAGAACTTTTCTTCAAGATCTTCCTCTTTTGTATTGATGATGGTTTTCATCTTCTCAATCATTGAGTCGATACCATCATATACTTTGCCCATACAAGGTTTATCCATGTTAGTGTAATGGATCATGCTCAAAATGGGCTTAGTGAAATTGATGAGATACTCAACACGATCCCACCAACTTCATCTAGGATCCTTTGCTTGACCCTATTTTCCCTTTTAGTGCTAGATTGTCTCCATATAGACCAATTAGGGCTGATGACCATATTACAAAGTGCCTTACGAATGTTCATAAGTCGTCTCAACACAATTGTGTTGGAGGCAAAACGGGTCTCAGCAACCTATTTGAAAATAAAAATATAATTTAAATTTACAAAATCAAAATTTAAAATTAAAAGAAAATTAAAAATATTGAGAATTAACTTACCTTCAACAACTCCAATCTTGAGAATTGTCTAAAGATGCCTTTTGTCATATGGTGGTTTGTGACAAACATTTGGATGTCTTTGGCCTTAGCATACACCTGTTTGATCCACTCAATTTTGGTTCCAATTTTTTGTAGCATTAGATTGAGGGAGTGGATAGCACAAGGTGTCCAAAAAATGTGTGGATACTTCTCCTCAATCAGTAACTCAACAACCCTACAATTTTTGGCATTGTCAGTTACAACTTGCACAACATTTTGATGGCCCACTTCTTCAATAGCTTGACCAAGGATGTTAGCAATAAATAGACCATCCTTTACTTGTCCTTCACAATCCACTACTCTCAAAAATATTGCCCCTTTAGGGGACACGACAATAACATTGATCAATGGGCGACTTTTTGCATCTTTCCATCCATCGGGAACGATGGTCACCCTTGTTTCGATCCACGAATCCCTTATGGGCTTCAAAGAGTTTGCTACATGTTTCACCTCTTTCTCCAATAAGGTGCTACACACCTTCTCAAAACCTGGGCCCTTATACCCCTTTGGATCCTCATTAATAGACTTCACCATTTTTTCACCAATATGGTGAACGAACAACGTTGAATGCCAATCCATTGGCATAGACACATCTTGCTATTTCTTGATAAACAATCTCTCTTGCCTCATTCTGAAATGAAGCTTCCAATGGTCCCTTAGATCTTTTATTTGAAGAGGGCACAGTTTGCTCTTGAGGGATGGACATAAATTGATGGCTATCTGTAGGTGGAAAATGAGAAGGCGATGTAGGGGGCTTCATCAATTGAGATCCTTTCTTCAAAGGATGGCTTGTTTTAAGATTGGTTGCTTTTTGTTTTGCTTTTTCTTGCTCAGCAATATATCCCAACACTATATGATCTGGAAGGCCTTTGCCATCTTCACTTGGACAAGCTTTGATAGCTAGTTCAGGGATCCTACACAAGTGCCCTTTCACTCGACTGTATGAGCTCGTATACTGAACACTACAATGACTACAATTCCAAACATACACTCCACCACTTGGAACTTGTTGAACCATTTCTACATATTTCCAAAGGGGAGGGATTTTGTTTATTTTGAAATGAGATTGGTTTGAGCCCGAGGAGTTAGAAGTGGTTGCCATTGTAATACCTAAGGCACAACACATTGAAATAGTTTTCGTATTGAAACTAAGACTTAATTAATTTAAAAAAACTGAAAAAATTAAACATGTGTTATAAACACTTAGAAAAATGAAAACAAAACAAAATAGTTCATTTGTTGTAAAAAAAATGTAAAAAAATAAAATCAAAGAACTTCAAAAAAACCTACCTCTTTTGAAGAAATCTTGCTCTATGATCTTCTTGGCAACAGATAGATACTTGTAAGTCCTTAGGAATAGCACAACAATCAACGATCAACCTTCAAGTCTATTCAAGCTTGTGCAAGCAAGAGAGAAAGTTCAGTAATGGAGGCAAAAAAACTTGTTTTTCATTCACAAATTGTTAAATGAATATGTTTTTAGTTTTTACCTATTTGATGTGTTTGGAGGCAAAGATTAGGGTTAGAAAGAATATTTAATTGTTTAGAAGTCAACAAAAAGTCAAAAAAATAATAAAAAAATGTCAAAAACATTGGAAAAAGTGTGACCTGGGCATTATAACGAAGAAATTTGGTCCGGGTTTGATTCAGGTACAAAATTTCATACCCATAGACCTCAGTTCATTTCCTGGGTATTTCCACAAGTCGGTTTTCGTATCTTGGGCATATTTGTATAGTACATGTATCGTACCTCGTATCCGTTTCGTACTTGTATCGAACCAGAGGCCTCCTAGCTACGTATTGGTAAGTTAGATAAATAAAAACGTATCCAATTTTTCTGTGATGGTGTTGAAATCTAACCTTCTATTGGTCCAAGTATATGTGCCATTTCTCATTGTCACTTCTGTTAAATGATTCCTTCCTACAAATTCTTCAAAGTCAATCTGCGATTGATATCTTCTTTGAACCCCTCCCAATTTATCTTGGCTATACAATATTGCATTAAAGTCCCCACCAAGAAAATATAGCTCATTTGGGTTATTGTTTATGACTTGTTCTATTACCAAGCAGACTTGTTTCTTTCCCCGCGGGGATGAGGGATCGTATACATTTATTAAGATAAATTGTAGGTTTTCTTCTAAACATTTTACCTTGATGCCTTGCCAATTCTTTTTTTCTACAGACTTCACCACCTGAACTGCTTGATGTTTCCAAAATGTTGCTAATCCTTTGAGGCACCCTTAGTTGACACCGCTTCCATTTCTGAGCTTGTTGATTTTGTTTTTTGAATCAAGAATATATCTACTTTCGAAATTTCCATCTAGCACTATCACTTTTCGTTAGGGGCATTTAAGCCCCTAACTTTCCATGAGGAGATCTTCATGGCCTTTGGGAAGGCTTTTTATCGTTCCCAGATCTCAACATGCTGCTAATTTTCATTTGCCCTTCAGCATCTCCATCTTGACTTAGCTTTTCTTTATTAGGCTTTCTTCCTTTTTTCTTTCCTTCTCCACAGTTTTGGGAAACTTTAGCTGATTTTTGTACTTATTCCTAGTTTCTCTATGATAACTAGACCAATTTCAGTTTCTTTATTCTTTTTTGGAGATTTCTAGATAATGCTCCCTTCCCTCTATTCTATCTCACCTTCTTCCAATGTGCATGACATCTTGCTTTTGTACTTCTCCATAACATTTTCCAATGCCACCTTTGGGATGAACTCTTGTGAACCTAATCTATGGTTGTTTGTGATTCCAAATAGTTCGCATGCCACCTCCAAATTTGAGGCATTTTTGTCAATTTGGTAAATGAAGATGTCCTCAACTATTGCATCCAGTGGAGATCAATCTTTCATTGGTATTTCCTTCGAGATATTGTATCTCACCTTCTCTTTTTTTCGGCGAAAGTCAATGGCTTCCCCTCATTGCCCAACTCTTTGCCTTTCTCTTTTTCCATGATTATCTTATTTACTTTTGAACATATCTCCTTTGAATGTCCTCTTTTTAAGCAAATTTTGCAAATTGGAGGGGATGTATTCATTTCTATCCTTTGCTTCCATCTTCCTGTTTCCATGATTATCTCCAGCGCATCCTAGAGGGTCGAATTTACTTTTGAACATATCTCCTCCGAATGTCCTCTTTTCAAGCAAATTTTGCAGACTGGAGGGGATGTATCCATTTCTATCCTTTGCTTCCATCTTCCTATTTCCGTGATTATCTCCAGCTCATCCCAAAGGGTCGAATTTAGATCCAATTCAACATAGACTCTAATATACATTCCAAATTCTCATGCCTGAAAGTTTGCCTTTGCTTTGATAAATGATCTTAGGGCATATCCAATCAACTTGAGGGTTTCTTCATTCCAATATTCCAATGGTAGATTGTATAATCTCACCCACATTGGAGTTTTCCTGATCATATGGGTTAACGGGTTGAAATTAGGCATCTAGTTGATTGTGTAAAACCCAAATCCGTCCATCATCAAGGGACCTTGATTGAGGATTTCATCTTTATTTTCTTTATATTTGCATTCAACTAGAAATAAATCATTACACAAAGATTTTGTACTTACCTTTGGTCCCCCTTTTTTTGTCCGCCATTTCTATATTTTTGCCCTTGATGGTCAAGCTCCTGCCCATTTGGCGAAGAAAGCTGTTTCTCTTAGATGTTCGGAGGCGATCTGGAGATCCTTCAAATTGATTACTATTGCGTTGTTGTTAATCGGTTTCTGTGGATCTTTGCTAATTCTTTCTTCATATCTTCCATTTTTTATCCTCCAAACTTTGAATTTTGGGTTACAAACTTATGACCTCCTTTTCTCCAATTGGTCCTTCCTCTTTGCTGAAAGAATTCGACTTGATCTGAAAACACTTCTTTCGCCAAGGTTCCCAGTCCTAACAAAATTCCATTTGCTCCTATGATGACAAGTAGGATTTCTTTTTCAGTGTGCCGTCCTTCCATATTGCTTTCGTGGCCTTTCTTGACACCATTTTTTATTTTCTCTGTACGCCTCTGCTCTGCTCTAGACTTCTGAATCGCCGATGTGCATCATTTTTTCAAGTATGGCTCAGTTTGTGTGCATTCCTATGCCCTTTTGAGGCTATTGAATGAAATCCTTTGATTCAAGTGCTCGCCTTGTTGCATGTTTTCTTGTCCATGTAAGGCTAAAGTAGGCTGCTTCTTGCATTGTCCTTGTCATGTATTTTTTTTTTAGTAGGACACTACACCCTATCCTCTCTTTGACTCTTCTTATGGTTTCAATTTGAGGCCTCTCTTTTCTTTGTTTAAACTCTTAAGTAATGAGCACAAATGTACTACATACTAAATGGGGTTCTAGAGGGGTTATTGGGGAATGGACCTATTGTGACCTATTTCACACATCGCCCCATTGCAAATGGGGACCCCCAGTAGTTTGCTTTTTAGGGTTTCGCTTTAGCATTACAATTTCATAAGTCCATTACTTTTAGAGTTTGGAGTTAGAGTTTTGAGGAATCATCCGAGCCAAGTAGAGAATTAAAGCCCAAAATAGTGCATAGACGCCGTCAAAGTGCTCAAAATTTCCGGAGGATGAAGAACGCCATTGCTTTGAGTCAATTCTGACACTTCTATTTTTTAGGGATTCTGCTTTTTTGATTTTTGCTTTTTCTATTTTTGGCACTTTGGGACCAATCCGGGAAGCAATTTTTTCACCTGCTTTTTGCTTTTTTTCAACTTTTTTTGAAAGTTGACCTAGGGTTGGGTCCCACAGGTCATGGTGTCAACGTTTTATCTTCAGAATCAAAATTTTGTGCCCTGAGTATAAAAAAGCAAGAAAAAAATCTCTAGGCAAGGGTTTTGTTCCAGATGATCCAAATGATAGCAAGAAATTCATGGCATAAGCATCACCAAGTCCGCCATGCACATGGTTTAGCACAAAGATGAAGTTCGCCTAGAAGAAAATGGAAATGGCAAAGATCAAGCCAAGTCAAGCCTTGGCATGTGAAGAGCAAAGTCCGCCCAGCTAAGAAAGAGGATGAGAAATGGCAAGCATGAAGTGAAGTCCACTAGGAAATGGCGAGACACAAGACAAGTCCGCCAAGAAGTGGCAAAGATCAAGTGAAGTCCGCCCAAGCCTAAAGAGTGGATGGCAAGACCAACCTTGAAGTCCGCCATGCACTTGGCCAAGCACAAGCAAAGTCCGCCCATGGCCTGAATGATGCTTGTCCAAACTACTATGAAGTCCGCCTAGGGGAGAGATGGGTGATGGCAAGCAAGTCATCAAGTCTGCCCATGCTTGTCCAAAGGAAGGTAAAGTCCGCCCAAGCTTAGAGAATGAATGGCAAGATAAAGGTGAAGTCCGTCCTAGACATAGGATGGCATGGAAAACTCAAAGTCCACCCAAGAGGAGATGCTAAGCAAGCCTCAAGTCCACCATTAAGTCAAATGAATCGACCATGCCCAAAATTTCAAGAGGAAATCCATGAATAAAATGAATTTCACCATGATGAAAGGTTGGAAAGATCGAAAAAAATCGAATTTAACACTCAGATTTTTTTTTGAAATATTCATCACTTAGAAAATTTTCAAACTCAAAAGAAAATCTAGAAGATTTTGGCTAAGGATGGCGCCCTGATAAAACTAGAAACTTGTCTTGAAGATTTTCGATAAAGATTAAATTGCCATAGTGGACGAAATAAAGCAAGACCAGGTTTGACGAATCTAGAGAAAAAAAGTACTCTTCAACTTTATAAGAGGTCGAACTTGTCATTTTCAACTCATTCTTTCAAAGTTCAATTGTAAGAAGATTTTAGCTCTCCCAAAGTTACGAAAGATAAATTTTTGAAGAAAATTCTTGGAGCTAATTTTTCAAAGTAGAGCACAAAGAATGAAGTAAAATTTCTGAGTTGAAGGACAGAATTCCTAGAGAATAAAGATGCTTTTTTCTGAGTTGAAGACAAAATTCTCAAAATTCAAGGCAGATTTACCCTCGAAAGTATACAATTTCGAAGGTTCATAATCTAAATTTGACGGATTTCTTCATTCTTCTTTTGTCTATTCTGGCGAAATTTGCTAAATGCTTAGCCAATTTCAGTCTGATTTTTCACAGAATTTAACCTTTAACAGACTGAAAGTGAAAATTTTCGAGAGAAAGGTCCGAGAAAATCAGAATTAAAATCTTAAAATTGATATATTTTCTTCATGTTTCTTGCAAGTTGATGACCACTAGAGGAGAACCTTCGAGAAAGGCCCAAATGAAGTTCGCCAGAAAAGGATTGCAGCCAAAATAAAAAATCAACTCCAAGTGGAAGAATATCACAGACACCAACCTTGGACATTTAGATTTTAAAGATTTCAAGAAGAGAATGTACAGGCAAGATGGATTCCTGCCAACACCTATTGCTCGTTGGATGATGCGGAATGGCATTGTCCAAGTAGTTAGATTTCCACTGGCTGTGGAGTGTGCTGAATTGATGGTAGAATGTGCCATACACTACAATGCACAAGAGAGACAGATCATTGCGCCTGATGGGAGAATATTGGTGGAGTGTCGGCTGAATTGATGGTAGAATGTGCGTTACACTACAATGCACAAGAGAGACAGATTTGCGCCTGAAAGAGAATATTGGCAGCAATTAGCCAGGAAGCGTTCGGCATACCAAATTATAACCGAACGGGTTCAAAGAGGATGCAAGAAGACTTTAGGACAATCTTTGTGCAACCAATAAGACGTGGTTAGGTTAATCAAACTGACTTCAAGGAAGAGTACGGAGATATCATTTTGCTATTGAATAGAGTAATAGGCAGCCCTCAAGGTGCGCCATTTGAGACATGGATGTATTACTTTATTGATGAGATCACCTCGGGTGTCAAGATGTTCAATTGGTCACGGATGATTAGTGACAATCTCCATGAGTAGTTAATAAATCTGGAAAGGACAAAGTCTTTTTACATGAGTTCCTATATTGTCTACCTATTGGCCAAAACTTATGGATACACTTGACTGATCTGCAAAGGCGTGGTAGGCAATGGTGAAAATGAATTGAAAGCTTATGATTGTTATCCACAGTTGCAGCTCTGTGAGAAGACCCACTTCGGAAGGGCAAATGAGGCCTTCTTGGTGTACATCACCATAATATGACAAGGAGGAACGCATCAAAGGCTCACTCACAAGGCCAAGAGCTTGATCAACAAATATGGATCCTTGTTTATCCAGTTTCCGAGATTCACCTATATAAGAGTTCAAGGATTCACCGGATGTCCTTACGAACTTCCAATCTATCCTACTAACAAAATGGTCTTGCTTGAAGTCCTCAGGCAGTTGGAAACATACCAAGGCCCCCAAAGATCAAAGCAGAAGGTAGCTATTACCTTTCCATTCTTCATCGGGAATATGCTGGAGTCTTGTCCATCGACACAGGCAGCTGAAAGTGCCAGGTTGGAGATGCAATGGTACCCATTCACATCTTACTGGTCTAGGGCTGATTTTGATCCTCACTACCACATGGGGATCGTGAATGGAAGGAAGTATAAGCATAAGGTAGACTTGGAAGATTTTTGGGCAAATGCCGTAGATGAAAACGAAATCAGGAAAAGACTATGGTCCAGATTGCCAGTAGACTTAATAATCAAAATGATTGAGCTTTTTTCGTGTGCCTGTCAGCTAGAGGACGATGGAGAATATGTCCAGCCAGGCTTTGATGAGAATTGGCCTCTTCCTCCTGTAAAATGGTCGGAACCAGAGCTCGTAGACTTAACCACCTTGATGAGGCCAGTTGTCAAATATTCACAGTGGTGGGTGGATCAGCAAGTCCAAGAGCTACGGTGAAGAAATGTGACTCTAACTTATAACTTAATGGGTGAAGTGGAATCCTGTTCTTCAAATGCTTGTGCGTCCCAAATTGATGAGCCGATTGAAAGCACTAGGAAAAGGAAGGAGGCAATTGATGACTCCATAAGATCGAAAGGGAAGAGGGTTGCAAATGAAGAACCTGTACAAAAGAAACAGAGGTCAGGGCCATCTCATTGCGCCATGTCCAGGAATGTGAATGAGATATTAACCATTGACGATGAGTCCTTGGCAGAAATTAGAATTCCTTCTCCAATCCTTGAGGAGAACATTGAGCCAATCCAGCCAAAGGATGATGAACCCCCATCTCCCATAGGCACGAAAATACTGGAGTTTGAAAATGAAATGGATATTTTGGGTGAAGAATTTCAAGAGGGAATGATTTAGGAGTCCAAGATATCCCATGTGAAGGAAATAGTCAGGAAGAGGAAGGCATCAAACAACCTATGATTCCTGATTGGTTAAAAGAAAGATTGAAGATAAAAGTACCAATGGAAATTCTAGAGGAAAATGATACGATTGATTTCTTGGCCAGGTTAGAAATAGTTATTGTAAAGAAGCCCGCCAAAGTGTTTTCCACAATCCAGAGGGACGAAATCGGCTGCCGTTCAGCACAAATTGTTGTACCAACAGTGGATAACTCGAAGGAGGATAGTAGCCCCCAAGGGTATGCCATCACTATTGTTGACTTGGGTCCAACAACAAAAGGTCAAGAGATGGAGGACTTAGACAATTCAGTCTCTTCCATAAAGGCAAGGTTGGAAAAAGAAGTGGCAAAGAAAAGAGAGTATAAAAAGGAGATTGAACGCCTGAAGGAATACATTCAGCACTTGACCAAACCTCTTGATCAGGCCGACTCAGTAGTTCTTCCACTTTTGAACTCTTCACAAGAAATAATAAATTTTTTTGAAGAAGAGATGGTCACAGCCAAAGAAACTAAGGAGTGAATGGCAGGCAAATGTGAAGAAGCGGCTGCATTTGAGGAAAGATTGATATTGGCTTATGGACAAACTTCGTCTTTGCTTTCAAGGATTGCTGTTTTGGCGGAAGCATGGGACAACCTTCAAGATATTTAGGACAAAATTATCCCATGTCTCTGAGTGCTGAAAGGAGTTCTGATGCAGAAACTGATTGATGGAAAAGTTATTGTAGCGGGTGCTGCATATGATTTCAATAATTGGTATTGGGCATTGATTGCCTGGAGCGAAGTCTTGGAGAAGGTGAAGGTAGATGGTGTTAGAGTTGAGGAGGAGATGAGGGAAATTCAGAATAAGATTTTACTTGTAGTTGTAGATATACTTGAGAAGGATATTGTCCGAGAAAATGATATGCAGCTAGAGAGTCTAAAGCTAAGAATCTAGGAGACCTTCTTCGCCATCACCAGACAATCTTGAAACAAAATTTGACTAAGGCATCAAACTTCTTGTCCATCTAGGATGCCTTCCAACGACAGGAATTAGAGTGGGAGATTGCTTTCGCCGAGTGTGTAGATGATTTGGACGTGTTGGAATTCAAGGTCAACATGCTACCACATGTCACAATGGAAGAGGTCGACACAATAGTGTCTCGATTCTTTGAATACACAGCCACTCAGGAGGATAAGGATGCGCCTCCTAAAAGATAGCTCCTCATGCCACTTGTTCTTCATCCACTGGATATTGATGATTGTTTTGGGAAACCCTAGTTAGGGTTGATTTGTTTTAATCTCGGCCGTTGATCTCAGATTGATCTTGGCCATTCATTTGTTTTCAAAAACTCTAAATAAACTCTCATTCTCTCATTTCATTGTGTGGAGAGAGTTTTATGAAATTGTTGCGTATAGCTACTTTGGATTATAAAAGTTCATATGCATGATTTGCTTTCAATCCTTCTTATTGTCAAGTGGTTGCATGGTTGCATATCTCCTTCAACAATAGAATAGATTTAGCATAGAACATAGAATACATTTTAAAGTAGAATTTGATTTCAATGTATGCTAGATGAATGAAAGATTTGATAGTATAAATTGGTGAATTCCTTGTTCATACTTTCTTTGAATGAATGATTTTTGTTCAATGTGTAAAGTTAGCCTGAGCCTATATTGTGGATGCTTAACTTCTGTTTGAATAAATATTGTTCGATTTGATGGTAGTTATTCACGATGTGAAAATCATAGGCACACCCCTAGAAGATTGCACTCACTTTGTGTAGTCCTTAGTGTCGCGAAACAAAGTGTTGTTATTGGTTTCACCCAGTCTTTACCGTCTCTTGAGTTCTTAGAATTAGCATAAAACCTCTAAACCCTTATCTTTTTGCACTTTTTTTGAAACTCCAAAATTGAAAAAAAAAAAAAGGAGCATTATTGTCAAATTTTCCTTAGTCCTAACTTGTGAGTGATTTGTTAACGTAAGTCCCTTTGTGTATTACCAGCATATCACAACGACCATTGAGTTTATCCACACGTCAAGACTTGACAAAAGAAACCTTGGAATCGCCATATGATCTTCTCGCAATCTTAGCATAAGCGGTGGTTTTTCAAGAGAGGATAGAGTGTCTTTGGGCATTTTATTCTAATGTTTGGTGAATGATAAAATGTACACCAACAGGACCGATGTCAACTTGGGATGCAACAAAGGGCTTTCTTCTCTAGGAATAAAAAAATAAAACCTTCTCTTGATTTTGTTTCTCCATTTTAATCTTTGAAATTTGTATGGAAACCATAGCATATTGTTTCTTTATGTTTTGAATGATTTGTTGCCCCTATAATTATGGAAACTGAATTTTGAGTATTATTCTCCCACACATGGAATCTTGCTTGCTTCCTGATTTTAAATCTTTGACTCTTATATTTGTTGCTAAGCATGCAAAAGGGGTGTCTTATTATTTGTGTTAGGGACTACTTGTCTTAGGATCACATTATTCGAATATGATGTGGGGTATATATTTTCTTATTGCATACCTTCACATTCGATCATTAGGTGATTCAGCTACCAGCTTCAATATATCCTTTGTTAGCTATCTTCTTTTTAGAAGATCTTCCTTGCCACATCTTTCAAGCAGTTAAGAGATGATGCTGATAGAATGAGGCCTTACATCTATTAATCATCTTCCCTCTTAAAGGTAATCCATGGATGCTTCCCCTCGTCTTCTCCCCTTCAAAAGGTAACCTCAATAAGGTAATTTAAGGTTGTATCCTACATCCATACAACCTAACCTTCTTATCTCCAGCCTCGGAGTCCCATGCTTGCCTTGTATGCAAATCTTTTTGGTACAATTTTTTGAAGGCCTTATCATTTGTTTGTACTATTTGAGGCAACACAGGGAAGGCATTCTTAGATTCCTCTTGGCCAGATGAGGTTTCAGTCACATCTCGCTCATATAAGATAGACCATCATATCTTCTCAGAGGAAAGGGCCTGCTGGTTGCGGTCTTTTGTGGCTGGTGACTAAAGGGAATATTTATGCTTTGGGAGAAACCTCTCTTCTTTCGTTTTATATGCTGGCCAAATGTGCTTGTCTCTGTGAGTGAGTTCCCTTAGGTTGTTGGTCGTTATGAGTGTTTTGTAGATCTATTATACTGATCATATTTTTATCCTCTGATGTTTTTCAGTAGAGGCATTTTGTAACATCAGCCAACATTGGTGTAGATAGTGCAAGGCCAACCAGCAAGAATACTCTACATAGTAAATACTATCGAAGGTCTGCCTGAAAACATCAGATCCATATCTGATAAACGAAGATGACCACCTCTCATTCTTATGGACCCTCTTTACAGGTAGAATGCATATAATGGAAATGGGATGCGCTGTTCCTCTTAAGGGAAAACAGTTTACCATTTAACATCCTTGAGTTTTTGTCAGTGCTTGAATTCAATACTTTACAGGCAACTTTTTTAATGAACTGACTGGTCTCCTTATTCTAAAGTGGTAGACATAACTGCATTCCTTATCATTGTGCCCCTTATTTTTAATATGTTTGACAGAAATAGAGGTTATTTAATAGTGTTAGGGGTCCATTTAAAAGACCATTAACCCCTTATTTCTATGAGTAGACGAGCTTCTGTATATGGGGTTCATCTGAGTAATAAAAACAGTCTGCATTTAATGCATAATTTGAAGCATAGAACCAATAATTTGTTACCAAGCCATGTCATATAGAATAGCACCAAAGAGCTGCCTGTAGATATAGCTTGAATGTTGTAATCTCCACTATGCTTCTACACATATTACATACATTATTATATAGGAATTTTAGATAGGATTGTTGTAAGAAGCTCAAAAACTCATGTTATGGTATTAAAATGCTGTGAAGAAGGTTGCGGATTCAGCTATTAGAGGCTACAGGAAGTTTGGAAATCTTTCTTTGTTTAAAGTCAACAGGGTGCAGAAGGTTTGCTAAATAAAAAACAGACAAAATCCAAAAGAATTTTCTATCCTTGATATTGAGCTTTGTGGCCAGATAGTGGCACAGACAGAGCTGTATCAGTCCAGACTTTAAGTTCTCCCTAAAAGCATGGGAGTACTCAATAGGACCTGGTTTGGAGGAACTGGAGAAGGGATGCTCTCAATGCCTTGGTTGGAGTTTCCTGACTTGATTCCTCTCTTTTCCAGTTTCAGAACTTTTTTTCTTAGAATTGAATTTGATTCACAGGAATTAATGGTCATATTTTTCCTGAAAATTGGCAACATTACCCTTCTCTTTTGACACCCTTTCCATTATGATAGAGATGCATATTTTCTGAGCAAAAGTTTGGACATATTCAACAGAAAGAAATAATAGATTAAGAAAATTCAGAATGGAGTATAAAGAAGATTTTTATGAGTAACTTATATTTCTTCTATAAACAAGGCCTCAAAGTTTTAAACATGATTTGGACAATAACAAATCCAATGACAAATGTCTATCAAAGAAAAAAGAGGATGAAAAGATGGGGCTCTCTGAGCTGTTCATAGAAATATACCAAATGGGGTGCTGAGTACTCTTGGAGTAATTAGGAAAATCACCTAATAATTAATTTTTTTGTTTTATTTTATTACACTTAAGCGAGACTTAGATGTGCTTTTTTATTATTATTTTGGGCTAATTATAGGTCATGTTGTCTTATTGCATAGGATAATGACACTAGTCACAATCTAATCAAATCCTCATCTATGGTTTATTTTTTTTCATAAGGATTCACCTTTCATTGTAATCATTCATTCAGATTAATTCAACACACATACAATTGTTTTTGTGGATCAGATCTTCTCTCATGTTTGCATAGCAAAAGCATCCTTTCACTGAGGTTACTGAATGTTACTTTATGGACTCAATTTTGCAAAACCATTAGGACTTCTATCCTGCCAGAAATCATTGACTGTTGCTGATGGCTGCATGTTCAGTAAAAGTAGATATTTTAAATGAATTATCAATGCCATCACCATTATTATCTTATTTTTATACAATTCAGCAAAGCTGATTTTTGCGACTGGGGTGAGAAGTGTACATGCTTCCTTAGACATTGGTCAATTCATTCTTTAAATATGAATCCAGACATTGGACGTGAAAACAGTGTGATGGTCTGCAACTGGGTTCTCTGTTATGACTTTTTAATTCCTTTTAAGGGTTTCTTACTTTCATTGTTCTGTGTATTTCTTTCAGGCATCTATTGGTAGAGATCTTATTATTGATCCAGTTTCAGAAGAGGAGGATTGCCAAGATGGAGGGTTAATGGTAGCATGCATGCCCTCGCGAAATGAGATCACACAGCTTACCATTAATGGAGAGTGGTCTACCACAGGAGTATCTGAGGTAGGATTTAGACAAACACCTTATCTTACCGTTCATTTGTCAACTTCTGCAGGTTTGACAACATTTTACAAGTGAATCAGCTAGGATTGATTGCTTTCCAATCAGCTCTGATAATTAATTTTGAAAATACATGGGTTTTTCTTTAAAAGATTTGCAAGCCTGTGAGTATGTGCTGAGTGAATTTCAAATGCAAGTTCCATGTGCATTTTTAATTTTGTAGGTTTACTGTATGCTAGTAATGAAATAATATTATGTGTCTTGCTTGCAGGCTTTGAACCTTTGTCTTGATGCGTGTAGAAAGCTTGCTGATATTATGCGGGTTTGTCTGAAAGAATCAGCTACTGAGTAATCATGAATTGGACTGCTTCAGACAGTTTGAAAAGGACGATGCCCAATTTTGTAATTTGAGTTGGTAAAGTGAGGAGTTAGCTTCAGAGAATGTCATTGTGTCAATTTATACCGTTCCTTGTGTAATCTTTTGTATAGGAAAGTTTGACTATGCTTATATCCTTACACATTTCCCAGTGCTCCATGTAATAATGACCGACATTGCCAAAAATAAATAGTACTTTTCGTTGAAGGATATTTCTTTTTCTATGGACACGGCAAAAAAATTGTATATTATTGAATGTATTTTGGTAAATCAAAACCTTTTTGCTCATACTAAAAGCTATACCAAAGAACTAAATTAGTTGCAATTTATCCTATATTTATCTATTTTTTAATTTATTTTTAATTGGAAAAAAGCATCTATTAATTTTAATAAAGTACAAAAGGCTATTTCAAGATAAGAATCATCAAAGGAGCCACAGAGTAATCAACATCAACAAGAATCAGCACTAAAAAGCTACAAAGACAAACCAGCTGTATCTATCTCTTTTAAATGTGCACATGTTTCAATGTCACCATTATATATAATGTTTAAATATGTTGAAACTATATATATAGGCCTGATAAGGCTGTCATTTTGAAAAGCTTGGAATACGACAAATTTTGATAGTGAGGCTAAGGTTCCATGGTGGATGATTTGCTGGGGTATTCCACATGTATCCATGATAAGGAAATGTGCTACTATTTATTATATTGGATGGGCAAGGCATTTAGCCCTCATTGCTTGTCAACTCCTGTTATAAAATATTAAGCTAAGGCCGAGGACTGGGTGTTTTAGATTTGGTGAGTCTCAGTTGATGTTAGATGAAGAATTGCTCTGGCTGGCATGGTTGTCTCTGGTTCCTCATCCTTGGCTTCATGGTGTCTTTGAGTGGAGACAAGGTAAAGAGGTGCCACCTGGAGGACAAGGGGAATAATATCAGCAGAGGATGCAGGAGGAAAGACTGGGTGAGGGGATGACATGATCAATAATTTTAGATTTCCTGGGGCGAGAAATTTCTAATCCAGACCGAAGGGTTTGGCTGCAACGAATGTGGGATCTTGGTAAAGATATGGATGAAGTTACCTCGGTTGGCATTAGAGGACTGTCAAAAGTAGTACTTGATTCTAAATAGTCTGTGAGTTGGATGCAGCCCTGGTTTTGGGGTGTGCTACCATGCTTTCAATTGTGGCAGGGACCTATCTTCTTCACAATAACATTGAAGGGGTCAAGAACCAAGTAGTGGCATACTTCAACTGTAAGCTAGAGCACTTCCATGGATTTATGGAGAGCATGCAAAGGATCCATGTTTGGGTGAAAGAAATTGCGAAGGGTCTTAAGGTAACTCTATCCCCCGATGCTTGCAGGAACTCTGTCAACTGTTGTGATCTGGGCTGTGATAACGATTTTGTTGAGATTATCCCTCTGGTGATGGAGGCAAGATGTGTTAATTGTAATTGTGTGAAGGCTGTGGAGGGGCATGTGTAATTTGCCCCTCTCCCTGATAACTGTGATTTAGACAGTTGTACTACTCTTCATTGTGGCTGTTGGGGGGCCGAAGTAATTTGCCCCTCTCCCTGATAACTGTGATTTAGACAATTGTACTACTCTTCATTGTGGCTATTGGGGGGCCGAAGTAATTTGCCCCTCTCCCTGATTAAGGCAACTCTATCCCCAATGCTTGCAGGAACTCTGTCAACTGTTGTGATCTGTGCTGTGATAACGATTTTGTTGAGATTATCCCTCTGGTGATGGAGGCAAGATGTGTTAATTGTAATTGTGTGAAGGCTGTGGAGGGGCATGTGTAATTTGCCCCTCCCTGATAACTGTGATTTAGACAGTTGTACTAGTCTTCATTGTGGCTATTGGGGGGCCGAAGTAATTTGCCATTCTCCCTGATAACTGTGATTTAGACAATTGTACTACTCTTAATTGTGGCTATTGGGGGGCCGAAGTAATTTGCTCCCCCATGCCTTCATAACGCTGCTTTTTTGGGTAACTGTTGCTGTGTTTTTTGGATTTCTTTAGGGTCACATTTGTAGTAATTGGTTGGTGGTCTTTTAATATAAATTAGGTTTAGCCAATTACATGATTTTTGAGATCTGAGAGAAGGGTGAGAAGGTAGGAGAATTTTGTTGAAATACTTGAAATTTCTACGGATTGGTAAGCAGAGCCTAGGCTTTAATGCCTATTTTTATGGCTCCTGGGAGCCCAGTCCATTTTATATAGCAAAAAAGAAAAAAAGACAAAACAAACAAATAATAACTATGAACATGTATTTTCACACAAACATAAATGTTTGTAACATTTAAACGTGATTCACAAACGATATTTCGAAGCAAAACATGATATTATTTTCATCACAAAAAAAAATAATAATTATTTTTTAACTTGTAAAATTGTACAATGCATGCATTTTTTATGCACTCGAAATAGATAATTACTTGCACTTTAAACTTCTATTTATTTAAGGCTTGATGCAAATATAATTTCTTGATATTTTCTAAAAGCATTCAAAAACAATGGATTCAAATTTTTAGACTAAATTATTACACCGAAGGCATGTCCTATTTGACAATTGCGAAACCAATAATGAAATCAACGGTCAAGAGTTAATTACAAGCAATGCAATACATTTGATTTAGTCTGTCCATAGAATGTTTTTGAGTGTTTTAGTTAATAAATGCTGTTTTTTGTTAAATGTTATTTAATTCCTGCCGTCATTACAGCCTCCACTTGCAAATGTTTTAACACCACTATCGCGTGTTTTCTCCAACATTACAGTGGGGAAGCTCTCCTACCGAAGAATGTGCTAGTTATTTTGCCCAACAAAACATGGCACATAGTGGAGTTACCTTGAAATACGGCCTTTTAACAGCTTCTCGTCTGCATATTTATTTCTCTTTAAACTGCTTCTTGTTTTCATATTTTCATTGACATGTTCATAGTTGCAGTTGTTCCTCTTTTTGCTTCGTTAATGCTTTGTAACCTATCGTTAGTGCTTTGTTAATTTTTCTTAATAAAATAGATCCAAAAATGTTTTCAACTTGTCACCTATCCTAGCAACAAAATATGCTGCAAATTCTTTGAGCTGTATATCTCAATGTTGCCAATCCTTTACTTTCAAAATTTCAATGCTTTATTCCAAAATAGCGAAGTTTTTGGTCCATGGGATGCTTCATAAACCTTCCTTGGCTCATATATGTTTCCCATTTGATATATTAAACAGGCATTCAACACACCCACGCAAAAGAAGAAAAGGTGTTGGCATGGTACATAATCAAGATTCAATGCAAAGGGTCATGGCACATGTAATCTTATTGCTACTAAGTAAGAAATGAGCACAACAATAAGAAAAAAGGCATGAGCATCCTGAAATCCTGCACATGGAACATTAAACAAAATTAGTACCCATGAAGAGGATGTCATTTCACAAAGCTTCACACAACAAACTGCAAAGTTGTACCTAAATGCTCCCTTCTCAAGAAGCAAATTTCTTGGTGCACAGAGTATTTCATAAGCTTTTGTTGGATTACAATTGCTATGCATATGGGATTTTTGGTGGATATAATACAATGAGATAAGGCATTAACTTGGAACTGAACAAAAGCTTGTAATTAAGAAATAGCTTAAAAATTATGACCACAGAGCAAAGGGATACACAAAACATGCATAGGCATAACATGAAGCATTAGTATCGTAGAAGAAGAGGTCACTCCAAAGCTCCTAACATGCAAACCAAAGTACTTTCAACTCAATGCATGCTTCTATACTAGCAAAGCTCTCAGTATGCAGGATCTTCTATACAAAAATAGATCATGCACTATAATCATACAAGTTGGAATCAAAGAACACCACATAGAAATAATTCTCAATGCATGAGAATTCATTATTTTAAATTGCTTTACTTACTCTCTCTGTACATGTAGAAAATTGACTCAAGATTCCCAATGTCTCACTCACAATCTACGTGACACACTCGATCTTGTTCAAAAAATGGCATCCTTATAGTGACTAAAATAAATTACAAATGAATGAATAGCAATTAGCAAAAGAAAGAGTACTTTGAAGCTCAACTCTCTTACACGCCAATATGTGCAAATTATACAACCAATCATTGACATGTTAAAAATTGTTTTCTTAAGGAAATTAACATTAAAACCCATTAAATATTTGCTTCTGATTTTCTGATTTTTTGTACTTTAATTTCGACAAGTGGCCAAGCATACTAGCCTAACAACTATGCTTACCTTTTCAGAAGCATAACAACCATTAAAATAAATGGCCATCAGAACTAGAAGAGAAGCATCTAAGCAATCAAAAGGATTCAAATTGATGAGTACTTCCAAAAATGAGAGAATTGCCTATCATGCTTTAACAAACATTAGCAAGTGTTATTCATTAAACTTAGAACACTATGTTAACCAACACTATGTCATCTCACATCATTTACCAACTTGAAAGTGGTGTTTTGTATGTTTCAATAGAAACTTCAATCATATATCAAAATGCATAAAACCTTGCTTTCAAGAGTTGTAATGCTACTACTATCCCAATCCATATAATTGGTTTATATCCCAATTTTAGTTATATAAAATTAAAATAGCAGAGGAATCTTTTATTGTTTATATCATCTTCTGTCCCAATCTAATATATGATAATAGATAGTATGTTGCATGCTCAACTTGGGTAAATTCTTAATGAGCGCAATCCTCGTGAGGTTTAGTAGAATGTTATGAACCTTGATGATTATCAGTACTTAATTACGTACTTATAGAAGTACCTTGATTATCAGTACTTAATTATGTACTTATAGAAGTACCTCAATCACTTTGCTGTTATTAATATTATGCTTAGTATTCTTAGTTCTAAGCTCCATATTAAAGAATGGAACAAATGCAACATGATCTAATATTTATATACTTACCACAAGCTACATCCCAAGACTAACAGTAGCACAAAACTAAAAATGTCTCCCCAAATGCCCAGAGTATACTACCTCTGCTGGAAATAGAAGATGGGGTAAGCCTTCATAATGTGGCCCAAAAATGTGAAGTTATATTACAATTCTATACACTTTACTCCAAAAGTAAGTATTTGCAAAATACTTTAGTCATGGCCTCAACTTTGCAAACTCTTCCATATGGTGGAATCGTCTAATTCAGCAAGTTGGTTTGGTATGATCAATCCTTTAGTCACGGCCTCAGCTTTGCAAACTCTTCCATATGGTGGAATCGTCTAATTCAACAAGATGGAAAACCCCTTGGAGCTATTAAAAGTTTTAAAGGCAAGAATCTTTTCAAAAAGGGAATTCAAGTTTTTCATGATTTATGGGATCCCATCAGCTTCAACTGGAAGTCTTGGCAACAATTACGAACTGAGTTCCATTTGACATCTCTCACTAAACAACCTCTTCTTCAAATACAACACCTTGTTCCCCCTAATCTTTTTGTTCTTCTATCCTCTCCTTGTCATTCTAGATTTTTGAAAGACTGGAAATGGCCTAATAAATGTAATATCCGCTTCTTTCCTCTCAAAATCATCTATAGACAACTGCTCCCCTCAATTTTGCTTTCACCTTGGCTCAATGTCAAGTGGAACTGCAAGTTTAGTCAAGCAAAATGGAATATGGTCAGCCATCAAATTTGGAAGTCTAAAGCCGATGCGCAATCTCAGCTCTTGGCTTGGAAGATGCTTCATGTTAAGCTACCTATTGGTAACCGTCTCAAATTTCTCCATCCTCCTTTATCATGTCTCTTCTGTGTTAAATCTGAGTCTATAAAGCATGCTTTCTGGTTTTGCTCTCATGCTCAGAACTTGTGGCATTCTCTTTTCTCTTTGCTTCCCACCCTCTTCACTCACACTTGGTCATGGAAAACAACACTCCTTGGTGTCTCCTCTCACCTTAATATCCTCACTCAACTGTGCAGGCAGGTCATCCTTAAATTCATTTGGAAGTTTCGTTGTGCTGCTGTCTTTTCCAACATCTCTCAGCCTCTTAAAGTTGAAGTTCAAATAATTTGCTGGAATCTCTCTTTACAAGTTACAAATCAGATTGCTATGCTCCAGGATTATTTAGAAACTAACAATGATTGTAAAATATCTATCTACAATGTTCAAGCATAGTTACAGTTGGTTGACGGATAGACATCTTGCTAAGGAGGCTGCTTCTTGGAGGCTATGGAGAGTATTCTGCCCTTTGGACATTGAGCTGCTTAGACCTTCTTCTAAATGGCTGTTGACTAATGGTTCAAGTTTTGGTTATGAGAGGTGTTCTAAATCTTCTTTGAAGAGAGATTCTTATTGTATTTGTTGGAGTTTTGCTGTTGCAACAACACTTTTTGCTACTGTAGAGCTGTTTATTATTACAACTGTAGCAGCATGCTTTACCTTCTCTATTTTATGTCATGATGGTCTATAATTGTTGTTTTTGTTGCTGCTGTAGCAGCTTGTCTTGCTACTTGTGTATGACCTAATGGTGGCCTATTTGACCATGTATTCTGGCTGATGTAATTTGTTTTTTTTCTTCTTCTTTATCTAATAAAAAAAAATTAAAAAAAATAAAATAAAATTGCAAAATGGATAGTGGTAGGAAAGACTATGCATTCAATAAACTAAGAATTACACTGCCTAGTTTTGCACTAATTTGAACCCACACATCCAATGTGACAATTCAATCGATGAGCAAAAGGATGTATTTGGATGGAAGTAGAGACATGTCCGAGGAAATCCTGAAAGGGAAGTAATTAGCCCAATATCATTTTGGCATGTAGGCCACCAACTGGTAGAGAGAGAACAAATGTCAATGCAAGGGAGTAACATATAATCAATTTGAAGATTATTATATTAGAAAGTGGAAATGTGAACTCACTTCATGGAGATAACGAAAATCATTGGCTGTATTTTAATATGTGAAAAGCATAATTAAATGACAGCGGCTTTGCAAACACTAACAAACCTATTTCATTGGAAGTGATACAAACAAAATCTAAAGATCAAAATTGAGGAGAATCCTATAACCCAGTAACCACTGATGTTAAAGAACATCCAATGGAACTAGCATCTACTAAGGAGTAGTTTGTTTCTAGTATCCACATGCTGCAAGGAAAACTAATCTGGTAGGTAATGAGCACGTCTGATTGTTTCATGCATCTCTGAAGCTCTCCTTTCAAGGTGCAAATGACAAATGTATAAATTGGGTTTTCAGCCTAAACAGGATACAAAGATTTGCACTCTGCAACAGGCACCCGGAGATATGTGAGTGTGTCAATTTGACATATGTCATGTGAGTATATAAATGAGTGTATTGGAGGATTTGAGTAATAGCACACCTAAGAACCTGTGTATGAAATATGCAGAGTGTCATTTGTATCAAATGTTAAGCATGCTAATGGCCTTTCAATAGAGATCTATGAGAGGATAAAGTATGTGATTAGTATAACTTACTAAAAAATGCTATTTGGATTGGCATTTTCCCTGTTAGCGTTATGCAATCTACTAGGTTTGTTGTATTTGAGATACACGTACAACTGAGTACAACTGAATTGGTGAACCGCTGAGTTGAAAGGGCAGAGATATGAGAAGATCCACCAGTACATATACATGAGACCTTTGCTTCTGCTATTCATTTTCTGAATCACATTCATATCAAATAATCATATTGGTTGTCTTTATTAACAATTATATCATTATTCAGAGACAAGATTAAAGCTAAGCAGCTAAAATTAATTTTCTAGGCACTCAAACTCTTTACTGTCTACTTTGAAGCTAACATTTTAGCTTATATCTAAAATTGATGCTTCATCTGTTATAATATGTTACAAGCCTGTGTACATATGGGATATGAAGAAACACTTCATAGATCTCAAACTTTGAGATGAAAGGAATGATAAATTCAGTCCATAGTGAAAATGAATTAAAGCATAGATGTGAGATGGATTTCATTGAAGAAATATTTGATATTAAAAAGTAAAAATTATTTTTAATAAATAAATAAAATAAGATAATAAATTAATTCAATCACAGAACAATATCGCTTAGATTTCTTTCAACTGACGAATTGAGTTGCTAAATTTGTTCCTGTTGTTCTGTAGCCATTCTTTTTATTGTAGCAGTACCATACATAAGCATATCTAGCTTTTTGAATGTCACAATATTTTTATCATAATCTTAACTAGAACCATAATCACACCTTTTATTATGTTCATTCTTCTTCTATTAACAGATGATTTTCTTTTCACCTGCCATGGAGTTGCTTTATATACATGATTCTTCTTCGCATATTCTATGAGTTCTTTCTGGATCTATACTTTTTTTTGCCTTCAACTCTGTTAGCCTTTCGAGGCTGTTTGTTGCCCTCGATTTCTCAATGCTATGATTCTGACTTCATTGTTTGATTGTATTAAACTTCGGTTTTAAAACAGAATTCATTTATATATATTTATTTTAATTTAATTTTTATTTATGTAAATTCAGCGAATGTATCACTATGATGTAATTTTATGCTGTTAGTGAGAAAATATTTTTCCTATTATGAAATCTATACAATTTATTCTTCAAAAAATATATGCATATAAAAATATAGGATAAAAACTGGGAAAAATTGATCCCAGATAGTAAGTAGACATTAATACTGGCTACTCAAATCTTAACATGGAAGCAATAGCAATAACATTGACTGCTATCCTGAAAGCTGTATCAGGCATGCTAAATAGACATTTCCATAGGCATTGACTGCTATCCTGAAAGCTGGAATAGGCATGCTAAATTGACTGCTATCCTGAAAGCTGGAATAGGCATGCTAAATTGACTGCTATGCTGATGGTGCTTCATCTTCTATAGTTTGGACGATGCAGCTCCCTACACCCTTCACAAGTGGTGCCAATTCGTTGTGGAAATTAGTGCTTCTTAATGAAGAGGTTTTGGCTGCAGAAAACTAATGGAGTTTATGACTACTTGAACACAAATTTCTTCACTTTTCGTTATTACAATAATAGAATTTATTTTATTGAGAAGAGTCATACCTTAAACCATCCTATCACTTGATATTTTGGCATCTTTGACATCAATTGTCAAATTTGTTTAGTTTTAAGTACATCACATTCTTTTACTTCATCAAAGTAATCCCAAACCACTTTTTTTTCTGAATAAAAATAGTATTGTTAACTACATATTTTGCATATTTGATTTTCTTTGGGGATAATTGATTCTAACTTAATTGTTTCATTGTATTAAACTTGGGTTTTTCAACAAAAATTATTTAAATATATTTATTTTCATTAAATTTGTAAATATGAAGATATAAAATAAACTTGATAAAGAAATTTATTGAATAGGAGATACTTGAAATTTATTAACCACATGTACCAAACAAATATATCTAAATAATAGATCAATATTTTCCAAATTGACCTTCTACACATCTTCCGCCTACAATTGCATTTGTTCATTTTTGCAGGCCAAATTAAATGATAAGTTCAATGGATCACAAAAAATGCAATAAATAGAGATTTTTTTATTATTTTTACAACAATTTTAGCACTATTGCTAATATACCTCAACAATATTTTAATTTCATAAAATATAATTACATATATTATTATATAATATATATATATATATTTTTTTTATAGGTAAGTGCTATCAAAGGGGATAGTGCCCATTTACATTAATATCACTTTGGCGATACATGCCAGAATAAATTCTACTACAATTTTTCAAAACACAGACCCTCCCACTTTACATTAGTAGATAATGATATACCACTGCCAGACACCTTCCCATCTCTAGCGCCCGTGCCAAGCTGCTCTCACTGAGCCACGAGTAACTAGAATCCATATACCTGGAAAAAAATCCATATTGGAGTTCATGACCCCAACTCTATACACTTCCCAAGCATTCGCCAAGAAGTTTTCCCTTGCGGCCATATGCTACCTTAATACCTCAACTTCATACATCTCTCCCTCATCCTCCTCGGTTTCAATGCAAGTTGTGTCAAAGAAAAGCCTGAGGTGACTGACTAGGCCATCCGTAGCCAACTCCAGAGTCGCATTTGCCACTGCTGGAGCATTAGCCTCCACCACAAAACCGTCAAAGAGCTTGACCATCCTCTCCCGAGAGCCGAATATATTGACCAAAGGCCCGATAACAACTTCATACACCTTCCCATCGCACTAATGGCGGTCCTCCTAAAGCACCCCCTTCACCACATCCACAATCGCAACAAGCACCACCGGGCGATGGATGGTGAAAAGCCTACTGCACTGCGCCACAAGAGTCTCCTCGGAGCAAAGGCGGCTTAACCTGAAGAAATGCACCATCCTTTCTCTCTGCTTAGCACACCAGATACACAATGAGTTGAGAGTATGTTTTTTTCCGTCAAGCTTGTGTAGATATAACTCCTAGGACATAGCATGTGAAGAGCAACCATTGCAGGCTTCGAAAACTATTCAGTCACCAAATCCATACCAAACCTTTGCCTAAGTATTCCTATCTTTGCCAACCTCCATAGACATGTGAGTTACGTACCTCTTCGTCCATTCATGGGCCCGAGGCAACGCAAGGAACATCATCTCGACGCCCCAAATTATCTTGGTCTATGATGGCCTGTAGCCTCAGCCATTGCCTCGTGGAGGAATCTACGTATACCAAATCTTCTTGAGATTCTCCCCAATTAGCCAGCAAATCCACAACTTTATTTGCTTCCCTGTATATGTGTGTAAGGGAGAAGTCATTAAGCTTGCCTAGGAGCATCTTAATAGGTTCAATCCAATTGCCGATTCTCCAGTTTGGTGATTTCCTTGAAGTGATTGCCTGAATACATATCTGCGAATCACGCTCAATTTCAATAGAATCTATACCTTTTTGAATGCATAACTGTAATCCTAATGCCAAAGCCTCCATCTCAGCAATGTTGTTGGATCGAACACCCAAATTTTTTGATGCTGCCCACACACAATAGCCACAATTGTCTCTAATTATACATCTAGCGCTTGCTCGACCAGGATTGCCTTTTGCAGCCCTATCAAAATTGAGCTTCCATTTTAATCTCACTGGATGCAACTAGTGCACTTCTTTCCTATTGACCTTGCTTACCTTGAGTGTCGTGGGCTTAGGAATTTTGAGGTCAATCCAAGCCTTCTGAATCTCCTCATCCCACCTCGTAAACTTTGCCTTAGAACCAATGTTGGTTCTATTATTTGCTGTCTCAATGATGGCTCCTTGTATTTTTGCAATAAGAAGATCACAGCTTAGGGATTCATCCTTGAAGATGCACCTGTTCCTCTCCTTCCATAGATGCCAGACCACCAATGATGGCGCCATTATCCAAATCCCATACCAATAACCATTCTTATTTGCAATTGGCCAGTTGTTCAAGAAGTCCCAAAACTTATACTATCTTGGTTCCTGGAGTTGAAAAATCCCTTGCAACCACTCCCAATAGGAGGCAGCCATAGGACATGTGAGAAACAAATGATCCATGCCTTCCTCCGTTTGCTCGCATAGTATGCATCTAGATGAACCGACATTCCCAATTCTCTTTAATCTTTCACCAGTAAGACAATGCTGATGTAAGGCTACCCAAAGGAAGGCCCCTGCTTTGGGAAACACTTCACGTTTCCAACAGAGGGTAGCCATCCAAGTCTTCTCCTTACCTTGCACCATTTGGAGACGGTAACCCAATTTGGCTGAGTATTCCCTTGAAGCAGCCCCACACCATATAATTGTATCCTCCCTATTGCTCAGGTTAACCGTCCTTTTATTTAGTTCTCGAGCCACTACCCCTTTCAATTCTTGTGGTAGCGGAAAAGTATCAACATCTATCCACTTGGTATGACTGCCAACTATGTCATCATCCTGACACACATAATTCACCACCTTATTTCCGAACTCCGCCTGCAACCTGCCCACATATTGACCCAAATCCAACATTTTTGCCAAAATTTTATAGCCATCCCAAGAGTCCATCCAGAACAATGCCTATCTACCATCCCCAATTCTCCATGAGAGGTGACAAGTGATTAAGGATTTGTAGTTTGTTATGTACTTCCACACCATCGATCCACCTTCGATGTTTGCTATTGTTAAAATTCTCGAAGGCTCCCTGTTATCCAAATACTTATCCTGTAGGATACGCCACAACAACTTCTCGGGGCACTTATACATCTTCCATACCAGCTTGGTGCCCAAGGCCATGTTTTGGAGTCTGATCGTGCACAATCCAACCCCGCCATCTTCTTTTGCTTTACAGGTTGTATCCCAACCTATGAGCGATATTTTCTTTTCATTTTTAGAGCCTTCCCATAGGAACTTTTTCAAGATCCTATCCATGTCATTCTCCACCTTTGCAGGAGCTTCATAACACGACATAGTATATATCAGATTCACTGACAAGACAACCTTAACCATTGTTATTCTTCCAGCCAATGTGAGCCAATTGTTCTTCCACATCATTGCCTTATTTCTACACTTGCCAACCACCCCGTCCCAATGTTTTGCTTTGCACGCACCTTCAAATATTTGAACCCCAAGAAATTTTGTTGGCAGTTTCCCCACTTGAAGCCCCAATATAGTAGTGATGGCCTGTTGCATCGGTAGCCTTGTGTTGAAAAAGTACATATACGATTTCTCCTTGTTCATTTTCTGGCTCGATTTCTCTTTGTATTCGGTAAGCACCCCTTTGATGCATCTAGCTTGCCTAATGCTTGCCTTGCCTAGCAAAGTGGTGTCATCTGCAAATTGCGAGTGAGTGACCGGGTCTACATTCGAAGCCACCCACACACCTTTCCAATCCAGCCGCTAGCATCTGCTTTTGATGGCGCAACTTAGGGATTCAACCATGATCACGAATAAAAACGGTGATATGGGGTCACCCTTTCTGAGACCATTGGTGGCCTAAAAGAAACCGTGGAGCGTTCCATTTACAGAGACCGAGAATTGGATAATGGAGATACAATAAGAGAAGCTCATACCAATGATTGTCGAACCCCAACGTTTCCATTACCTTCAGAAGGAAGCCCCAACACACTTTATCATATGCCTTGCAAACATCCAATTTGATTATCATCCCCACCTTCCTACTTGTCTTAAGAGTGTGCACAACCTCATTAATTAGCAAGATGCAATATGTGATTTCCCGACCAGGGACGAAACCATTATGCTCTGTGGATATTATTTTCCCCAATACCAATTTGAGTCTATTGGCAAGCACCTTGGCTATCACCTTGTAAATGGTGTTGCATAGCAATATGGGCCTGTAATCACTAAAGGAATGGCATTCAGGATTTTTTGGGATCAAGGCAATCACCGAATTGTTCAAATCCTTTACAAACCTCTTAGTTCTGCGAAAGTCCTCCACAAGTCTCCATAGATCATCCCCAACGAAGCTCCAACATGTTTGGAAGAACCTTGCTGTGAACCCATCAGGCCCTGACACCTTGTCCGGGTGCAGCTGAAATAAAGTGGTCTTAACCTCTTCTTTAGAAACCGTGTCACTTAGCATTTTGTTGTCAACTTCACTTACCTGTTTTCTTATCGAGTCAAGGATACTACCACCAACCTCTTGCGACATCTGGCCTTTGAGTAGGTGTTTAAAAAATTCAACCACAACCTTGCCAACCTCAGACAGACCACAAACTGTGAGACCATCAATAGTTTGTACTTCTTCTATCTTATTAGTTTCCCTCCTAGCCAACACTGAGGCATGGAAGAATTTGGAATTTGAGTCACCCTCACTTAGCCAAACCTCCCTTGATTTGTTCCTCCAGTATATTTCCTCCCTCTTAAGGAGCTCAACCAACTTTGCATTTAGTTCTTTCTCTTTGAAGTATTCCTCATTCCTCATGCCGCCCTTGATTAATTTTTCATTGAGGGCTTCCAACTCATTTTCCACATTTTCTTTTTCAACAAATATGTTCTGGAACTTCTCCTTGTTCCAATCCTTCATCTTTTGCTTAAGGATATGTAATTTCTTTGCTAATTTGAAACTGATTGAGCCTCCCACCTTAGCTTCCTTCCACCAACTTTCCAACAAGCCAAAAAGACTTTTATCCCACCACCACATATTTTGGAATTTGAAGCTTGTCTTCAGTGATTTCGTCTGATCATTGATTGTTAATTCCACTAGGTAATGGTTCGAAATAGAGATGGATAGTATACCAGCTGTCATTTGCATACCAAAATTGCTCCATATCGGGGAGACTAGGAATCTATCTAGTCTCTCAGCGATAGTAGTGAAATCCTTGCATTTATTGGTCCAAGTAAAGACACCATTCTCTATGCGACAGTCAACCAATCCTGCCTCCGCCACGAAGCTTCTAAAGTCTATGGTTGCTTGAGAAACACTTCTAACCCCTCCACTCTTCTCTGAAAATTCCAATATAGCATTAAAGTCTCCACCAATAATCAATTTGTCCCTTAGGTATGGTCAGGCAAAGTCCAACACAGAGTACCAGAGAGAGGCCTTTTCCTCTGTTTTTGTCGGTCCATAAACATTGATGATCATGAAATGACAATTGAGGCCAAGGTCGTATACCTTAGTTGCCATCCAATTTGATGATGAGCTAATAAATTCCCTAGAAACCACAACCTCCTTCCACAATAATCCTAATCCCCTCGCAGAGCCCCAAGAGTCTTGGAAATAACCTTTCCAATGTCGACAATATTTCAGAAACTTCGACCCTTCTTCTCCAGAGAGCTTAGTTTCTTGTAACAAAATTATGTTGCTTGTGCTTTTTTGTAATTGACGCCTTACTAGGGGTTGCTTGTTAGGGGCCTTTAGGCCCTTGACATTCCATGTTGTTATCTTCATTGTTTCCCAAGGGAGGGACTTCCTCCCTTGGTACTTAGGAATTTGGTAATGCTGGTGAATTTCTTTGCTACTGCCTCCTCTTCCCTCAATTGCTTGAAGGATTTCCTTCCTCGGGGATTGCCAATTATGCCGAATTTTCCCACACCCAAGTGTTTTTCCGCAGATTGGGAGATTCATTTGTCCTCGATGACATCTTTGTCCTCGATGACATCCAACTCATCTTCCAGGTCAACATTTGAATCAAGGTCCTTGCTTGACAAAGAGGCAACCTCAATACCATCGTTTGCCTTCAATTCATGACTCTTCTCCTAAGGTGGTGACTTTGGTTGGTTATCATCCGCTTGCTTCTCATCGTTCAATGCTTCAGGGGGTTTTTCCAAAGGCGCCAAGGCCACGCCACCTTTTGTAGCATCTCCCAATTGAGTTTCCCTCTCGGTTGAGACTGTGGGAATGGGCCTAGGAACTAGAGAAGGTTGGATCTCATGTGACTTCTTTCTCCATTCTCTCTTTATTCCTTTAGTGCACTCCGACGCACTGTGGTCCCGAGCACCGCATTTGAGGCAATACTTTTTCGAGTATTCAACTTCAATCTCCTATAACCAATGTTCCCCATTCACCAAAAGGAAAATATTTTTAGGAATGGTATCAATTGATGCAATGTTCAGTCTGGCATATTTGTAGAGATCACCATCCAAGATACCCATGTTAATCTGCATTAGGGTTCCCAATGAGCGGCCGATTTTTTCTAGGCAATCTCCAGTCCAATACTCCACCGGAAGATTGTAGAGCCTGATCCAAATAGGTTGATCATATGGCCTCATTTTTACCAGATCAAAATTTTGATTCCAGGGCTGCATGTATAGGGGTTGTCATTCATAAACCACAATTCACCCTCTGTGACCCGCTTTTCGCTTCCTCATTTGCAAAGACCACCAAAAAGAAACTTTTGGTAGGAATCTTATTAGAACTTCCATTTCCCATTGCTCCTGGATCTAGTTCTTGATCGTGGCTTGATCAGGTGTTCTGCCGATGAAATTATGACAGATGAAAGCGAAATCCCTAAGAATTGCTGTGTTCGCTTTGATTTCCTCTGTGACTTCGATTTCCAATACTCCTTCTTCGGCCTTCTTATTAGGGTTGCACTCCTCCACCATAGCCTAACTCTCTTCAGGCCTCTGAGCATTGCACACTCTCCTTGCCCTTCATTTTTTGCTCGTTCTTCGGTGAGCCGACCTCTCCTCCCAGTCCTTTCACCTCCTGCTTGTCTTTTTCCAAGGTGTCGAGTGTAGCCATGCCCTAGTTTGATGGTGCTTCCATGGTGATTCTGGTGTATCATGCCTTATGCGAACAGGGTCAATTCCTTCCCTAAGAGCTGTTTCCTGCCTCCAGTAAAATGGGTGGCATTTATCCACCCATCTCCCCTTTGAGAAAACCCATTGAGGTATATGATCTTGTCGCAATCCCATCGGTTTATCCTCGGTTGCTTTATCCCCCTAGCGCAGCTTTGCGTTGTTTGTTCGCCGATGTCGCTCGCCATCGTTCCACATAGTCTCACCTTCCTTCCTTGCTTCGCCAACTTTCGTAGCTGCGTTGCTCTGCGAGCCTGCTCCGCTCCGCGCCATTTAAAAATAAATAAATAAATTATATCATAATAAATAAATAGATTATCAAATACAAAATATACATAAATAACAAATATATACTTTTATAATATGATAATTTCCAAATACCACCAACATCAATTGCGCTTTTACTCCGTCATTGTTGGTAATATAATAATTTTAAAAATATATTTACTAATTTTCAAAATGTCCTATCAATTGATCTCATGTACTAAACAAATATATACACAAAATAAACCAATCATTTTTTTAATTGACCTTCCACAATTCTTCGGCATAGCCATTGCACATCAAGGTGCGATTGCTAGTATATAATATTTTGAATCAATACTTAGATCATGTTTTAAGATCAATTTTTAGGATGGTAAATGAATTGTAGAAAAACACTTTTGAGTAGTTATAGTTTTGAATAAATAACCAGTAGTGAAAAGTTTTTTTTTCTTTTTTGTTCTTTTATTTATTTCAAAAATATATCATGAAATAATTCAAAATATTCTCCATAATCTTATTTAAAAATTTATAATATATTTTTTTCTTACTTAGAAAATCTTGTATATCACTTCAAAAATCAAAATGAAAAATAAGTGAATGTGGATTTATCTTTTCTATGTAAGTCAAGTAGTTAATACATGATATAGGATATTGTATTTTCTACTAATATAAATGAGTAAATTAAAGATGTAATAATATATAAACTATCCTTGTTTATGGGACAATGGTCAATAAACGTGATATCATTAATGTTTGTTGTAGATGTAGTGAGATATAAGATTTGTATACACTATCCTTGCTTATGGGATAAGGAAAGTGAGAATTGATGTTTGTTAAAAAAAATTGTTTAAAGGGTTTCTCGATTTAAAATTTGATAGTTTTTAGGGGAAATTTGGGGGCATTGTGGTGCTTATAGATGAACGAGCATCTTTGTTAAATGTGTTTTTTTAAATCTTAATTTATTAAATAATGAGGTAGAATAAGAAGTAACAGTGGTTCATCTCTCTTTGGGTAAGGTTGTGCTATAGAATATTGGTTGAAGGAGACTTAGTTAATGTTATTATGGAGTTGAGAAAATCAAATTGTTTGAATTGAAAGCTAAGGGGTTTTAAAAGAAGTGGTATCTATTTGCAATGATTTCAGGAGATTTTCTTTGTTCATTGTTATTGAGAAGGTAATTGTGTGGTTGATTCATTAGTCAATGATGGGATTGATCAAATACCCTTTTTAGCCACGGTCAATAATCAAGTGAATACATGGGATAGTCATGAACCTCTTTTATTAAAATAATAGCCTTTGTGATGGTTTAGATTTGGTGGGAACTCTTGTTGACTTTAGTTTGTTATGCAATGCTCTTGATATGATTAATATGACGTTTAAAGGTTGTTCCTTATGCGATGTTACCTTCAAGTATTAATTAAGGTTGTTGGTGATGTTTGTGCACTACTTTTAGCTGTTATGGTTTTCATTTTCTTTATTTGTAGTCTTGTGTTTGTTGGCCTACAACGATTTTTGGTGTGGTTGCTTTGTGCAAGATTTTGCAATGCTCTTATGGCTCTTGTTGGCGGTAGGTTTCTTTTTGATTGGTGGTATGGCTCCTAAACACACGGTGGGGGGTAGCATAGGTTCTTTGTGTTGAGACAAGGTCCTTGACCGTAGGTTTTGTAAGATTTTTTGTTGCAAGGATTTTTCGATGTTGAATCTCGTCAAAGAGTATTTTGGGTAAAGAATGTGTTGAATATTATGGTTTTGTGAGATCTAGGGCATTTATAGTTGTAGATTTTTGTGCTAAATTTGGAAGTATCCATCATGTTAGTAGAAGAATGAAAGTGTGTGCAACTTGTTTTGGTTCTTTTTCAACGAGGAAGGTGGAAATTGAACTTGAATCAAAAGATTGTGGGGAGGGATTTGGTTTTTCAATTCTAAGCATTCCCCTCAAATTAGGGTCTAAAATTGGCACTTTGAAAGAGATGTATGTGGTTAATGGTGATTATTGAGGAGCTTACTTCCTTTTGTTAGGTTTGACACCTTGTGATTAAATATTTGTTGGTGTCCCATAATCGAGGGACCTTATACATTTCAAGTGCTTACACTTTGTCATCCTTGGTTGAAGGTATGCTGGCTAGATTGCGAAAAGCAATGAGATTATTCATGGTATCAAATTTGAAGCTCTTAACAATCCTAATAGTAGTAGAGATGTGGTGCCTACATAAGTTGTGGTTGTTGGCAATGGAAAGTGAGGATGTGAGTGTTGGTGTTGCTACTAATGTAGGTAGTTGGAGTGTTTCTTGGTTCTCTTATATGTTCCTTAGATTTGAGTATTCTTGTTTTTTGATTAGAATATGTTGTTAATACTTAATTTGTGGTTGGTGATTTTTTATTGTTTGGTTGGTTGCAACCATTCTTATATAAATTTGTGCCAATTTTTTTCACTTTACTTAGTGTAACACATTTTGTATTTCATATTCTTAAATAGGGCCTTATAAAGCCCCCCATTATTATTATAAAAAAAATAATACACTATATATCTATTATTTTTAATACTCTTTAATTTGTTTTATAAAATACAAGTAGTGTTTATATAATGTCAAACATCTCAATTTTTATCATTTTCTATTCCTAACAATTATGGTAACCTTTTTATTAATTTGACTTTAGATAATCACATTTCAATGACCTTTGAGCTTATTAAAATGCAAATATTTTTACATATTTATTAAAAGGTATAAAAAGTAAGAACAATTTTAATGAAAAATTCTAAAAATCAAGAAAAACATTTCCACTTTTTGAAGATTTTGTGGACCCAACTCCTTGCACTTACTTTTATATAATTATCAAAGATAAAAAAAAAAGTATTATCAAATGCTCCAATGGTAGTCTAGTTAGTGGTTTATATCATTCATCATGTGCAAAAATAATATTATGAGGATGGAAAATAGCTTTAAGCCAGAAAGCATAAGCTCATGTTTTTCAAAGTTGTAGGGCATCTATACTGAATTATTAAAGCCCCAAGCTAAAATAGTGTAATGAAATGGTAATCCCAAGGTGACTAAAGAAGCAACATTCCATATATCGAAAAATTATACACCCTATCTCAAGGCCGAAGATCCTACATCCCAAATACCTTAAATTTTAATTATAAACTCAATCATTTTGTACAAAACTATCACGATAAATGATTTCTCATCAATTTTGGATTGCACTAATTTTTGTTAAGAAACACAAGTCTAAATATAGTCAAACATAAATATTATTAAATAAAAGAATATAAAAAATTCTCTACATTTTTGAGTTTTGAAACATACAACTAAAATTCTATAACTCATGAAAAGAACCATCTCCATGACCAAAAGATGTGTATATTTTCAAGGTTTATATTTTAAGATCTTTTTTCTCATAGATAATATGCAACAACCCTTTTCTACCTAGAGTTCATATCATAGGAGACCTTTTTGTTATTTTTCCTAATAACCTTAATTGTAAGCATAACTTTGGTTGTATACCAACCATAAAACAATTATGTTGTAAAATGGTTATCTTATCTCTAACTATTTTTGTGTGCATAAAAGTTTAGAAATTTCTCTATTATTTTGCAACCATTTAATTAATTATTCTCTATAATACACAAATATTCATCATAAATTCTTAGCCAATGATAGTCATGCATGGCATAATACACATGGTAGGATTAGAAAAAATAAGAAATACACAAACACCTAGAAAAATAATAAAATAAAAGATAGTTAATACTCTTTCTATTAACTCCCATGTTTTTGACATATTTTTATTGACTTATTTAACAAATAAAATTCATATATTTCTATTAAGGTGAATATAATACCATGATACTATCCTTGAAAACTCTTAATTGGTGTTCTGAATAAACTAATCAATGTGAAAATCATAATCACTTCCTTTATAAGAGAAAATCAGATTTAAACCAATTGATAATTAGTAGAAGCAAGCTTTCTAAAAAATTTGAAAATGTTGATACCTTAGTAAAAATTTTCTATGGTATACTATTAGCACAATCCTCTCATTAGTAAAAAATATGATATTGTGGAGTCTCTTAATTGCATCAAAGTTGTGGTTATGATGCTATAAAATTTGGGTGATCCCACAATACTGGTTTACAATTTTTGGCCAAACTAGACACTGAAATAATTTTTTCTAACTAAATCTTCACTTTCGGGCACCTATAGCGGCTAAACCGTGAGAAATTTGAAGATGATGCAAACTAGAGTTTTGTGATATTTTGTCTGTAGATTCTAAATATATTTTTTTCAAAATTTTTGGAATAAGGTTGCACTTCTTTTTCCATATCCTTCGAAAACTAGTTTTTTCAGAAAACAACATTTTTAAGGAGTGACACTCATCGTATAACGCATAATTTTTTTTCCATGAAGGATAAAATTATAATTCTTTCGAATTTAGATTTGTAACTCCAACATCTAGTGCTTCCAATTGGTTAGATAGTGTTTTATTGAATATTTTTTCCTTAATCAAGTTTTAAAGTCAAACCAATTACAATCCAGACATAGCCAGATCGTATAACGCGTAAATTTTTTTGTATGTATTGAAATTCAATTTTTTTTTTGGATCAAGGACTTCAATATCTAGTGCACTCATATTTTTCAATTTTTTTTTGATAATCTACTATTTTTCCACATGTTCAAAACAAAGAGCTTGATTTTCGGTGAAAAACCTATGTTTAATAAAACTAAAAAACCAAATACATAATAAAACCAAAACATATTAAAATTATAGTCGTTGGATAGCTCGTTTGAAGGACTACTTGATTCTAGTTGGGTTTGTGAACTCTCCTCCATTTTCATCCTCAACCCTAGCTTCGAAGGGAAAAAAATCTATTTTTTTGTGCTAGAGAGAAAGAAGGTGGGAAAAGGGGGGTTTGCTCAAACCAGGGGGGGTTCGAGTGAACCAGGGTTCATTCAAACCCCCTTTAAAAAGGGGTTTTCCTTGTATTTTTTGGTGGGAATGGTGGGGAATTTCATTAAATGGGTTTTCTCGAACCTAGGTTCTAGCGAACCCTCTTTTGGTTCTTTCAAACCAAATGGTTTGCTCGAACCCCATTTTTTTTTTTGCCATGGGGTCATTTTTTTCAACTTTTCCTTCCTCACTCCAATTGTAAACCACTTTTGTGGGTTTACCCAATTTATACTACATGATTATATGGCATATAATAAGTATGGATTCATAACACTAGAAATGGAAACACCATGGAGAGAACTTCCTCTAATCAACTTATGAAACCTAATGTGTTGAGGGTTCAAAATTTCATTGATAAAAAAACTAGGTACTACAACCCCCATGTGAATCCCTAATACCTATCCATATGATGTTAATTAAATTATTTCCTTTCCAATAACACTAAAGCAATATATTGGGCCTCATTTTAGTTATTTAAAAAACATTGATATGCATGAACATGTTAAGGTATTGCTTTAGAGGTGAATCCACCAAGGGTTTTGATCACAAAAATTTACATTTATCTCATTGAACTGTTGAATAAACCAAAAAAAATTGATTAAGGTATATGTTGGCAATGGTTGTCATTGATGTCAACACTTGGTGAGGTTGTTGCATATGTTTATGAGATTGTTGTTTAGCATTGGTTGTCATTGTTATCAACACTTTGTTTGGGTTGTCATTGATGCTTGTGTGTACACTCAGTTTGAGCTATTATTGATGTATGATGATGTTGCTGATGTTCATGGTTGGATGTCATACCTTGTTTGATGACAAGTGAAGTTGAATTGTGTATGGTTACCCTCAATAGAGATGATATCATGATGATATATTAAGATGAGGATTAGAAACATTAAGATGAGGATTAGAAGCATTAAGATGAGGATTAGAAGTGTTGCTGATGGTGGATAGATGTTGTTGATAGTCTCTAGTATGTTGTATGCTCTCTCTTGTTTCTCTTGAGGAAGTATGTGTTCTTGCAAGGTAGTTCTAGTCTCTGCAAGTTGGTGAAATTTTTTTCTACAAGAAGTTGTTGTGAAGACTATTTGGGAGAATGATAAATATTCCTCCACCTTTGAAGATTAGGCCTTGTGGTTTGGGATTCAATGTTCTTTTTCTATGTATGGTGAACTCTTATCTTTTCAGGTCACCAATGTTGTTGAGGAGGTTTTTGATAATTGTAGAAGGTTGGCAGTTTTGTTGGTTGTCTAGACTGGTCCAGAAAATGCTCCACATTTCTCCACATTGATGTCTCCACTCTTATGGCTTGGTGGTTGTGCTATTAGTGTTTGTGAAGTCTCTCAATTCAACTTTAATATAATGAAGTGTTCCGCAAGTTGCTCTATTAATGTTATATCTCATGGTTGTGCATTACGTGTTTTTGAGATGAGGTATTCTACTTTTGTTTGGTTTGTGATGGCTATTTGTGGAATGAAATTATGAAAGAAGTATTTAGAAGTGTGGTTGGATGTTCATGGAACATCCCTTTATGGTCCACACATCATTGGTTGGTCTGTTTGGTGCCACATAGTGATTTGAGTTGGCTTTCTAGGTAATTTGTGGATGTCTAGCCGACAGGGCTTGTTATCTTGCCTGGGCTATGTGCTTGGGGGTCTACACCAATTTTTGAGATTGTGTTAAGGTGGATTTGGCTCTTGACCTATCTTGTTGAGAACTGCATTGTGTAAATTCAATTGAAGCTGTGTTTTTGGGCTGACTGGTAATGTGTTAAACGTTTCATCTATACATTTCCTTGTTGTCAACTTGGGTTGATGTGCACAGTGTGTATGTTGTTTGGGATCACATTAGAAGATGTAATAAGTTGGTTTTGGTCCTCTCTATCTCCTGGATAGGACAACATTATGTTTTTATGGCCAACTTGTTGGAATTATTGTTTGTATTCTTTCTTGGCTGATCTAATTGATGTTTTGTGATCTTGTAGAGGATATAAATGAAAGATCAAATCAGTTGCAAGTTGAGTGAGTTTGTGATGGTGTGCGAGTAGGGATTTGTGAAGTAAATTATAGAAAAGAAAGATCAAATGAGCCTTAATGCCTCAATCAGCAGAGTGTATTGTTGACAAATGTTGTTATTTCATATTTTCATGTATCCTGCTATTAGACAATGAGTTCTTCAACAATTCCTTGTAATTTTTATCTTGCCCTAGGGTTTGTGCCTCAATATTGCAAGTCCTTTGTATCTTTCCCTAAGGTTATGTGCCTTAGCTTGCAAGTCCTTTCGGGAGCAGTGTGCTTCCTTAGGCGGTGAGCTTTAAAACAAATTGTAATTCTGTACGTAGTGAGCTTCTATGTTGAGAGATTTCTCTCTGTGGTTTTTACCTTCTTAGGTTTTCCATGTAAATCTGGTCTTATCTTGTGCAGGTTTTTTCATTACCTTATCTTTCATTTCTTCCGATTAAGTTAAGTGTTGTTGTTCCGTTCATAAGTTGCTGATCTTGTTAGAAGTCTATATTTGTATATTATTGAAGGGTTTATGATTTGGAGGGCTTAAATTTTTATAGATACTAATTCACGCCCCCCTCTTAGTATCCAGATGTGTGAACAATTGGTATAAGAGCCAATCTCCTCAGAAGAAGCTTAACCTCTTGAGGAAAGGTTCGAGATGGAACATGATGGATCTTACAAGGGTCCTAAATTCGATGGGAAAAACTACACCTTTTGGAAAGTAAGAATGGAAGGACATCTAAAATCTCTAGGGTTTGGTGTTTGGAAATCTATTAAGGATGGTTACACTACTCCTTCTGCTCTGCCAACATATCCAATTGAGATTAGGTTGTATGAGAACAATTTTAAGGTGAAGAATTCCATCATGTGTGGGTTAGTTGATTTAAAACTTCTGAAGGTGATGAGTTGGAGTACTGCTAAAGATGTATGGGAAAAGTTGAGAAACATTTATGGAGATAATAAAGTAAAACAAGCCAAGATGCAAATCTTCAAGAGCGAATTTGAAACCCTAAGGATGACAGAGGATGAAGACATTACTAGTTATATGCTTTAGGTGGATGAAGTAGTTATTGGCATCAGGGGTCTTGGTGAAGAAGTGAAAGAAGATGATATTGTGAAGAAAGTGTTGAGATCTCTCCCTAAAGCTTATTGTCACAAGTTATTTGCTATTGAAGAATCTAAGGACTTGGATAAGTATTCAGTAGATGAAATGTTTGGTGCTCTCACAACCTTTGAAATGAGAGAATTTGATAAAGATGTTCCAAAGAAGGAAGAAAAATTCAAAGCCAATAAAAGGATAGAAGATGAAATTGTAGATTTGAATGATGACATTGATGAGGTAGAAGCAAACTTTGTAAGAAGACTGAAGAAATGCACCAACAAATACAAAGGTAAGTTACCTTTCAAGTGTTTCAATTGTGAAAGTATTGGTCATTTTGCATCTAAATGTCCCTATAAAGAATCTGAAGATGGTAACAAAAGAGAGAAGGTTAAAAAAATCCTCTATTCCAAGGAAAGCAACTGTTCCTTAGAAGATGAGGATAATGATTCAAATGATGAAACACTCTTCATGGCCATGAAAGTCGGAGACAAAAAGAGCAATATTGGAGAATGTAAGAGGCCTGGTACTTTGCAGGATGATAAAGTTTATGAAATATCAATGGTTGTGTGGATTTCCTTTCATGCAAAGGAAGAATAAAATATTGGGTGATTGACAATGGTTGCTCTAACCACATGAATGGTGAAAAGAGGAGGTTCATCAATCTCAAGAAGGTTACTAGTGGAGCTATTAAGTTTGGTGGTGATGAGTCATCACAAATTTGTGGAAAGGGTGCTATAAAAATTGATGGAAAGAACATGATTGAGGATTTCCTCTATGTCAAAGGTCTGAAGCATAATCTTCTCAGTGCCAATCAAATGTACAAAAAAGGATACAATCTTATAGTTCATGCCAATGGTTGTGAGATTAGGAAGGCAGGGTCCAAAAGATTAGTTGCAGAAGGTACAAGGAAAAATGGAAATTTCTATCATCTAAAGGAGGAAAATGGAAATTTTTTCTTATTGGCTTAATTTGGTGAGTGTTGGATGTGGCACAAGAGGATGGGACACATCAATTTTGATAATATGGTAAATATCAATTCTACTCATGCAGTGAGGGATATTCCTAAGATAACTAAACCTGCAAACACATTATGGAAGGAATGTCAAATGGGATAGCAAACAAAGGAAATTTTCAAGAGCAAGGTGTGCTATGCTACAATACCATTGGAGCCGATTCACACTTATCTATGTGGACCTACATGAACAAGGAGTCAAAAAGGTGAAAGGTATTTCATGTTTCTTATAGATGATTACTCTAGAATGACTTGGGTTACATTTTTAAGAGAAAAATCAAAAGCCCTTGATAAGTTTAAGATTTTCAAAGCAAAAGTTGAAAATGAAATGGATGCTAAAATCAAATGTTTAAGATCAAATAAAGGGGGTGAATTTACTTCAAATGAATTTGAAAAGTTTTGTGAAGATCATGGTATTAGGAGACATCTATCTACTCCTAGGACACCTCAACAAAATGGGGTAGTGGAGAGAAAAAATAGGACTGTGCGATAGATGGCTAGGGAAATGAGGAAAGATGTAGATTTTCCTGATATGTATTGGAAGGAAGTAGTTCACACTATTGTCTACTTACGTAAAAAAGTGAAATTGAGGGTCAATAGCACTAAGAACCCTTATGAGCTATGGTATGGAAGGCCTCCCACTATTAGATACTTCAAAATTTTTGGAAACAAATGTTATATAAGAAGAGATGAAGAAGACCTTGGAAAGATTGATTCTAAGTGTGATGAAGGGATCTTTCTTGGTTATTGAACTAGAAGCAAGGCCTACAAAAGTTACAATAAGAGATTGGGAAAGATTTGAAAGCACAAATGTTAAAGTGGATGAATATTTGTGTCCGATCTCACAAGAACCAGAGGTTTGTGGATATGATATACCTCTCTGGATTGAAAAAGAAGAAGAAGAGAAATAAGAGAAGGAACCAGAACTGAAGAAGGCCCCTAAGACTCCAACAAAATATGTTCAAAAGAACCATTCTATAGATCAAATCATTGGAGATAAGAATGAAGGTGTACTGACCAGGAGAAGGCTTGTAAAAGAAAGTGAGCAAGTGAATTTGTGCTTAATGTTAAAGGTTGAGCCCAAGAACTTTGCTAATGCTAAAAAAAATGAAGGTTGGTTGAAGGAAATGAAAGAAGAATTGGACTAGATAGAAAATAATTAGACATAGGAGTTGGTTCCCATACTAACTAATAAGAATATTATAGGAACAAAGTGGGTGTTTTGGAACAAGTTGAATGAAGATGGTGAAGTTGTGAGGAACAAGGCCAAATTGGTTTGCAAGGGTTATTCACAAGTTGAAGGTATTGATTTTGAGGAGACTTTTTCTTCGGTAGCTAGAATGGAGGCAATAAGGATGTTTCTTGTCTTTGATACTCACAAGGATTTCAAAGTTTATCAGATAGATGCCAAGTCAACCTTTTGAATGGTGATTTAGAAGAAGAGGTATATACTGAGCAGCCATATGGTTTCCAATTATTAGAAGATCTAGATATGGTATGCAAACTCAAGGAAGCTTTGTATGGACTCAAGCAAGCTCCTAGAGCTTGGTGGTTCGATAAGTACTTACTTTAGTAAGGTTTCATAAAAGGTACCGCAGATAGTAATCTTTAAAATAAGGTTCAAGAAAATAAGATTTTGATTGTGGTTGTATATGTTGATGACATCATCTTTGGTGGAGATGATATGTGTAAGAGGTTTATAGAAGAGATGCAAAAAATGTTTGAGATGTCTATGATTGGTGAGTTCTCTTTCTTCCTTGGGCTTCAAATTGTGCAACAAGATGATGGTATATTTATTTCTCAGGCTAAGTATGTTAGAGAGATGTTAAAGAAGTTTGGCATGGAGGATTCCAAACTAGTAAGTACTCCTATGGTCACCGGTTGTCACTTGAGAAAAACTAATAAGTCTCTAGAGGTTGATTAGACTCTTTATAGGTCTATAATTGGAGGTTTATTGTACTTATCTACTTCCAGATTTGATATTATGCATGTTGTATGTTTGGTTTCCATATTTCAAGCTAATCTTAAGAAAACTCATGAGAAAGCAGTGAAAAGAATTTTTAGATATTTGAAAGGAACTCCAAATTATGGTTTGTGGTACAAAAATGATGATAATTTTTTTTGAATGCTTATACTGATGTTGATTGGGTAGGATGTGTGGATGACTAGAGTACTAGTGAAAGTGAATTTTTTTTGGGAGACAAATTGGTCTCTTGGTTTATTAAGAAGAACTCAACATCCTTATCCACATCAGAAGCTGAGTATATTGTTGTAGCGTCTTGTTGTACCCAAGTGCTCTGGAAAAAGTAGAATTTGAAGGATATAAAGGTGGTTTATGATGAACCTATTCCTATACTATGTGATAATACCAGTGCAATAAATATTTCCAATAATTCAATGATGTATTCAAGAACCAAACACATTTATATTTGGTATCACTTTCTAAGAGAGAAGGTTGTAGAACAGGAAGCCAGATTGGAGTATGTGTCTACTGTATACACCTAAAATCGGTCAAGACATTTAATTAATTAAATACTAGTTATTTAATTAATATTTCAACTACTTATAAATAAATTCTCAATTTATTTATATAGTTCATAGCTTCTAATTCTCCAAATCTAAAATCACATTCCTCTAATTTAATTAAATAAACAAATTTCTAAAATTTGCTTTATTTAATTAATTCTCACTAATCCCAAATTTGGAATTCAAGCACATGTCTACAACTTTTCATGCCACCTCACCAAGGTCACATGAAATTAAATAATTCTAATTTTTAATTAGAATTATCTTCAACAAATTTTTAAACACATGGCTTATTCCTCACACACTTCTTCAACAAATTTTCAAACACATGGTATTTTTCTCACACACTTTATTCCTCTATCCATTTGGCATGTTGTCTTTGGTCAAGGGATTCCTTCGTCCATTTTGCATGTTGTATTTGGTCAAGGGAACATCCTTCTTGATTCTCTCCATCTCCACAGTTCATCCCTCTTGTTTGAATCTGGACCGTCAATCGCTGCCAGATCACAAGATGCTTGGAAAAGCCTATAAATACAACCCTTTGCCATAGTATTTGGCATCCCACATTTGAGTAGAGTTATTATGCAAGAATACCTTTTGAAGCATTGGAGAATTTGGAGTCTTATAGAATTGTTTAGCATTTTAACAAGTTTGCATTGTAGCATCATGTTAACTTAGAACCATGTTTTGCTTTATAGTTTCATTTTATATCATGCTTTGCTTTATAGTTGCATTTTAGTTTATCATATTCATAGTTTATATTTGAGCATATGCAAAATCATTTTAGCTTCTTATCACAAGAATTTGTATCACATAGTTTAGCAACATTATCCATTTGTTAATATCACCATTATCATAGTATCATGGCTTTCACCACATAGTTTCATATAGGAACTTAGATTTCTTGCATTTTGAATAGCATCTCGTTTCTCAAGTTGTCATTTTAACAACCATAGTGCATATACAAAAATCTAAGAGCCAATGTGGTTTAATAAATCCTTGAGAATAGAGAACAATGGATCATTTTTAGGAATTTAATCTTGTTTCAATTTGATTCAGTTTTATTGATTAAATCTCTAATATAATACATCTCATTGGTGTTTGTGTTGATTTACTAACTCTCCCACATTTCAAACACACACCTACTAAGGATTAGATTGTAGATATCTTCACGAAGGCACTTTCAAAGGATACTTATGAGTATCTCCAGTAGAAGTTAGAGGTTATTGCCCCTCCATTTTTAAGTTAGATGCATAAATGGTGAATCTATCCAGGGGAGAAATTCATGTCATATTTTTTTCTCCTAGATTGATGTATGCTACCTCTTAGGGGGAGTAGGTAGTTGGTTGGTTGTTGTTGATAGGGGGAGTTGGTATAATTGTTTGAAGAAGATGTGCAAATGTTGAGCATGTATAGTTGTGTAGTTAGTCAAAGGGGGATAATATGTTGATGATTCAATTTAAGATCTTGGCCCTTTTTCCTTGATTTGAAAGGTGAGAATGAGTAGGTGTGTGTTTCCATCAATGCCAAAGAGGGAGATTGTTGGCAGTAGTTATCATTGATGTCAACAATTAGTGAGGTTGTTGCATATGTTTGTGAGATTGTTGTTTGGTATTGGTTGTCATTGATGTCAACACTTTGTTTGGGTTGTCATTGATGCTTGTGTGTACACTTAGTTTGAGCTATAATTGATGTATGATGATTTTGTTAATGTTCATGGTTGGATGTCATGCCTTGTTTGATGACAAGTGAAGTTGTATTGTGTATGGTTGTCATCAACAAATATGATATCATGATGATATATTAAGATGAGGATTAGAATCATTAAGATGAGGATTAGAAGTGTTACTGATGGTGGAGAGATGTTGTTGATAGTCTCTAGTATGTTGTATGCTATCTCTTGTTGCTCTTGAGGAAGTATGTGTTGTTGCAAGGTAGTTTTGGTCTCCGTAAGTTGGTGAAAAGTTTATGCTATAGGAAGTTGTTGTGAAGACTATTTGGGAGAATGCTTCACATTACTCCGCCTTTTAAGATTAGGTCTTGTGATTTGGGATTCAATGTTCTTGTTCCGTGGATGGTGCACTCTTAGTTTTTTAGGTCACCAGTGTTTCCGAGGAGGTTTTTGATAATTGCAGAATTGTTGGTTGTCTAGACTGGTCCAAAAAATGCTTCACATTTCTCTGCATTGATGTATCTACTCTTGCGGCTTGGTGGTTGTGCTCTCAATGTTTGTGAAGAGTTAGTTTATCTTTAATGTAATAAAGTGCTTTGCAAATTGTTTTGTTAATGTTATAGCTCATGGTTGTGAATTCTGTATTTTTGGGATGAAGTATTTTACTTTTGTTTGCTTTGCGGTGGTTGTTTGTGGAATGACAGTATGAAAGAAATATTTGGAAGTGTTGTTGGATGTTCATGGAATGTCCCTTTGTGGTCCGCACATCATTGATTGATCTCTTTGGTGTCCTATAGTGATTTGAGTTGGATTTCTAGGTAATTTGTGGATGTATGGATGACAAGGCTTGTTATCTTACTTGCACTATGTGCTTGGGGGCCTGCGCTAGCTTTTTAGGTTGTGTTAAGGCAGATTTGGGTCCTAACCTATCTTGTTGAGAACTACATTATGTAAATTCAATTGAAGCTATATTTTTGGGTCAACTAGTAATGTGCTACACATTTCATCTACACGTTTCCTTGTTGCTGACTTGGGTTAATGTGTGCCAACATGCATGTTGTTTCGGATCACATTGGAAGATGTAATAAGTTTGTTTTGGTCATCTCTATCTCTTGGATAGGTCTTCATTATGTTAACTTGTTGAAATTATTGTTTGTATTCTTTCTTGGCCAACCTAATTGATATTTTGTGATCTTGTGGAGGATATAAATGAAAGATCAAATCAATTACAAGTTGAGCAAGTGTGTGGTGGTTGATGAGGTATAAATATCCTCATGAATATGATAAGCCAAATACCCTTCCTTATTCCTCCCAATTGTCTTTACCTTGCCAATTATTTATTTTTAGGATTAATAATTGTTTACTTTTTGTAAAAGGGTGTATATTATTTATTTCCTAAATCAATTGAAATAAGCTGACTGGTGCTAACATAATGGTATAGTTTTTAGTATTGTATAGGTCATTATGCATAATCGAGAGGATTTTAAAGCAAACTTCAAAGAATTTGAAGACAAGTGTTGGAAATCTAGGCATCGGAACTTCACGAGTGCATAGTGGATTAAGTCTTTTAATGCTTTCTATTTACTTTCTATTTTGAAACTTTATGGATTCTCTTCGAGCCTTTTAAATTCTTTATGTTATGGACCTTATTCTGTTTGTTAGTTAAAATGTTAGAAGACTTTTTCAATGGTGATCTTTTGCCATCTAAAATCTAGGATTTTGTTAAGCAGTTTATTATATATATGTAACTGCCAAAAACAATGGGGGTGATATTGTTATGCTGTTATAATGTGTTTTTGAACTATGTCTTTGTGTTACACTTTTTTTGATATGAATCAAACAAGCTTTTCCAATCTTATCTTGAGTTACTAGTTCCGTGTAATGGAATTGTTATGGATGAATTCATTTTGAAGATACAAAATTTTATGTGATCTGAGTTAGGCGTTAAAATACATGAGAGTTGGCCACTTGAGGGAATTTCCTACCTAGATAGATAAGTATCTTTGCTTTCAATTTTGTCACTTTTATTTTGCATATGAAAAAATGTGAATAAATGTTATTTGTATGTGTCGAGCTCTATTAATTATTCTTGCAGGTTGTAGTTCAAGTTTACAATCTTTAGTTATGTTTATCTAAAATTCTAAAGCACCCACTCTGGTTATTAGTTATAGGTTGTTAAGTTTATTTTCTATTAACAATTCGATGCTAGTTGATGGTTGTTGTCATTTAAACTTTACAATTTTATTGCAAATATTCCTTTTTAGGTAATTTACATGCTTTCTAGTTTAATCATTTTATGCTTCCTAGCTTAATAATCCCATGTTTTCTAGCTTAAAACAACTTTACACTTTCTAGTTTAATGGCCTTTTTAGTTTAAGTTTTGTTTACAATAGTTCCAATATTTAGGAAATCTAGGAGAGTTAGTCGAAATGTTTCCTATTGCATACAACCTTCGAACATCGGTCGATATATTTGATGCCTTTTCAACTAAAGCGATAGGACCTCACGACAACCTGTCACTTTTTGGTGCCATTTCCGGGGACTACTTCCTTTTCTAGTGTTAGTAGGAAATTGCTTGAATACCTCTTTTAGAGAAAAATATAGTCGTTAGGCTTCTTTTTCTGCATGTTCAGGAGACAAGGCCCCCACAAAAGATACATACCAAAAACCCCCCCAAAAGACGTTCCAACCACAAGCAAGGAGGAGGAAGTCTCACTGAAACAATTTATCGAAGAATTGATCGAGCATGATCAACTTGAGACCTCCTTGTATACCCCAGAAATTCACCCATCATAACAAATATTTGTAGAGGAAAGTATCCCTTTGCGTACCCTAGAACCTCAACAATTAGAACAAACCTTTGAAGAGGAACAAATTTTTGAAGAGGAACACATTCCTTTCAATGTCATGGGTGACCAAAGAAATGGTGCTAACCCGGTAGGGGGAGTTTGGACATTTACTTATCCTATTGCTATCAATCAAGATGATGATACACCTATGAAAAATATTTCACCAACCTTTTTACCGACTTTCAGAGGTTTATCCTTTGAGGATCTTGACTAGTTCCTATTTGACTTTAAAGTTCTATGTTAGACATATGACTACAAGAATGATAACTAGAAACTAAAACCTTTTCCCTCTACTCTAAAAGACTCAGCAATGCACTGGTTCATGGGTTTAGCTTCAGGGTCAATAACCTATTGGGATGATATGAATTTTTCCTTTCTGGAAAAATACCAGAGTTTCTGTAGAGTCAGCGATAGGAAAGAGGAGTTGTTCAAACTAAGGTAGAACGAAGATGAAAGCCTAGAAGATTACCTGGATAGGTTTATCTTCTTATCTAAAAATTGTGGAGGAGAAGCCATTAGTCTGGAAATTTTGAAAACCATATTTGTCAAGGGACTTGATGAAGATGCTAGGAGAAGCCTAGATTTAATGGGAAATGGAGATGTCTCCCAATTTGGACTTGATGATATCACTGAATTATGTCATAATTTCTCTCATACTTGAGGAGGTATCCGTAAGTCTACTCTTTTTAGAGGTTTCAATGAAATAGGAAAATTGCATGAGGAGATAGAAAATCTTAAAATTGACATTCTCGTTCAACTAAATACCACACTAGATGGAATACAAGCCAAAACATGAAATCTTGAGACCTTATCCATCTATTGTCCTCGGTGTCGAAACAAACATTTGTTAAGAGAATAACCCTTGGAAAAAGTTGACATTTACCAAGTTTGTGAGAAAATTCAAGCTACTGATCAATGTGGGATCCTTAATGCAATCAAGAATTCTAAGAAAAGGACAATTTAGATTGAAGAAGAAATCAATCTTGTGAATCAAAGACTTGGAGGAAATTTCTCTTATGGCTAGAACATAAATCCTACTTGGCAACCCCCAAACAGTTGGAATAATAATCAATGGGTGGCACCTTGGCTTCAAGCACCACCTAACTGGGGAACCTATCCTTGGGGACCACCTTAATGGGAAAATCAGTCATGGGGAAACCCCCAATGGTCAAATCAGACTCAACAACAATGGTATCCTCAAAATCCTGTTCCTCAATGGAATTGTAGACATCCAAATTTGGACACTTAATTTATCCAAATTTATCACTTTTCGTCTAAACATCTTCTTATCCAAGTTAATTAAGTAATATTAGTATTATTTAATTAATATCTTTAATTTTGCCAAATCCCTAAGGTATTTAATTAATAATTAAATACCTTACCCTCCTTAATCCCCTTTTCATTAAATTAAATAAATATTACATTTATTTAATTCCTCACATGTCATTTTCATCTAATCCATTTCCTAATCTCTTTATTAAAGATGTGCACATGCCTAATCCTTGATTAGGATGTGTCACATCCTCCAACTTTTGCAAGTTGGCTTTTAATCCTAATTAGCCCCTAATTATCCTCTAATTACTGATTAATTAAGCCTAATCATTCTCCAAAGAATTTTTAATTTTTTATTCTTCCTAGATTCCCTCTTTTATATGTGAATTTTAATTCACATTCCATTCTTCCAAGGCTTCTAGAACCTTGGACTTGTCACAATCTCCACATGTGACCAACCTTGGACTTGTCACAATCTCCACATGTGACCAAGTCCCACCTTTTTGAGCCCACCTTTTATCCTCTAGATCATCCTATGAGTGTGAATTTTTAATTCACATTTATATCCCCAACCACCTTTCACTTTCCCATGTAGATTTTTGAGGAATTCTAAAATTCCTCAAATGTCTCTTTCACTCCCACTTGGGGACAAGAAATCCCTTTTTGTGGAAATCCTCTCACTCCCCAAGGTGCATGTCCTTTTCCACCTCATGTACCTTTTTGACAACTCATCTCCACCTCACATCCCTTGTCCACTTCACCCTCCACATGTCAAGATGTGAGGGCTTGTGGGTTCTCAACCCACCATAGCCCTTCATCTTGACCTTGTTGGATCAATCTTGACCCTTGAATTCTCTAGAGAATTCAAATTCTCCTATAAATACCCCCCCTTCAAGGGCATTTACAAGACTTTAGATTTGAGCACCCTTATGCTGTCATTTTGCATTCTCAACACTTTACACTTCCATACCTACATGCTGTCCATTTGAATCCTCAAGCATTTGCAATCAACTAATCATCTTTGCTAATCATCTTGCCTATAGAATCTTGCATTTTAGTCATTCAATCTACCATCTAAGGAGCACACAAGCTATTCAAATCGAAGGCTAATCAAGGAGAAACGAACAACAAGGAAGGTGATATTGTCCTATTTTGTTTATCTATTTCCTTTCTTATTCTAACTCTCTTTTGGCTAATCTTGAGGTGTCCTTGGTAGTTTATTATTTCATATTTCTTAGTTATTTTTCACATTTATAGAGAGCATAAAATATCAAGGTTCACATTTCTGGCACGCCCGGTGGGACCCACAAACGGGTCTTGCATTTAACTTCCCTTTTGGATTAAGAATTTTGCAGGAAAAACTCACAGAAAGGCGGCAGCGCCCTCTGCTTTACCGCAGAAGGGTGGCAGCGCCCCGCAGAATGTTGGCAGCGCCCTCTGGGCCACTATAAAAAGGCAGTAGCGCCCCACATATGAAAGTTTTATTCCTTCTAACATGTTTGCTGTGATTAGGGACATATTTAGAAGGTTTTGCTAACACTTTTTTTGCAGTGGGAGGGGCATAACTTTCCTTTTTTCTTTAAAATTAGACAAATTTTACCGCAGAATGTTGGCAGCGCCCTCTGGGCCACTATAAAAAGGCGGTAGCGCCCCACATATGAAAGTTTCATTCCTTCTAACATGTTTGCTGTGATTAGGGACATATTTAGAGGGATTTGCTAACACTTTTTTTGCAGTGGGAGGGGCACAACTTTATCTTTTTCTTTAAAATCTAACAAAGTTTACCGCAGAAGGTGGCAGCGCCCCGCAGAATATTGGCAGCACCCTCTGGGCCACTATAAAAAGGCGGTAGCGCCCCACATATGAAAGTTTCATTCCTTCTAACATGTTTGCTGTTATTAGGGACATATTTAGAGGGATATTTAGAGGGATTTGCTAACACTTTTTTTGCAGTGGGAGGGGCACAACTTTATCTTTTTCTTTAAAATCTAACAAAGTTTACCGCAGAAGGGTGGCAGCGCCCCCACCTATACGCAGCGCCCTCGGTTGTACGCAGCGCCCCCGCCTGTACGCAGCGCCCTCGGTTGTACGCAACACCCTCGGTTGTACGCAGCGCCCCGCCTTGTACGCAGCGCCCCGCCTAGTACGCAGCGCCCCGCCTTGTACACAACGCCTCGCCTTGTACGCAGTGCCCCTGTCTTGCTGCAGAAAGGCGGAAGCGCCCTCTATCTTACCGCAGAAAGGCAGAAGCGCTCTGATTTTTACTGCAGAAGGGCGGAAGCGCCCCAAAATAGCACATTTTGGAAGGTTAAACGGTCATTTTTGCTTCATTTTTGCTCCCGTTTTTTGCTGTTTTCAAATAGTAACCCTTTAACATCGTTTTGGCAAGGATAGTGGTGTTTTTTACTAATATTTTGCAGCATTTTGTGGTGAAATTTGACCAAGGACGAAGGAGAAGATAGCTAACATTTGCTTGCAGGGCCATTTATTTGATCAAATTGTTGAAAAAAGAAAATTATCTGTGCTGTCCTTGAACATAGTCTAATTAAGGGGATTAAACTCTGCTGCTTGCTGTGCTTGTTTATTTTTTGTGTTACCCAAGGGGGCATTAGCTTGTTTTCGCTTTCCCCTTGCACTTCGTGTGAGCCTGGGGAGTAGTTGGAAACGGTTAGTGTTTTCTTCTTAGTGGGACCTGCTTGGGGATTTCATCACCCCAAGGGACGATTCCAACCATGTGTACCGGCGGGGTATATAAAGGGGGGAGAACGAAAGTTGTACCCCAATCCAGTTGCGTCGTAATTGG
>VDFB02000003.1:502180476-502303688 GCA_007258455.2 Sequoia sempervirens | reverse complement strand
TTTGTGCTTCTAAATAGAACACAACTCTAGAAATTTATAGATTTTTTGAAAAAAGGGATTAAAATAAAGTGTCCATGAACATGATGAGATATTACAATTTTTTTTTACATATCTATTCTATTTGTATAATTAATATATTTCCATATTCATAGAGATGTTGAGGATGTAGTCTATACTAGTATACCTATATTTTAAAAATATATGTAAAGTACGCCGAGAGATATCCTTCTCAAGACGTCTATTTTTAATCAATTGAACCTTAACCCAAATTGAAGCTTAACTCTAACCATAAAGCTATTTGAACCCTAATCGGAACCCTATTTGAAGTTGGTTTGGATTATTGGCTCATAGACAAGGACAAATTCCCTAGAAGAGTGTCTTTCAAGTTTGAAAAAGTGTAGATGGAAAACCCAAACTTCAAGTTGGTTTTCACTAACTCCTGGCTCACCCAAATAGTTGATCATCGCACTAAGATATGCATATTCAACAAAAAAGTTAAAATTCATAAAACTTAGAGTGAAAGAATGGAATATTGATTTTTTATTAAATCATAATCTTGATTTAGTCATAACTATAATTGAATCATAACTCTAATTGAATCAAAAATCTACTTGAACCCTAACCCTAACACTAATACTAACCCTTAGCCTAATTTAACCCTACCCCCAACCCTAACCTTAACCCTTACCCTAATTAAATCTTAAGCCTAATTGAATCTTGATTGAACCTTAACCCTAATTGTCCCATAACCAGGTAACTCTAATTGAACTCTAGCCCTAACTTTGAATGTAACTCACACAAACTTCAAGAGTTTTATAGATAAAATATACCAAGATGGATGTATGAACCTAGGTAAAAGAGATTTGATGACTTAAAGTCAAGTTGCTTCATAGCCAAGTTAAATCTTGTAAAATTTCTTCATATGAACTTTAGGAGGGACAAAGCTTATCCAAATCTCCAAAAATAGGTCCCAACATGAACCTATCCCATAGGCATTCAACCTAGGGACTTTTTCACTTAATAATGAAAAAGATTCACTAAATAACATTTTAAAATATCCTTCTACGCAACCTTGTTTCAAAAGTAGTAATCAAGTATCCATATATTTTTATTTTTTATACATTTATTAAAAAAAATAAAAAATTATAATTATTTTTATCTATTTTAATAATGAAATTTGAATACCCATGCTAATTCCAATTTAATTTTAGAACAATTTTAATAAACATACATATTGACAAAAGCACTCCCATGTAAGGTGGGCACATTTTTCAATCCCTTCTTCCACCATCCAATCCTCCACTCACTCATTTCTATCCATTTAACTTGACTTTATCCATACATTCTCATTATTATATATTTACTATAATTAGCTTTCTATTACACTCGTGTCCACACATATTCCTATATATTTTACATCGAAGGCATATCCAATTTGAGAGAGATCAACCTAAAATTTAAAATTGAAACAATTGACCTCTTTCCACAGCACCTTGCCAACGATTGAAAATAAGTGCACTGTCGATCTTATTATTTTTCCACCATTTTTCGGCCACTTAATGGTGTCGCTCACCCACCCACACACAACTTAAATTCTAGCACTGTAGAAGTTAGCTACTACAGGATAAGAAGACATGGGTTTTCAGAGCTTGTCACACTGTTTCACTGTATGCAAAAAAATAGAAAATGCACAAAATGGGTATGTTGAAAAGGTTTTAGAATATTTCAAACAAATGCAATTGGTAGGTGTAAATCCAGAGTCCTCAACAATTTCCAGCATCCTCCCTGTCTGTGCTGAAATGGGAGCTTTGGAACAAGCTATGCACACCATTCGCATGATAAAAGATAGAGGGGTTTCGTAAGATGATGTATTCGCAACCTCTCATGTATGCAAAATGTTGATGGACAGACAAGGCACACAAACTTTTTGAGTTAATTCCTTAAAGAAATGAGTTCTTGTGGAATGCCCTGATTGTAGGATATTCACAAAATGGATTTGTAGAAAAAGCTTTAGAAACTTTCAGGCATATGCGGCTGATGGGCTTAAAGCCACACTCTACAACCTTTGCCAACATCCTTGTAGCTTGTGTTGAATGGGAGCTTTGGAACAGGGTATGGACATCCATCAAAACATCTAAAGGATAGAGGAATTTGGTCAGATGTAGTTACAACCAGAGCGGTAAACATGTGTGCAAAATGTGCAAGCATAAACAAGGCACACGAACTGTTTGACAATGTGCCTCAAAAGAAATTTGGTCACATTGAATGCTATGATTGTAGGACATGAAAAAAATGGATTTGTTGACAAAGATTAAGAAACTTTCAAGAAAATGAAATTGGTAGTTGTAAAGCCAACATTCTTCCCGCCTATCCCAAAATGGTAGTTTTGGAACATGGTATAGATTTGATGGAAGGGGGAATTTTGTCAAATAATATAGTTGGAAATGCTTTGATAAACATGTATGGAAAATGTAAAGCATAGACAAGGCTTGTGAACTATTTAAAAAAGTGCATCAAAGAAATGTGGTGTTGTTTGTAGGATATGCACAAAATGGATTTTGCAAGGATGTTCTCATAATATTTGAAATAATGAATCACTCTCGAACATACCATAACAATATAAGCTTTGCTTGTGTTCTTTGCATATGTAGCCGTTCAGGTTTAGTGGATGAGCGTTTATATATTTCAAGAACACCTTAAACTTTATGATTAAGATGCCAATTAAACATGTGATGGTTGTGTGGATGTGTTTTCTTGACCCTTACAAATCACATATGGATATAGGTTTTAGAGTATTTACAATGATGTTACTTTTTTACTTGGATCCTAAAAAAATTGCTACTTATTGTTTTCTCTTAAAAATCTATGTAGATGTGGGAAGGTTGTACATATCCTGCAATCATTGCAATCCATGAGATGACATCTTCTTCAAAACTTAAGGTATTATGTTAAATAGTTAATGTGCCTTGTTAATGATTCCATTTTTTGAATGCATGTCTACTATGGTAGTTGTGACTATAATATTTGACAAATTATCTCTCTCGACCTCTCCCCTCTTTGTATATCCCTCTCTTTCTCAAGTCCTCTCTCTCTGTTCTTTAAGTCTCACTCTATTTTTTCCTCTATCTCCTTACCCCCCCTCTCTACACTCTTCCCCCCTCTATCTCTCCCTCTTTCTATCTGTATCCCTCCCTCTCTCTCTATTGCAACATAACATGAGCTTGTTGGTTATGGAGCTCATTTAGAGGTTTTGTTTCAGTCATGTTTGGATCCCTATAAAAATATGCATAGTTGATTTGAAACTATCACTTCTCCATTGAAACTTATGTTGCAAAAAAAAAATCATTTTCTAAATGCCCTGCCAATTGACCTTTGCAAAATGTTTACAAAAAGATAGACCCAATTTTTTCCTAATTGACCTTCCACAACTCTTCGACGTACCCATTGCACACCAAGGTGTGATTGCCAGTTTCACACCATCTTGAAAATGAACCAATTGGAAATTCTATGCATTGCAAGGAACATCATTCTAAGAATCTTTTCTTTGGAGCACAAGTATAAACTTGTGTTTGCATCAAATCATTCTATGACATAGAAGATTATAACTAGTCTTTTGAAATTTTTACAACTATAATAAAGTGTCCATGAACATGATGAGATATTGTAAAAAAAGATTACATATCTATTCTATTTGTATAATTAATATATTTCCATATTCATAGAGATGTTGAGGATGTAGTCTATATTATATACTAGTGGAACTGTTGCTATAACTACTCTTCTCCTTCCTTAGAATTAGCGTTGACTAGGACAAGCATTCATTTTATTCCAATCTCACATGTAATCTATAGTCATATATGGCAATTTACTGCACACACCCTTTCCAAGTATTGACTTGGGAATTCATGATACAATCTTCCTCTTGATTGCCCTTGCATCATTTGATAATATATTAGCCTCTTAATTAACCTCCCTAAATGTATATTGAATATTAAAATCATTGAAATAGTTTATAAGGGGCCATGAGCTTTTTAATATATTTTCAATTTTGCAATTAGGGGAGTATTTTTCCTAATTGCATTAATTATAATATAATAAATCTCCTTTTATCTAAATATGATTTCTTTCAAAAAAAAAATAAAAAATCGTATCATTCTAATATAAAGACTAGTGCTTGTGCTTTGGCTTTATTGTTGGAGCTAAATTTGAGCTTCTTGGATCTTATAACTAATAGTTTCTCTTGTGAATTCAACATAATGTAATCTAATCCTATTTTTTTGGGGTGCCCTCTAGTGGCTCCATCAAAATTATGTGCATTCAACATAATATGTGTGACTTAGGTTGATTGTGTGATTTGTAGAAATGACCTCAATTTTTTTATTTTTTAAATTCAAATTTAGAGTTGAAACACCCTTTCAATTAGCAATTTTATTTTAAATTTAAGAATGAAAATTTCACTTTCCACCTTTGTATTTGTATGTAAGAACTGGCCCTTGTTCATTTTCAACCACCTAGCATCGAGAGTTCATAAAATAATCTCATAGCTATAATCATTTGAACAATAAATCAAAGATATTATTACTACATTATCTACTTGCATCATCTAGTATAGTTTTTATATATTTTTTTATTATCTTCAATCATTTATAAAATTCACTGACTTGATATCTTAAGGGTTTGACCAAGAGGAAAAATATCCCCTAATCATTAGTAAACTCCTCACCACATAACTAACTTTTTAGTTTAAAAGCATAAACTTGTATTCAAAGATAATTGAAAGTAAACATTTAAAAGTTTACAAAGATTAGATTCATGCATCTAGATCACATTTATAATCAATGTAGGTCAAATAAGTAGGTGTGAGATTGATCCAATAGTTGTAAAAGAGATATTTAATGATAGACCACAAGTTTATAGATTTCAAAACATTTATTCGATTATTCCATTTTCTTATATATTGTTGAATCACTTTCAACCATCATTCATAATATTTAAAATTATATTTCTAATTAAATATCTTATTTATCGAATTTTCACATTTATTTTAAAATTTTAATCCACATAACTATTGACATTAAAACTATTATCCTAAGATATTTATCTAATTATAATTATTTAATTACTTTACTCTAGATTTTTATAAAAAATAATTTTATTTTCCCTTTCAAAATTAACAAATTTTTGCATAGAAATAATGACAACTATAATTTTATTAATTTGATAAATAAAAAAAATATTATAATTAGTATCCAATCATCTTCTAATGATAATAGTAATGTCATGTAGATGATTCTATTTTTATATAAATGCACTATAAGAATTAAATAGTTATAATATAAGCCTTTATGGACTATAAAAAAACATGTGTTCAAAGTAGAAGATGTGATATTCTCCTATATTTAAGTTTAGGTTAAACAAAGTGGGGTTGGATTTATAATACGTCCAAGATATTCCAAACCACTAGGATAGTGTTCTTTTCACCATGAGTTGTCTCTCACTCAATTAGCATCCTACCAACCCTCACTAGAAAGACTTCAATGGCAATATAGTTCACACAATTTATGTGGAGCCTTCTATAGAAAAAAAATATCTATGGTTCTATCCTACCAAAAATATGATTTGCTTCCTCCCTTAAGTACAATAAAGTGTTGTTAAATCTTAAATTATACACATTATTATTTTTAATTATTTGTTTACCTTTCAAAATTTAATTAACGAAATTTTAAATATTTTTTAATTGAAAAAAATTATGTAATAAGAAGAAATATTTTCTTATAATATTTATCATTTTAGTTATAATAGTGTTCTTTAATGTTTTTCTTAGTATGGTTGTATTTTTCTATGATGATAGAATTAACATATAATGTTTACTCCCATTTAACTTTGGGTCCATTTTGAAAGAATGTGTTGATATGATTACATAGTAACATGTGGCAATTTTTGGTGCTAAGTTTGGTTCCTTCAATTTCTTCCTCTCATTTATTTTCACTTTTGCACATTCCAATACATTTCTCCTTATCTTTTTCCTATCCACATACATTCTCATCATTTATTGACCCAAATTTATGTACAATTTGCCACCCAATCTCCTTTCCTTGAGTAATTTTTGCACATATGATTGATCTTGCATGATGTAGATCTAACTGAAAACCAAAAAATTATTAATTTTAAATTATTGACTTTCACCATTTTTTTAGCCTTCAAAGTTGGAACTTGGTACACATTGGTATGATGATTCATTATACCTTGGTATTTAAAGACATCCATTTGAACACTGATAAACTTTTTGACCATTTGGTTATCTTTTGCACTTACAAGAAGCATCTTTAAGAACATTTAGAGTTTGAGCAATAAAAGAGAATTAAAATATTGTGTTAGAATCTCCATCTAGATCACTTGCATGCTTGTTTGTTGTTTACCAATCTTTGTTATAATTATAAATATAATCTAATTAAGAGGATCAAGCTAGGAGAACTTGGCCCTTGTGATCTAGTAATCTCCCTAATGTATTTTTAAATATGACCAATCCTTAATAGTCAATGAGGAGTAGAGAATTCAATGAATTATAAAGTAGAAATATGCACTCTACTAGATTAGAACTAGAGGTTAGAGGTTAGATCCATGCGGACACATAATTGATCTCCACAATCTATAATTGACATAAGATCAATTATATTTGTACACAAAATCTCAAACAATGAGCATATCAAGATTGCCCATTTTCTATATAGAGATGTTTTCATTCCCAACAACCATTTAATTAATCTAAGTTAATTAAAGCTTATTCCTATACATTTAATTTAATTCGCCTAAAATAATCTTAAAAAAGAAAGATTGTTAACTTATATTTATCTTCTAAATTTATTTTATACTTAATGATGCAGTCAAGATTGGGGGGTCTTATCAAACTACCCAATCTTGCAGCATTATCATGTCATCCAAACCACATTAACATAATAATGGAAAAATAATTTGAAACATAACTTTATTTTAATGTTCATACATATCCGTACATGAAAATTCCCCAAGAAAAAATACATATCTAGTGAAGATTTCAACAAAAAATTAAATTTAGAAATTTTACAAGGGTTTCTACGCACTTCATGCCTTCAAATCTTCAAGGTCTCTTGTCTTCAACTTCCTTGGCTTCACCTCTCTTTGTAAATCTGAGTTTTTTCTTCATCTTACAACTCTCATGGGTGCCTTGAACACATAAAACACATCTGCAACTTTCTTCAAGTCTCTTCTCCTATTCCTATTCTCTTCACAAGTTGATTTTTTTGCGCTTTCTTGGGCAACTCTCAAGAGCAACCTGCAAGTTCTTGAACTCCAACCTTGCCGATGTTGATTGCTACCTCTTGAAACAATTAAAGGTTGTATTTAAAGAGGGTTTGAACTATGTGAAAACCCAAAAGGGTGGTTTCCAAATCTGCTCTTTGATTGGCCCTTAAAATTCTTACAAAAATAAAATAAAACATAGTTTGTTGCTCCCAAAAGTTCCATTAAAAGTTGTTGAAACATATCCAATGTCTTGCTGATGTATATGCCTTTGAAAAATGAATAAAATAAATAACCAAGTCGTGCTCATTCACCCCAAATTGGAAATTGAAGAGTCATTAAATTATTTTCCAAAAATCACTAGTTTTTTTCCTCCATTTTAGGAACCAAAACTGAAAGAATAAGACCAAAATGGAATGCCAAGAGTCACTTATCTTATGCACACTTACTTAGGTGCCAACTTGAGAAAATTAATAAATTTTAATTAATATTCCTTCAAAATATCCTTTGACCATGGTAAATGTACCATTTCAACCCCTAGAACCTTGAAATTAGGTAATTTTGCAAATCACATTAAACACCTTGCTTGACCTTGATGTATGAACTTGATGTATGAAATGGAAATAAATTCATCACAAATAAAACTTCACAATATGATCTTGAAGCTCAAACACATACAAAAAATGTAAAAGATTGAACATGAAAATAAAATGTTTTTTTTTGGTGATGCAGGATTGCTTGTGAGCCTGAATGCTCCTACATCAGACACACCGGGTAAGAAGTTTGTGAGCTTGGCTCACAAAATGGATTTGAGTGTTTGACACACCCTTTGAAATATTAAACTATTTGTTACATACTCCAATGCTTTCATAGGTACCCTGCTGATTTTTTTCTTTCTTCTTCTTTTCCAACATCTTCTTGGGACATTTGCCATTCTCCTCCTACAACTCTTCTCACCACTCTTCTCTCCTCTTGTGGATTTGCACCCACCATTTACTGTCCTCCTCCTCCAAATTCTTTCTTCTCCTCTTCTCCTCCTTGGGATCCATTCCACCACAAACAGACCACCTCCACCAATTTCCACCTACAACATCCTCTATAATTTCTACAAAAATACATGCAACATCTACACACAACTCTAGAACTTCAAATTTATCCTCTACAACAACATCCTCTTTGCTGTAGGAGAACCATGTTTAAGTCATTAAATTAGAGGTCCTAGTTTGATTCTTGTGAATTTGGAGTCTTTTTGATGTAATAAGGCCATGTCAAGGACATTCTAGTGTTTTAGGAGTCATTTTGAGTCATTAGGGTGATTTGAGAGTTTATTGTGCAAAAATGTGTTAAAATTGAAAAGTTGTCAAATTTGTAAAGTTGCAAAATTGCAACAAATTTGAATATCAACGGTTAGATATTTGAAAGTTGGTTTCAAGTGGTTGAGGTCAGTTGGGATAGGTTAGTTTGGTGTCTTTGTGTTTAAAATACCTCACATATTTAGAGGTTGGGGTTGGAGAAGATGATCTTTTGAAAAAGACAATAACATTCAATGTTTTTCTTGTAAAATTCTATATTTTACCAAAAATTCTGATGCTTTTCTGATATGTATGGTTCCGTATAGGGTGATCTTGCTTTCTTATGGATTGAATCTAGTGGGAAGTAGGCCTAGCATCATTTTAGACTTTGTTTGGATTGATTTCAATTGAATTTGTGCATTTTAAGGGCAAATAAGTGAAGAACGGTCTGTATACCCTGTTTTAAGGGTTTTGAGTAAGTAAAATGTCATTTTAAGCCATTCCACCCACTGTTTTCCACTGTAACTTGGTGGAATGGCATAATTAGGGATAGGGAACATGTGTACAAGGTTTCAAGAGTAGGGGAGGTCTGAAAGGTGGTTTTATTTGATGCCCTAGATGGCATTTTTGTGTGTTTTGGAGTAAAAAAGAGAGGTTAGAGAGGGGAAAAGTGAGTGATCCTTTGGGGAAGCAATATTTTATGTTATTTTAAGTTTGTGCAGAATTTTTTGGAGGTGTTGAGGGCATTGGATCAGTGAGGAAAGGTTTGTAAGTGGGTTTTTCAATAAACCCTTGTGAAATTTAGGAAAATGAAGGGTTTTGGGGTTAGTGGTGTTAGAGGGCTTATCACGCCCTAAAAGTGGTGGGTTTTTTGGTTTCGTAGGCTTCTTGTGACTTCCCAATGGTAATATTGGATTGAGAGGAAGATTGAAGTAGGGTTCTTTTGTAAAACCGACCTAATTGGCCTAGTTGGAAATCATTCCAGTCAAGGTTTCAAGGAGGTGGTCCAAAGTGACCATAGTTGAGTTTGAGTTATGTTTAATGAATCCAAAATGGGTTCCTAAATATGTAATTTTTTTGAGAAGGCTCAAGGTGCTTTAGGAGATATACCTATTTTTAGGGTTGTGGACTATTACAAGGGATTGGGGTATTTGAATGCAAGAATGGAGAAACTGATGAGGTTGTGTTTTGGAAGAGTGTTCTTTATTTGAACCTATCATGTTGATGTTGTGTTGGAGGTCAGGGAATATTTTGAAACCAAGTTTTGTTGAATTAGTGTCTTTTGGGTCTTGTGAGATCAAACTATAGTGATAAGGATTGGGTGAAGCTTGTGTTTATTCAAGTGAGTTGGAGGTTGATTGATTGTAGGACCTCCCTGTTTGAGATCAATTGGTATCAGAGCATAGGAAGTAGATCTCTTGAGGGAGAAGGTTGGAGTTTGAGCAAGGAAAAAAAGTGGAATTTGAGTAGTCAAGATGCCTCCTAAAGGAAGCATAGTTGCTAGAAATATTGATGAGCAAGCTAGAGAGTTAGAAGCCTTAAAGAGGGAGATTGTTGCATTGAAGTCTAATGTTGGGGTCACCATGGATGAAAGTGATTCTTAAGAGGAAGAAACTTCTAGTGAAGAGGAAGAGTTGGATCCAAAGGATGTGAGGATGGTAAAGCTTTTGAAGGTTGTGAAAGGTGATGGACATTTCAAAATGGATTTGCTTATGTATGGAGGTAAATTAGATGGTGAAGAGCTCTTGGACTGGATAGGAGCCAAGGAGAATTACTTTGAAAGTAAAGAAGTAGATGAAGATCACAAGGTGAAGAAGGATAAGACCAAGTTGAAAGGGCATTCTTTGCTGTGGTGGAACTTTGTGCAAGATGAAAGGCAGAAAAAGGGGAAGACCAAGATTACTTCTTGGGAGAAAATGAAGAAAAAACTCAAAGGTAAGTTCTTTCCTAGTGATTACAATGTTCAATTGCTTAAAAAACTTTAAAATATTAAGCAAAAGGACTTAGATGTGCAAGCATACACCGAGGAGTTCTATAGGTTAAGTATAAGGACAAAACATGAGGAAGATGAAGAAGAAAAAGTAGCAAGGTATCTTAATGGTCTGAGGTATAATATTTAGGATGGAATAAGTTTGATGACACCAAAAATAGTTGAATAATGTTTTCAAATGACTATAAGGGCAGAGGAAAAAGTGAAAAGAAGATAAGAAAATAGAACAAGAGGTAGAGGCAGTACTACTTGGGGCAGAGGAACCTTTTCTACTCCAAGACAGTCCAATCAAGACCAAGAAGATGCTGGTAAAGGTAAAGAACAAGTGGCTAAATCTAAAGGTGGATGGAGAGGCAGAAGAACAAGCTTTAGGGGAAGATATACAAATCAAGAGGTTCAAATGTGTTTTCAGGAAGGTGTTACAACTATGGTGAGTTTGGTCATCCCTCCTTCAAGTGCCCTGAGAAGTTTGGTGCTACTTCAAGTGGGGGTGAAAGAAGAGGAGAACAAAGAGTCCAAATTGTGCAAGAAGATGAAGATGAAAGTGTCAATTCCCCTAGTCATGTTGTTGCACCAGAAGTTGGTGAATCTTTGATGCTGAGAAGATAACTCTTGAAGGCCTCCAAGGAGAAAGAACCTTTGCAAAGGAGAAATCTATTCAAGACCACATGCAAGAGCAAAGGTAAAGTATGCAAGGTAGTGATAGATTCGGGTTCCACTAATAATATAGTATCGAGTGAAGTGGTAGATAAGTTAAATTTGGTGAAAGTCCCTCATGAAACACCCTATAAGGTATCATGGTTAAATGATGATCACTCACTTCTAGTTAATGAACATGCTTTAGTTGAGTTTCAAATTGGAGGGTACAGAGATAGGGTACTTTGTGATGTTCTACCAATGCAATGTTTCCATTTGTTGTTTGGTAGACTGTGGAAATTTGATAAAAATTCCATGTATTATGGAAGGGATAATACATATCAGATTTAGCATGAAGGGAACACATTTACTTTGCTTCCATTGCAAGAAGAAGTTAAGGAGCAGATCAAGACAACCAAGGTGATTATGATGGGCAAGAAAGAGTTTGTGAAGGTTGAGGATGGTGAACATGAAGAGTGTGCAGTCACCCCACAAAGTGAAGATGTCAAAATAGTGAGTTTGAAAGGTGTCTTAGTATTGGAGAAGGAAAATGATTTGATGATGGCAAAGGCAGGCCAAGAGAAGGCCAAATATGGTTTGTTTGTGAAGACTCCAAACAGTTTGGAGAAGTGTGATGATATAGTGGTTGGGACAATGATTTGTCCACTTGTTGGAAGAAAGGTTGGTGGGAAGTTGTATTCTACTAGTACAAAGGTTAGTAACTTAGATAAAACAAAGGTATTTGGGTTAGAGAACTTAAGAGGAGATGTAAAGACAAGTAGTGAAGTGGAAAAGGGTGTTTGGCCAAAGCACATGAATGAGTTCAAGCATGAAAGGGTAATGAAGGAGAGAGTTCAAGTAACAAGAGGTAAATGTCTATTTGTAGGTGATCAAGCAAGGATGACATCAATTTTAGTTGAGAGTAATGGTAGAAGGCATGAGGTAGGTTTGTTTGCAAGGGAGAGGCATTGGCAGGGTAGAATCAAGTGCAACTATGCAACGAATGAAGCAAGAATAGGGTATTTGATCCCATGGAGGATATTTCTAGACCACAGAGCATTTGGAGGACCAAGAGATGTTGTGAAGGAACAAGGTTCAAGGCAGTATAGTCCTCATGGGACATGATTTTTTTTTCAGGATGGTTGTATGGTGCAGGAGCACCATGTTTAAGTCATTAAATTAAAGGCCCTAGTTTGAGTCTTGTGAATTTGGAGTATTTTTGATGTAATAAGGCCATGTAAAGTCCATTATAGTGTTTTAGGATTCATTTTGAGTCATTAGGGCGATTTGAGAGTTTATTGTGCAAAAAGGTGTTAAAATTGAAAAGTTGTCAAATTTGTAAAGTTGAAAAATTGCAACAAATTTGAATATCAACGGTCAAATATTTGAAAGTTGGTTTTAGGTGGTTGAGGTTAGTTGGGATAGGTTAGTTTGGTGTCTTTGTGTTTAAAAGACTCACACATTTTGAGGTTGGGGTTGGAGAAGATGATTTTTTGAAAAAGACAATAAAATTCATTGTTTTCCTTGCAAAATTCTATATTTTACTATAAATTCTGATGGTTTTCTGATTTGTACAGTTCCGTACAGGGTGATATTGATTTCTTATGGATTGAATCTGGTGGGCAGCAGGCCTAAAATCATTTTAGACTTTGTTTGGATTGATTTCAATTGAATTTGTGCATTTTAAGGGAAAATAATTGAAGGCCGGTCTGTATACCCTGTTTTAAGGGTTTTGAGTGAGTAAAATGTCATTTTAAGCCATTCCACCCACTTTTTTCCACTTTAGCTTATTAGAATTGCATAATTAGGGATAAGGAACATGTGTACAAGGTTTCAAGAGTAGGGGAGGTATGAAAGGTGGTTTTGTTTGATGCCCTATATGGCATTTTTGTGTGTTTTGGAGTAAAAAAGAGAGGTTAGAGAGGGGAAAAGTGAGTAATATTTGGGGGAAAATATATTTAATATTATTTTAAGTTTGTGTAGACTGTTTTGGAGGTTTTGAGAGAATTAGATCGGTGAGGAAAGGTCTGTAAGTGGGTTTTTCAATAAACCCTTGTGAAATTTGGGAAAATGGGAGGTTTTGGGGTTAGTGGTGTTAGAGGGCTTATCATGCCCTAAAAGTGGCGAATTTTGTGGTTTGGAAGGCTGGTTGTGACTTCCCAATGGTAATTTTGGATTGAGAGTAAGATTGAAGTAGGGTTCTTTTGTAAAACCAGCCTAATTGGCCTACTTGGACAATGTTCCAGTCAAGGTTTCAAGGAGATGATCCAAAGTGACCATGGTTGAGTTTGAGTTATGTCTAATGAATCCAAAATGGGTTCCTAAATATGTAATTTTTTTGAGAAGGCTCAAGGTGCTTTAGGAGATATACCTATTTTTAGGGTTGTGAACTACTACAAGGGATTGGGATATTTGAATGCAAGAATGGAGAAACTGATGAGGTTGTGTTTTGGAAGAGTGTTATTTATTTGAACCTATCATGTTGATGTTGTGTTGGAGGTTAGGGAAGATTTTTAAACCAAGTTTTGTTGAATTAGTGTCTTTTGGGTCTTGTGAGATCAAACTACAGTGAAGAGGATTGGGTGAAGCTTGTGTTTATTCAAGTGAGTTGGAGGTTGATTGATTGCAGGACCTCCTTGTTTGACATCACTCTTGTACTCTCACTATGGAAGAATAATCACAAATGAAATCAAATTTTCATATATTACCTCTTTTTCCTTTGTTGCAACATTTATCTTCTTTCCTCCATTAGCAAGCTCACCAAACCACTCTTCTTCTACTGCTAAAATCTGCAACATTAAGTCATCATTGTCTTCACCATTTGCAATATCTTCACATTCCATTGTTGAAATAATATCTACTAAAGATGCATCTTCATGATCTTCTACCATCATCACTGCTACACTTGTATCCTCTTGTTCATTCTTTTATTCTTCTTTCTCCATTCCTTCCTCATGGAATGTCTTTGCTGTAACCTTATTCTTTCCTTCCTCTTTCAATATGTATTCTTCTTCATTACTATCTATTGGAATCTTTTCTTCATCTTTTCTTCTACCTGCACATGAAAAGGCATTAGAAAATTTATAGGATTCAACTTCTCCCATCTTCTTTATCCTCTACATACAACTCTGGAACTACAACTTTATCCTCTACAACAAAATCCTCTTCTACTCTCACTATATGGTAGAATAATCATAAATAAAATCAAAATGTTCATATATTACCTCTTTTTATTTTGATACAAAATTTATCTTCTTTCCCCCATTAGCAAGCTCACCAAACCACTCTTCTTCTACTGCTAAAATCTACAACATTAAGTCATCATTGTCTTCACCATTTGCAATCTCTTCACATTTCATTGCCACAATCACATTTGCTAAAGATGAATCTTCATTCTCTTCTACCATCATCACTACTACACTTGTATCCTCTTGTTCATTCTTTTTTTCTTCTTTCTCCATGCCTTCCTCATGACATGTCTTCACTATAACCTTATTCTTTCCTTCCTCTTTCAATATGTATTCTTCTTCATTACTATCTATTGGAATCTTTGCTTCATCTTTTCTTCTACTTGCACATGAAAAGGCATTAGAAAATTTATAGGATTCAACTTCTCCCATCTTCTTTTATTTTTCTTTCCTCTTTCCTTTCATAATACTTTCCTCCAAGACCTCTAACCTCCTTGATATTTCTGCACACTTATTCCAATTAGCTCAACTGTCTTCTTCTAAAATTTTTTCTCTCCTCTCAATGAAAAGAAATTTTTACAGCCCTACCCAAGGCCAACCTTATGCTCTTCTTCCTTGACATTTCTACAAACACTTGCAACCCACTCACAATTTACAAAAAAACCTACAAAACCCAACAAAGACAACAAAGATTCTGGAAGATGTACATCTCAAAACTCCCTCCACCCCCTTTCACATAGTGGAGGATGTTTATACACCTTCTACCCAACCTTATCTCTATTGAATGATAGCTCAAATCAATTACACAAAAATAATCATCATATCTCATCAAACCCTATCTCTCTCAAATCTTAAATCCTTCTCTCCACAACATTCTAGTATCATACCTGCTCTAATACCAATTGATGCAGTCAAAATTGAGGGGTCTTATCAAATTACCCAATCTTGTAGCCTTATCATGTCATCCAAACCACATTAACATAATAATGGAAAAATAATCTGAAACATATATTTATTTCAATGCACATACATATCCGTAGATGAAAATTCCTCAAGAATAATTACATATAGTGAGGATTTCAACAAGAAATTAAATTCAAAAAATTTACAAGGGTTTCTAGGCACTTCATGTCTTCAAATTTTCAAGGTCTCTTGCCTTCAACTTCCTTGGCTTCAATCCTCTTTGTAAATCTTATTTTTTTCTTCATCTTATAGCTCTCATGGCTGCCTTGAACACATAAAACACATCTACAACTTTCTTCTTCTCTTCTCCTATTCCCATTCTCTTCACAAGCTGATTTTTTTGCACTCTTTCTTGCACAACTCTCAAGAGCAACTTGCAAGTTCTTTCTCCAACCTTGTTGATGTTGGTTGCTACCTCTTGACACCATTAAAGGTTTTATTTAAAGAGGGTTTGAACTATGTGAAAACCCAAAAGAATGGTTTTTAAATCAGCTCTTTGATTGACCCTTAAAATTCTTACAAAAATGAAATAAAACATAGTTTGTTGCTCCCAAAAGTGCCATTAAAAGTTGTTGAAACATATCCAATGTAATTCTGCTATATATACATTTGAAAAATGAATAAAATAAATAACCAAGTCATGCTCATTCATCCCAAATTGGAAATTGAAGTCGTTAAATTATTTTCCAAAAATCACTAGTTTTTTTCCTCCATTCCATGAACCAAAACTAAAAGAATAAGACCAAACTAGAATGCCAAGAGTCACTTTTCTTATGCACACTTCCTTAGGCATCCAAGTTGAGATAATTAATTAATTTTAACTAATCTTCCTTGAAAGTCTCCTTTGACCATGGTAAATTGACCATTTTAACCCCTAGAACCTTGAAGTTGCGTAATTTTATAAATCACATTAAACACCTTGCTTGAACTTGATGTATGAAATGGAAATAAAGTCCTCACAAATAAGCACTTCACAATATGCTCTTGAAGCTCAAGCCCACACCAAAAATGCAAAAGACTAAAGATGAAAAAAAAAAGTTTTTTTTTTGATGGAGGATTCCTTGTGAGCTCGGATGTGCACCACTTAATTGACTATTTTAAGTATTAGATATAATTCCATACCACCCACTTTCTCTAATAGATTATAAATCATTATAAAATGATATATAAATGTTATTTAAAAATAATAATTATAAAATATAAAAAATTTCATAGTGAGAATATTTTAAATACCCAATACCTTCTAATATCAAAATTTGTTTTTATATTCTTTTAAAAATATGCATAAAATTATCACCCAATGACCAAAGATAGCACAATATTTATGCCTCTACATTTAATTTAACTAACCTAAAATAATCTTAAAAAAAGATCGTTAACTTATATTTATCTTCTAAATTTATTTTATACCTAATTGACTATTTTAAATATTATATAAAATTTCATACCACCCACTTTCTCTAATAAATTATAAACCATTATAAAATGATATATAAATCCTATTTAAAAATAATAATTACAAAATATAAAAATTTCATGGTGACAATATTTTAAATATCCAATATCTTCTTTATTAGAGCTTGTTCTTATATTCTTTTAATAATATGCATAAAATTATCACCCAATGACCAAAGATAGCACAATATTTATGCATGTACATTTAATTTAATTAGCCTAAAATAATCTTAAAAAAAGATTGTTAACTTATAGTTATCTTCTAAATCAATTTTATACTTAATTGACTATTTCAAACATTAGATATAATTCCATATCACCCACTTTCTCTAATAAGTTATAAATCATTATAAATGATATATAAATCCTATTTAAAAATAATAATTATAAAATATAAAAATTTCATGATGACAATATTTTAAATACCCAATATCTTTTTAGATCAGAGCTTGTTCTTATATTCTTTTAAAAATATGCATAAAATTATCACCCAATGACCAAAGATAGCACAATGTTTATACCTATACATTTAATTTAATTAGTCTAAAATCATTTAAAAAAAATTAACTTATATTTATCTTCTAAATTTATTTTATGCCTAATTGACTATTTTAAGTATTAGATATAATTTCATATCACCCACTTTCTCTAATAAATTATAAATCATTATAAATAATATAATGATATATTAATCCTATTTATAAATAATAATTATAAAATATAAAAATTTCATGGTGAAAATATTTTAAATACCCAATATCTTCTTATATCAGAACTTGTTCTTATATTCTTTAAAAAAATCATAAAATTATCACACAATGACGAAAGATAACACAATATTAAATAAATAATTAAACTATTAATTAAATATTTGTTACTTAAATTTATATTTTATTAATGTAACACACTAATTTATCAATGAAACGTTAACCAACATCATCATAATTTAAATTATATGGAAAATCAATCTTGAATTCATCTCCCAAATAGTTAAAAAGTGACAATCAAACAATATATTGATCCACTGTGAAAGCTAAAGCTAATTAAAAAATATTTATTATACTAATAACTCAAATTTCTCATACCCACATTTTAAACTTGTCTCTCTCAGCCTACCATTTTATGAGGAGAGTAAAGACAACACAGCACCTTTTTTCAACGCAATTTATTATTATAATTTATAATTCAATTTATTAAATTCAGCGTATCTCTGGTTTAAGCCAGATAGAAATAGAGATTTTTGTCTTTGGCCAAATGAAAAGAATATTTAGCTGGACACCATTTTGTTTTTTAATATTGGAATAAGTTGAAGTTTACAGATAAAAGACATGACTGACAACACAGCAGCAGTCATTCCAACTCAGTCCAAAGAGATACTGCCAAAAAAGAAGAAGCTTTAACATTAGCTCTGTTCAAACAATGGTTTCAACATCCAGATAAACTGTTTAACATATAGTGGATATCAATATTACAAAGACTGTTTAAAATTATGATATTTTGTATGGCATCAGGTAAATTTACCCTCAGCAATTCATTTTGAGAAAATTCACTGTCAATAATTCACCGTGGGAAAATTCACTGTCATGACAAATTTATATCAAGGAAAATTCACCACCGCCACAGAAAATTAATCACAAACTTTTAATACGATGAATTTTCCCTGGTGGTGAATTTTCCTTGAGGTGAATTTGTCACGGGTAGCCCCTCCTGTAAACTGCAATGCATTTGGTAAATTTTTTCACGTGATTGGTGATGCTGGCGCAAAACCTTGATACCACGGGGACAGAGGGGAGAATAGACCTTGTGACCTCTTGACTGCAACATGATGCTTTAGTCAATCGAGCTAGGCCCTCTGCCCCAAAGAGTTCAGGGTCTGAATATTTATATTATAATTATATTTTCGAAGTTTTTTATAAATGGATTAAGAGTTTAAAGTTATTGTTTATGATATTGTCAATTAACATATTTGTTTAGAGTTTAAGAGTTTAAAGTTATTTGTCTGTTTTTGTTGTACAAGGTTTTGGAGCTCTTTCGAAACCTTTTCTTGTTCATTGTTCCAGTCAAAAGCATTTGTCTGATCAATAACATTAGATTATCAGTTACGCCTTTGTTGAGTTGCTAATGCTCCTATAAAGTTAGACCAAAACAACATTATGATTATCAGTTGTTTCTGTTGAGTTGTTAATGCTCCTAAAAAAGTTAGATCAAAACATGTACATTGACGTCAATGCATATATTAGGGTTATGCATATTCACCATATAATTATATCAGTCGTGTCTTTGCTGACTTGTTGAAAACACTACCATAAAAGTTAGGCAGAAATGTGGTAATATGCTATTCTCAAACATCATTCAATGAAAGATAAAGAACAATTTTGACCAATAAAAATAAGAAAAATACTTATCACTTTTTGATATAAATAAGATGTGAAATAACTGTTGACTATTTGATTATTGAACCAGAATATACATATAACATCAAATCAACTAATTAATAGGACATGAAATTTATTTACCTTATTAAATAGGGAAGGTGCCATGTCTCCTCATAACTCAAAAAACAATTGAAATCCACTGTAAATGCATTACACGTTGTACAATTTCTTAGTTCAGTTTGATGTAATGTTGCCTTCATCGTTGGATGGTGGTAGTTAAATAAACTGCCATAACTTTATTTTCTTTCTAGTGTGGATTTTCAGACATTGAAAAGAACTAAGCATCTCATCTCTTTACCAAACATACAGTTTATGATTGGTTGTGAGGATTGATGCAGTTTACCTGACTTCTTCCACTTTTCTCTTTTTAATGATTGCATATGGAGAAATACTGGGTAGTATTGGCTTTATTAAATAATGGGAGTTGATGGGTTTAAGAAAAATGAATGATGAAGGTTTGAAAGAGCATTAGACAAACATAAAGAGGGATGTGGTTTCAAGCAAGACTCAAAATCTGATTTTAGCATGCCCACATGATAATTACGGTCAGTGACCTCCATTAACATTCCAATCATGAGTCTTTAAAGATAACATCTTAGTCAAATGTGAATTTATAATTGGAAATAATTTTTTTTTTGGTTTAAGTAATAAGTTCAACAATGATCAGCAATTAATTGTAGAATTAAGAAGAAAAGATAAGATTTAATATAAGTATATTTTTCATGAATGATATGAAGGGTATTGTAACTTAATTTTGTGGGTGATTTTGATTGTTGTAGATTGTGTTTAGTGATCTAATTTACTACTTTATGATTATGTCTATGATTGTAACTCTCTCCAAATTAGTGGATGATTTTTTATTTACTTTGCTTTAATCTTGTGTTGCATAAATGATTATGGTGTGTACAGATTCAATCCTTGATTTGTAGATTTGGCTACTATCTATGGATTCAATCCGTGTGCTTTTAATCTCCTAAACCTTGTTTGCCATAGGTATCTAAACTTAGTGATATCTATAGATACAAATGAAGTTTGTTTTGCAAGGGATTTTTCATTAGTCAAACCCATTAAGAGTTGATTTAAGGTTGTGAACAAGATTGAAGACATACTAAGAAGAAATGCAAAATACCTTATCTATTATTTTCTTATACATATTGATGCTATGTTGATGTAATACTCTCTTTAGGTGATAATTTGATGATCAAATAGGAGGTTAATCAATGATTAGAATGAATTATGGATTTTACTTCTATACATCACTCTTGTGTGCAAATTGTATTATTTCATTCTCAAGTCAAAAAGTAATGACTAATAGGAAGGTGGTTAGTTTAAGCCTAATATTAAATTTGAATTTGAAGATTCCAGGGTCAAATCCACATTGTAGAATTGACCCAAGGTAGAGAATTGATAATTTGCATATCAATTTTCTAGATCCTTTAGATGTGAGGAGGTAGAATTAGATTAATTTTTGATCTTTCATGCAAAAACATGTCACTTGTACACCACTCATTGGTTTTAGGATAAACTAGTAAAAGAAAATCTAGAATGAATAGGGAAAAGTGAAGGTATGCACTCTTCAACTTTCATTCCCCCTTAGTACTTTGACTTGCATGTGAACTAAGTTATGAATCATGCATGCCAAAGAAAAAAAAATAGTCTATGTGAAATTAATTAACACCCATAAAAAGGATATAGACATGGATGATGATTCCACATGTGATCCGAGCACAATGAATGCTCCATCTTAAAACCTACAAAAATAATTTTCATGACTAACTTATTACTAACAATTGAAATTGGCATGATCAACAACTCCTTAAAAATGTTAATGAACATAAATTAAGTTAAAGGATAAAAAGAGAGAAATGAATGATACAAAAAAATGATTTGGGTGGTTACAAAGGAGCCTACACAAAAGGAAATATAGGTGGCTACGAAGGACCTTGCATAAGGAGCATGAAGCTTTGATGAGCATGAGGCTGTAATGGCATGAAGTCATAAATTGTAATGATTATAATCAAGGATGCTAGTGATATTTTATGCCCCTTTAATTGGTTACATAATAAATTCATCTCTACAACAATACCTTACCACATGCATGCATATTGGGGTTTTTTAAATAATCAAAATGTGACCTCATATATCTCTTTATTATTAAGAGAAAGGGGATAGTTTTGATTAATGTGATTGGGTAGGTATTGTAGGTTGGGAAGCATAGAAGGGTGTGATATTTATAAGTGGTGTTCCAAATCCTCTATTTATCAATTTCATAGGCCAATTTTAGAAGAAAATCAATTTACTATGTAAGCCTTGTCAAGGATATAATTTTTTCTACACTACATAGTCTTATGTTACATGATCATAACCCTAGGGATTTCCTACTTAATCCCAACTTTAACGCATTTAACAAAGAAAATAATGGTCACAAATTATAAAGGTCATGCAAGTTAAGTGCAATCCTACCTAAGTTTTCTAAAATTAATTATTAGGTACCTTTTGATAATGTCGTAGACCTACAAAAAGGAATCTATACTTATAGATCTAAAACCTTCCACCCTAATTTAGATTCATATGTATACTATACATGAGATATTTATTATTAGAGGAATCATAGCTAAAGTTGGTGTAGCAAGGGTTTGAGAACTAAGATGTACAAGTTCTATTAAACCAAATTTCTCTATAGGATGACATATTTTTCATGCTCATCTAGGTTTTTCTACCAAGTCTATAATGTATGGGATGGTAATCAAATTAGTTTTGAGTCAAATGTAGGTGTAGGTAGTGCCCTTATTTGATGTGTTAAACATAACAAGGGGATACAAAAATGTAACCAAAAAAATAGGTACATATGATCTACCTAATAAAAATAGTGAGGTATTTTTAATATATTAGTGTATATAGAGGGGGTATCAAAAAACTAAATTTGAGGAGCATAAATAAAATTTAGGATTTTTTATTTGTATCTCATGAATGCATGCACTATGTTATTGTCTAAGAGGATAAAAAGGGATATGAAAAATGTATGACCATATAATCATGATAATATTATACCTTGAAGTAATGAGAAAAAAGATATATATGTGTAACCTCAATATAATGATCTCATAATTTTAAAGATGTCATTATGTGACAATCAATATACCATATAACAATATGCTTTCATAAATGTACATGTAAGAAGGTGAAATATCTGTCCCAAAAATTAAGGACAATGAACATGTGATAAGATATGAAAGTAGGGGAAACAAATATTCCCAAATCAAAGGATAATGAACATGTGATAAGATCCAACATACTAGATATGAAACATGTAAGATCATAGAGAATTTATATAAGATTTAATATTGATAAACATATGTAACAAGGAAAGAAATATGCCTCAAATATTCCCTATGTCCAATGTTGAGGATAATGAACAATTTAATAGATAAATGTAAGTGTGACGAAGTATAGATAAATGTGACATATAGTGTGAGAAGTTAAAGATCATGCAAAGATGTAATTATCATAAGACAACCACATCCTATAAGGATCATAAGATAAAAACATATAAGCATCATAAGATAAGAGCATGTAAGTGTGAAATCATCAACAAAAGTAACCTAAAGAGAATTCCCCCAAATGGGAGAGAATAACATATGAGAGACATGATATCAATATACAAGACATAAGATAGAAAATAAAATGAGAATGAAAAAGTATAAGAAGATATGCGAAAAGGAAGTGCATAACAACCATGGCTTGATAAAAATTCCAATGTCAAAAGGAAATAAGAGCTATAAGACACATGATGAAGGATGTGCACAACAAATATTGCTCAGTAAAAAGTATCAAAATGAAAACACAAAAAATAAATAAGATATATTTCTAGTTAACTATTAGTTACCAATCACTCCATAACCTTGCATAATCTAAAACCCATAGAGAGAACACAAAACAAAATGTATTCATAACACAAAAAATAAATGATACGAACCACACAACATGTTTTTATAATCACTTGTGTTAGCATTAATCACTAAAGGTGTATTTGGTATCCACATTCTAAGAACATGAAAACAAGAAAACAATCTAACATAAAGAAAACAAGCTAATTAAGAAATTCATAAATCTCAAGGTCTCAAAATATAATGTGTGAAGAATCATCCTCAAAAGGATCATTCTCTTGCAAATCATGTATGTGTACCCTCATAGTGTTGTGAATCTTGTATACCTTACATGTTCTATGTATTATGTATCACGTGATCCTTATTGAAAATTGTGAAATTTATAATTGTTAACAAATACATGTGAAACATACACCAAATTTGATTAATATTTTAACTATTAGTGTTCCTATTTCTATAAAGATACTTATGCCTATAGATTCTATACTTGTTTATTTCATATATTTTAGTATTTTAGGTACTTCTCATGTTGTAAGATATATATATATATATATAATTTTAATTTTTTGGTTCCCTAATCTTTATATTATCACTTAATAAATTTGTTGTTTCTTCTTGTATTATAATACATACAAAATTTTTTCTTGCCATTTTCAATTTATGTCTTATTATAAGATGTGCTCATCTCCCTTCATTTCTTACAAAATCAATATCAAAATAGTCTCGACCAAGTACTTGATCAATAATGATGTAATTTTATTTTACTCAATGTCTTGTTTATATTTCAAATATGATTCTTGAATAATGTCTGTATATTCTTCTTCTCTTTGTGGTATTTGGATCAATACTCTAATTCTTCCTTTCTTCAAATAATCCTCTTCTAAAGAAACGTGTGAATCACAACCTTTATTTGGAATTTCAACATTATAAAAGTGAACTTGTGATACATATACACACAATGAAATCATATTTAAACATTACATTTTGGCACATCTCTTTAGTTTGAAAGAAAATAAATATAACACTTTAACTTTGAGAATAAAGAGAAAAGGGAAAATAAAATATCTTTGAGGTATAACAACACCCACCCCCTCTCGCACTCCCACCCCAAAAAATAAAATAAAATTAATTAGCAACTAAAAAAATCATAAAAAAAACATACTACATGACCCACTTAATCTCCAATTTAGTAAAGTTCAATTGTTGAATACAAAAATTCAAATAAAACTATAAATGAGTGTTGTAAGTACTTTGTTATGTGTAATCTATTAATATACCGTAGAACATTATCTTAATTTTAGAGGATGGTTATTACCCAAACTATTATTATTTAATTTAATATTTTTCTTTTGATTATAAAATTATCTTTTTTCAATAATTTGGTATAATTTTAATAATTATCTTTTTTATAATTTTTCATAAAAATGATAAGACATTAAAATCTTTATAAGATTGAATAAAGTGATAGCACATTAGAAATTTGCCTTTTGATTTTAAAATTAAATACTTAAATTTAATTTGATGGTAAATGACATTTTATCATCTTACCTTATCTTAGATGTGTATGTTGATAAGATAGTAGATTTTGACTACTAACCTTTTAACTATTTTAGCTTATATGTTGATGTGAATTGATTCTTTTTAAAGTAATGTCATGTAAGAAAGTGAAATATGACTTGACATTATTTTTCAAAAAAGAAGTCATTATAAGATTAAAATTAATAGGAAAAATTTACAAGTGATTTGAAATTTAGTATTTTTTCAACATGTAAACATATATAATAGTAGAAATAACGTTAAATAAGATAAATTTCATTAGTAATTCAACATTAAGTGGAGTATGATTTGAGTGGCCTTTAACAATCTTCTATTGAATATGACATAACAATGATGACATAAAAAAATATGAAGGGTAGGTTATGATATAACTTAAAAAGCATAAAACGTAGTTAGTGATATAAAATTCAAAATTGACTTCCATTTTATTTGTAATTACGAAAAAATCATCATGATGGTATGATCAAGATGATTCAATAGAAATTTGGATAGCATAATAGTAGCATAAGATTAGATTATGCAAATGGGATGGAAGGTCCCCCACTTATAGAAATTCCATGAGAGAAATCAAGGGCCAAATGGATTGGTTGATGGATGGCTAGGATTGAATGAGGATTAGGGATTGGATCAAAGGTTGTAGTCATGTGACAAGTGGCACAAGAGGGATAAGGGCTAGGTTTATGATGTGCATTTGGGAAAAATCTTTATGTGAATGGCTACGATTAAAAGGTGGGATATGAAATGAATGACTGAGATGAAAAGTTAATTTGACTTTTGAGAAGTGTCTAAGTTGAAAATGAATCTAGATAAGGTCTTAGACATGTCAAGGGGACACTTGTTACATCATGATGACACGTTTAGATTGTGATACATGTGAATGAATCTAATGGATAGGATTAAATGGACAAGGATTGAGGAATAAAGTGAAATTAAAAATTGAAGGAAAAGGTAATGGGAATTAATTAGCCTTAATTAATTAATTGATTAATTTAGTTGAAAGGTTTTGGTATAAGGGTAATGGATAAATTAATTAAATAAATAATAATTAATTAATTGGCTAGAGGAAAAGGGTGATCCCACAATACTAGTTTAAAATTTTGGCCAAACTGGACTCTGAACTGATTTTCTAACTAAATCTTCACTTTCGGGCACCTATAGTAGCTAAACCGTGAGGCATTTGAAGATGATGCAAACTAGTAATTTGTGACATTTTGTCTGTAGATTCTATATATATTTTTTTCAAAATTTTTGGAATCAAACTGCACTTCTTTTTCCATCTCCTTCAAAAACAAGTTTTTATCAGTAAACACCATTTTTAAGGAGTGATGCTCATCATATACAACATAACTTTTCTTCTATGAAGGATAAATTCTATTTTTTTCGAATTTAGATTTGTAACTATGATATATAGCTAGTTCATTTATTTTTATAGTGTTTTATGAAATATTTTTTCCTTAATCAAATTTTGAAATCAAACTAATGACAATTCAGACATAGGCAGATTGTATACAACATAATTTTTTTTGTATGTACTTAAATTCAATTTTTTATTTTATTTAGAGAGCTTGATTTTGGTGAAAAACCTATGTTTAATCAAACGAAAAAAACAAATACATAATAAAACTAAAGCATATTAAAATTATATTCGATGGATAGCTTGTTCTGAGGACTACCATCATCTAGTTGGGTCTGTGAAGTCTCCTCCATTTTCATCCTCAACTCGAGCTTTGAAGGAAAAAATTCTATAGAAATTTGGTGCTAGAGGGGGAGAAGGAGGAGATAAGGGGGACAAGGGGGGTTTGAATGAACCTAGGTTCGAGCAAATTTCCTCTTGTAGTCAATTTTCCATTGTCCTCGTCATAAAAGAAATGCAAAAAAATGAGTCCCATAATTTAATATGGTTTGCTCGAACCAGGGTCCATTTGAACACCCGAGTTTGTATGAACCCCTAAAAAGCAATTTTTTTTTCTTCATAGGAGTGTTTTTGCAATTTTCCTTCCTCACTAGAATTGTAAAATAGTTTTGTGGGTTTACCCACAAGGTGGGATAAAGGTGATGGGATAAATTAATTAATTAAAAGAATATTATTTATTTAATTAATGGATTAAAGTAAGCTAAAATTAGGTGTGGTTGGGGTAAGGTCATATTTTATGTCTACAATCCTAATCATTTCTTCCTCAACTCATGTCTTGTTATACATATCAAAATTTGAATGAGGGATCCATGTTGTAAGAAATAAACACTAAACCCATGTCTTATGATTAGTTTCTCTATATTGATCCTCTAGTTATTGGTATACTTCTCTACATATTTGTTGGGTGGTATCTTTCTTTAATATCTCTAAATATTTATGAAGCATATATATTATAGCCTTCTCAAATATAATTTTCATTAATAATCTACTTATTTCTATGTTTATATTATATTCTCATGGGCACCCCACCATCTTAATGTAATAAATTTCAAGGTATTTTCTAAAGATTTCATCCTCATGGGTGATCCCACAATAGTGGTTTACAATTTTTGGCCAAACTGGACACTGGATTTTTTATTTTTAACTAAATCTTCACATTGGGCACCTATAGCGGCTAAACCGTGAGGAATTTGAAGATGATGCAAACTAGAGTCTCACACATTTTGTCTATAGATTCTAAAAATATTTTTTCAAATTTTTAGAATTAGATTACACTTCTTTTTCCATCTCCCACAAAAACTGGGGTTTTGTCAGAAAACAACATTTTTAAAAAGTGATGCACACCGTATAACGTATAACTTTTTTTCCATGAAGGATAAAATTCCAATTCTTTTGAATTTACATTTGTGACTCTTCTATCTAGTGCTTCCACTTGGTTAGATAGTTTTTTATTGAATATTTTTTCTTTAATCAAGTTTCAAAGTCAAACCAATGACAATTCAGACATAGCGCGACCATATAATGCGTAACTTTTTTTGTATATATCGAAATTCAATTTTTATTTGATGGATCAAGGACTTCAATATCTTGTGCACTCATATTTTTTTTTTTGATAATCTACTATTTTTCCACATGTGCAGAACAAAGATCTTCATTTTCGATGAAAAACCTATGTTTAATAAAACTGAAAAAACAAATACATAATAAAACCAAAACATATTAAAATTATATTCATTGAATAGCTCGTTCTAAAGACTACCTAATTCCAAGTTTTTTTTCTATATATTCCCCCATTTTCATCCTCAACTGGAGCTTCAAAGTGTAAAAAATTAGGTTTTTTGTGTGAACAAATTAAAAAATTAGGGAAAAGGGGGGTTCGCTAGAACTAGGGGGTTCTAGCGAACTAAGGTTCATTCAAAACCCCTTTAATATGCATTTTTCCTTTATTTTTTGGGTGGGAAATGCGGGCCCAATAATTAATGGGTTCGCTCGAACCCTAATTCGGTCGAACTTGTAGGTTCATGCGAACCCCTAAAACCAATTTTTTTGCCATAGGGTCATTTTTTCTCAAATTTCCTTCCTCCATCAAATTGTAAACCACTATTGTGGCTTCACCCTCATATTTTTATCATGAATAATTTTCTCACATGTCTAATGTGATTAATCCCATTTTTCCTTGTCCCACAAGGTTGTGTAACTTTAAATGTAAATTCCCTCTTTACTATATATACTCTTTTAATGGAATATACTCTACTTATAATCTTATAACTAATATAGGTGGAATATTCCAATACTATATCATAAATTTCTAATTCAATAGTGAGCTTCCCTCATGGTAGTACTTCAATATAAGCACCTAGATGACAACATTCCTTTCTAATTTATTTCCTATTAATTTTGAAATCTTATAAGTATATCCATATTTTCTATTGTTGAATACCCCTATACAAGGTCATCCTTTTTTAAGCATTCTAGTGTAGGAAAATGCACACCCTTTCATTTTCACACTTGTTTGGGCCCACCTTACTTTGTTTATCCTTATTTATGTCTTAATTGGTCCTATTTTGCATCCACAAGCCTAATGAATTATATCTTTTTATGGCTAATCCTAAAAAACCTCAAAGGGGAAATGACAATTTAATGTTTCTAGCTGTGTGTCCTTGATTTTTGGGTTGGGACTAAGATGCCACCAAGGGTGTCTTTTTCCTCCAAAGGTCTTGGAACCTTGATTTCAAGTGTTCCTTAAATGGGCCCCTTTTTGGAGTCTATTTCTCGAGTTTCATACCTCGGGACTAAGACACCACCTAGGATTTCTTAGTCCCCCTTGAGGTATTTTTAAGATTTAATTTCAAATCTTGGCAAGATTTAGCCTCCTTTAATTAATGATTTCATATGTTGGCTTTTTGTGGTGTAATTTCAGGATATTAAGCATGGATAAGTATAACTACAAGGTTCCTTTCTCTCATTTTCATAACTAAGTAATCTAAGCACTCTAAGCATCCAAGAATTTAGACATTCAAGAGAAATTCATCAAGCATTTGGAGCTATTGTCAAGATTCAAGTATCATATCAAGGATATTGCGACATCATGTTTGTTATTGCGCTAACAATTGTGATGTAGGGTTTATGATTGAAGCAAGTGTTTCATCCAAGATCAACATCATTCAAGCAAGAGTCAAGAACCACATCAAATGCAGCCATTTCAAGCATATTTGCAACACCTTATTACAAGGGTTTTGGTGAGTTATAATATAGCACTTTTTTCATTCATCATTTCCCTTCATTATTCTGTTTCATTTCAAGGTTTAATTACCAATAAAGGGATTTGACCAAGGCAAACCCCCATTTACTAACAATCAACAAGTTTTCCCTCTCTTGTGTGTTTGTGATTACAGATTTAGGTTGAAGAATTGAAGATCATTTGAAGTGAAAAGTTGCATTACAATGTTGTCATCTTCACAAAAACTCACCTATAGGCCAAATCTAGAAGTTTCAGGACCTGAGATCTGAGAAGAATGAAGTGAAGACCCTGAGCCTTAGGATCACTTTTAGAGATTCTAGAAATTTAGAATGGGACTAAGTCAACACCTAGGGCATCTTAGTCCTCTTGAGGGTATTTTTTAGAGATTCTTTCAGATCTTGTTTTGACATTTGAAGATTCCACATTTCCACTGAAAAACAACAATGGGACTAAGACAATAGTAAGGGTGTCTTAGTCCTCCATAGCACTTTTTGACAACATTTTTGAATTTATAGAATCCTCATCACATTTCCATACTTCCCAGGTACACACATCCTAAATCCCTATTGCATAATTGCATCATTTGTATTTAGCTTGCATCATTAGGTTTTGTGAGTTGAATTTTTATTTATCTTTTCCAAGATTTTTCTTGGAGGTGAACCCCTTTAAGTTGAAAGAACCCCCTCCTAGGTCTTCCTTGTTGAGAATTGACTCACCCTTTGGGTCAATAGTCAATCCAATTTGGATTCCTAGGACATTATTGAGCGGCTGAAGGAGAATAGAGGTGGGAATTTTCCATCCCACTTCCCATTTTCTTTACAGTTCAAATTACTTTTTGGTTAACAAATTTTTGGATTCTAATATATTGACAAATTTCATATATGACTATAACTTCCTCTTCCTCTAAGAATTTAACTTAAGAACATCCTTCATATGTTAATTTTTAACAAATTTTATTTAAATTATCATATTGCTACCTTCAAATTCTTCTTTGAGTACTTTATTTTATTTGGATATCATCTTCTAGATCTTTGAGTGAGCTTAAGGACTCTATGGTTCTTCTTTGTCATATTATCATTAAACTCTTTATTCCCATTATAATTATTACCATGAGTACTAGATTTATCTTTTGTTTATTCATTTAGAAAAATGTATATTTTTCAAACTCTTTTTCTATAGTACCCCATTTTGTCTTTCATTAAATTATTTTATTTTATTCTTCTAACTTAACTTGATCTTACAATTTTTTTGGTTGGACATTTTAAACCTTTTTCAATATCCTAAAAGAATATAATGATTAATTGAGATTCATTGCATTGTGCTCTAATGCTTTTAGAGTTCTAAGGCAATTTAAACATATGCTGGTGGTATTTTGACTATTGCATTAATAATTTATCTAATACTACCATGTGTCCACTAGGAAGTAAAATTAATTATGTTAATCTGTAATGGAACATGCATTTTACCCTTGTTTATTTCATACAATTCCTTGCTATATGGACCTTCTCACCAAATTTATATCATGTGATTTTTTTCCCTTTTGATCTCTATAGATTCTCTCACCTTTATATCTTTTTTTAGCACACACCTCTAATTTGTTAATGTCTTTGTTTTTAATCTACATTTTATATTCTTCTCCTTTAATTTTTTATTCTCCTTATAATGGTAGTGTTGTTTTTTATAGGGGAGGTGTAGCTTATTGTGTGCTTATAGGGGTGGCATAGAAGAAAAAGTGTTCTTCTCATGCTTCGTCTAATTCAATCACCTTGGAAATAGATGGAGAGTTGGAGATTGAATCAGATGAAGCATGAGAAGCAGGGTCCCCTCCATTCTCCCTGACGTGTCTTCCACTTGAGTTTTTATCTGCCCTACCGTGCCTAGATTTTCTTTCCTCAAACCTTAGCTTTTTATAGTCCTCTAGAGCTCTGAATCCACCAGACTTGGCGTCGCCATGTTGCTTCTATAACTAGCCATCAATTTCAAAAGCAGACTCTCCACCATGATGCCCTACTGCCTACTTTGCAAACCCCTTAAGGCTTTCTCATCTTGTAAAACCATTGGCACCCTCTCTGTTTGGAATGGAAGCCCCAAACACCTCCTGTGGAGCTTTTCCTTAGAGACATAGCTCGGGCCAAACCCTAGTCGCCACCACTTCCCTTCTTGCCGCTGATTTGGGTGGATTATTCAATTTCTAGGAGTCATTGCCATCGCACCCCATGACCTTGCCATTGTTCTGCATATTTTTTTGTGAACCACCCACTACTAGTTTTTCCCGGTCAGCCTTATCCTTGCCAGAGATGTCAATGTTCTAAAGTTCGCCATTCCCACCTTGTCGAGCCCTTCCTAGAGAGCTTCGTCTTGGTGAAACACTAGTCACCACAAGTTTTGCAATTTGATTGTTAGAGCTCATTGCTCCTCCCCCATTAATCCAATCACCTCGCCACTGTTTCAACAAAAATGATGCCTTATGGAAATAAATAGTTTATTAATTAAATAACTAGTATTTAATTAATTTTCTCTAGACCATTTTTAGATGTATACATTTTGCCCCTCTTTGAAGTGATGTGTTTACACGTTGCTTCAAAGAAATTTTTTCCAGTGCTGATAAAATTGTGATAATGCCCTAGACGGTGATTTTCAGGAGATAATTGATATATGGCCCTTGGGAGATAAATTGAGGAAATTTTGACTTTTTTTTAAAAATATTTTTGAAATTTTTGAATGTTTTAATGATTTTTGATGATGTTGATGATAATTTTCTGATATGATGATATTCAAACGATTTATCTCCCAATATTGAAGAAAAAACCTAGCACTTGATTAATTGATCCCTGAAAAAAAAATCCCATCATAAATCCCACTTTTAATTACCCCTTTTAATAGGCAAAAAGTGAAGAAACAACTCATTTGTGCACTTGTGATTTTGAAATTTTGGAGTGAGAGAAAATTGAGCAATTCAGCAAAAATGATGATCCCCTACAAGACTCATCGATTCAAGTGTGTGCGGCGACATAACTAGCCAGTAGCATACGGACCTCCGGTACAAATTTCAAAAACCTTCCTTGTCAAATTTTGAATTGTTTTTCTTGCATTTTTAATTTTGAAATTTTACGATTCATGTGTTTTAGCACATAGAATTAGGGTTTTAACACATTGACCTAGGGTTTTAGTGCATCCCAGGCCTAATGTAGCACATCAGAGGTCTATAATAGTGCATTAAAACATTTTTTTTGCGCATCAGAATTTTGAAATAGTGCGTCCAATGAATTAGCGCATAGGGCTAGTGTTGTGGTGCATCTTCCAAAAGAAATGGCACATAGAATTTTATGGAATATTGACCAAATTTGATGGCGCATCTATCTTTTTAGTGAAATGAAGCACTAGATAGTAGCGCATCTAGGACAAAATTGAATATTTTTTTTATTTTTCTCCTTGATTTTGATGATGTTTAATTGCGTCAGCCAATGATTTGTTGTTGTTGATAGATTATATGATTTATTGATCTCATGATAGGTGAGATGCAATAATGATGATGTTGTTTTGACCTCATGGTAGGCGAGGAGCAAAATAGATGTTCGCGAGATTTTTTCAAAATCTCACTTGAGCTAATAGGATGATTGTTTGCTTAATGTTGATTGTTTTGTTGATTTGATTGATTGATTGATCAATTGATATGCTGATTACAATGTGTTGTAATGATAGGATCTAGTGATTTAGGGAACCTTCAGTCTTGAGAGCGCTTTCCACAGACTTGGGAGCTGATTCCACATTTGTCATAGGATGATAGAGATACTATTGAGAGATGTGGATTATCGTCATTGATTGACATGCCCTAGATTAGGATTAATCGAGGATTGCTGAAGGCACTAGTAGAGAGGCATCATAACGACCACACCACCTTTCATATGGACATTAGAGAGATGAATGTGATGCCAAAGGATGTCTATAGTATCTTGTAGATTCCCTTGATGGGTGACATTGTTTTGTATGATCAGGGCGAGTAGGGTGGCACACATGCTTTATGCTGGATATTTCATGATGACTAGATTAGTTGCTATGAGATGCCTTGGAAAGAGATGTTTGAGAGTTATGCCCCTTTACCTTCCATACTTGCGGGTTTTTTTGGTGGCTTTCTATGTCCCAACAAGAGGTCAAAGGGATTGTTTGTCGGTTGGGGTCGGACATTGGAGCAGATGATTCTGTATGGGACTTGGTATGCCTGGGGTTCATGCATGCTTGTGTAGTTGTATCATGATTTACATTAGGCAACACTATCTTGGAGGAGCCAGTCTATCTACAGGAGTGACATTGTTACAGACATGGGCCTGGGAGCATATAGCGGTGACACACCTATTGATAGACATGTATCGGCTGATTGGGAGACCCTATGTCTATGGTTATACATGCCCAATTGTCCAACATAAGTTGGGAAAACTAGAGTATTGGAGAAACGTATTGGATGACTTGGATTTCATGACATGGTGGTCTTATGTGGATTGCGAGTAGTGGGTTGAGGATCACTTGGAGATGCCTTTTGTTTGCATAACCAGATATCTCATTGGACGAACATGTTTCATCATTCAGAGATTCCTACTGATGAGGGTACTTAGATAGTACGACAGAGTATAGGGGATTCCACAGGGATTGGCTACATATGTACAGAGGAAACAAGATGCCATAGAGTGGGGACCTACCCTGTCTTACGATGCTGGTTGTGATGAGTAACACATATTACAACTAGTGATTTGGGACTATCATATAGAGATTGTGGAGGGATATATGACAAAGGAGTACTTGCAGTAATTTTGTAGACATCCATTTCCTAGAATCTTGAGGCCTAATGAGCCAGTTTCAGCACTAGAGGATGATGACAAGAGAGCAACTAGACAGAGGGGAGATAGAGGTGGTGGGGATGAGGAGGGAGATGGTGGTGACAGGGATGGAGGAGATGGGGGAGGTGGCGATGATGATGGTGGAGATAGAGATGGGGATGGTGGTGGAGGAGATGGGGGAGGTGGTGGTGGTGGAGGAGATGGAGGAGGGGGTGCCCATCCAAGACTAGATGTCAGAGTGCCTCAGAAGAGGCGATCCTTAGTATCTGCAACAAAACAACATGTGCGGATACACTTTCCTTCTCAGCAATAGTAGTCATATATTGCAACATTATAGGGATAGGTTTAGACACAGCAAAGCTAGTTTGAGCAGGTACCGTAGGATTTGCTATCACATGCACATGGATAGATTCAAACACTGACAACCAAGAGGGATGCTGCGAGATAGCAGGTTCAACAAACACAAACTCAACTTGCACAGTTCTAGGGACAAATTCAGGCATAGGGTCAGATGCAGGCATAGGTTTCCATACTTACTATAGAGAGGGATACTTTGAGACGGTGGTTCAATTAGGTAGAGGGCATCATTGAGAGACTACAATAGGCTACATCGTTTATTGGTGCAATAGACTATTCATAGAGATCTGCTGTATTGCATAGGAGGCAAAGTTTTATAGAGTGAGATATCATGATGCAGTTCCTTTAGAGAAGCGGGAGAGCTACTCACAGTCTGCTAGTTGCACCCAGATGAGGATTACTAGCAGGGGTGTGACACAACCACTTCCGCGAGACGTAGGTCTGTCAGGTGGAGGAGGCACAAGTCCAAAGATGTCGACACTGTCTAGGGGGAGCACTACATAACTCCACCACATGATGTTTGTTGTATTTTGGACATTTATACATTGATACTGATGATTCATTGCCATTTTTGATGATGTACCTCTTCATATTTGGATATCCCTATACAATTGACATTATTTTGAGATATATATACAATGATGATGATGCTTGATCTATATGCTTATGTGTGTTGATCATGATGGATGCATTTGGTTTTTATTATGTATGCTATGTGATGTTCTATATGATGATGATATGATAGGTTATGCATGCAACAAATGCTATTATTCTATGATTCTTTATGAATGATGTCTATATGCTATATGTGATGAATGCTTATTATGCAAATGAAATGTGATGGATGCTATGTTTATGTACTTTTCTGATGCAAATATATGATGCAATGAAAATGGGTGAATGGATGATAATGTTAATGTATAAATGGATGGATGGAATGATTGAATGACAATGCATGATTCTATGTGTTTCCATGGATTGTGCTTTATTATGATGTATGAGATGCATTGTACTCTATGTTTTTTGTATTTTTCTGATGCAAATGTATGAACACATGTATGAAATGGATTATGAGAATGCTTCTTTTTTTGGATTTTTTGGTAATGCAAATGTATGATTAAATGTGTAGATGGATGGAAATGATATGGTAAATGCTTTGTTTTTGGATTTTCATGATGCAATTATATGACCTAATGAATGCATAAAAAATTATATGATAATGCTTTGTTTTTGGATTTTCTTGATGCAAATATATGACCTAATGACTAGATGGATTATGAAATGATATGATAATGCATGAATGAAATCCTAATGCTTATGCACCTAAATGAAAATTATCTTTTTGTTTATGTAAAATGTACTCAATTCGTTAATGTTAGAGATAACATCACTCCTAGGATTGTACCAGCCTTAGAATAATCTATAAATATAGATGCAAAACTAGTATGAATGCAACATAAACATGCAAACCTAATAATGCAATGTTTCCATCCCAGTAATCAATTTATTGTGCTTGGTATCATTGTTGAGCTTTTGAAATGTTGAAAGTAAGTACAATCATCAATGGTATAATTAGACCTTGATGACCTGAGTACTTTTTTCATGATGTATGATAGTGCAAGTTAACACAACCATCTAGGTATAATTGAATCGAGATGACCTGAGCATTTCTTGCGTAAACAAACAAGAGTTAATCATTTTCCTATGCGAATATGGAATGCCATCAGTGATACTTTATAGAGCACGTCCCATGACGATTCACATAGTAATAATGATCAACTCACAAAAAACAAATAAATAAAAATATCATTTTCAATTATTATAGCTTCTCTAGTTCTTGACATCCTTGTGTTGCTCCAGAAAAATGATAACAACAATCATGATGCAAATAATTTGAACATTCGAGCCAAAGTGATAAAACCTTGATTCAGAGGATGGCCACCAAATGAGATTTGTTTTGATTGATCTTGTTGTTGGTTCAGATGGTTGGTTTTGTGATTATCATTGATGTTCAACGTTGTAGCTTGATTGATTTTTGTGTTTTTTTTATCATGTTGTCCTATTGTTGTTTTTCTGTTGTTTTAAGCTCAAAGATAGATTTCCCCCAGTGAGTTCAAGATTTTTCCCCCAGTAGAAACAAATCAATTTATCATGGATATATACAATGATCGCCAAGCCAAGGTGAGACATGACTGTGATGCCCAAATATGTACTTTAGGCTCAAATGATAGACGTGGATACTGATAGCACAAAGCCAATGGTCGACACATGTTCCAATAGATGAAGAAGTCGATCCATCACAATAGCACCTATTACTAGGTTTTTACTACTTGCTTTTATTGCACTTTTTTCAGATTTTCAGATTTTTTTTAATTTTTTGACTTTTTGACTTATTTTTTGTATTTTCTCTTTTTGTAATTTTTGTATTTTTCTCTCTTTTTTTAATTTTTTTTATTGTCACTGAGATGCCTATTTGCTAGGTTTTCATTAGGGTGACCATTTTTCCAAGACATTTTTTAATTTTTTTTGGATTTCTTCAGGACTTTTTCTGATTTTTTTTGGAAATCTTTTAAGAATTTTTCTGATTTTTTGGATTTCTTCAAGAATTTTATGGTGCATCAGATCAATCATATGCAGAATTTCTTGAGATGGAGGCTGTTCATAGGCTCTTCAAATAGGTCTCCTTTGGCATGGATAACTGGTATGCTCCTGATCCATAGACTGACACAATGACAAAGGGACCCAACCAGTTTGGTTCAAACTTTCCTTTCTTCTCTTTATCTTACTGATTGCGCGAATTCTCCTTCAATACCAAGTCACCAACTTGAAATTTTTGTGGTTTGACCTTATGATTATAACTTTTGGAAATTCATTGTTGGTAGGATTTCAGGTGATTCATTGCATGTTGATGCCGTTCATCCAATAATTCCAACTCTTGCAATCTAGATACCCTATAATCCTCATAAGAGATGATACCCTTCAATGACACAAAGTGATGGTAATTGAACCTCAATGGGTACAATGGCCTTAGATCCATATACACGAGAATATGGTGGGGCTCCTATTGGTGTGCAGATACTGGTTTGGTACACCCACAAAGCAAGGTTTAATTGAATGTGCCAATCACATCCAACATCATTGACCGTTTTCTTCAAGATTTTCAAAATTATTTTGCTAGAGGCCTCTACTTGACCCTTTCCTTGAGGGTAATATGGTGTAGAGAAGCAATGTTGGATATTGAACTTCTCACACAATTCTTGCATGCCTTAATTTTTGAACGGTCTTCCATTGTCAGTGAAAATGGATTGAGGGATGCCATACCGATAGATGATGTAGTTGAGGATGAAGGATGGAATTTTCTTTCCTATGATGGTGATTAGAGTAACATCTTCAATCCACTTTGTGAAGTATTCTGTGGTTGTAATGATAAACTTGTGTCCATTTGACAAAGGTGGATGAATTTTACCTACAAGATCCAATCCCCACTAACAAAAGGGCCATGTTGATGTGAATGGTTGAAGCTCTTGTGCTGGTGCATGAATGAGGTTGCCATGAATCTGAAACTTTTCACATTTGTTAACGAACTGAAAAGACCCCTTCTCCATGTTTGGTCAGTAATACCCTAAACATTCAAGAGTTTCTTGGCTAAGGTTAAACCACTTGAATGAGTTCCACAAATACCCTCATGAACTTCCCTTAAATCCATTTCAGACTCATCGTGTTCCGAACATCAAAGGAGAGTTCTGTCAAGACCTTGTCGATAAAGTACATTTGCAATAAGAGTATGTCGATTGGCTTGGCGAATGAAGTTTCATTTTTGGTTTTGGGAAATGTCAGGTGGAATGGTGCTATTTTTTAGATAGGTATACATTTTACCATACATTGAGGCATTGAAATCAACTAGGTGACATATAACTTGGGACTCAGTATTGTCATAAGTAGGGGTAAATAGTTGTTCCACCATGAACTCATAACAACTTCTTTTTTTTGGAATTAGTAATAAGGAAGTAATAGTTGCCATGTGGCATCGATAGCTTTATTATCCACTCTAGAAATCTACTCAAATTTAATATCGACAAAGTATTTCTTATAATCATCAATCATTCTTTTGTAGGGAATCAATTTGTCGTCCTTTATTTGATAATCATCATTGACCTGGTTAATGACCAACTGAGAATCTTTGTAGACTTGCAATTCTGGGATTTTCCATTCTATTGTTGTTTTAATGCCAATGATTAATGCTTTATACTCCCCCATGTTGTTAGTACAAGGGAACATCAATCTATATGATTTTAGAATGGTATGTCCTTGTGGAGTGACAAATAGGATTTTGACTGCTGATCCATGTTGTGTGTGTGATCCATCAAAGTATAATGTCCACTATTGTGCAGTCAAGGTGAGGACATCAATGTCTGGAAACTCAATGTGTAGAGGATGATCATTCGGTAGGGGTGCTTCAACCAACTGGTCTGTGATTGGTTGTCCTTTTATTGCTTTCCTATCCACATATTGGATGTCAAATTCACTTAATATCATAACCCACTTGGCCAGTCTTCTAGTTAGATTAGCTTTGATGAGGAGGTATTTTAGTGGATCTATTTTGGCTATTAACTTGATGGTATGAGTTAGCATGTAGTGTCGTAATTTTTGGGTAGCGAACACTACTGCTAAACAAGCCTTTTCAATGGATGTATAATTGATTTCATAGCCATTTAGCATCTTATTGATGTAATAAATTGCTCTTTCTTTTCCTGTTGAATCCTCTTGTGCTAACAAGGCTCCCAATGATATCTTAGTTGTTGCAATGTATAATAAGAGTGGCCTTTCCTTCTGCTTGTGGTATTAAGACAGGCGGACTCATTAGATATTTTTTTAATTAGTTGAAGGCTTCTTCACATTTCTCGTCCCATCGAAAATAAACATTTTTGTGTAGCAAGTGAGTGAAAGGACGAGTCTTGTACTTTGTGAAATAAATCTTCTGATTGATTGAAATCTCCCTTGCAAAGATCGTAGCTTGCTAATGTTTTTGGATGGCGGCATCTCCATGACAACTTTAACTTTTGTCGGGTCTACCTCAATTCCTTTTTCTAAAACTATATATCCCAAGAGTTTAGTTGAAGTCACCCCAAACACACATTTCTTTGGATTTAGTCATACATTGAACTTCTCGATCTTTAAGTGTCCTTCTTTGGTGTATGATTTGGCTAATAGATCATCCACATAGTTTTCCATGAAAGTATGCATCATATCATGAAAAATTGTTGTCATGGTGTGTTGATAAGTAGCTCCCGCGTTCTTTAATTCGAATGGCATGACATTCCAACAAAATGTTCCCCATGGACATGTGAAGCTTGTCTTATCTTGGTCCTCTGGAGCTACCTTGATTTGATTACATATGACCGGAAAAACCATCCATAAGTGACAACATGCCATGTCTTGTTGTTAAGTCCACTATGATGTCTATGTTAGGTAGAGGAAAATCATCTTTAGGGAAAGCCTTATGAAGATCTCAAAAATCCGCGCAAATGCGGATGTTATTGTTAGGCTTTGAGATAGGTACAATATTGGAGATCCATTCGACATAGTCAATGGGTCTGATGAATCCTGCATCTAATAACTTCTTTAGCTCAGCTTTTACCAATAGGGCAATATGTAGATGCATTTTCCTTAGCTTCTACTTGACTTGTTTTACTCCTGGTGGTAAGGATAGGTGGTGCATGATAAGGTTTGGATCAATCCCTGACATGTTGGCATATGACCAAGCAAAGTTGATTTGTTTCTCTGTGAAGAATTTGAGGAAGCTTGGTTTTTCTTGGTCTGTCAAGGATGCCACTAGATGAATAGTCTTCACTATTTTTGCATTGCTGATATTGATGGATTGTGTGGGCTCAATCAATACTTTTGATCTCTCCTAAAAGTGTTTTGGGAGAGTGTCAAATCTTCCATCCTTTGCCACCTCAGAGCGGTTTTCGCTGTTGGATGCGCTCTTTATTTTTACTTTTTCTGGATCTGATACTACCATTGAATGGTTTTCGCCATCAAATCTATTTCCTATATTATTCATTTTGTAGTTGAAAGATTTGACACTCCCCTGTTTGGAATTCGTTATGACAGTCAATGGTGGATCATTATATATTTCCTTTCTTTTTCTAAATATAGCAAGATTCATCCCACCTTCATTTCTAGATATTTTAGGTACTTCTCATGCTTTGAATTAAATGTGCATTGTTTTAATTTTTTGGTTTCCTAATCTTTATTATCACCACTTAGCATTTGTTGTTTCTTCTTGTATTACAATACACATATCAAATTTTTTCTTACCCATTTCAATTTATTTCTTATTGTAAGATGTACTCATCACCATTTATTACTTACAAAATCAATATCATAATAGTCTTGTCCAAGTACTTGATTAATAATGATGTAATTATATTTTACTTAATGTCTTGTTTATATTTCAAATATATGATTCTTGAATAAAGTTTGTATATTCTTCTTCTCTTAGTGGTATTTGGATCAATACTCTAATTTTTCATTGCTTCAAATAGTCCTCTTTTAAATAAACATGTGAATCAAAACCTCTACTTGAAACTTAAACATTATAAAAGTGAACTTGAGATACATATCCACACAATAAAAGCATATTTAAACATTACATTTGACACATCCCTTTTGAAAGAAAATGAATAGGACCCTTTAACTTTGAGAATAAAGAGAAAAGGAAAAACAAGATATCTCTAAGGTACAACCACACCTCCCCTCTCCCCCACTTGCACCCAAAAAACTAAAATACTATTAATTAGCAATTAAAAAAGTCACCAAAACACATACTACATGACCCACTTAATTTCCAATTTAGCAAAATTCAATTGTTGAATAAAAAAATTCAAATAAAATTATAAATGAGTGTTTAAGTACTTTGTTATGTGTAATTTTATCAATATACCACAACATTAGCTCAAAGTTTGAGGATGATTACTACCCAAACTATTATTATTTAATTTAATGTTTTCTTTTTGATTATAAAACCATCTTCTTTCAATAATTTGGTATAATTTTAATAATTATCTTATTTATAAATTTTCATAAAAATGATAAGATACTGAAATCTTTATAAGATTGAATAAAGTGATAAGACATTATATTTTTTTTATTTAAAAATTAAATACTTAAATTGAATTTGATGGTAAATGACATTTTATCATCTTACTTTACCTTGGATGTTGATGTGGATAAGATGGTAGATTTTGACTACTAACCTTTTTGGACTGTTTTGCCTTATAATGTGAAAAGATTCTTTTCAAACTCATGTCATAAGAGAGTGAAACATGACTTCAAAAGGAAGTTATTAAAAATACTAAAATTAAGAAGGAAAATTTACAAGTGATTTGAACTTTAGCATTTTTTCAAAGTGTAAACATATAATAGTAGAAATAACTTTTGAGTAGATGATTTTATGTCGTAATTCAATATTAAATGAAGTATGATTTGGGCGGCCTTTAACAATCTTTTATTGAATATGACATAACAATGATGACATAAAAAAGTATGAAGGGTAGCTCGTGATATAACTTAAAAAGCATAAAAGGTAGTTAGTGATATAACATAAAAAATCAATTATCATTTTATTTGTAATTATGACAAAAATATCTAAATAAGACCAATGGTATTATAGTTTGTTTCGTCCATAAAATGTAGATTGATTGGAGAGTTGATAAACACCAATAATACAAATTCAAATTCCATTAATGAAAGTCATAATTTATAATGAAACTTCACCTATAACATTATATTCTAAACAAAAAAATTTCACTAATAACAATATATCATATATAACTCTGGGTTCTTCTACTAAAAAATATTTTATTCTTAATTTATAAGAAAAACATTTAAATAGGGGCAGGGAGCCTAGTTTGATTGGCTAAAGCATCTTGTTGTAAACAAGAGGTCATGAGGTCTAGTTCCCCCCATCCCCATGGTACCAGATGATGTGATGTGCCAACGTCACCGATCACGTGAAAAAAGTTTACGAGAGGCACTACAATTTATTGTGGAGGGGGGAGGCATCGATCACATGAAAAAAAAGTTTACGAGACACAATACAGTTTATAGGAGGAGCTTCCAGATTTTTTGAAGTCTAAAAGAAAAAATATCAAAATAAACCAATGAAACCAACTCATGTAAGTTAAGAATAAAGAGCAAAATGAATTAATGGATGGAATTTGAATGACTTTCAGTTGGGTCTTTTCTTTTCAGCTTATCACTTTGGTTGGTATCTTACATTATCTTTACCTAATATGCTTGTACTCATTCTGGTTAGCTTCAATTCACACCTCGAAAAAGTGGATCTAACCATTATTATACCTCTAAAAGGGATCTTTAAGATCAACCCCACATTTAAAAGACTGATTGGATTCCTTTTTTCTTTGCAGCCATCCAACAGTAGACAGAAAAGGAAAGCAAATTACATGCCATATGCACCGTCTGTTGCCAAAAATCTCTGTCATGGCAGGCACTCCAAAAAAACGATCAGACTCCACAGCCAAAAAATCTGTCGTTTACTCGCAAGCACATGGGGGCCGGGGAATAATATTGCTTCTTTACGTCACTATATAAGTGGGAAGAAAGCAGACGTCAATTGACGTGAAAATAGTGAAAACACTTAAAAAAAATGTTGAACCAGAGAAATGGAAGTGGACGTTGGATACTTTTACACTCCAGCAAAGTCAACTATTTCGGAACAGACAAAATAATTTTTGTCCTTCATGGCGGTGCGGTTTTCGATATTTTACGTGAACTGACGTACTGAGCATATTATGCTGCCGAAAGGGTAAGAAATTGTCGGAACTTTTTCTTTCCGGCCAGAATTATTCCCCGGCTTTTGGCGATATTTTACGCCTGTCGGTCTGCTGTAGCAGACGACTTTACAGCAGAGATGTAATGACGATTGGTAACTCCCTCTGACAGCGAATAATGGCGATACCTAAATTTTTATTTGCTTATCGTCTTTTCATATTTTAGTCATATTTATTGGCCGTCCTTTTAAAAATCGTCATACCTAATCTGTTACGGCTAGATGGTGGTGACTGATGATAGTATCTAGCACCTTATTGCTAACCATTAAAACATTGCTCCTAGACTTTTGTGCCATTTGTATATGTGACCTTATTCCTAACCATTAAAATATTATGGCATTGCTATCACGATTCCATTGTGTAGTTTTAAGAGTCAAACTCATTGACCCATGCTTCATGAGTAGTGGTTCGCAAGAACCCATCTCTCATGATAGTGAATGGTCCACTCAGCACTCATTGCATCTAGGTGATGCTCACAGAGGTGAAGCAATGGGCCTTCCCGAGAGGTCACCCATTACTAGGCCTTCCAGGTCACCCAAGTACTTCAAGATGGGTGACCTCCTGGAAGGCTTAGTGCTTCACCTCTGTGAGCATCACCTAGATGCAATGAGTGCTGAGTGGACCATTCACTATCATGAGAGATGGGTTCTTGTGAACCACTACTCTTGAAACATGGGTCAATGCGTTTGACTCTTAAAACTACACAGTTGAATCTTGATAGCAATGCCATAATTTGACACGTTGTGGAACATACCTCCTACTTATCTATTAAAACATTGCTCCTAATCTTTTGTGTCATTTGTATCTATGAATGACGAAAATGTGAATCACAAATATCAACAATACAAATTTCACATTCTAACAAATGTATGAAATGATTGTCTCTTTGAGCGATCTATCAACTGCTTTATACTGATGGTTAGGCTATGTATTTTTTTTTCAACTACTCGTTGGTAGCTCCCGTTCTTTGTATATGCTTTGTTTCAATAAAAACAAAAAATAAAAACATTGTTCCTAGAGGTTAAATGTTTGTAATCTTATATTTTGTAAAATTCAATTTTATTTTTATTTGATATTTGTGTTAATTTAAATAAATTTTATTTAAAAAAAGTTTAAGCAGTGCACGTTCCTAGTTTAAGTGTGCACTATTTGAATTGATGGATTGTGGAGAACTCATACCAACTAAAACAAAGTTATTTGTAAATATGTGTTATAGTTAATATGTTCTTTTTATTTTACTGATAAATTATAGAGGGTGATCCTAAATGTTGATGCAAAAACATCTTACATAATTACATTAAAAAAGTTATCAAAATCTCAAAAACTCAACTTCAAATTTATAATTTATGTAAGATAAGGGAAATGGTAAAGTAAATGTGGTGACTAATATTGTACCCATTAAGGATATGCAATGTTTTGAATGAAAAAAATACTTATAAAGAAGTGTCATGGTTTATATTTCAAACCTAGTGTACAAAAAATTCTTACACATTACATATGAAAGTATCGAAGCTCTCAAAAGTTCAATGTCAAATTTATAACTTGTATAAGGAAAATGCTAAAATAAAGCTGATTACTATTGTATCCATCAAGCATGCGTGGTGACTTGAATGGAGAAAATGACATATAAAGAAGTGTCATGGTTTACATTTCAAACCTAATGTGCAAAAAGTTCTTACATAATTACATACAAAAGTTTTTAAGATTTCAAAAGATCAATGCCAAGTTTATAAGTTATATAAGGTAAGAACAATTCTAAAGTAAATGTGACGAGTAATATTGTATCCATCAAGCATACAAGGTGGTTTGAATGAAAAAATTACTTATAAAGAAGTGTCATGGTTTACATTTCCAACATAATGTGAAATTTTTATTTTTTGAACATTTGCACATGGTTCAAAAACTCTTTTAACTCTTAAATTTTTATTTGAGTGTACTTGATATGCCAACTATTAAAACATAAGATTGAGGGGGTCCACTTCACCAAAGATTGGACCACATCAACATGTTTTAGTTGGGCTGTCATTAAACACAAAAAGTAGTCTATAACTTTATATTAAATAATGGTTTTTGGTGTGTATATAATCACATGATTTATTAAATTTAACTTATTGTAAATAATATTTTTTATTGAATTATTAGTGATGAAAGTTGCATCTTTTAACATATTTTTTAGATTTCAAAACTTTAATATCCAACCACACCAAAACTAGTATACCATGTGCTTAACTTTTCCTAATATCAAAGAGATATTGTTTCAATAATTCATATTAGTGATTTCTTATGAATTTAACTATATATGTTTCTTTATCATCAATATTTTCCTAATAGCAATAAATAACTATGTCCACTTTAGATTATTCACTATTAGGGCCTTAATATAATCCTTATAAACATCTAGAACTAGTATAAATTATTGACTTTAAGTTAATTCCCAAAATAAACAATAAAGACCTAATAGGGCCTAAATTTAATGATCGACCCTTCTTGTCAAATTACATTTTCTAACAATTATCTATTCAAAATTTCCCTTCAAAAATTAATTATAATTCTCATCTTGTAATATTTCTTTGTATTCTACAAATGTGCATTAGAAAAAATAAAATTATTGTCTCTAATTGTTGTGATCTCTTGTCTTAACATGCCCAGATAAACAAATTATATTCATTGAGGTCTATATTTAAAATTTAAATCCACAATCGAATATTTTTCTGGTAGGCATTTTATTAATTTTTGGATGTATTTTCCTTATCTTTAGATATAGTTTGAAGTTTCCCATGACTATAATTCTCACTTTATTACTTTATATTATGAATACTTTGAGTTGCTTTAAATTATTTGATAATTGATTAGATCCACCATTTTAGAGCATTAGAATTATAAAGCGAGGGCTATAATTGCAAAAACCCTTCAGCTAGGGGATGATTTTCATATTTTATTGTAGATACATTAAAAAATCAACCATTTATCCTATACTACTCACATATTATTCTATTGCCTATTTATAAATTTGTAATCAAACTATTAGTTCAATTTTTTTAAAGGCCATCCTCACCAATAATCTCCATTCCATCCTCCTCTTCAACAAGAATAGCAAAGGATTGGTCAATGGTAGAGGATGAAGTGACACCCATGGTACATTTTAGGAAGTTACCAATCAATGACTATTTTAGTGGCTAATATTTGTCAATTGACTAATAGTTGAAATTTGGGAATCCAAAATTGGTTAATAGTTCGAGCTATAATGTGACTTGAATCAGCACACTTTTACAAATTTTTTATTATAGTCTTTATTAAAATTTCCAAAGAATTTATTTTATTAAAAAATTAACTCAAAGTTTCACCACAATATTTGGTACATGATTAGATTGGATTCGCCTAAATTTTATAAATTATAGTAAAAATCTATATTAATTTTCCAATTGATAGTATATCATAATTATTAGTTCCTTTAGGACCATATTTCTAATCTTTAGTTTCCACCATTGATTTATAATATAATCTAATGGAACTTGTATTCCATGAGGCAACATGTACCCACGATCTGTAATGCTCATGGGGCCTACAATTTTGGGTCTCACAGGCATTATAGATTGTGAGTACATGTTACCTCGCAAAGTACAACGAGGGTTGTTAGATCAATGATCTAAAAATAATTTTGTGCCCCATGAGAATTATAGACCATGGGTACATTTTACCTTGCAGAAGATAATGAGGGCCATTACATTATATTAAAAAAAATGGTGGCAAGTAAATATTATACTCTACCCCCTTAAACCCATCGATAATTTTCACCCTCGGGCCCCTACTTTTCCACGAGAATTATTTTTAGATTGGATGGATTCACCATTATAATTAATGCATTTTCTTATTATTTTTGAAGATTCGCCAAAAATTTCTACAAAATTTTAGTGATGTAAAAAAATCCCCAATAAAATTATTTTTTTAAAAGGAAAGATTCACCAATTAAAATTAATATTTTTTCCTAAAAATATGAAATATTTGCTAGGATTTTATATCTTTTTTGAGGGGGGTTTCATAAAGTTATCACTGTTATCAACTATGCCCCAAATTACTTGAGGCATGGTATCGACTTCCTAATGCGATACAAGAACAAATGCCAAAGTTTGGTAATTTTAATCGTTGATGAAAAATATAGATTTGGAATCTGAAAATGTGTGTGAGCGTTAATATTAAGTGTGTCTAAGATTGTTAAGAGCTAACATGCAAAGAAACCTTAGTATTCAAGTATGTTAGAATAAGATCCCTAAATGAACTTGAATGATGAACACAATACCTAGCTAGGGAGAAGTCAAATCCCCTAATAGATCAAAAATATGATTATACCTTGCTCTAGGTGGCTAGTAGAATGAAGATAGAAGATGGGATCACTAGGAAACAATTCATTAGATAAGGGGAAATGGCTAGTTGCATGTCCCAAAATCTAGAATCCATCATGATCCTCCATAGACATCAATCTTTAATCATGAATAATGCTTGATCAATCTTCAAAAAATGAGCTTGAAATGTTGCTCCAAGACTTCAAATTTTCTTGCTTGAATGTTCTCCTTAACCTTGAATGCAAATATTGTGAATAAATTCTTGATCTCTTTCTCAACCTAGTGTAAAATGGTGAAAAGACTAGGCTTTATAGGCTTCCTTTCTAATTTTTTGATTATTAAATCCCAAAAGTTGCTACTTAAAACTTGAATTTAGGACTTTAAGATGCCACCAAAAACATGTTTAAAATTTGAATTTGTGATCTTAAAGGGAATCCAGTCGCCCAAGGGCGAATGGATCCTGACCTAAATTATCAATATTTTTGAATTTCGAGGTGTTAAATTAATTAAATCCATTTGCTCAATGCATTTGATAATGTCAAAAAATATTTAAAATAGGCCTTGGGATGCATAATAAAAGGGTTCAGGGGACTATTTGTGAAGGATAAAATGCATAAAATTGAGGTCACTAAAATAGGTCCAAATTAAGTGTGAAATTGTACTATCACATAGGAGTACAATTTTCTACACTAGAATCATAAGTAAACATGTGAATATGTGCCCTAATTCCCTAGTGAGTGAATTAGCTATGTACAAGACATTTATTCACACTAACATTCCCAAGGGAGAATGGGTCCTCCTTAAGTTGAGGATCTCAATTTTAACATGCTTTTGGTGGTATTTTTGTGATTCAAATTCAAATTGCAATTGTCAGTCTTTGATGTTTAATTGTCAAAATATTACCTATACATACAAAGTCTTTTAATCAATTCAATATCTAGAAGCAAGCTAGAACTTTTTGGGAGACTTCACAAGAGCAAATATTATTTTCAAAAGTGTTCAAGAATAAATTTATCAGACTTCTACATCAACATTCAAGATTTGAAGCATCATGTCAAAGTTATTTGCATCTATGCATGTTTTTGGAGTTAACATTATGATGCAAATTTCAAGCATTTAAGAATCAATTCAAATATCAAGATCAACATCCAATCGAGCCATTTCATGAAGATCAAGACCTTGAAATGTGTTAGACTTCAGTCCTCTAAGGATCTCCATTCAAGGGTTTGGTGAGTTGCAACATAACATTGCTCATTCATCAGTCCTTCAATTCATGCTTCATTTCTTTTCAAGGTTTAATTACCAAAACAGGGTTTGACCAAGGAAAACCCCCATTCACAAAAAAAAAAAAACAATTTGCTTTCTTTGTATGTGTAGATTTGCAGGTGAAGAAGGATTGAAGATTGATCAAAAGTGCAATTTTGTAAAGTTGTCAAAGTTTTCATCAAAGTTGTCAAGACACATAATCTTACTTGCATAATTTAATTTTAACTTTCTGACAATGGGATCCATAGAAATCAAGAGTGTAGATCTAGGAGCAGAGGACTATGAAATCAGATTTTGGATCCTTTGTAGCAGGACCCATTTGCCCTAGGGTGAATCTATCCTAGGAGGACACTCAACAACTTTTGGTGACTGGTACACATCAACTTACCCTTCTTAGATTTTCCAAAAGTCCATTGTTTCTGATTGTTTTATGCTTTAAATTGATGATTCAAGTTTCACATTGCATAATTGAGTTCATTTACTATTTTTAGTTTTTCTCCACAAAGTGTTGTTCAGGAAGATTTTACACTGTCTTATCATAAGGAAATTTGCAAGGTCTCCAATAGGATTGAATCACCTAGGGTTGAAAGTCAATTCTACCTTTGGGGATCTCATTTCCTAATGAAATAAGAAAGATAGGTGCATCACATATTCAATCACCCCATTTTGAGAAGCCCTGTTTTTCACCATTTCATTTTGGTGAACCTAACATTCTTGCACTATAATTTTTTTGATTTGGAGTTCATTAAAATCCCAATTCTAGGATTTGCATTAGTTGCATTGCATTGCATTAGTTTCATCTCATTTAGGGTTTTAAATTTTCATTTTTACATTCTTTAAAATCTAAAAAATCTAAAAAATTGCATGCATATTACATTGATTTTGCATACTACTTGCATATTAGTGTATTTTTAGTCATTTACATCAACAAATTTGAATGAAATTGCATTTCAAAACTTGTGTCACTTTGTTCATCATTTTTCACTAGTTTCATTTGCATTAGGACACCCAAATTTGGAAAAATTTGTCATTGAAACCACAGTCTGCAACTTGAAACTGGGAATTCAAACTTCCATTTTTTAGAACCCTAACCTAGGACCCATTCGCCCTAGGGCGAATAAGTCCTTGTACAGGTGTTGTTTCAAATTTTTGGGCATTAATTTGTCTCTTTTTTCTCTTTTTTCTTTTGTTGTTACATCCATGTTTCAGTTTCTGAAATTAGAAAATTCTATACTCTCTTGCATTAGGTTTAATTGGTCAAATAAAGTGCATTGTTTGAAATCATAATTGGCATTAAAATACTTTATTTTTAGGTTTTTTCATAGCATAATCAATAAATTATCTTTTTTCAAATCTAAAAATTATAAAATATTTTTACATACTTGCATTGTGATTCATACTTTTGCATGTTCATTGCATTTGCATAGTGCCCTTTCTCCATTTTGGGTGCACTTAGGTTTGGTGAAACTTGTATGAGCTTCACAACTTGGTGTCCTATTAATAATACTTTAGTGAGACGTAGTTTAAGATTCATGCCATCTCGCTACTACATCTGTCGTGGATCTTGAGTTTTCCAACTCTTTCACTCATAGTGTTGATACTAGCCAACCCATTATGGACCATAGCTTTGATACCACATTTCCCATGCCCACCCTACCCACAACCAATGTGACTAATGTTGACACAATGGTTGCTAATGTTCCTCAAGAAAACCTAAAAAAAATGGATGAAGCCTTAGAAAAATTGTAAAACTTTGTGAGTACTGAATACATTGCTGGTACTGCAATCCCTATCATAGATAAACATTAGGAAAATTCTTGATAATGAACAAGGAATAGAAGTTGTGAATAGCCTATCTCATATCATTAGCAATAATGTTGCTACAATGGCTAGTTTTTCTCAAAATTTGGGGTACACTCAAATTCTAGGTGGTAGTCAAATTCATCCTTCTACAACTGTGGCCTTTATTCCTAAATACACTAATCCAGCTATTACAATAAAGAAATCCACTAGTAACACCAATACAACCTTAGGTATTTCCATTGGGAATCCCTTTAGCTTTGTGAATTCAAATTTCATATCTCCTAATCCATCTCCCCTTACAAATTTACAATTCTCTTGTCCTTCGAATACATATACAACTTCACCTTATTCACCTCCATCTCACAACATAACCAATTATTCGATCCTTATCCAAATCTTGCAAAATTTTTCACTCCAACAACAAATTTCCATATTGAACCAAAATCAAAATGGCCAACCTTCACAATATGTCAAAAGAAACCCATTATCATTGGAGATATTGAGAGCACAAATGCCACAAGGCATAGAGATTCCTATATTTGAGAAATATGGTGGTAAAGGAGATCCTAGCAACCATGTTTTGACATACACAACCTTATGTAGTGACTTCATTTTTGAAGACAAGCTCTTGGATAAAATTTTCCCTTGGTCTTTGAAAGATACTGTTGGTGCACAAATAAAGTCTTGTACCTGGTTAATTCTTTACTAGGGAGATAGGGTACTTAGTTCACATGTTAAGTTTACTTAGGATATAAGATTTAGGTTCTAGAAGTCATAGTTGTCTTATCTAGACTTTATATTATCCTAGGTAGTTATGAGTTAGTTGTATCATGTGATAGGATTAAATCATGATCTTGTCTAATCCTATCTCTCATCCTTGCCTTTATAAGCAAGACATCTCTAGCATATTTTGCATTGTAGAGTATTGTATATTGTATCATATTGCAATTCTTGTTTGGTGGAATATCATCTTCTATTGTTGCTTCTCTCTATCTTTCATGGATGTTATTTGATGTTGTAGATTGAAGATCTTGGTTGCTCACTTCAACATGGTATTAGAGCTTTGAATCTTTTTTTCATTAGAGAGTTTCTACCATCAAGTTTTCTATTGTGATTTGAATTTATTTTATGATCTTGCAAATTCCCTGTATGCTCTTCTCTTGCATTTCAATATGATCTTGAGAATTAGAAAGGGTTTAAAAATATGTTTTAATCCTATATTGCATGTATGCATTTTGGTGAGATCTGGTGATTGCAACACTTTTGGCTATAGTGGCAGTATTTTTGGTTATCCCATTGCATCCAGGAGGCTCGAGAAAGTTAGATTTGGATCTTGTTTCACTCAATTTGGTCACCATTTACAACTTTGGCAAACAAGGGTTTGAAGCTCAGATTTGGTGAACAAATTTTTATAGGAGCATTTTTAGCAAAAAATAACCTTGCCATTGCATCCGAGAGACCATTTGCATGAATTTTGATATAAAATTTGCCTATATTCGGAATTTTTTTCTTTCTAGGAATTTATTTTTCTTGAAGGGTCGTATGGCCCTTAGGTCGACAGTATGATTTTGTAGAATAAAAAATAATACTTTATGCCTTAGAAATATTATCGACTTTTTTTATAATTTTTTTGGGGTTATATTTATTTTGGGAAAATATTTTATATTGTGGGGTCTGTTTTTAAATTCTGAGGACTGTTAAAAGGATTTTTGAAGAAGTATGAATTGTGTGGGTAGGGAGTACCAATCGACTATCGACCCTTGTACCACTTGCCAAGTTTGTTGGCCCAATGGCTGATTTCCTTTTTTCTCGTGTTTTGTTTTTGTTGACCCAGTGTTCAAACTCTTGTCGAGCCCCATTTACTCCCGTCAGCTCCTTTGTTTTTTTGGGCCACTTGGAGATTGCGACAACTACTAAGCAGCTGAAGTCTTACCCTTAGCTACCTGCAATGGCTCTAACCCGCTAGGAGGGTGGTGCTTTGTTAATCCGCTAGCGGCTCACTCAAACTGTCGGGGTTTTGACTTTGATTGCCAACAGTCTCTCTACAAACCGCTAGAAGAAAATCACAACCACTAGGCTTTGCAAACTTTTGCATGTGACCAACATGGATTGAATCACTAGTAGTTAGCCTAACCACCAAAGTTAATTTTTTTTGCATTTTTTTGCCCTTGAATAGCCTTCAAGTGCCTAAAATAGGCCTTTTTTTCAATTTTGCATAACTTTTCGCTATAGTGTCGGATTTTTGCAAATGAGAGATCGTCAGAAAGCTGGTTTGACAAAATTTGTAGTGGTGCAGGTGATTTTTTCTAATTTTGACATTTTTTACTTGTTTTTTCAGCTTGAAGGTACATGTGCATTTATTACTTGTAATTGGCATAAATTTCACATACGAAGTCGAATTTTGGCAATTTTTTTTGAAATTGCTTAGGAAATCACAAGGGATCTGTTTGTAACTTTTTTTTTCCCAATTTTGACAAGAATTTTTTAAATTTTTAAAAAAATCATTTTGTGTTATAAACGATTGATTTGAGCTTGTCACTTGTACAAATTGTAAAATTTATTTATTGTAATTTGTTAGGGGTGTTGCAAATTGAGTTTTAATACATTCTAGGGGGGTGAAAGGAATAATTTAAGTGCCACATAGTATTCTTTATTTTTGTGTTCTTCTGTCCAACATGGCAGATTTATGGAAAATTGAACCACTCACTCCACACAATTATCATACATGAAAGCTAAAAATACATAAATTGTTACAATCTAAGGTTCTATGGCCAATGTTATATGCATAACAACCTAAGTTCACAAGGAAATATGGAAAATTTACCCATAGATGTAAAATGGATGAAGCAAAAGGGCTCAGTGGCTTACATGTATATGATAACTTGTTTCATATTGTAGAGTGTAAAACACCTAAGAATGTTTGGGATAAACAATGAATAATTTTATGGTAAAACTAATCAGTTCAGAATCTTGCAACTTCAAGTGGATCTACAATCACTCTCTCCAGATGCATTTCTTTCAATTCAGGATTTCCTTGCATAATTCAAGTTGATTTTGTCACAATTAAAAGGGTCTGGGCATGATAAATCTAGTGATGAATGTATCTTCTTGATTCTATCTAAGTTAAGAGGCCCTTACCAAGTGTTTTCTTCTACTTTCTATTCAACTATGGATTCCATGGGGAAAGATTATAAAATGCCTACTTTTGAGTTGTTTTGTGAGTGTATTACTAGGGAAGAGGCCAAGTTGATTTAGTTGAATGCACTACCTAGTTATAAGAATCATGCTCTAATGGCTCAATCATCAAAGGGTAAAGGAAAGAAAATAAGAATCCCAAGACATAATCATCTTCAAGTAGTGAGAATCCCTCCAAACTAAAGCCGAAGAACAATCAAAAGTCCACTCTATCTCCTTTTTATACCTCAGGAGATTCTTCATCCAAGTAGAAGAAAAAGAAAGGAGACCCTTGTTTATTTTGTGGAAAAACTAGGCATGATGAGGCTTATTATTTTAAGAGATTAGAAGCCTTGGAGGAAGCTATGAAGAAGCATAACATTTCAGTGCCTAAGTCTTCTTCCATGAGTAAAAGACAAGCTCTTTCATCTTTAGATAGTTGGATTCTTAATTCAAGTGCTTCACATCACATGACCAATTCATGTGATCTTCTTGATTCCATTGTTCATACTTCTACTTCTCATATTATAGTTGGGAACTCTTCATAGATTCCAATTTTTTGGATAGGCTCTGTTTAAATGTTAGATGGGTGCATTGAGGATGTTCTTCTTTTTCCTGATATTTCAATGAATCTACTTTTCATATATCAAATTTGTCATTTTGGAGATGGGAATTCAGTTGAGTTTACTCCAAAGAATGTGACTATTAGATAGTTGCAAGATATTGAGAAGGTTTTTGATATAGGGATAGTTGATCATGAGAACCATTTGTATCAGTTTGATGGCTTAGAGTCTTCATTGGGTTCATGTTTTGTTGGTCATGCTGATTGAATGAGCAAAATTTGGCATGAAATTTTTGGGCATTAGAACTATAGGAATCTTCAAAAGATGCATGCACATAAATTAGTGGTTAGTCTTCCAAAGATATCTTGTACGGATGGTGTTTGTCAAGGTTGTGTTCTTGGCAAGCAACATCAAGATTTTTCCTAAGGGTCAAGTTACACATGCAACCACACCCCTTGAGCTGGTCCATAGTGATCTCATGTCATTCCCAACTCCTTTTTTAGGTGTTAAGTGTGTGCTCACATTCATTGATGTTTTTTATTGATGCACATGGGTCTAATTTTTGAAGCTCAAGAATGAGGTTCTTGCCATATTCAAGATCTTTAAACATTTGTGGGGAAGCAGTCAAGTTTTTCTCTTTGACGGATACACACATATAATGGGGGGAGTATGTCAATCGGAAATTTCAATATTTTTTTAGTGAGTGTGGTATTCTTGATTAGCACACAATTCCTTACACTCCTAAAAAAAATGTTGTAGAGACAAAGAACATCTTAAGAAGATGGCCAATTGTATGATTTAGTCTAAGGTCCATGGCTCCAACTTTTTGGGCCGAAGCTATCAATTGTGCCCAATTATATTTAGAACCATATGCCCCACAAGGCAGTGTGAAATATGACTCCTGAGGAGGCTTGGTATCATCACAAGCCTAATGTATCCTTCTTTAGAGTATTTGGTAGTGAGGCTTGGGAATTCATTTCAGATGGTTGGCGTAAATCAATGGAGAAGAGTTATTGGTACATTTTTGTTGGTTATTGTGAGGATGTGAAGGTATACATATTGTTTGATCCTGACACATAAGAGGTTCATTTTCGACATGATGTTTAGTTTGCTGAGTCCTTCACACTGAAAAAACCTCCTTCAACTTCTTCATCACAACCTACTCAATCTTCTTCAGTTGATGATGCTTTGCTACTTGAGGAAGATTCTGCTGATGGTCTTGATCCACCTCCTCCCACTTCATCCACTAGGACATGATGGGATTGTTTTACTCTTGAGGAGGTTGGTCCTCTTGTTGGTGATCCTACTGACACTTGCCACACTCATTCTCAAAATTTAGGAATCAATATTTTGAGTCATACTATTTCAGATGACCCTCAGAAGTTTTTAGATGCTTTAGGTATTCCAAAGTGGGATAGTGCTATGACTGATGAGTATTATTCATTGATGAAGAATCATACTTTGGATCTTGTTCCTCTTCCTAAGGGAAGAAATTTGGTTCGGTGCAAGTGGGTGTATCATACCAAGTATGCAACAGATGCTTCCATTGACAAGTACAAGTCTCATCTTGTTGTAAAGGGGTTTTCTTAGGTTGAAGGAATTGACTATTTTGAGACCTTTTCTCTTGTTGCTAAGATGGATTCTATTCATCTTGTTCTTGCTATAGCTGCATCACATGGATGGTTAGTGTATCAGATGGATGTGAAGAGTTCTTTCTTGCATGTGGATCTTCATGAGGAGATCTATATGGAGCAACCACTAGGTTTTGTGTAGGAATCTTCACTTATTTGTAGGCTTCGATGTTCATTGTATGGTCTCAAATAGGTCCTTCGGGCTTGGTATGAGAAGATGAATGGTTTCTTTCTTGCTTTTGGCTACACTTGATACCATTTCAATCCCACAGTTTATACTCAGAGACATGGATGTGATATTCTCATTCTTGTTCTACATGGATAATTTAATTCTCACCAGGAGTTCTACTTTGATGATTTAGAGTACTCAACGAGCATTGATGGAGCAATTTGATATGACCGACCTTGTTCTTTTGCATTACTTTCTTGGTCTTCAGGTTCATCAAAATTTTGAGGGGATCTTCATTTTCTATTAGAAGTATGCTCTTTATTTTCTTTAGAGATTTGGCATGTCTGATTGTAAGCCTGCCCCCACTCCTTTTTAGTCAGGTGTTGTATTGTCTACTAGTTGCACTACTATAGTTGATCCTACCTTGTATCAAAATTTGGTTGGCAGTATTTTGTACTTGAAACATAGTCATCTTGATATTTCATTTATAGTTGGACTTGTCCCTCACTTCTCACAGGAGCCTCATGAGAGTCACTGGAATGCCACCAAACATACCTTGAGATACATTTAGGGCACTACTCATTTCAACGTTCATTATACTTCAGGTGCATCTTAGATTGTGGGATTCACTAACTCAGATTGGGTTGGTGATGTCAATGAGAAGAAGTATACTTCTAGCTTTATATTTTTCCTTGGTTCTGTTTCAGTTAGATGTTCATGCAAGAAGCAAACAACTATTGCATTATCATGGACAAAGATTGAGTATCAAGGTGTAGTTATTTCTAGTTAGGAGGTTTTGTAACTTTGTCAATTGATGAATGAGTTTGGATTCCCTTCCACTTAGCCCACTACTCTTTGGTGTGACAACCAAAGTTCCATTCACATCTCTTGCAACCTAGTGGAGCATTAGCGTACTAAGCATATTGACATCCACATGTAATTCATCAGGAAGCTCATCCAGTATGGTGTTCTCATCTTGGAGTATTTGCCTATAGATCGAAAGGTTGTAGACAACTTCATTAAACCTTTGGCATTGCCTCGTTATCCTTAGTTGTGATCGATGCTTGGGGTGAAGAAAGTTGTCCTTTGGGGTTATTGATGAGTCATCCTTCCTTCATCAGTTTTCTTTGCAAATTTTTATTTCTTTTGGTGAGGAGTTTTCTCCCACATGGTTTTTCTCCTTTTCTCCATCTGTGAGAGATTTTTTGTTTTGTACATGGGTACCTCATCAAGCCTTGTTTCCAAGACCCATATTTTGCATATTTACATTGGTTTGTTCCTCCCCAAGATGCACTTAAGGGGGGTGTTGGTGTGAATAAAGTCTTGTACCTAGTTAATTCATTACTATGGACTTAGGGGATTTAGTTCACATGTTAAGTTTACTTAGGATATAAGATTCCCTCTAGAAGCCATAGTTGTATTATCTAGACTTTACATTATCCTCTAAGATAGTTATGAGTTAGTTGTATCATGTGATAGGATTAAGACACTTTTCATGATCTTGTCTAATCCCATCTCTCATCCTTTCCTTTGTAAGCAAGGCATCTCTAGCATATTTTGCATTGTAGAGTATTGCATATTGTATCATATTACAATTCTTGTTTGGTGGAATATCATCTTCAATTGTTTCTTCTCTCAATCTCTTATGGAGGTTATTTGGTGTTGCAGATTGATGATCTTGGTTGTTCACTTGAATAGGTACAACCTTGGAATGGTTTTGCTCTTTACCGAATAACTCAATTAGTTCATTCAATGAGCTTGTTGATGCTTTTCTCAATCACTTCCAAGTACACATTGGTCCCAAGATGACCTTAGCTAATTTATTGAAATGTAAAAAAAATGATGATGAAAATATCACTAATTTTATAGCATGATACCAATTACTTTACCCAAAAATCAAAATTAATATTCTTGAAGTACCTAAAAATATGCAAGTGAAACCTATCTCAAACACTCATTAGAAGAGTTAGTTTAAACATGCAAATCTACAAATACCTCTATGAAATAACATGTCTATGCTCAAGACATGCCACAAATAACAGAAAAAAAAAAGATCAAGAAGACATTACAAAAGCAAGACAATCACCTATTCCATATTGGATTGGTGTCAAATGTGCAAATGACCCTTTCCCAATCCTTGCTCAAAAGCTAAAATGATGAGATGCAATGGAGATGAAGAGAAAAATTAGTTCTCAAACCAAGAGAGTAATTTTTCATGTAGATGTAGATGCCTTTGATGAAGAATGAGGTCTTTATTTATAGATTTTCTTGATGAGAGATTGGCCAAATGGGTGAATGTGGGACTAAATGTAAACCAATGAAAGGAGGCCACTTGTCAAGTTGCCATAGGTTGAAGGATGTGCAAGATTTGGGAAATGTGCCTAAGAGATGGAGTTTCAAATTCAAATTTGTGCAATAAATTTTGAGAGGGGGACATGAAAATGGGAAATTAATGCAATGTTGGAGGGGACAAGTCAACTTGTCCTCATTTTCAAACTTGAGGGAATATTCCCCATAAATTCCATGTTGAAAGAAAATAAGGAATTTAATAAATCAATAAATTGATTTATTTGTGCAAGTGGGATTATCTAGAGGATGTGATGGGCGATTAGGTTAGGCTAGCTAATTAGGATTATGTTAGCTTAATGATGATTAGGATGATTTTGAATTTTATGATTTAAATATTTGATTTATTTAAATCAGAAAAAGGATGGAAAATGCATTTGGGATTTAATTAAATGAATGTTTTATTTATTAAAAGGTTGATGATAATGTTTATTTAATTTTAAATTAATGACCTTAGGAGATGGAAATTAATGAGATTACCTGATGAATGGATGAAGGTGAACTTGATTAATTGATGAATGGACCTAATGCATGATGCTAATTTTGCATGTCTACATTTTTCCCCTCTTTGAAGCAATGTACTTGTTGTGTTGGTTCAAAGAATAAAATTGCCGTGATCAAAATTCAAATTTTTTTTGATTTTTTCGGTTGCCCCTGTGGAAAGAAGTACACTGGTACATTGCCCCCTCGAGAGATTGAGTGAAAAGATTCGATTTGAGGGTCGATCTTGTGATAAAGAGGTTCAAAATGGATGGTTATGGATGATGATGCAAATGAGATGATTTTAAGATGCTTAGAATAAAAAATCTATATTATCCTAAACAACTTAAATGATGATATGCTGTGAAATGGATGAGATTGATGATGTGATATGCTGTGATTATGCAATGGATGATTTATGGGATGCTTAGACTAAGAGATCTATATTATGATGATGATATGATGTGATTATGCAAATGTATGATTTATGCAAATGTATGATTTATGCAAATCTGATGATTTATGAGATGCTTAGACTAACAGATCTATATTATGATGATGATATGCATGTTAAATGATATGCAGGATGCTGATGGTTTGTGGATGCAGGATGGATGCACTGGTGATGATGATTAACTATTCATGACACGATGTTAGTGTGGAAAAGAAGAAATTAGATGATGATAAGAGGATTCAACAAGCCGAATTTATGAGAAATGATGATGAGAAATGGATGGTTTTCTTATCAAGGATTGGGATTTTTAAAAGGGTCACTTACCTTATGTTTGATATACGCTTAAGCACGATGCATCAAGGTATAAAGGACTAGGATGGTGTTGTACTGAGTGTGATGGACTTTGACTCAACAAATAGATAAGAATATTCTTGTTCACACCTGACATACAGAAACCTTGCTAGGATGCACTTTAGAAGTTTCAAACACCTCAGACCAAAACACGGAAAGGTGTAACCAATCAATGCAATAGTCAACAAGCTGTCTAAAACATCCTCCATACATATCTAACAAAGCAAGTATTCACCAAGTTATTTTACAAGAAACGTCCAACAAGCATAGTAGACAAAAGGATAATGATCGTTGCCCCATTCCTATCTCTCTAAATCCTTCGTTCGGATATCATCGAGAGGTCCTTGGACTGAGCGCAATAAGATAAGTAAGAAGACAAAGATAAAGCATATAAAAAAGTTGATGTTCTTCAATACTGCTAACCAAAAGGGAATGTGTTTTTTAAGGATAAGAATCGAAACTATTGCCAAAAGATAATGCCCATTGTGGGAAGGATGCATCCTAGGACATGTTAGTGTATGGTGGCACGTCATTTCGTTTATCCAAAGTGTTCTTTCTGATAAATAATGTCCCTTGTAGGAAGGATACATCCTAGGACATGATGTTATTAGATGATTGATATGGGACTGTTTGGATGATAGACTATCGACACAAACAATTGACCAACTTGCTTACGTACTGACTTAGACTTGAGACTTGACATTTTTGCGTTTTCACTTTTAACCTACTAGACTTGTTTCTAATTGTTTCACTAAAGGTTGAGGATGATGATCAATTTATTATGGATGGTGTTTATTGCGGGTGTAAGCGAGATGAGACAGATTAATTTTTTTCAAATATTTGGAGGTTTTTGACGTTTTGAGGCTATTTTTGGTATTTTGATGTTTTGGATGTTTTTAGATTTTTGTGTTTTTTCGATGTTTTTGTGATTTTAATGTTTTTCGAATGTTTTTGGATTTTAAATGTCTTGGCGGCTGATCAAATATTTAGCCTTGCCTACGTTTAAGCTCAGAGACGACGTAGTTCGGATTTCCAATGTTTTTGATATTTTTTTAATTTTTGACTTGTTTTTTGGATTTTTTTGATATGTTTTGAATGTTTTTGGATTTTGTGCTTTTTCGATGTTTTTTGGATTTTCTAATTTTTTTGATGTTTTTAGATTTTTTGATTTGAGGATTTTAAGATCATACATGAATCTGATCCAATGAGAACATGCCCCCAGCGCGATGCAATAGACTACTCCGATAAAGGTAGGACAAACTAACCTTGAGGATGGGCCAAGTAGTACTAGGAGGGATCATGATATGAAAAAAGGACCAAGCTATGGTGCGGATGTGAGTGGATGAGTGATGGATGGAGACTTGAATGCGATTGATGATGGAAGCGAAACTGAGGGATGATGCCGAACAAGCCGTAAAGATCCTAGTGGATGGAAAGTGCCTATTTATGCAAGGCGCCTATTTGCCAGGTTTTCACCAAGGTACTTTCCCAAAGTGCCACCAAAGTGGTTTTCACTATAGGATGATTTTTTGATCCTTTTTCTAATTTTTTTGGTTTTTGCTTTTTGATTTTTTTGTTGTCACCAAGATGCCTGTTTGCCAAATTTTCGCCTAAGTAACCATTTTTTTAGGACTTTTTCTAATTTTTTGGATTTTTTGGTTCTATACCTTGAAAGATTTTAGGCATAAAACTTTTTGAGATGGGAGCTATTCATGGGCTCCTGTAGAGGTTCCCCTTCGGGTGTTGATAACTGATATGCCCTTGATTTGTAACTTGCTGTGATGACGAAAGGTCCTAACCAATTAGGTTCAAACTTGCCTTTGCTGCTTGGGTTTGGGGCATTCTTCTGATTTTCTTTTAATACCACTTCTCCGAGTTGGAAAGTCCTTCTGATTTTCTTGTTGTCGCTCTATTTGAGTTTATTCTGATAGACTTGCAAATGATTCAAAGCATCTATCCATCTCTCATCTAGTAACTCCAACTCATTTAGTTTTGATACTCGATACTCTTCATCCGTGATGAGGTTTTGCATTGATATCCTAAGGGATGGTAGCTCAATCTCAATGGGGATTATGGCTTCTGATCCATTAACCAAGGAGAAGGGGGTGGTGCTAGTGGGTGTGCGGATGCTAGTTTGATAAGCCCAGAGGGCGGGATTAAGCTGAAGATGCTAGTCACAACTTGCGTCATTGACTATTTTCTTGAGAATTTTGAGGATGGTTTTGTTCGTGGCTTTTGCTTGGCCATTGCCTTGGCGATAGTATGGGGTGGAAAAGCGATGTTGGATTTTGAATTTCTTGCACAAGTTGCAAACCTCCTGGTTCTTGAATGGTGTCCCATTATCTGAGATAATGGCTTGTGGGACCCTGTAATGATAGATGAGATAGTTCAGGATAAATTTTGAGATTTGCTTCCCAGTTATATACATCATGGGTATGGCTTCCACCCACTTTGTGAAGTACTCAATTGCAGTTATGATGAATTTGTGGCCATTGGATGAGGTGGGTGTGATTTTCCCAATGAGATTGAGTCCCCACTGCGAAAAGGGCCATGGTGTGATAATAAGATGAAGCTCTTGAGCTAGAGCATGGATGAGGTCCCCATGCTGCTGACATTGTAAACACCTTTTAGCATGATCATGTGCTTCTCTTTCCATTGTGGGCCAATAATACCCCATCCTCAGCAGTTTCTTGGCTATGGTCATTCCACTTGAGTGTGAACCATAGATACCATTATGTACTTCGGTTAGAGCGGTTAATGCCTCCTCAACATTTAGGCAGTGTAGTAGGGTACCTTCTATGCTTCTACAGTATAGGGTATCACCTAGGATGACAAATCTGGATGCCTTTTTAACAAAGGTTCATTTTGGGTTTGATGGTAGGTTAGCAGGTATGATTCCTATGCAAAGATATGTGTAGATGTCATGGTACCAAGGATCACCGGGACCAACGATTTTGCACACGAATTATGATTCTGGTACTTCGAATGCGGGAATGAGAAGTTGCTCAATCAAAAATTCATATTTTGGAATATTGTTTGTTCTAGGGATCTGCTCAAATGTTATTTCAATGAAAGATTCCTTGAGAGTCTCCACCAATTTCTTGTATGGAGTGATCTTGTCATCCTTGGTCTAATACTCATTATTGACTTGATTTATGATCAACTGAGAGTCTCCATACACTTTGAGAGCCATAATTTTCCATTGCATTGCTATCTTGAGACCTATAGTCAAAGCCTCGTATTCTGTGATGTTGTTGGTGCAAGAAAATGCCAGTTTGTATGATTGGTATGTAATCCCCTTGTGGTGTGATAAAGAAAACACCATCTCCTGATCCATGCTGTGTGTATGAGCCATCGAAGTATAGTTTCCAGTGGTCAGCTACATTGAGGTTAAAAATAGATTCATCTGGAAACTCTGAGACAAGAGGATTCTCATAATAGATAGGTGCTTCTGCCAGTTGGTCTGCGATAACCTGACCCTTGATTGCGTTTCTCTCCACATACTCAATGTCATACTTTGACAATATCATCACCCATTTTGCCATTCTGCATGTGAGCATTGCCTTTGATAGTAGATACTTGAGGTGATCGATTTTGGTGATGAGATTTATCTTGTGTGCCAGCATGTAATGTCTAAATTTTTGTGATGTAAACACTACTGCGAGGCATGCTTGCTTGATGAATGAATAGTTTAGCTCACGACCAACCATTGTCCTGCTGATATAGTAGATAGCCCTTTCCGTTCCGTTTTCATCATGCTGAGCCAAGAGAGCCCCAAGAGCTACTGCTGTTGCAGACACATATAAGATCAATGGTTTCTTTGGGATGGGTGACATTAAGACTAGTGGTGTCAATAGGTATTCCTTGATTTTTTGAATGCCTCTTCGCACTTGGTATCCCATTTGTATACTACTCCCTTGTGGAGTAGGTGAGAGTATGGGTTTTGCTTGTCCGCTAGTTGTGCTATGAACCTTCTAATGGATTGGAGCCTACCTTGGAGACCTCTCAGTTGTTTTAATGTCTTTGGTGCTTCCATTTCGAGGATTGCTTTCACTTTTGTTGGATCCACCTCGATACCCCTCATTGATACTATATATCTTAGTAGTTTACCTGATTGTACGCCAAAGATGCACTTCTTGGGATTTAGTCTGACTTTGTATTCCTTCAGTCTGTCAAAGATAGCACTTAAGGTTGCTATGTGATCTTTTCTTTTTCTAGATTTTGCTAGGATGTCGTCAACATAGTCTTCGACTATCTTATGGATCATGTCATGGAATATCAATGTCATGGCCCTTTGATATGTTGCTCCTGTGTTCTTTAGGCCAAATGGCATCATGTTCTAGTAGTAAGCTCCCCATGGACAAGTGAAGGCTGCCTTATGTTGATCCTCTTTTGCTATCATGATTTGATTGTATCCTAAAAAATTCGTCCATTAGTGATAGCATCTCATGTCCTACTGTCATATCTACTATCATGTCGATGTTGGGAAGTGGGAAGTCATCTTTTAGAAATGCTTTGTTCAAATCCCTGAAGTCTGTATAGATTCTAATGGCTCCGTCAGGCTTTGAAATAGGTACAAAGTTTGATACCCATTTTGGATAATCTATTAATCATATGAATCCTGCATCTAGTAGCTTTTTTAGCTCCATTTTGACCAATAAGGCAATCTGAGGGTGCATTTTTTGGAGCTTTTTTCTGATAGGTTTTGCTTCTGGATACACTGCTAAGTGGTGAACCACAATCTTTGGATCAAGTCCTAGCATGTCAGCATAATTCCATGTGAAGTTTATTTGTCTTTCCTTTAGGAATTCTGCTAGGAGTTCTTGCTCTTCTGATAATAGTGATTCCACATAGAATGTGATATGTAGGGTCTCCTCTGTTCCTAGGTTGACTGGATTGCATTTTTCGACCAAGACTGCTGACTTTTCCTGATGAATAGCTCTTAAAGGAAGATTGAATCCTTCATCCTCGGGCGCCTTAGAGAGGTTTTCACCGTTGGATACGTCCTTTCTTTTTAATTTTTTCTTGTATGAGAGTGCCATGGTGTGGTTTTCACTCAAGGACTTGGATATGATTCTTAGTTTCTCACTTTTGCGACTGAAGGATTCAATCGTTTCCCCATAATAGGCATGTGTGTCCAACTCCATTATAAACCCTGCTTTGTGATCTCCATCTGGAATATTGTCCCACAATCCCATGAATTCTGAGAGTGCTTCATCATTATTGAATGTATTGAGAATCGGTGGTCCTCGTTGGTCATAATCGATGAGTTGGGGATATACTAAATGGATCTCATGATTTTGATGATCAGATTCGAAAGATAAGGTACTAATCATGCAAATGGTGGTATCCTTAAATAACCTAGGTAGATTGGTCATGGTATCCTCGTCATCGCTACTAATATAGGCCTCAGTTATAAAGTTATGTATGTCTCTACCTATGGATGTTGATGAGTGTACTTCTACTGCTATTGGCCGAGGATAAATATTAACCATTCTAAATAGAGGACTTTGGCCATGTATGGTTATACTCGGAGGGGTACATCCAAGGCCAAGATTTGTTATCGGTCGCATCTCTGGCATGATAGGTATTATGAGTCCATAGCTATTTTGTCCAAGTATTTGGTTTCTGTCGTAGCCCATTGCAAGCATCATTTGTAGACCCTTGCTTCCATTATCCATTGGTAAATCTGGTATTGGTCTTTCATCTTGATAAAGCATGTGTGATGGATCTTCCTCAATAACCTCCTGGCCAAGGTATCCCTAGCTTTTGAATTCAGGATAGTCTTTAGGAGACGTTTGTGATGTGGAAGCTTTATTTTCTTGTGGACGACCTCGGCGTGATCTAAGAGATTGTGGTAACTCTCCTACCACAAAAGCATTGTTAGGGAGCTTGTAGCTTCCATAACCGTCATCCTGGATGATGAGCTTAATGTCAGAAATGGTGGGAATGGCAGGAGTGGTGGGTGTCTTTGTCACAAAAGTGGATGTGAGGGTGGCGGGATTGATGTATTGTATGGACGGGCCCTCATCATTTTTTGGTACTTGGGGGATTTTGTAATATTTTTCTTCAAGATTCTTGCAATATGAGAAAAGTTCGGGATCCTGTGGATGGTAACATCTTGTTCATTATGTGTAAATTTCACACATTGGTGAAAAGTTGATGCTACGGATTTCATCACATGGATCCATGGACGTCCTAGGAGGATATTATATGGTAAGTCAAGGTTTAAGACTTGGCAAGTAGTTTCCATGATGGTAGGCCCTACTTGAATAGGGAGTTTAATTGTGCCTTGAGACGCTCTTTCTTGGTCATCATATGCTCTTATCGTTATGCCCTTTCCTTTGTCGATGAAATCTTTTGATATTTTCAATTGCTTGATGAGGCTTAGGGAACATATGTTCAAGCCTGCACCTCCATCCACTAGGACCCTTTTGATTTTTCTCTTATGTACTATGGCTTCCAAGTTAAGTGCATGGTTGTGAGATGGTTGGGCAGGGAAATCTTTGTTAGAGAATGTAAGAAGATTAGGCGTAATGATATTTCTGACCATAGCTTGGAATTGTTCTGCATCAAGATCTTTGGGGACAGTGGATGAGGCTAATGCTTCCTCAAGGATCTTTCTATGGGAAGATGATATTTTTAGCAACTCCATGATGGAGATTTGCACCGGTGTTCTCTTGAGTTGTTCTAGGAAATTGTAGCCATTAGGAGTGGATCTGGATGCAGGGACTCTATTTGGTTGGGATGATCCTGCAATGGTTACTTTTCCACCTCTTGTGGTGACTCCACAATCTTTGAAATGGGCACCCTTGATGGTGATGAACATGCAATCTTCATTTAGGGAGGCAACGATTGTTTCATACAAATGATTTACACTGCCCTTCCCTTTATCATTTTTATTGTCTTTGTTACCATGATTCGACATCGGATTCATATATATCTTAAGATCCTGATTTCCTGTAGGTTGTTCCACGTTTATGATTTTTTTATCGATGAGATCTTGGATGATGTTTTTGAGTCTCACGCAACTGTTTGTGGTGTGGCCCTTGATTTTATGAAATTCACAAAGTTGATTCTCATTATACCAAGGAGGTTTGACATCGGGCTCTTGGTAATTCTCAAATGTAGGAGGCTTGATGAGTTTTTCGTCGATCAATTTTTTGATTATGTCCTTAAGTGGTTCCCCCAAAGTGGTGTATTTTCACTTAGGATAACTCTTGCGTTGGGGTGGTCCCCTTTGGTCATTGAGATTATTGATGGTTGGATTATTGTTTGGTTGGTATGTTGTGTGATGAGTATTTTGGTGTTGTGATTGGATTTGCGGTGTGGGTGTATTTTGGCGAGGACCACTAATGACCACCTTGGCATCGACGACACCATCATTAGTAACGTTTTTGTTCCTTTCCCACGTGTGAGGTTTATCATTGTAATTGGATGGTGGGTGGTTGTTTTGTTGTCCGTGGTATGATGTTGATTTCGCGGGTTGAGTCACAAGGGCTCTTTTAATGCTAAGCACCTTGGGGATCAATTGATCGTATGTAGTGATGCCCTGAACCTTGAGATGAAATTCCAAGTAGACTTCAAGGTTAGCTATGATGGTGCAAACCTGTTGTTCTTCTGGCATGTCCACTTGCTCCGATTGGCCTTGGATTGCCATCGTTGAAGGAATGAAGTGAAAGATTCACCCTTTCCTTGTTTTAGAGCTTAGAGTTCTTTGAGACTAACATCCATTGCAATGTTGCATGCATAATTTTTAATGAATGCATCCATAATTTCTTGGAATGTTCTAATGTCTGAAGGTAAGTGAGAGAACCGTTCTATAGCAGGGCCTGCCAAGCTCCTAGGAAATAGTTGCATCAGATAAGTATCATCATATGTGACCTCCATGCAATGAACCTGGAATTCCCTGATGTGATCTTCAGGGTTTCCCATCCCTCGATATTTGTCAAATTTGGGGATCTCAAATCCCTTGGGGAATGGTTTCATCTCTAGGCTCCTATCAAATGGATAGGGACACAAGTTGCTTGGTGTTTTCGTTGTTCGCCTGGATTGCATATCAAGTACTTGTTGCGAAAGTAACCTGATTTGTGCTGTCACATCATTTTGTGTATCAAGGGGTGGGATGAAAGTGTTTTGGGGTGTTTGAATCGTGGATTGGGTGGGTTGGTTGGTCGGTGTGTTGTTTGATGGTATCTATCTGTTCTGCTAAGCAATGTAGGCTTCTACCTGCTTTTGTATGAAATGCTTGTTGTTGATCTTGTTGTTGTTGCGCTAAGATTTGTGCTTGTTGTTGCGCTTGTTGCTGTTCCAACAACACTTGTTGTTGTTCTTTCTATTGTTCCAACAACGCTTGTTGTTGGGTTGCCAATTTGGCTACTTCTTGCTGCTTTTGATATTGCTTTATTGCTTGCTAATATGCTTGCAATTGCATTGCTTGTGCAAGAAGTTGTGCTTGTGCTTGCACTTGTTGTGCTTGATATTGAGCTTGCACTTGAGCTTGTGCTTGTACGACTTGTGCTTGTGCTACTTGTTGTTGCAATAGAGCTTGTGCTTGAGTAGTCTTGTGTGCTTGTAATGCTTGAGTGACTTGTGGCTGTTGTTGTTGCAATAAAGCTTGGGCTTGTGCGGCTTGTTGAGTAGCTAGGTATATGGCTTTTTGTTTCTGCACTTGTTGGTATCCTCTTTGAAAAGCGGCTTGCAATGCTACGTTATATTGACTTGATGTGGTGGAAGTTGGTGGTTGTGGGGGTGGTGGTGGATTCAGAATGGCGTTTGTGGTAGTGGTGAATGGTGATGTTGTGTTGATTATTTGATTGGTGGATGGTGTTGTTGGTGTGGTGGTTTGAGTGATGAGTGGTGCCATTGATGTGATTGGCCCTTGAGAGACCATGCTTTGTGATGTTATGGGGGTGTTTGATGTTGTTGTAATTGATTTTATGTTTATCGCTTGTTGTTGTGATGTCAACAATAAGTTTTGAGCGTTTGGCATAATGCTTTGATTGATGGTTGGGATGTTGTTTTGATCGATACTTGGTAGAGGGGGAAGCCCTAAACCAAGGAGTGGTGTAGATGACAATGGCAATGGTGGGAGAGGTGGAAATGTAAGGGGTGTTAGTTGTGAAAATGTCATGGTTTCGAATACGCCCCTTGGTCTGAACATATCTCCCTCTTCTTGTGGATTTGTGAGGAGAAGGGTTTGAGGTGTTGTGTGAAAGAATGATGATGATGGATCATGATGGAAGGTGAGAGGAACATTTTTGTTTAATGGATTTTGGGGTATGTTTTGTTCCAAGGTGGTGTTTGCATCCAAGTTTTGATTATTAACAAGGGGATTTTATTGAAGAGTGTTGAGGAATGTGTTTCCCTTATTAACATTGGGTTGGGTTGGAGTGAACGATGTCGTGATCTGTGGGATGTTTTGCATGATGTTTTGGGATGGGGGTGTAGATGAGATGGAGATGGTGGATGAGATTGGAGGAAATGATGTCTCCACTATGGTACTCACATCAAAATCCGAAGGTAGTTTTTCCCCTTGTTTTTCTAGTTCAAGCATGTATAATGAAGGGTTGAGCCTCATCATGATGTTGATGATTCTATGGTTGTCCGGATTTTGGAGCATTTCAGTTATTTCTTTGTGAGACATTCCAAGGGTAAGATCCTCTCCTTGGTTTTCCTCTTGTGGATTTTGTGTTGATATTGGAAGGTTAATTGTGAGATTTCCAAACCCAATAGGATTCATTTCAGGAGTGGTTTGACTAAGATCACTTGAAGCGGGTGTTTCTTTGTTGGCTTCCATGCTCTTCTTGTATTGAGATCTAGTTTGAACCATAAAACAAGGATCAATTTTTTAAGAATGGGAGATGAATCTCTTGATTCTTTGGATCGATCTTTATTTTATGCCTCAAAGTGAAAATTTTTAGGATATCTTGATGATCGGAAGGTGATATGATGATGATGTAAAAGATGAATGATGTGGATGCTATGATCTTTTGGTAAGTCTTGAAGGAGATACTATGCTTTTGGGACTTTTGGATATGTTGCAGATTTTGATTTTGGGATTTGTCCTTGATTGATTTTGATTTTGATTTTGATTTTGAACAAATAGACCCTAAGTTGTTTGGATGATTATCTAAGGGATAGATTTGACCAAAGGATGATAATTTGCATATGTGCGGGGAGAAGGATGCATCTACCCACACCTATCCAAACAAGATGATAGTTTCACTAAGCATATGACGAAGGATTCATCTACATATACTAAGCTAAACAAAGATGATTTTGACTAAGCATATGCAAAAGGATGCATCTACACATACTTAGCCAAAGGTGATTTTGATAATGTTTTCAAGGATTTAGTCTCAATGATTTTGATGATTTTTGATTTTTCCAAAAAGCCTAGTATTAAGGATGATTTCAAGATTTTCCAAAAGGTGGTTGTGAGATGGTTTTTGTTTTGATGTTTTGAAGGATGGATGAAAAGGATTTTGATTTGATTTGATCCTAAGATGAACCTAAAAAAGACACTTTGTTTGCCTAGACCTAGGTATTGAAGAACAAGCTTTTCTCTAAACAAGATGTTCAAACTCTTTGAAAAGATTTGGGTTTTGGCAGTAATAGAATGAATACAAACCGAGATTGTTCCTTGAAGCCTTTTTTAAAAGTTGAAAAGTAGTCTTTGTTTGACTTCGTATAACATAGAGAGACATTCTTGACGGGCTATCAGACTAAGGGCTTTCACCTTTGGTTTCTTGATCTTGATTTTGTGTGAAATCATTGGAGACACATGTGTGGGGTCCAATTGTTTTAATCTTTGCTTAATGGATTTTTTTACCACAAACACACTCTTGATTAGCTTTCAAACTAAATGTCCAATGTCTCAACTTCGTCTCATTTCACAAGGTATATTATGTGAAACTTTGATGAATTTAAGGCAAGGGTTACCTATTGTTTAACTTTAGTGGGAAAATTGAGATGTAAATTCAAGTGCTTAGAAACCTCTAAGGATGTAATCCCAAGGGAAAGCAATAACATGAGAATTTGGTGGATGGTATTTTCCTCCTAAAGGGTTTGAAATTTTGAGGATCATGTTGAATGTTTTTTTTGCAAATATTTTCGAATAAAGCACTGTGTTTTCAAACCAAGAACAAGTACAAACCCTATGGATGTGTAAGACAATATTTGTTGGATTCCCACTTGGACAAGTCCATCTACGCTTATCTTCAGCGAATGGTTAGATGCTTGACCCCATGGCTCCCACCCATGGCTCATTAACATCAATCGGGGCAGCCAAGCATCAACACCCATGAAACTCCCATGGCATGTTTTCCATTTCTACTAAAAGACCATAAAAGTGTGGGGCAGATTCAGAATGACTGTTCTTGCACCAAAAAAATAGATTAAAGGATTTTGGAAAATTCTAGCACATGGGTTCTAGTAAGGACTTTCGTTTGTGGAGATTGACCCATAAGACAAGAGTCCCCTTTCGATCCATCTTGTCAGAATCAACCGTGTGATATTGGCATTTCTTCCAATACCCACATTTATATCCCAGCTAGAAATACTCTTGGCTTTAGAGTGTTATCGGTTGAGTCGTTCCCTTGGGTGAGTACTTTTTCCCCAAGGTAGGCCCTCTAGGATAAACAAAAGCAAGCAAAGACAAAATCCATAACTCTCAATCTTTGACGACTCAAAGAAAGAGAATATACATGATGATGCTCTACTCACACTCACACAAGATGTTCAATTTTAAACCCAAATCGAAGTGTGTATGGGCAATTATTTACGCAACTTAATGTCACCAAAAGCCTTTTGATTCTCAAGATCACCGTGAGGCACGAGAGAAGCACATACATCTTTTGATGATATTACTTTGTGTAAATAATTACAAAACAATAAAGTCACACATTCATTTTATCCTTCAAAGCAATGATTTGATTTGTTTTAAAAAAACCAATATCAAGTGTGAAGTTGCTTGTTCGATTTTAGCCCAAATTGAAATCTAGTAGGTGTCTAAGTTTCAATTTTAACCTATTGCAACAAAAAATTGAAGCATTTTCTTTTTAAGACCAAATGAAAATTAGTGTCCTAAAATCGAAAAGATAACAATTTCATGAAAAGTGTTTTAAACAAACACTAAAGTGCTAAAGAACACTTTAATCTTCCCAACAAGACATCATCTTCATTTCTCCTCCTTTCATTTTCCTTCGCTTTACCTTTGTTTTCATTTGTTAGCCTTTATACCTTCTTCGTTTTCACCTTTGCTTTCCTTCGTCAGCCTTTGTTTGCTTTTGTACCTTGTTTTCCTCATTTTTGTTGTACCTATAAGAGCATACAAGAATCAATTTATCATTTTAAGTCTTAACTTCAAACAACAATAAAAAATAATAAAATAAAAACTAATGATTTTGACTAATGAACAAAGCAATTATGAGAGCACACTTTGACCAAAAAGAAAATAAAAAAAAAACCACAAGAGTATTCCCTTTATTCGTAATTTTAAATCCTTCTATGCTCAAGACTTTTCCAAAATTCCAAACCCCACAAGAAATTTGTTTTAATAATAATAATAAAAGCATCTGTGAGCTATATAACGTTATGCGAGCTAGCAACAGACTAAATAACAGTGGTTTTAATTTTATCTTACAAGCTTGCATCGAATGTTTCCTTATTATTAATCTAACATGCCATGTGGGATATTAGGATCCTCCAAAATGATACAGAAATCATGAACCTATCATTCCTTGGAATTAGCATTCAATGTGAAAGTGCAGAACATTACTACCACATGCGTACTTACCTGCATTTCTAAGTGATAAGACCAGATGCTTGGTTGGTTCCACCGATCTGATCTATTTAATTCAATCACTATAAATGACTAGTCAAGTCAAGGTCTGAAAATACACAATAAAAATTACCTTTCCTAAGTTGACATGCATGATGGAAGTTTGGTGGAAAGGGGCGTATTTACCAAGCTACGTTGGAGGACAATAGCAACTATATTTGAAATATAACTTGCTATTCAATATTTTCCTACCATTCAGAAGGGACAACTCAGAAGGTAGTTACAAACTGTACGCGCCTGGCCATTCTCATGCTTCCCATCGCCAAATACAGATCCACCAACAACGTGTATGATAGCAAAAGGATTTTATACACTTGTTTAGTGAAGGCTCGCATGGCTATTGTAAGGGGACGTCTTTTAAGAAAATGGGATAAACTACTAGACAAGAGCAGATGGATAAATTTACACCAAAAGATAGGAGTAGGAGAAGACTTATTTATGCGCTACTCACCCCAGAGAACTGGTAGCTATAAAATTAACTACCATGCTGATGGAGAAAACAAGGATCCATAGAAATTGATTTCACTCAGATGCTTGTAATAAATTCAACGTGAAATGCTCTACCCTGCAGACAACAACTTGTTTTGCTGAACAAGCTCGTAGGAAATGTGTGAACCTGATCTCTATCATAATTTATCCATAGATCATGAGTCTTTTGGGAAAGTGGCCGCTTCCAAGTATCTCATATTAATAATACATTTCATACGTTGGCTGCCCAAGAGAACTTCATCCTCTGGCCTAAGAAAGGAATCCAAAACGAGGTTGTCAAGTGATATTCATTAATGCGCGGGAAGTGGTGTTTGGTAACACACATAAAGATACTGAAATGCAGATAACTAAAGAGTGAACGCGAGAAGATAGCAATACATCACAGTCAATAAAGGATTTAAATATTGTCAGAAGATCAAATCGATTTTCTATCTTGAAAATCCTATATTGATTTTCAGAACCAATCTTTTGTTTCTCAATTAATTTCCAAATTGTATTTTTTCCTTCCCGATCTTCAAGATACAGAAGGATTAATATCAATTGTTTTTACCATATAAACACAACATTCCCGATTATCTACAAATCACATGTATCAGTGAAACCATACACCACTATGCCAACATTTGGAGTGTATATCAATGTATTAATATACAGGAAATAAATTTTCAAGCAAGCGGAATATTATAGTTCATAGAGGTCACAAGTCATGTAGTCCAAAGAAATAAATCATATGAAAGATTCATAAATTTAATTTCATTAAAGAGATAAGAATTTCTCTAATTTTCACCATGCAACATGCATCCCCCATGCCTATAAGAGAAAACAAAGGTTTTTTTTTTTTTAAAAAACTTGAGTGAGTATCCCCTTGTCTGCCCCCGTTTATATTTTTGACAGTAGTTCCTTAAGTCTTATAACAAACAATCATAAAACCTACAAATATAAGCTTTGTCAGCTGGCAAGAAAATAAAAGTATCATAAGAAACGTAGAAAAGCCAACTATATATCAAAATGTTGAGATAAATCAATAAATATGTATGTACTCTATAGAGAAAAATAAAAACTTATTGGGCCCTCCTTCTAGTGCCAAATTGAAGTACCTAAAAGTCTACAAGTGAAACCAATCTCAAACACTCATTAGAAGGGTTAGTTTAAACATGCAAATCTAGAAATACCTCTATGAAATAACATGTCTATGCTCAAGAAATGCCACAAATAACAGAAAAAAATAGATCAAGAAGACATTACAAAAGCAAGACAATCACCTATTCCATATTGGATTGGTGTCAAATGTGCAAATGACCTTTTCCCAATCCTTGCTCAAAAGCTAAAATGATGAGATGCAATGGAGATGAAAAGAAAAATTAGTTCTCAAACCAAGAGAGTAACTTTGCATGTAGATGTAGATGCCTTTGATGAAGAATGTGGTCTTTATTTATAGATTTTCTTGATGAGAGATTGGCCAAATGGGTGAATGTGGGACTAAATGTAAACCAATGAAAGGAGACCACTTGTCAAGTTGCCATAGGTTGAAGGATGTGCAATATTTGGGAAATGTGCCCAAGAGAGGGATTTTCAAATTCAAATTTGTGCAATAAATTTTGAGAGGGGGACATGAAAATGGGAAATTAATGCAATGTTGGAGGGGACAAGTCAACTTGTCCTCATTTTCAAACTTGAGGGAATATTCCCCATAAATTCCATGTTGAAAGAAAATAAGGAATTTAATAAATCAATAAATTGATTTATTTGTGCAAGTGGGATTATCTAGAGGATGTGATGGGTGATTAGGTTAGGCTAGCTAATTAGGATTAGGTTAGCTTAATGATGATTAGGATGATTTTGACTTTAATGATTTAAATATTTGATTTATTTAAATCAGAAAAAGGATGGAAATAGCATTTGGGATTTAATTAAATGAATGTTTGATTTATTAAAAGGTTGATGATAATGTTTATTTAATTTTAAATTAATGACCTTAGGAGATGGAAATTAACAAGATTACCTGATGAATGGATGAAGGTGAACTTGATTAATTGATGAATGGACCTAATGCATGATGCTACTTTTGCATGTCTACATTTTTCCCCTCTTTGAAGCAATGTACTTGTTGCGTTGGTTCAAAGAATAAACTTGCCGCGATCAAAATTCAAAAAAATTATGAGTTTTTTGGTTGCCCCTGCGGAAAGAAGTACACTAGTACATTGCCCCCTCGAGAGATCGAGTGAAAAGATTCGATTTGAGGGTCGATCTCGCGATAAAGAGGTTCAAAATGGATGGTTATGGATGATGATGCAAATGAGATGATTTTAAGATGCTTAGAATAAAAAATCTATATTATCCTAAACAACTAAAATGAAAATATGCTATGAAATGGATGAGATTGATGATCTGATATGCTGTGATTATGCAATGAATGATTTATGGGATGCTTAGACTAAGAGATCTATATTATGATGATGATATGATGTGATTATGAAAATGTATGATTTATGCAAATGTGATGATTTATGAGATACTTAGACTAACAGATCTATATTATGATGATGATATGCATGTTAAATGATATGCAGGATGCTGATGGTTTGTGAATGCAGGATGGATGCACAAGTGATGATGATTAACTATTCATGACGCGATGTTAGTGCAGAAAAGAAGAAATTAGATGATGACAAGAGGATCCAACAAGCCAACTTTATGAGAAATGATGATGATGAAATGATGATGAGAAATGGATGGTTTTCTTATCAAGGATTGGAATTTTTAAAAGGGTCACTTACCTTATGTTTGATATATGCTTAAGCACGATGCATCAAGGTATAAAGGACCAGGATGGCGTTGTAATTAGTGTGATTGAATTTGACTCAAAAAATAGATAAGAATATTCTTGTTCACACCTGACATACAGAAACCTTGCTAGGATGCACTTTAGGAGTTTCAAACACCTCAGACCAAAACACGGAAAGGTATAACCAATCAATGCAATAGTCAACAAGCTGTGAGACTCGAATATATCAAATAGGAGAGATAAAACCTCAAATTGGTCCTCCAAATTTGAAATGTGAGACTCCACAAACAAAGAAGCAATGTATGTCAAATAGGAATCCCAATCAGGAAGACTATCAGATACTTGTTGCAATGAATCACTGGAAGTACTCAATTACTCATCGACAAAAGATGAAAAATCAGGAACCTATGAGGTGTCTACAATCTCCTCCAAAGGATCACAAGCATGGGCTATCAATTCTGAAGAATGAAAAAACATATTAGAGTTGGGAAGAGGATCTTCAAGAGATGGATAGGAATCATGGTCTCCATATACCTCTCTAATGTGAGTCCAAATTGCATGAGGACATTCAAAGTGAATAAGTGTCTCCAAAATGTCATCATTTACATTTTCAAAAATAACTCTAAAGACTCTAGCTCTAAAGATTTTCCAAATGCAATACTCATCATGTATGCTAGGAAAAGGAACTTCATTAAACAAATATGGCAATAGATTCCACTCACTAAGATGAGTGAGAATTAAATTAATCCATTTCCTATAGTTCCCTTTCTCCAAAGTAATTAAGAAACCCATTTTTGCACAAGAGATGAGCTCATAAGATAAAAATGGAGATCTGTATTCAACCTAGAAAATATGGCACAATACTACAAAATCCCTACAAGATATCTACACCACTGAAAATTTGAAACTTCTAGCTTTCCGATGATATCTCGTTTCTGAAAAATGGCCTTCATTTGTAAAATTTATGAGAAAATGAAAAATAGGCCTATAAAAGGCACTTGGTGGAAAATACAAAATCACAAAAGGCTAACTAGGGTCAATTTTTTGGCACCTGAGGGCTGAAATACTGGTCATCCATATAACCATCACCACTGGAAAAAATAAAATTAAAATACCCCACCAACACAATACAGTCGGCCAAGGACAATTAAATCAACAATAAAAAAATAATATATAAAACTTGCGGATAAAGGCTAGGAGGAATATTTGTACTATGCAAAGTGGAGCAGAGGAGGACAATGGCGTAGACCAGTACCCCTAACAGCGATTAGATTCATTCCTTACAAATAATATGATCGGTTGGATTTGATAGGCCCGATGGGATGGCCATTGGCTTGAGCAGGGATACACAAATACTCCATTGAAAAAGCAAGATGCCGAATGAAATTGCATCCCACATTATTGCCATCAATGATGCCAAAGCTTGTGGATAGGATCCAGGAAATTTGAATCTAGATCATACCCTTCACAGGGCGAAATTTCTATGCAGTTGGGCCGATTTGACAAGCCATGCGAACACAGACTGAATGAATGTTGAAGTACACTGGTAGAGAGTACCCACCAAGATGTGACGCCAAACCAAGGAATCAATGCCTATTTGACTGTAGATCAAGGGTTTTTAGGATGCCGACCAAAGGAAATAAATGCCACTAGAAAATCTGCATATTAAACCACACCGCCGAGCAACATGGTACCACGTAGCAGAGATTTGACCAGTGAGTTGACACAGATGATGCAGACATTGTACAAGATGTTGTAGAATATACCTTTTGATAACGATGACACCAATAGGCACATGGAATATTCCTAATAATGCCGAGTCCATAGAAAATTTTCCACAAATTTTTAAAACCCCAATCTATAATTTTTTTACAAATAATATAAATAAAATTGCCCCAATTAAAAAAAAAACAAATTATAGAAAATATTTTACAAAATATTTTTTTGTGAAATTAGAAAAATTGTACCACTTGTGAAGCTGTTCCAACATTTTTTTTTCCCCTCAAAAACAACTTTACCCAAAATGGATGAATTTATAGTCAAAATTCGTTTGTGCGAACACCTAATCTCAATCGTGAGGTCCTTGAAACCCCAATCTACACCCAACAAATATCTTCAAGCCAAAATAATACCCTCAGATCTGGGAAGGAATCTGTAACACCTGGTCCTATGATACCATGTGGGAGTAAATGATGACTCCCCAACACCCCCAAGAACAGTTGCTAGACCAAAACCACTTCCACAAGAGAGAGAATGGCTAGAATACTTACTTCAACAATGCAAGATTGAATAACAGTTGAATATGCAAATGTACATGAGATGCCTTGCTTATAAAGGCAAGGTAGAGATGTATGATCATGAAAAGTGTCTTAATCCTATTACATGAGACAACTAACTATCTAGGAATCATGCAATATAGCTAGATAAGATAAGTTCTAAAAAATCCAACCAAGATTTCTAGAAAGAATTTTATATCCTAAGTAAACTTAACCATGTGAATATGTCCCCTAATTACCTAGTGCATGAATTAGCTAGTTACAAGATATTTATTCACACCAACATCTCATTCTCCATCATCCCATCATTGGATCAATTCCGTGTGAAGCTTGGTTACCCATGGATATGATCCATGGATGTCATCTTGTCGGTAGTGCATAAATTCTTAAATTTTCCTTTTGGTAATGAAATATTTACTATGCATCATAGTGGCTTTATTCCTGTGTCTTCCCATGGGAATTTCTCTTTAGATTTATTTTTTCCTGAACATATGAAACCTCTTAAGCCTCGTGAGGACTTCTTTTTCAAATATTATCAAAAGTTCAAGGAAAGGTGCATAGCAAAATTATCCCTTAGTAACATGCCTTAACTGATGATTGAGCCTCCTATCATTGATGAAACCATGATTGAACCAAAATCCCTTCCAAGTAACCAAGAAAAACCCATGATAAATCCTTCATCTATTTCCTGTAAAAGACCAAGAGATAACCATATAAGTCCCATTGTGCCTCCTAAGATCAAACAAGTTTATAAAGCTAAAGAGAAAGTGGTTGAACAAACTTCCATGGTTCCTTCCATTCCTCCCTTGCGAGAAGAAAAAAACTATGGTTGATAAACCTACTCCTACACAATCATAGTTGAAAATTGTGCAAGAATAAATAGAAATGCTAAAGAGTGTAGGCATAGATGTCGTTCTATTTCTCATAAGTTAAAAGAAGAGAATAAAATAAAAAATCAAGATCAAACACCAATTGAAACAAAGAATGATGATTCTCCACCTTTTCTGCAACAAAAAACACATGAAAAATTTGTGGACATTGTCATTAAGCCTTCAATTGTCATTAACTTGGATGGTGATGATGAAATTGCTAAGATTTATGAGGAAATGCATAATGAGCTGAATTTATTGTTTTCCTCTTCCATGAGCTTAGATGATAATAATCATGATGATCCTCATAACAAGAGTGACTCACCATGTGTTGAACCTGGTGATGCTTGTAGAGTCCCTACTAATGTCTAGTAAACTTGGTGGCAATCACACAATCCAAAGGGTAAAACTAACTGAATAGTCCACTTAACCTTTGGAAAGACCTTCATTGAATTATTGACTAGGGCCAGTAATCTTGTGATGGTATTGGCACTGTATGTGCTTTCAAAGACTTAAATCTACCTAAATCATCCTAGTACATGTGTTACACTTGTTGGAAAATGATAAAATTGCAAAACAATAAAGAAAGTAAAGTTGTCACTATTGCTACGAGTACCTATAGTATAAGACTATAACTAATTACTATCAAGAAATGAATGTTGGGAATTCACTGAAACTAATAACTAAACTTACACTATACTCCAAAGTACATCACACTCAAGAAATTATAGTATAATTGAGAAACAAGATTTATTCATGAATCCATTAATGACTGTAACATAGAATCTATCTAACATAACTTGCATTTATGAAGTAACTACTAAAATATAAATGAAATAATAGGAAATGGAGTGAAGGATAGTTACCTTGAGTGACCCTTGCTCAAGTGGTTATCTTCACTAATTTAAACCAAATCTAACTTCTTAGATCAACACAATCATGTTAACTCAAACCATTCATTGGAAAACTCCAAAAGATCACATAAGATTATACTAAGATATCTTATTCATTGAAACCATGATTGAACAATAAACATTTTTTTCATAAGGAATAATAACTAACTAAAATGTGCAAAATGGTCCCTGGGTAGGATGTTGATGATATCATGGAGATGCACGATAGGATGGTGTCTAAGGATATGGAAGCGACAAAGATGCTCAAAGAACTTCTCTAGTGGCCGTTTGTTTTGCTCTGTTATTTTTTGTTGTTTGATGTTGTTTTTGCTGATGGTCTATTGATGTTCTGGTAATCAATTTTTTTTTGGTGTGTTGGGTGGGTGGTCTATTTTTCATCTTTTCTGCCATTGTTCCTTTTTGTACAAGGTTTTAGGTACCCTTCAAAACCTGTTTATCGTTAATTAAAAAACAAATAACTAAAAAGTATCTGGAAGCTATATTTTCTCTAGAACAAAAACCAACTAACTGACTAACTCTAAACTTCAACCATCGATCTATACATATAGGCATGGGGGAGTTTATTAAAACAAGACTCTAAAATAAAACCATTAATCACCACTCCCTAGATATCATAGCATGATAAAGAATTAGTAATATAAATTGCAACTGAAAAGGATGAAGAGTCCAAATAGGATTGTGACTATGTTGTAACAAAATTGGCATGTTGAATGTTCAAATCAGTTATGTTAGAATCCCAATTGTAACAAGGTTCTTCTCCTCTAGTATCTTTATTGGACATCATAATGATGCACAACCATCTCCATTAAGTGCCTCCATGCTATAGTTGTTGTGCTCCATTTATTCTGGAACCTCCCCTATTTTGCTGTCTAGGAACTCCTTTGGCTATGAGTTGCACCTTGCAGTTGCTGCATGCTACAATCCACCTCCTCTAGCTGCAAGAGTTAGTTCATAAAACATGCACATAATAATAACAACCATAGATAAGAATATATAGCAATTACACTCCATACATATCCACAAATAAATTATGCATTAACCATCACATTATAATCATATTTCCATATACTTTAAACTAGGTTCAAGGTTGCATAATAAGTATAAATGATAACTTAGTGTAGGACTATGTATAGGATAAATGTCTGGTAATGTTTGTGAACTTGCATAAAAACATAAGAAAATAACTAATATATAGGCTGGTCAATGCTCCTGGTAAAGCACTTGTTGTTGTCCCTTTGGTTAGTTGTCTACCTTCTGCCTATGATGAACAAGATTAGGATGCAGACAACTTGCTATAGGTTGACTCACATGTGCCATACTAGTCTTTTCTTTGTCTTCCTTTCATGTTCTTTGTGATTGCATGTGTGCAATGCGATCCCTCATATAGTGTTGCTTGGCATGTCTTTATATGTTTGTGAGCCTACTTTGGATGGCCCTTGTCACTTTTTTGGTTCAAGGATATGAATGAAGCAAATATGTCATGACATTCTTCTATATTTTGTACACCATTTATGTTTTATCTTATCTTGTTTTTTTCTTTTGGGGATGATGCAAGGTGTTGAGAAATTTAGGTATCTTCCATGTTGAACCAAAAGATTATCTTTTTTTTTTCTCTCTCTATGTCATTCTTCCTTTGTGCTCATTGTTCCATGACTTATTTGGGGAATGATGATGATTCTGAGATCGATTATATCACTGTATCAAAGAAATATGTTGAACCTAGATCCATGGATCCCTTATGTGTTATCTTAGGATTACATATGGGGGAAAACCTTCCTTTCATGACGTAGCTCTACTTGGAAACATATGTTTTACATAGGAATTTCCAAATAAAGCTCTCATGTATTGGTATTTATTGTGTTTTACTTTAAAGTAATTCCTCACATCATGGTGTTTAGCAGTTTCTTTAAAGTGGGGGCATACATGTCCTTGCTCGTTGTTTTCTTAAAAGTGTGGTCTTCTTACTTCACGTGATGTGTCTTCTTGGTGGTGACATTGGGTTTTATGTCCTTCAAGAGCATGACCTTTCTTGGCATATGACATTCTTCTTAGTGGTAATGCTATGGTTTGCATTCCCTAAGTTACAATTTTTTAATCCTCAAATAGTCTTCTCTTGGTGACATTAAAAGCATGATGTTTGCTAAGGTGAACCCCTTCATGAACTAAGATTTTTTTTTTTTGACTATCCTATCCTATTGCATTTAAACCTTTTCCATGGCCACCAAACATAACACAACTTGCTTGCCAATGGAGCTTTTTGGTTTTTGTTTTTGATGAGTGTCTAGCATAATGCAACTTGCTAGCCATGTGACCCTTTTAGTGTGGTGCCTTATCAAAGTTATCAGGAAGTATAAATTTTGGTATGGTTGATGTATGAGAGTTTATAGGCCTAGCATGAATTTCCCATTAGCCACCTTTTTGGGCTCACCTAGTGGACAACAAATTTCACTAGCCAATGTGAGTATATTTTGTTTGCATAGTGGACAATGGGTTTGTACTTGTGATCATTTTTTTTATACAAACAACTAAGGATTGATTGATACATATTGGAAAAATAGTCGAGGCATGATCCACCCTTTCTCTTTTCTCTTTGCATTAATTTTGGTATTGTATGCTTGTGTATGTTGACTTGCTGATGTATATCATAAGCATATGTGTGTTCCTTTGTGCTTATGCTAGTTTTCCATGGGATTTTCACTCTATTTTTGGGTCCCTTAATTTAATTAGACTTAATTAGGCCTCTAATTAGCCCAATTATGCATTTAAAATCCTAATTAATCTTGTTTTTTGAAAGGGGAACTTTCATTAAACAATTGCAAACATTAATTAAATTGCCCTGGAAATTGAATGTCTAGAATTTAGGTCCTAAGGCCTATTTTCCCAAGGGAGAATGGGTCCTCCTTAAGTTGAGGATCTCAATTTTTAATATGTTTTTGGTGGAATTTTTGTGATTCAAATTCAAATTGCAATTGTCAGCCTTTGATGTTTAATTGTTGGGAAATTAGAAAATTACCTATAAATACAAGGTATTTTTATCAATTCAATATCTAGAAGCAAGCTAGAACTTTTTGAGAGACTTCACAAGAGAAAATATTATTGTCAAAAGTGTTCAAGAATAGATTTATTAGTCTTCTACATCAACATTCAAGATCTAAAGCATTATGTCAAATTTATTTGCATCTATGCATGCTTTTGGAGCCAACATTGTGATTTAGGTTTCAAGCATTCAAGCATCAATTCAAGTATCAAGATCAACATACAATCAAGCCATTTCATGAAAGATCAAGACCTTGGAGATATGTGTTAGACTTTAGTGTAAGGATCTCCATTCAAGGGTTTGGTGAGTTGAAACATAACATTGCTCATACACCATTCCTTCCATTCATGTTTTATTTCATTTCAAGGTTTAATTACCAAAATAGGGTTTGACCAAGGAAAACCCCCATTCACAAAAAAAAATTCCATCTCTTTATATGTGTAGATTTGTAGGTGAAGAAGGATTGAACATTGATCAAAAGTACAATTTTGCAAATTTTTTCAAAGTTGTCAAGGCATAGAATCTTCCCTGTAGAATTTAATTCTAACTTTGTAACAATGAGATATGGAGAAATAAAGAGTATAGATCCAAGAGTAAAGGACTATGGAATAAATTTTGGATCCTTGTAGCAAGAACCATTCGCCTTAGGGTGAATTTTTCCTAAGAGGACACTCAACAACAAATTTTGGTGACTGGTACACATCAACTTACCCTTTTCAGATCTTCTAGACGTCTCCTATTTCTGATTGTTTTATGCTTTAAATTGATGATTCAAGTTTCACTTGCATAATTGAGTTCATTTACTATTTTTAGTTTTTCTCCACAAAGTGTTGTTAAGATAGATTTTACGCTATTTTTTCATAAGGAAATTTACAAGATCTCCAATAGGGTTGACTCAACTAGGGTTGAAAGTCAATTCTACTTTTGGGGATCTCATTTTCTAATGAAATAAGAAAGATAGGTTCATCACATATTCAATCACCCCATTTTGAGAAGCCCTATTTTTCTCCATTTCAGAAGGTTTTGGGTGACACGTACCTCTCTTTCTATGTCACTCTCTTCTTCTCTCTATGCCACCTTTCTAACTCTATCCCCTCACTACCTCTCCCTCACTCCCTCCTTATTTATCTCTTTGTCACTCCTTCACTCTCTACTTCTACCTACCCACCTCTCTCTCTCTCTTGCTCTGTCTTTGTTTGCATCTCCATCTATCTTTCTTTATGTGTGTGTGTTTCTCTCCATCCTTTTCTCTCTTCCTACCCCTTATCTGTCTCTCTCTCTATCAAATTTCTCTAATTTTCCCTATCTCTTCCTATTGGAATTAGAATCCATGCATTTATAACATGCTCAAGTTTTGAGGAGATAAGATTTTTTTTAAAATGCATGGGGTCCGCATGATTTAGGATCCACATGCTCTTTTATTTTCTACATTATGTACATTATCCAACAAAAAAATATTTTTTTCATGGTGTTGAGGATATATTGAAATCATTATTTGCACATTGCACCACTTTTATATGTTTTGTTAATGTAGAAGAAGAAAATGGAATGGTTTTACGTCAACTTGGTCCTATGAGCTTGTTATCCCCAATTTTGGTCCCTGAAAATTTTGAATTTCCTTATTTGAGCATCAAACCATTGACCATGAGAGAAGAATTGTTGGTTTCTTACACAATACTCTGTATGCTTGACTTATACTTACCATCAATTATTATGGATATGATCTATGTCATTAATGCATTGAGAGGCTGACAACTCCCCTTCATCATTGATGGCAGGAAACAAAGCATTGAGAGCTTAATGTAAATTGTTTTGATCAACACAAAATTAAACAACAAAGATTTTAGACAATGATTGGCCCCATTATCTCGAACCGAGCCTCTTAGAGGCAAGGTATAAATCAATGTGAATCAAAAGGCCAAAAATATCAAGCACAGTGGGAACTTTCACTGGCGGCATTATGAATGGTTGTATAAACTATTGAAGAGCAATGATATTTTCCTAGGGGAAAAAGTAAAGTATTGCAGAGTGTATTAAGGCATTGTCTCATGAAGTGAAAGGATTCCATAGATGAAATCATATAGTCAAGGCCGTGGTGAATATCAAGATGGATGGGAAAATTTTATAGTCAAAAAGCTTTAAGCAACAAAATCAAGCAGAGACAGAGCTGAGAAAATAAACAATACAAAAGCCTTAATGCTTTATCGACTGGTGACATCTCCTAAGTTCAAAGGTGAAAAAAGGTGGGCAACATATTTGCTGCTTATGTGAACTAAGATAACGCTTTCGTAGAACCATGTAACTTCTCGTCTGAGTTAGAAAAGATACCAAAAATCCCGCTTCTCAGCAAGGCCAAGTCATCAGCAGGCTAGCGACATATTGAGTGGTTCTTATAACCACTGAAATCCCCACCTCAAGCCTTCGGAAGAGAGATTGGAAGACATCGCCAAGAATGAATGGGTCAAATGTATAAATGTGATTAGCATGAATGATGTTAAATTAGACATTTAAGTTTGATGCAAGTTTAAGATGCCATGGTTCCTGATTGCCAAATAAAGAAGCAGATAAAGTGAACTTCAACAAAGTCGTGCCTAGCCAACAAAAGATACAAGGAGAGGTTTCTCTACTAAACATGCAAGTGCGGTGGTTATGAGTGTAGTAGGAAATTACCTTTCAAAACAAAGTAGACACAACAGTAATGGAAGAGTGATTTTGCAAATGTGTTTTTCTTCTTTGGCATCTCAAAATTACACAATTTCCTGAGCACAGTGGAGACGGATAGGGTTCCATTGAATAGAGCTCGCTTATTAAAGACATGAAAATGGTAGATTTATTAAAGGATTTCCATTTTATTCCAAATGCATCATAGGAGATCCTCATTAGGCATGATAGTTTTAAGTTCTGTGCAAAGCGAGTTAATCTGATGAATAATGGAAAATAATGATTGAAAGAAGATCAATGTATATGATGCATCTCAATTCCCTAGAAAGAGATTCGATAGGTGAAATATTGTTGTCATCTAAAGAAATTTGTCATATACAGAGATGCATCAAAGTGGGAGGAGATCCAAACAATCTCTCTCCAAGTCATGTGCCTAAGAGATCGTTTATTAAGAAAACTCACACCCAATGTCAAATCTCTTTTCATGACAATGGATAGGTGCAATAATTCCAGGCAACACACAAAGTGAAACTTTTTTCAAATAAAAATCGGTTTTCTTTGAATACATGATGTCAATATTCATAAGGATAAACCTACATGGATGAATCAACTACTAAAAAGGTGGAGTAATGCTAACTGACATATGCTCAAGCTTGTTCTCATAATTGTACCCGATAAAATTCTTATGCCCTGCTGGTGGGACTAAGTGCAATACCTTATTACATGAGCTCTTTGATAAACCCAAGTGTGCTCTTCATCAAGCATTTTTATTTTCTCAATTCGTTGTGTTAAAGGATTGCATGTGTAACGATATTCGAGCAAATGTTGATTTATGCCATCGTAATGAAAATGTGAAGATAGACGGAGTTTTGAATTTAACAATAACATATTGTTCTCTTGGAATACTTGCATCGATGCTAGCAAGATAACATTTATATAGCTTTAGTTGAGGATAAATATCTTTGATCAACATTACAGTTTGATTCAGTAGTAGATAGAGGCACCTTGGTTTGCAAAGAACAACTGTGTGTAGAGGGCATCTTGAAGATGAATAAGAATTTATCTGATTCAATGAGAGTGAAATTTTCAATTGACAAATGCTAGCGGGAGAGTTCGTATAATTGCTCCGAGGATAGGCACATGGAGAGTCGCAGTGAAGAAAATTATGTGGGATGTTAATCTCTAGGAACTGATTCACAATTTGTTGATTCAATGCACCTTGGTATAGGCACATTGGCATGTGCTGTTTTCGGATTTTTGGGGTTTCCATGTATGGCTATAATCCAACCTTTTGATGCAGCACCAAGGAAGCTTTTTCCATCTAGTTACAAAATTGTTGATAAACACTTTGGGGCATTTGAAATAGGTAATGTGGGAAAAGATATTTCATCTGTAGAAGGTGAAGCTATCGATACATGGTGAACATGTGTTGGGAATGTGGAAAAGGTATTTTTCATCAAGTGATATCTATCCACCATAGAGGAAGATATTGAATTTAAGTGACATAAAATATTTATTACATGATTGGGATAACATGATCTAGTTTACATCTCCATATGATTTTCATGCCCATAAAATAGTTGATGAGATTTTCTTCACACAGGTGACAAGTGAAAACATAGGAGTCCATGAGTGTTTAAACATATTCTATTCTTAGTCCCATTCACAAACCATGTATACATGATATGGCTTGAATATCTCCATGAAGAAAATATAGTTAGCATTAATAATGAATTATTTGAGAACTCCTGTAGATTATGCATCTCTGTGAAGAATCTTACACTCGAAACCATGCTTCCTAACTTGTAAAGAGATCATCTTCTCTTCTCCATGTTTATTGCTTCAATAACTTTCTTTACATATATTTATATTTGCAAAAAAGGATAGATATTCCTTTTGAAATCCATGAAGAAAAGATTAAAATCTCAACAGTATTTTATGATAGTTTGAAAATGTGAAGGTGGAGCTTGATAAAGTTGGTTTGTATGTAAACAAGCACAAATCTTTAGGGAGTCTTAAGGATATAAACATTAATATTGGTGATTGCAGACACAGTAAAGTTTGCGCAAGATTTTTATCCTTCACCATGGTCCTATATGGTAGGGATATTAAATCAAAGTTCATTAAAATCAACGATTATTCCATTTGAGACTTTTGTACCAAAGTGCATCCGACAATAACAGATTATACATGCTATTCGAAAAGAAGAGTAGTCCCTTTGTAATGTGAATTCAAGAAGTGATTATCAGAGGTGTAGGAGTCAGGAAAGTGAATAGGATTTTCCTGAAGTTGAAAATGCATTCATGTCCATTCACATGACCATGTGCTCGGGAGGAAATTTTTTTGATATTCTCATAAAGAAATGAATTTCAAGAAGTAGTTGCAAGAAACTAAAGGGACTCATGAAAAAATATAAATATGTAATCAGAGGGCAATAAGGGAATCTTTTTGGTTGTCGAATATGGGAGTTTCTGGGAGAGCTTTCATGGGAGATAGTTATTTTTTTTATTTGTAGCATTTCTTTTCAACTGAGCCATTCTGTATAGTGAGTATGGAGTCCTTTAACTCTTATTTCATTAAATAAGTAAGGAGATGATTTGATATTTATCTCTATTTTGTCTTCTTTCGATTATTAGTTTCTTATCTGAAATTGATATCTTTCATTGGTAAAACTTTGTTATAATTGGTTGTAGATGGATATGTGATGAGATCCTTGAGTCTTGAGCATCTAAATTTGTTCTCATGTTTGGAAAAAGTTGTTGTTTATGTTGATTATTGTTTGCAGGCATGTAGCAGATGGTCTTTGTGTCATTTATTTTCATTTTCATTTACTCCAAATTTACTCTCGCATTTGTGGCATTTTTATGTGTAGATGTTTGTTTACCTTTATTTCTTTCTAGTTAAAAGTACACTTTAGTTTTGTTTTCAGTTTCTCCAATTCGTCAAAGATCATAAGAGGGAGCTGTACCTCTAAAATTCAGAGGAAGATTGCTAATTCAATAGCGATCTTCAGAGCTGTTAGTTTCATTGTGTCACTGCTTAGTTGGGAATTAGAGAGTCATTTATCACATTAAATTGTAGTGACCAAGCTGTTTACTAATATATTTTTGGTGACTTTGTGGGGGAAAGAATCGAAGTTCTTGTATTTTCCCAGAAATCTAAAAAACCTCCTTTAAAATGGAGGTTGGCAACTTTTTTGTTTGGGATCTACCCAGAATTATTTTTGGTAAAAGACCCAACCATTCTTTTTCTAAATATGCATTATGGCATTGGTTTCAGCCCAAGCATGGTGTGCTCAATTTGGCCCTTTATTTCTGCCACAATATTTAGACTTGCCTACAGGTTCAAGAAATAATTTTCTGAATTTTAATGGAGAAGACTCACAGGTTACAAATGATCACATTCAAGCCTTCGCAGTAGCTTGTGGCATTTTGGGGGTAAGAGAAGAATTTTTTTTTGTTAGACTATTTGTTGAATCTCTCATTGGAGCTACTATTTGTTGAATCTCTCATTGGAGCTACTATTGTTTGGTTTCAATCTTTAGAAGATGGATATTTTACTAACTGGGAAATCATGGAAAAGAAGTTTCTTCAAATATTTAAACCACCAGTTGATGCATGTGCACTTTCATCTCAGTTTCTCAACATCAAAAAGAAAGATGGTGAATCCATAAGAGTTTGTAGAATGGTTTGAAAGATGTCTACAAAAGATTCCTCATAATCTTCAGGTTAGAAAAGAGTTGCAAATGACCATTTTCATTGGAGCATTACATCCTCACATTGGATTCTTCTTGAAGTGAAGTAAGGTAAGTTATCTTGAGATTGAAAAACAAGAAGCTGTTAATTTGAAGATGATTTTGTTTTATTTGGGATGTGGAAGAAAGATAAAGTTGAAAAGTTTGCACAAGATGGTATGGTTCAAAAGCATAAAACTTCAAAGTTTCAAAAAACAAATTCATCAAATCTGTTTTGCCCTATAGCTGAATGGTCCAATCTCACAATTTTTGATCAAAGCCATTTTCAGAAAAGTGAAGTGATGTGAGGACTAAATCTTTTAATGTTGAAATTTATAATCTCAACTTTGAGATAGATGAAGGTGATTCTGATTCTTCTAGTGATGAAGAAGATTACTCTCCTTGTAAACAATCAATATGCATGACATCTTCTACTTTGGATGTAGCAAATACTAAAGATTCATTTGCTATTATGGATAGTCTAGAATTAAATAAAAATGAACAGTTGTTGATGCCTCCTTGTGCCCTAGAAATTGAAACTTTTAGATTTGAAAGTTTTGATATAAATTTATATGATGATTTAGATAACATGAAGGTAGAAGACCAAGTTTTTGAAAAGGAAGACGCCAAAAAATTATCATAAATGGAGGCTTTCATTTTTGAAGATATCAAGATGCATTGTGCAGATGAAAGTGAAATAAAAAATCAGTTCCAAGAGGCAAGTGAATCATTGAACATTCTTTTTTCTCACATGCAGCCTGAATTTGAAACATTTTAATTCATTGATGAAGTTCATGAAGATAAGGCAGCAAATGATGAGGTAATTAATCATCCCATTCTTGAGTCTTTTCATTTTAAAGTAAGCATTGCACAAGATTCAAGTTGTTCCAATCAAAATTTTGAAACAATACATTGGATAGATAAAAATGAAGAAGGAATTGAGATAGATAAAGTGGTGGTTAAATCTGGTGAGTTTGTTCATATTGCAAATTGGAGCCCAAAATTTTTAAATGATGCAATTATTCCCACATGTAGCAACCCGAAAATACTTTTACCTCATGATTTGTGTGTGGGATGTCCAATTCAAGGGCTGGTTTCTTTTTGTTTAGAGAATAAAGTGCAAGACAATATTAAATTGGATGTTGTATAGATAGATTCTAGTAAGCATATTTAGGGTAGCATTGATATGAGTCATTTGACTACTGAGGCATACAATAAAGAGTGGTTTATTGAGCATCAAATTTTATTCAGAGATTTTTCACAAGATGCTCATTTTATCTCTTTGATGGCAGTAGTTGCAATTCGGTAGTTGGTTGTGCATGCAATTTTCAATCACCCAACATTATTTCACACATGCAACTACTTCTCCCAACCTATTAATGGATTTTTATGATCAACTTGGAGGCCATTTGAAGGTAGGGTCCTCCTACCATGTACATAATAGGAGTTTTTGTGGTGCTTTCCTTTCCTCCTTTGTTCTTTTTTTTGGCTTGCTCTTGCTCCGTATCCTCCATACTCTTTGACTGTGGCCCAATCGATAAGGCACTGGTCTACCCCAAAGTTTTTGGAGTCCTCTTGCATTTTCATAGAAAACACATTCCCTAGATAGAGCCATTGTTATCCCCAATTTTGGTCCCTAAAAATCTTGTCATCAAACCATTGACCATGAGAGAAGAATTGGTGGTTTCCTACACAATAATCTATATGCCTGACTTATACTTGTAGATGTAATAATCTGAAAATGCTAAAAAATTAACATGTATTAGCATGATTAGTTAATTAAAGCACAAAAAATTAAACATCTCTATGAAATACTCAATCATGTTAAATATGCAACCAAGGAAACAATGAAACTAAACAAAAACATATGAAAGAATGAATCAAACTCTATCTCATAGTGGAGTGGTGCTCCTTTGATGTGAAAAGAATGTCCTTTCCCACCCCTTGGTAGGCTTTCAAAATGATGAGCAAGATGCAAGTGATGAAGACAAATGCGTGTATAGTGTAAATGCATAAAATTGTAGATAGATTTCAAGTAGAGAAGGCCTCTATTTATAGGTTAGAGGTTTGATGAATTGAAGAATAGGAAGAATGTGAGATTAAAAAAGAACCAATGACATTGAGACAATGCTAATGGGTAAGGATTGATCACACTTTGTATGTGTTTGTAAGGGGCACCAAATGAATGTTTGTGAGGCATGAAATGCATGTGCTTGAATTGTTTTAGGGCGGAAAATTGATTGAATGAGAAAGTCAAATAAAGGGAATATTCCCTATAATGTGCTTTCGAGAGGGAAAATGAGATAATTAGTTAATTAGAAAAATTTATTTTCATGTGCAAGTGGGTGGGTTAGTTAGGGGTTGAGTTTGACTAAGGTTGAGTCAAAAGCTAGAGAATGGGTAATGAGGATTAAAGTTAATTAATTTAAAATTTAATTAACTTTGAGTGGGTTAATGAATTTGATTTAAATTATTTGATTTATTTAATCAAATAAGAGGAATTTGGGTATTTAATCAAACAAATTGATTTATTTAATTAATAAGATGATTTTGAGGAATTTAATTAAACAAATCAATTTGTTTAATTAAACATGATTAGTGAATTAATCTAATAAATTACTTTATTTGATTAATAGAGGAAATGGAATTAGATGCATGATTAAGATTATTTGCATGTCTACAATACTTACCACCAATTATTATGGATTTGATCTCTGTCATTAATGCATCGAGAGGCTCACAACTCCCCTTCATCATTGATGGCAAGAAACAAAGCATTGAGAGGTTAATGTAAACTATTTTGATGAGCATGAAATTGAACAACATAGAGTTTAGACAATGATCGGCCCCATTATCTCGAACTGAGCCTCTTAGAGGCAAGGAATAAATAGATGTGAATCAAAAGGCCAAAAACATCAAGCATAGTGGGAACTTTCATCAGAGGCATTATGAACGGTTGTATAAACTATTGAAGAGCAGTGATATTTTCTTAGGGGATCAAGTAAAGTATTGTAGATTGTATTAAGGCGCCGTCTTATGAAGTGAAAGGATGCCTTAAATGAAATCATATAGTCAAGGATATGGTGAATATTGAGATGGATGGCAAAATTTCATAGTTGAAATGATTTAAGCAACAAAATCAAGCAGAGATGGAGCTCGAGAAAAGAAACAATACAAAAGCCTTAATGATTTATCGGTCGGCGATATCTCCTAAGTTCAAAGGTGAAACAAAGGTGGGTGGTATATTCATTCCTTATGCAAACTAAGGCAACATTTTTGTAGAACCATGTAACTTCCAGCCTGAGTTAGAAAAGCTACCAAAAAGCCCACTTCACAACAAGGCCTAGTCATCGACAGGCTAGCGGTGCATAGAGTGGTTCTTATAACCACTAAAATTCCCACCTCAAGCCTTTGAAAGAGAGATTTGAAGACATCTCTAGGAATGAATGGGCTGAATGTATAAATGTGATTAGCATGAATGATTGTAAATCAGGAATTTAAGTTTGATGCAAGTTTAAGATGCCATGGTTCCTGATTGCCAAATAAAGGAGATGAAGTGAACTTCAAAAAAGTCGTGCCCAACCAACAAAAGATACAAGGAGAGGTTGCTCTACTAAACATGCAAGTGTAGTGGTTATGAGTGTAGCAGGAAATTACCTTTCAAAACAAAGCAGACACAATAGTAATGAAAGAGTGATTTTGAAAATGTGTTGTTCTTCTTTGGTGTCTCAAAATTACACAATTCTTGAGCAAAGTGGAGTTGAATAGGGGTCCATTGAATAGATTGCTTATGAAAGAGGTGAAAATGGTAGATTTATTAGAGGATTTACATTTTATTCTAAATGTCTCATGGGAGATCCTCACTGAGTGTGATAGTTTTAAGTTATGTGCAAAGTGAGTTAATCTGAGGAATAGTGGAAAATAATGATTGAAGGAAGATCAATGTGTATGATGCATCTCAATTCCTTGGAAGGAGATTCAATGGGTGAAATACTATTGTCTCCTAAAGAAATTTGTCATATAGAAAGATGCATCGAAGTGGAGAGACATTCGAATAGGCTCTCTCCAAGTCATGTGCCTAAGAGATCGTTTATTAAGAAAAATCACACCTAATGTCAAATCTCTTTTCATGACAATGGATAGGTGCAATAATTCCAGGAAACACACAAAGTGAAACATTTTTCAAATGAAAATTGGTTTTCTTTGAATACATGATGTCAGTATTCATAAAGGATAACTACATGGATGACTCAAATGCTAAAAAGGTGGAGTAATGCTAATTGAAATATGCTCAAGCTTGTTCTCATAATTGTACTCTATAAGATTCTTATTCCTTGCTGGTGTGACTAAGTGCAATACCTTATTACATGAGCTCTTTGATATACCCAAGTGTGCTCTTCATGAAGCATTTTTATTTGCTCAATTTTTTGTGTTAAAGGATTGCATGTGTAACGTTGTTTGAGAAGATGCTGATTTATGCCATCGAAATGAAAATGTGAAGACAGATGGAGTTTTGAATTTAACAATAAAGCAATCTATTGTTCTCTTGGATTACTTGTATCGATGCTAGCAAGATAACATTTATATAGCTTCAGTTCTGGATAAATCTATTTGAACAACATTACAGTTTGATGCAGCAGTAGATAGAGGCACCTTGGTCTGCAAAGAAGAACAACTGTGTGTAGAGGGCATCTTGAAGATGAATAAGAAATTATCTGATTCAATGAGAGTGAGAATTTCAATTGAAAAATGCTATTAGGAGAGTCTGTATAAGTGATTTGAGGATAGGCACATGGAGATTCATAGTGAAGAAAATTCTGTAGGATGTTAATCTCTAGGAAGCAATTCACAATTTGTTGATTCAATGCACCTTGGTACAGGAACATTGGAATGTGTTGTTTGTGGATTATTGGGGTTTCCATGTATGGATATAATCCAACCTTCTGAAGCAGCAACAAGGAGGCTTTTTTCTTCTGGTTACAAAATTTTTGATAAACACTTTTGGGCATTTGAAATAGGTAATGTGGGAAAATATGTTTCATTTGTTGAAGGTGAAGCTATCGATACATAGTGAACATGTGTTGGGAATGTGGACAAGGTATTTTTCATCAAGTGATATCTATCCACCATAGAGGAAGATATCAAATTTAAGTGACTTAAAAGACTTGTTACATGATTGGGATAACATGATCCAGTTTACATCTCCATATGATTTTCATACTCGTGAAATAGTTGATGAGATTTTATTCACACAGGTGAAAAGTGAAAATGTAGGAGTCCATGATTGTTTAAATGAACTCCATTCTTATTCCCATTCACAAACTGTGTATACATATGGCTTGAATATCTCCATGAAGAAAACATACTTAGCGCTAATAATGCATTATTTGAGAGCTCTTACAAATTATGCATCTCTGTGAAGACTCTTACACTTAGAACCATGCTTCCTGACTTGTAAAGAGATCATCTTCTATTCTCCATGTTCGTTGCCTTAATAAATTTCTTTACATATATTTACATTTACAACAATGGCTCGATATGCTTTTTGAAAGCCATGAAGAAAAAGCTTAAAAGCTCATAAGTATTTTATGACAGTTTGAAAATGTGAAGGTGGAGCTTGATGAAGTCAATTTGTATGCAAACAAGCACAAATCTTTAGGGAGTCTCGAGGATATAAATGTTAATATTGGTGATTTCAGACACAGTAAAGTCTGTGCGAGATTTTAATCCTTCACCATGGTCTTATATGGCAGGGATATTAAATCAAAGTTCATTAAAATCAACTGTTATTCTATTTGAAACTTTTGTACTAAAGTGCATTTGACAATGATTGTATGCTATTCAAAAATAAGAGTAGTCCCTTTGTAATGTGAATTCAAGAAGTGGTCACTGGAGGTGTAGGTGTTAGGAAAGAGAATAGGATTTTCCTGAAGTTGAAAAGTCATTCATATCCATTCACATGACCATGTGCTCGGGAGGAAAAACTTTTGATATTCTCATAAAGAAATGAATTTCAAGAAGTAGTTATAGGAAACTAAAGGGAATCATATGCAAAAATATAAATATGTAATTTGAGGGAAATAAAGGCGTATTTTTGACTGTTGAATAGAGGAGTTTCTGGGAGAGCTTTCAGGGAAGATAGTTATTTTTTGTTTATTTACAACATTTCTTTTCAACTGAGCCATTCTGTACAAAGATTATGGAGTCTTTGAATTCTTATTGCATTAAATAAATAAGCAGACAATTTGATCTTTTTCTCTATTTTGTCTTCTTTCGATTATTAGTTCCTTGTGTGAAATTGATATCTTTCATTGGTAAAACTTTGTTATAATTGGTTGTAGATGGATATGTGATGAGATCTTTGAGTCTTGAGCATCTAAATCTATTCTCTTGTTTGGAAGAAGTTGCTGCTATTTCTGTTGATTATTGTTTACAGGCGTGTAGCAGATGGTCTTTGTGTCATTTGTTTCCGTTTTCCTTTACTCCAAATTTCCTCTTGCATTTGTGTCATTTATATGTGCAAATGTTTGTTTTCCTTACTGCTTTCTGGTTAAAATCACACTTTATTTTTGTTTTCAATTTCTCCAATTCGTTGAAGATCATAAGAGGGACTTGTACCTCTAAAATTTAGAGGAAGATCGCTAATTCAATAGTGATCTCCGAAGCTGTTAGTTTCATTGTGTCACTGCTCAGTTGGGTAATAGAGAGTCATTTATCACATTAAATCACAATGACCAATCTCTTCACTAACAAAACTAATTTTTTCTTGTTTTAGCGTTGGAATGGTAGTTATCATGTTTTTTTGTTTCAATTTGATAATGTAAAATAATTATTTTCATGTGTTTTACTAATTATATTATATTGATATAGAGTTGAACATTGAATACGAAAGAATTTGTTAAAAAGTTCTAATTTTGAATGTGTATGAAGCCAAAAATGAAGAAAATATAAATCAATTCTCAAAGTTTAAGGTATGTTCTCTTTGTATATCTAAATTTTTTGCATGCCACCTTGTCAACATAGTTCATGTGCTACATATCATACCATTCCTAGTGATAAATGTATTGCTTTAGGATTTGTGTATTTCTAATGACTACCATATATTGCTAAGACTTATGTTATTCATCTTTCTTCTATCACTTGTGATATACCTATAACTTATACACACATTCTATAAGAGACATATTCTCAAATTCTCCATGATAATTATATATTGCATACTTCTTATGTGGAGAATGAAAGTAATGTGCTTACGTACATTGGATGCTTCAAATTATGACACATCTAGTATGATAAATACACATAATATAGCTATACCGGGTAAAAGCAAGAAGTTGAGTACACGAAGAGGGGAAATTTCGGGCAACAAAAAAAATTTCGCAAAAAATGCGTACGCGTTACGGAACGGGTACCCAAACCGAAATCCGAACACGTACGCGCTCCGCTATAGGTACGAGCCAAAAACACGTATACGTTACAAACGCGTACACGTTTCATAACGCGTACACATTTCAAAACAAGTACGCGTTTTGTAAAAGTATTTATTTTTTTAAATAAACTGTTAGCTTTTCATTTTATCCACTGTTTTTGGCGGCGTGAGAGAAGACAATCTAGAGTGCATACGTGTTTGTAAGCTGGTGCTTGGAGCATATTTCGACTACCACCTCCTCTCGTCAACACACCCGACCTCTGTGACGTCCAAGTTAGTTGAATTCTGCCATTTTTTTCTTTGTATCTTGTTTTTTTGTTTTTTAATTAGTATTTAAGTTTTGTTTCTTTAATGTATTTTAGTTCAATTTTTCATAGTTTTAAATTGCATTTAAAAAATAAAAAACGTCAACAAAATAAATAACGTTAAATTGTAAATTGAAAACCATAAAATCTAAACCTAAATTGGACACATTTAACTTAGAAATCTAAACCCTAAAACGTAAAACTAGAAACCTCTTATAGACCTCTCTCCCCTTAGGTGAGCTAAAAATAGAAACCTCTTAGACACCTCTCCCCCTTAGGTGAGCTAAAGTGCAAGGGCTTCATAAGGGTTTAGGGTTTTTTCAAAAACCTAATACAATTTTAGAAAAACCCTTACAAATATGACTATTTAGTAAACTTTCGAAGGCATTTGAATGGGCTAAGAGTAAAAAAATTCAATACTTAGGTACACCAATATACATACATGCATACATACATACATACATACATATATAAATACACGCAGGTATATGCAATACACACACATGTATATTTATACATTAATATACATCACCTACACTTAGTTATATTCATAGATATATCTATGTATATATATGTTTGCATAACTTTATTGACATACATAGACATATATGTGCATATAAATATAAAATAACACCTACCCACATTGAATAAATGTTTTTATTTGCACAATATTTAATGATTACCACCTAAAGCCAAATAAACTTTTATATCTAGAACACACTTTTTAATGATTGATAATGGAAATGCAAAGACTAAATTGTAGCCCAAATTTGATATGAAGGATTTGATAATATATTTACTTTTCCAAATTGAATTCATAAGAAAAGGTTATTGATGTGAGTGAGTGTGTGCGTTCTCACAATCTTCACGATCATGGTTGTTCTCTTAGACCTATCTCACTCTCTCCAGTGATACTCTCCCTCTTGTCCTTGGAGGGTAACTCTATTCCACATTCACCTCATGAAACCAAAAATGTAGTTAGTTCATTATTAAAGCATATGTGCATATATAAACTTATTTATATATTGACATAAATCTCTTAGAAACATTAAGAAATACATGTTCCATTTAATCATTATGAGTATTAAAGGCATATTTGCAAAAGTTCATATTATGTTAACTAGATCAAAATGTTAAATTGACATATTCTTAATTAACGATAATACATATTTTCAAGTCAAGATTGAAATGAAAATAAAAAATAATATAACCTAGAGGGTAAAAGAAAATGGGATGTAACAAGGGAAACTATCTCTTACATGCACCTCATCAAACTAACAAAATAGTTAGTCTGTCAAATCATATCATTAAACATAAATTTTTTATACTTTCCTTTGCTAATACACTATTCCTCCATTATTCCCCATTTGCACATTTTCTTAGGTTTCCTCTAAGTTCTTTTATATATTTCAGTTTTCAAGTTTTTCCTTACCCAAGTATCTTGTCAAGAAGTTCTCCAAACTTTTTGTTCCCTATTCAATATTTTTACTATGTTTAATTTCCTGAGATTTCGTCTACCTCTATGCCTCTTCATCGATTCTTGTGATTTTTGCTACCCTTAACCCCATAGTGTGCATAAGGTTATAAGTAGTTGGTTTGTGGCTACCTTAACTCTTAGTTAAATTATATGATTTAAATCATAGTCTTATTTCTAGGTAATTAAGTTAGTGTAGATGAACATTATTCTTAGGTATCTAAGTAAATTTAAGTGAAAACCAATGAATACGTAGGGTACATATGGGAACTAGTGTTTTGTTTATTATCAATAAATTTACAGAAAAATCATAAGAGCAATAGGGATGAGAAGATAAAAATTGAATAAAATTGACAACAATAATTCTCACTACATTCACTAGATTTGGTTATACCACCATATTCATGTGCATTTGTGAGACATAACCCTATGAAGAATTCAATAATACAAATCTCACCAATTTATTCAATGTACATTTATTTACATTTATTACAATCCTTTATTTATTACCAAGATAAGATAATCCTTTGCAAGACAACAAGCATGATCCTTTGATTCATCCAAAAATATCAAAATACACTAAATTTAGTAGAGTTCGACGTAGAAAATGTAGATGCATTCTATGATAAAAATTATTTCTAACCCTTACACAATTTTTAAAAAGAGATGTACATAGGAACTAGGTGTCCCAAAATTTAAGGATTTGAAAGAGTTTAGTTGAAACTTAACCCTAGGTGACTTGCTCTAATTGGAAAACTAATTGAAAATTAATTGAAAGCCAACTGAGAACTACAAGATGAGTGGGAAATCCCACACCATCTCAATATTTATCAACATCTATGTTGATTTATTACATTTATTTAAAAGAATAAAGAATGCACAAAGTAATTTAACTAGTACCTAAAATACTTCGAGTCTATAAAGTTATTTGAAAAGATATTAATGAATTCATTTAAATCATTCATACTAGCCCGCCCCTTTTGATACTTAAACTTAATCCTCTAAGAAAATGTAGATTCTTCTAAGTTCCCTTGTAGTTCATCAAAATCAACCACCTCAAGATTCTTGGAATTTTTGAATATCTTTTTTTATTTTATCATTCTTGAACAATATAATTCTTGGATACTGACTCATGTAGTGAATCTGAAAATTATTTGATCATCTAAGTAGTTGAGGTTACCATTTATGTTGTCTCCTAGAATGTGCAAGAGAGGTCTTCAATGATTTTCAATATTTTTCATCACTTGTTTTACTAACCTTATGTTTTTATTCAACTCTCATTTATAGTTCTTAAGTGACTATCGGTTTCTATTCAACTCTCATTTATAATATGAATTTTTAATGCTATGATTTTTTAATGTTATAAATTGAATGGTCTTCAAATGAAATATATTTTGAATTTGTGCATGTTCAATGTGATTTTTAAATAACTTTGAAATTGTGTGCATTATTTAATTAGTTTGTTGATATATATTTTTTAATTGTTTAACATGCAGTTGCCATATCATTTCTCGGATGGATCCACTTTTCACTTTAGAGGATTTCATGCCTAATCTAGAAATACCTATAGATCCTGGTGCACATCCCACCCCACCACATGAGGATATGCCTCACTCACCTCCGCATTCTCCACCACCTAACCCTCCACCCCCTCCTCCATTTGACCAAAATCAACTAAGAGAGAATATTCGAGCCAACTTAGTTGTCATTCAAGGAAACATAGATCTCATAAAAAATGAGACTAGAATCCCTCCACATCTCGCACGGTTTGCATCTACAACGCAAACTATTGTCGATTTTGTTCGATCTATTGATGCAGACCTAGATAGGTTCCATCAATGGAGAGAAGAGAGGAGAAAATTCTATGCAGATGGATCATCATATAAAGGAATCAATGACCTAAAAATCACTAAACAAGCTATGTGCCAATATTTTGTGAACCCCCAAACAAACGAACCAATACCACCCACAAAAAAAAGAATTTCAATTTTATGGTGTAGGCACCCGTAGATAGCTGCAAATTTTTGGGAGAGATGGTGGATGGTGTTTGATACTCCACCACATGGAAATAGTGAGGTGCCCTTATATTTTTTGAGAAAGTTATGGGCTGAGTTTTGTTGTGCAGTTTTTGCACACACGCCCCACTTGGAGTAGGGACCCTCTTTTCGGATGTCTTTGGACCTTTGGTTTTATTGGACTTATCTTTTTGAGGTCTTGGCATGTAGGTTTTGTTGGCTTTGATCTTGCCTTGAGGCTTGAATGGGTTAAAATTAAGTTTTAAGCAAAATCCGAGTTTTCACCTGAATCCAGGATTTTCCGGCTCCGGCGGATTTTTTCGGGCTCTATTTTACTGTCTGTTCATTGTTGCATTTTCTGAATCCGGGTTTCTTCTTGACCTCGGGATTTTCCGGTTCTAGCGGATTTTCCTGGTCTACATCAAAATCCTAAACTCCGTTATATTCCCAGTTTCTGCATTTCTGCGAAATCTGTGTCCATCCGGATTTCTGTGTATCTTGGGATTTTTCGAAATTCTGTTTTGGGTTCGGGTTTCTGGATTTGTCAGACGCGTCTTGTCGCTCATTAATGACCAAGGAACCTTGGCTCAGAGGCGTAAATGGGTCGGTTTAAAACCTTCTAAGCATCATTTGAACTCCATCATTCACTTGTTTGTTGCCTTGGCGTCTGAAGTGCTTTCTCCATTCGAGCTTTGAGTATTGATCTTGGGTTGCTTGCATGTGGATTGTGTGGAGCGCTGATTGAGGTTTCCATTGCTTGGGCGTGCTTGCTTCGTGGTCTCTTCTTCGAGTTTGAGTTTTGTCTACAATAATCCATGGTAGGTTATCGATGGCCCCTCTTATTTGCTTACGCAATGATTGAGTTTTCTGTATTGGTTGATGTTCATTTCGGGTCAGCCTTTGCTTGATTATGATTCTGTGTTTATAGAGTTAGGTTTTGACCCGTTTCTTCGTGAAACCTCATCACCCGAGCCCTGTGAGCTTTCATTTATCCATTAGACGATGGGTGCACACGTTTGGAAAGGGTTCTGAGTTATATTGTTTTCCCTCTTTCTGCCATATTGTGCAAGTTTAGGGTTTTTTCGGTGTTCGGCCCAGAATGGAAAATTCGTTATGATTGGCTGATCTTGCACTTATATTAAACTGATCCCTACCTTGTGAGGACTCGGAGTGCCCAGACTAATCTTTATAGATGATATTTTAAAACCTCGAGCTTATCCTCGTTTAATGGCAGGGGTCTGGTTATCGAAATTAGGGCATTGTTGTTTTGTCATGAGGACTCGTCATTTGAGAGCTTTGGGAATTTGAAATCATTTGCATTCTGAATCTTGTTGGTTAGCATCGATTTGAGGACCGTTAAAAGCCGAGTAGAAAAGATTGTATGATTGTTTGATTAATGGTTCGCGTGTCGCCGATCGTTGGGTTCCCGTGGTGTCCGCGAAATTTCTGCGCACACAGATTTTCCTGGTTTTGGCTTATTCTGCGGAGTGTAGTGATTTTCGGAGTTCTTTGAGCTGTCCGCCAAAATCCGTCCCATCCAAATTTTTCTGGGTTTCTTGTCTAGCTTCATCCTTTTCGATTTTCTGAAGATAGGATTTATGGAATGAATGCTAAATGCTTATTTCTTGTTGCTAATGAGATTACATGATAACTTGGTGATTTTTTGGCTATACTGATGATTTAGTTGACTAATGATGTTTTGGCAGCAAGAATCCGTCTGGGTCGGATTTCTCTGAAATTCTGCCCCGACTGGATTTTCCCGGTTAACGTGGTTTTCCCGGACTACTTTATTTTTCTGGACTTTCAAGGATTGATAATATGTGATGGATTTTAATTGCTTTATATGATTTCAGGCTAACCTTTGGATATGGATATGCATGATAATTGAATACTAATGATGTCGTTTGTGAATGTACGCCGAATCAAGCAAGGCTACAGCAGTGAATTCCAAGGGTGACACAGAGGGGTCATCCATTTCAGAGGCAGAGAGATTAAGGTTAGATATTAAGAGTCAGCTCCCTGAAAGCAAAATATCTTCCGTATGGTCTGAGGTGTCTGACACCAACGTGGGGGCCTGGAGATACGAGGAGTTCAAGTAGAGGACAGCTGAGAAGAATCTGTCAATCTTGAGGAATGGAATGATGAAATCTGGGTTGGTTCATGTGGCAGGTTTCCCTCCAGCGATCCAATGTTATGAGTTGATTTTAGAATGTGCCTGGCAGTATGATTTTGATACACAAAGGGTTGTCAGTACTGAGGGAAGAGTCTTGGCTAATTTCAGCCCTGTCTCTATTGCCCAAGCTTTTGACATGCTTGATTTGCCTTCAGTATGTGCTCTAAACATGGACTTGGCTAGAACATATTACGAAAATGAGCCTGTCAAATCTCAACAAATGATTAATGCTTGGTTGGAGAAGCCAAAATCACACTACTCTAAACTGCCCAAGCAATTGTATAGAGTTAAATTCAGGTCAGATATCTATGATGCAATAACATTTCTGAGCAGAGTGGTAGGATTGAAGAGTGCGAGAGTATTGGAAAGTTGGATGGTCCATGTGATCACCAAAATTAAGCAAGGGACCAAATATCACTGGGCCAGGCTTATTAGTTCTGAAATTGATAAACAACTGAGGAACGTCCTAGAGACTAAGAGGTTCACCATGTCCTCCTACGTCATGTATGTGCTTGCCAGATTCTACCCATATAGGGTTTTGAATCCACGAGGGACATTCGGACAGGACATAGTCTATGAAGTATATCCGGAGTTGCACCTAGGACACAAAGACTACCGCAGGGCTAATGATGCATTCACTATGCATATCACCCGAATGCTTTAGAATGTCGAGCATGTGAGATTGTCAGATGGAGCCAAAGGTTTGATAAAGAATTATGGGGCATGGTTCATTCAATTTCCCACCTTCACCTACCTTAGAATTGATGGATGCTTGGTCGCTCCATACAGGTTACCTAGGTACCCCACAGATCACATTGTGCTATTGGAGATTGTCAGACAGATTTGTGAGTTTGATGCCATTGTAAAGAACGAAAAGCATAAGACAGGCTTTGGTGGAGATTTCCCTCTTGGAATTGGTGTAGCAGAAGTGTGCCCTTCCATCTAATCAGCACAGACCGCAGGAGATGAATTGACAGCATATGGTTTCTCCTTCCACTCCAAAAGGATGAACTTTGATATCACAGGAGAGGCAGAGAAGAAGGCCACTAGGGAGTACCGGCATAAAAATGACCTAGAGGACTATTGGGCTAACATCAAGGATGATCTTGAAGCCAGAAAGAAGAGGTATTCTAGGCTCCCTGTTGATGCAATCAGATAGTACAATGTCAAGTTGATCCCGGACCAACTGGAGGATGATGGAAACCTGGTATAGGATCATGCTTATGAAGCTGTGAAGGACAGGTCGATCGGGAAAATCAATTGGAATGAAGATGAGGTCATAGAGTTGGAGGACCTAATGGCCCCCGTTATGAAATTTACCTCTTCTTGGTTGAAGCATAAAATTTGGGAGTTGGAGAGTGAGAAGGTAACTTGTACCTTCAATTTGATGGGAGACCTCAATCCCATGTCTACTTTAGAAGAATCTGGGGAAGATGACCCCAAAGGGAAAACTACAAAGAGCTCTCCTTTCAAGATAAAGATTAGAGGCCCCAAGGAAAGTGAGCCCGAAACAAAAAGGAAGCCAAAAGGAAAGAAGAGAAGTCAGACTTTGAAGATTGGTAAGTCCTCTGATGAGGAAGAGTTGGAAAAAGCAGAAGAGGAGGATGCTCCTCCACCACCGAAGAAGACAAGAACAACCAGGACTTCAAAGAAGAAGGGTCAGGTTGCCTCAAAAGATGAGCCTCCTATTGTTGATATAGAGAGTTCAGGGGAAAAGACCAAAGTTTACATGAGAAGATCAAGGACTCCTTCACCTAAGGACACTGTGCAAAAGAAGGATTCTCCTCCAAAGCCACCAGTTGTGGAGCCATCTAAGGCTGCTTCTCCTCCACCAAGCGTACCTGAGACGGAGGTTGAGGAACATGAAACTAGTGGAGAGGTAGAGCCATTCAAGGAAGGGGCACTCTTTGGTGAGGCAGCTAAGCTTGAGGCCGAAGAGGTAGAAAAGCATCCTTCTCCTCTAGTGATGTATGAAGATTCTCCGGAAATGACAGAGGAGGCGGATTTCCTGAGCAGGAGGAGGATATCCCTATTAGAACCCCATCACCGGTGAAGGAAGTGGAGATTGAAGAAGGTGATCAAGGTGAGCAGCTACTTGAAAAGGAAGAGGAGAAAATGCCAAAAGAACAGTAGGAAGAAGCAAGAACAGAGGAAATCTAAGTAGAACCTGCAGCCCCAGACTAGCTTGAAAAAGAGATTGCAAGGAAGAAACAGGTAGTAGTTGAGGACACTCCCTTGGATTGGGATGAAATGCTGTCCAAAATTGGCAAAGGAAAGAAAAAGAAGGCAACCAAGGTGGTTTCAAAGATGGAGAGAGATGAAGTGAATAACCGAGTTATTCACATTGCCACCCCTACCGTGGACAAGACAAGAGAGGATGTCACTGGTGGATATTACAATGTACAAACTATTAACCTAGGACCGGCATCCATGGAGCAGGATATAGAGGAATATGAAGGGTCTAGTGCTATGATCATTGGCAGACTAAGAAAGGAGACCCAGACCAAGCATGAGCTGAGAAAGGAGAATGAAAGACTTAGGAAATGTTTGGAAGAGGTGATGGAACCCCTACAATCTCTTCACCCATCTTCCTCTGCTACTCCTGGTTTCCTTCCCAAGGAAACTATCTCTGAGATTGAAAAGATGAAGACTTTGGCTCAAACTGCAGCAGATTGGCTGAAGGATGTGCAGATAAAGGGAGATAGTGCAATCAAGGATATCCTATCAGTTGGGAAAGATGCAGTCCGAGCTAAGGAACTGCTAGAATATGTGCTGTCCCAAAACAAGGAAGACATTGACCTCTTGCTGCAAAAATCTAAGGTTATCATGGAGCATGGTAAGGAACAACTGGCTGTGGATGGGATTCTTCCTTCTTCTAGGTTGAATGAACTTGGGGAATGGTTTGAGGCTTTACAAATTCGGCATAAGGCCATGAAAAAGATCCAGAAACAAAAGAAACAAATAGATGGTGATCTAACCGGTGTTTATGAGAGTTGCATTGCATTCTTTGAAGTCATGACTGGAAGGAGAAAGATTGCTCCTAAATATCTGAGCCTGGAATAGTTAAGGGAATGGTGGCATGAGGTTTATACCCCAGATTCTGAGAATGTTATAACTGGCCACCAGTTAGATGATGCAGCCACATACCTAGCAGTAATGGATAAGTACCAAGCACATAAGGATGACTGGGATAAGACTGTCAAACAGTCAAAAGAGGAAATTGATTCCATTCAATGTTGGCTTAGGGTATTGCCTTTGCCACCTATCACCGAATTGGATAGAACATTCTTGAAGGTCCAAGGATCATCGGCTCAGAGCAAGGATAAGGGAGGTGGTGTTTAATGCCATTTTGAGATTTATGCTTCCCTATTATCATAGGGCATGCATTGGACCAGACTACATCGAGGACTGTGTCTAGGCCGACCTAGATGATAGATGGCATTTAATGTGTGCCTTATTTTTGGTTTCCTAAGGCCGACTTGTTTTGGCGGTTATTCTTATTTTTGTAAATGTTTGGCTTGGCCGAAATGTCTTGAGAATTTTCTATAAGGGAATTCCTACCTCATTGTAAGGGGTTAGACAATTAGATATTAGACATTAAAATTGGAGGAAAAAGGAGTTAGAGCATTTTTGTGAATTTCTTGAAGAAAATATTGTAATCAGAACAGTGGAATTGTTGCAGTCTTTTGATGATTTAATGCAATTGAGGACATTGTGGTTTTCCTGGTGAAATCTCTTGTGTTAGTTTATCTCGCATGGTTCTTGTTGTTCTATCTTTCAAATTGCTTAAAGATTTAGGGTTTAGTTCAGAACTAAGAATTAGTTTTAGTTTGGTGAATGATGTTTATGATTTTATATTTGGAATGTTTGTAGCAATCTCTGGTCTATACTCCTAGTAACTATCTGATTGTAGTAGGCTGGTGAAGTCAACCTGGACCATACATTTAAATGTGCTTAAGTTCGATTGTAGATGAATGTCTATGGTTTGAAAATCTATATACCTTAGAAGATTGCACCGTTCTTGTGATATTGCATTATGGGTTGATCAAGAACTGGTTATTTGAGATTGGTCCATTTCAGATATCTATTATTTGCATTGTTTATTCTAGAAATAGTTTAAATCTTATCATATTCTTGCACCCCTATCTTTTGCTATTTCTTTATTATCTGGTTAGATTTAGGATTAGAGATCATTATATTGCAAAATCTGATAAATCGAAAGATACAGTTTGCTTGTAGTAAGGTCCCTTTGTGATTACCAACATTTTCACATATTATTTGAGTTGTTTATGCATTTTCATGACCTGACACCTGAGAGACCTTGGGGTGATTTTCAGTGATTTATTGTTGAAAATAACCTTTCAAGAGAGATAGAATATTGTATTCTGTCTGAGTTGTTGCTGTGCAGAAAACACCATCAACAAGTTTGAGTTGGGTAAAAAACCCAACTATTTTGATATGAGGTCATTTTAGGGAGCTGGGCGTGGCATGCCCCAACATAGACTAGGAGCATGTGTCGATCCTCAGTGACGTGCTCTAGTTGCTCCTCTTGTTCCTCCTCCTTCTCCTGGTATTCCCGCTGCATTTCAGCAACAAACCATGTTATCTACACTAGGAGCATTGAGTTCACTTTTAGGACATCTCACTCAGCAGACTACACAAGCGGCCACTGAAGTGGCCAATACAGAGCATGGAGGCTCGGGCTATAGGGATACTCAGATATCCACTTCAGGTGAGGCACAAGCATTTGGGGCGGGATCATACCTAAATTTACTATATTTTGAGGATCGTCCCACACAGGTATGTTCATCTTTTGAACTTAAATTTAATTCAAGTTTGAAATGTAAAAAATTCATGTAAATAATATCAAACTATATATATAATATAATATTAATTCAATAATTTTGTGTTTGGTGTATAGACGCATGATGACGTGCTGCCCAAAACTCAATATCATCATCGTGTGTATATGTCGAGTGTTGTAGATTTGGGCTCACCTTTTCAACAGGTACTTGAACCAAAATATATTAAATAATTTGTGTGAATATATATATATATATATATAAATAATTTAATTTGAATTTGTACACATGTGTGAATTGATATATTATATCTAGATGCAGGGAGGTCATACTATTCCTAGTATTGACCAGCCACAAGTTACAGTGGTGAGCGCTTCTGAGACATCATCAGCTCAGGTGCGTGCTTTCAAAAGTTTGTTAAGTTTAAATTAAATACACATCATAGATCTAATTTAATTTTTTCATTTACATACACATGTGTGAATGATCTATATGAACTATTGTACATCTATATGTAGGGATTTGATGAGATAACCATGGCGGGCCGCGCACCTGAGACATCATTGACATCTATTCATGGGCAATCTCAGGTGCGTGATCATGAGGTCATATCATTCAAGGTTGTAAACTTTACTTTAAATCTCCTATACAATTTTTATGAACATATATATATATATATATATATATATTCAAGGTTTTCACATATTGTTTGCTTTATATGAATATGTAGGATATAGTGGATCAGGCATTTGCATCTTCTCAACAGACAGTTATGTTACCTGTTGAAGAAAATGTGCCAGTTGATTCACATGACCATATGGTAATTTATGCATACTAGAAATCATTTTTACTATATTTAGTCGATATTTAATTAGTTTTTTTTTTTATCTAAAAGTTTATATTTTCAATTTTAAATATGTTTAATTATATCAAAATTTCTAAATAAATTTAAATCTAATTTCGAGTTTCTTGAACTCTTTTACAGCATGATGCAGGTACATCTAGTCAACGTGGAACAAAGAGGAGACTTGATTTGACCGATCAGCCTGAGAGTTAGATAGTTTTATATTTTATGGACTACAAATCTCTAGTTTTATTTCAATATATGTGTTGGACTTGACATATAAATTTTATGGACTATCTAGATCTCTAGTTTTATTTTGAACATGTTATTATCATATATGTGTGTTTATTTATATCAGTTGACTTTAATATGATGATTATATATGCAGTCAATTATGAGATCATGTTATGTTCATTTTCATAATTATATGCATTTATATACATATCTATATATTTACATTTTATCAAATTTTCAAGTAATACATGCACTATATAATAATTCTTATCTAGAATCAAATTTCATATATATATAACTTATCACATGGTTAGGTGACAAATTAAAACATTCCTTAAATAGTTTCTTAAATCATATTCATAATAAATTAAGGGCAAGTAATTCTAACTATTTTCCAATTACATAGCAAATATTTGAATCAATAAACAAAAAACCATCTCCTTGTATGTATATTTAATGTATAATCTATACAATTGAATAATTATATAAAATGTGGTAAATAGAAGACACATGAAATATGTATAATCTATAAATTTGAATAAGATATTTAAAAAGTGACATCGAACAAACATATATAATGTACATCAAGAAGTTTAATGTACAACTATATAACATGATGAAACATATATGTGCATGTAGATACAATTAAAGCTTATCAACTTTTAGGTGAATACCAAAAATTGATATTTACATAGTCTCCAGATAAAATAGTTTTTCAGTTCAACAATCACATTGTAGACCGACTTGATGAGAACTTGCAAAAATAATTAATGTAAGTAACTACAATTTTTACGAGTCATTTAAGTAAAAAATTCATGCAAGAAAAGAACTGCATATAGTAAATTCCATACAAATTCAAATGATGTTAGCCATAGGATGGATTAAGGGGACCTAAGAGGATATATAGCTTAAGGGGGGGTCTTAAGAGAATTCCTTAAGGGGAGTTAAGAGGATGCATCTCATGAACCCTAGGATATGGCTTAACGGGTCCTAAGAGGATTAAGGAGATGTAAGAGGATATGACTTAAGGGTCCTTTAAGAGGATGAATTAAGGGGATGCAAGAGGGTGGATTAAGGGGAGTTGAGAGAATGAGTTGAAGGAATGCAAGATGGTGGATTAAGGGGAGTTGATAGAATGAGTTGAAGCGATGTAAGAGGTTGGATTAAGGGGATGCAAGAGGGTGGATTGAGGGGAGCTGATAGAATGAGTTGAAGGGATGTAAGAGGGTGGATTAAGGGGAGTTGATAAAATGAGTTAAAGTGATGCAAGAGGGTGGATTAAGGGGAGTTGAGAGAATGAGTTGAATGGATGTAAGAGGGTGGATTTAGGGGAGTTGATAGAATGATTTGAAACAATGTAAGAGAGGGTGGATTAAAAGGGGATGCAAGAGGGTAGATTAAAAGGAGTTGATAAAATGAGTTAAAGTGATGTAAGAGGGTGAATTAAGGGGATGAAAGAAGGTGGATTAAGGGGAGTTGATAGAATGAGTTAAACCCTAAACCCTAAAATGAGGTAAAGTGATGTAAGAGGGCGGATTAAGGTGAATTGATAAAATGAGTTAAAGTGATGAAAGAGGGTGGATTAAGGGAGTTGAGAGAATGAGTAAAGTGATGCAGCAGGGTGGATTAAGGGGAGTTCGATAATGAGTTAAAGTGGATGCAAGAGGCGGATTAAGGGATGGCAGAGGGTGGATTAAGGGACTTGATAGAATGAGTTGAACCTAAAACCTTAAACCCTAACCCTAAACCCCAAACCCTAAAATGAGTTAAAGTGATGTAAGAGGGTGATTAAGGATGCAAGGGTGGATTAAGGAGCTGATAGAATGAGTTAAACCCCTAAACCCTAAAATGAGCAAGGATGTAAGAGGGTGGATTAAGGGAGTTGGATAAAATGAGTTGAAGTGATGTAAGAGGGTGGATTAAGGGGATGCAAGAGGGTGATTGAAGGGGAGTTGATAGAATGAGTTAAACTCTAAAACCCTAAACCCTAAAACTGAGTTAAAGTGATGTAAGAGGGTGATTTAAGGGGATGCAAGAGGGTGGATTATGGGAGTTGAGAGAATGAGTTGAAGGGATGTAAGAGGGTGGATTAAGGGGAGTTGATAGAATGAGTTGAAGGGATGTAAGAGGGTGGATTAAGGGGAGTTGAGAGAATGAATTTAAACCTCAAGGGGTGTTGAGAGAGTGACTTAAGGGGATGCAAGTGGATGGATTAAAAGTAGATATATGAGGATATTGATTGAGGGGTCCTAAGAGGATGAATTAAGGGGTGTTGAGAGAGTGACTTAAGTGGATGCAAGTGGACAAATTAAGGGTAGATATATGAGGGTATGGATTACGGGGTCCTAAGAGGATGGATTAATGGTAGTTGATAGAATGACTTAAGGGGCTGCAAAAGAATGGATTAATGGTACATAAGAGGATGGCTTAAGGGGTTTTAAGAGAATGGCTTAAGGGGATATGAAATCAATTATAAAGTATCAATTAAATGTATCTAGAACTATATATAGTTACCTATCTCTAGATTCAAATTCCATTGTAATATATGTGCATCTCCTCTCTTTTTTGTAAAGCATCTAATTTTGGGAGACCTAAAACAAAAAATGATATAAAACTTTAATTAGAAATGATTAAAGACACACACACACACACACACACATATATATCAATTATATATATATACTACTAGATATACTTTTACAAATATTTATTACTCTATTGTACCATCTCGTGATCCTCTTTTTGTAATGCATCTATGATTGTCTCATGATCATCCATTGAAATTGTCCATAAAACTTTATTAGCAGGCCTCCATTGATATATAACTAGTTTTATATTGGTTTCCAAAATCAAATGTGAATAATGCATAATCTTCTTGTGTCTTTCATAATCTTCAAATGTAGGCAAGCCATTCTTTCTCATCAAATATTTTCGAAGCTAGGTGCCAACAACAACCATTGAACCAGTTGGATACTCAAAGTTGTCATCATCCACTCTAGTATGTACCAACTTATGTTTTCTCTCAACACATCTAGCCAACCAGTACTCTATCTGCTCTTCATTCCCTTGAGGTGCAACAACAACATACACATGTCCTACAAAAACAAATACAAAATTCAATAAAAAGTGACTTATATTTAACTCATATAAACATGCATACATACAAAATTCAACTCAATAAATAATGTACCTTCTTGTACAAGATCTGAAACACGATCATAATCATCTGATGCGAACACTTGATTATCTTCAATTGTCATTTCATGTTGAACATGTGTCGATGTAGGCATTAAAGCTCTTTGTTGCCATTGTTCGACCCATTCCATATTTTCACATGCCTGCCAATCACCTACAATACAAAATTGACAATAACATGCCAACTCCCTTGTCCATATTGTCCATGTGTTTGCACTTGAACTCTTAAATGAATGCCATTTTGCACTTCCATTAATTGTTTCACAATCCTATCGAGAAAAAATATCATTTTCTTCAACTAACCAAAAGAATCATTGAATTATTGATTTCTCACTTGTTCTTGTAGATAATTTGGTATTGCACCAATCTACAATTGCACGCACATTTCTAAATTTTGCAGCATCCTCAAATTTTAGTTGCTCTCTAGCAAGAGCTCTTTTCACACATGCACCTGCTCCATCGTGTTCTCCCTTACCATGACCAGCTTCAAAAAACTCCATATGTGTTGGATATTATTTTCCTTTTGAACTCTACATAGCCAATAAAACATTCTAGAATTTTTGAATTGACCCGTGCAATTATCTGACCATATGAGATGTTCTAGCATTTGAATTCCTCTCTTTTTTAAATTTTTATAAAATATATCAAAACAATATTGTACAAACTCAGATGAATGTAATCGATTATCACTTACATAAAAATGGTACTCTCTCAAAATTTTTCTATTATCTTCTATACTATCTTCAGCATGTCTATAAACAATGTGAACAAATATAGCTACTTGCACTAAATTATAATACTGTGATTGAATTTCTTCTTGTGGAGCAAGAGTATAATTTTCAGCAAAATCAACAATTAACAATATAGTTCCAATTGGAAATGTGTTTTTACATAAACGAAATTGATTATCAAGCCAATGAGCATTCTAAGAGTGTTGAACATATTTAGGTACAAACTTATCTTTAAATTCAGTAATAAAAGCATGCACACTAACTTTTTCCACAATTAGATCGACACGTTTTCTAGTTTTTCCATCTTTTAAAGAATACTCAATATTTTTAAATTTTTTTACATCCACTAATTTTTTTCCAAATTCATCTAAACTACTTTCATGCATACATTCTCCTAATAATGAAAAGTTACCATATCTATCGCATTCTCCAGAAATACATCCTTTTAAAAAAAATGAGTTTTCATTTAAAGAGGGATTACAAAAACAAACTTGCTATAAAATCTTTGATTCTTTCAGGTGGCATATTAATACCACAAATGTCCTGCATAATTTGGTTAGTATGCAAAGTGCATCGTATATATCGAAATATATCATAATAATAATGAAATTGTACATGAGTCTTACAACAACAAGAGATTCGTTGCTTATTAATTCTAACATACCAAGGTTTACACTTTTTGAATGATCTTTGACTTATGCTAATATTCAATGGTAAGATTGAAGCATCTAAATTTTTTTATATAATCTGGCTTTGAGTCATATCTAAGAGATGTTGGATGAGGTTCACTAATTTGAACCCACCCTTTAATTTTAAGACATTCTAATGTTAGGTGATACTCTTGTATTATCATACCAAAATTTTTCGATTAAAGATTTAATTTCATTAGTTAATTTCATGTCTGATCTTGGGAGTCTACCACTAAAACTCCAACATTGATTAATAGGATCATTTTCAATACTTTTTCTTCTTTTAGCAGCTCTTATCAATGTTCTAGGATTTAAGTTTATACATTTACTAATCTTACTTAACAATTTTTTATTTGAAGTTGTTTTATCAACTAGAGCAGTTGTTATTGCATGACGAGCCGCATTCTTATCTTTTGATTGACTTTTCTTACCAATAACATCAATAGCATTAGCAACACTAGATATAACTTGTTCTATTGAATCATCTTTCTTTTTTGGTTTTACAAAAACACCTAATTTTTTCATCACTTTTCTCATTTTAAACATTCTCATCAATTGCACCATGAGTTGACATTGGAATCCTAATTTCTTTCTATAAAAAAATATTTTATATATTTTATTTCCATAATTTCTAATTTGTCTTGAAGAAACTTTACCACGAAGGTTATTTAACACATTTGTTTCAATTGTTAAAAAAACATTTTCACCTTCATCCATAGATGGAGTTTCATTTTCATTCACACAAGCGGTTTCATTTTCATTTTCAAATGTAAAAGGGATTTCATTCTCATTTTCATCAATATTAGGGATTTCATTCTCATTTACATTCTCATAAGATATAATTTCATCATTTTCTTGTTTCTGCATTGTTTCAACCCTAATATTATTGATTTCATCAAGTGTGTATCCAGCTTCATCTAAACAAGCAATATCAATATGATAAAAACTTGGGTTTGAAGACATACCTGGATAGATTGTTTGAATAGGTACATTTTCCATATCATTGGGAGGTGGATTTGAAGACACACCCGAAGTTATTTGCATATCATTCAAAGTTGAAGTTGAAGGCACATTTGGGTTTGTCTCCATAGTTGCATTTTCTTCCATATTCACCATCTCCACATTTGCATCATCTACATTGATTTCATCATTCATGGCTTCCTCTTCGACATTCTTAGAACTAGATGCTTCCAAATCTTTCATTTGATGAATCCTTTGTCTCCTTTCCCTTTGTCTTTTTTCCTCCTTATCTTTATTTGCTTGAATTTCTTCGGGTGTCATTACCTTCCTACATCTTTTTCTTTGTCTTTTCTTATCACCCATGGTTACCAAACCCTCTTTGATGACAAAAACAATAATTCAAGAAACCTATTTTAAAATTGCCACCTCCTTCAAATATTCAAATAAAACTATGTACTATGAAGATTATTTTTTCTATAAACTCTGAAGTACAAAATCATCATGAGTACATCCAAAAATTCACTTTTTCCAAATCTTCTTGTAAAAAGTTCTTGCACTTGATTCCACTTCAGAAAATTTAACTTGCACTTTTACTCTTCCAACAATTTGAATAGAATATGCCCTGCACAAGACAAATTTGCAATAAAAAACGTAGAAAATGACACTTTCGGTCTGTACTGCAGAAAAAAATGTTGCAGGAAATAGTGTTTTAACAGTATTTTTCAAATTAGGAAAAAACGGCTATTATACAAAAGCGTACGCGTTATATTTTTAAAACGTGTATGCGTTGCTTTCTGCCAACGGGCAAAACATAACGCGTATGCGTTATGAAACGTGTACGCATTTCATTTAAATAATGCGTACGCGTTTCTATAACGCATACACGTTATTTAAAAGTTGATCTCCCAAACCAAATCTAGCCCCGGTTTTAGGCTTGGGAAAGGCTTGGCAATCCGAGCCTTAGCTTTTGACCTGCAACTAAAAAACTAAGGCAAACTGAAAAAAAATGTCCAACTTTGACAACATAGATGATGAACTTTTTTTCTGAATTAGTCTATAAAATTAAAACCCATTAGAGAACACAATGTCTACTTTCTAGATATATAATTTTTGTTAAAATTGGATTAAGTTTGTTATTTTTAAATTAATTTCTAAGCAAACTAGGCCTTAAATTTGAAAGATCAAGTTTTTTTGGTTTTTTAATAACTTTGTATTGGTTAAGTTTCTTGTAAAAAAAATTATATGGTCCCAAACTTCAGACAATTCTCTACACAATGAAAAAAAAAGAGTCAAAAATGTTTTGTTTAGGTCCAATTATGTTGTCCGTACACGTTGATTTGAAAAAACATCAATTAAGGCCAATAAAAAATTAATTAAAAAAAATATATTCAACCAAAAATTACAAAAAAAAATTCAGCCCAAACTTCATGTTGTTAGCTCTCTTTTCCTAAAAGGAAGTGTACCACTCTTTGGCCTGGGTCAAAAAGCGCCGTCCCATTAATCGCTTGTTAAAACAGTGGACTTTAAAAGTGAAGTTTTGTGATCTTTATCAAAATTTAATTTCTATAAACTGGGTATTTTAATAATTTACATATTTGGAAACTATATTCAAAATTCTAAATTTCATATTACTGACTTTTTTTAAGATTCATTGTGGAAGTGCCTCAAATTTTCAGTCCAAGTGTGACAAATTCTAAAAAACAGCAAAAACATTTCCCCTTTTTGAGCTTTTTGTGTACCCAACTTCTTGCATCAACCTCAGAGCAATTAGTTTCCTTCTAAGCATAGAAATTAAACCCTACACATAGATAGCTAGAATTCCTCCTATGGTAATGGTTGCAATACCAAAGATATACAAAGATGATGAAAAGGTTGTTTCAATATTCAGTGTTGTGTATGAACAACCAGGTGAGGTATTCTTATTCTTCTATGCAATAACTATTTTTTTATTATTTGCATGAGAAGAGTTTATAAGATCTGTAAAACCAACTACTTTGAACATAATCTCAACTATTCTCTTTAGTTTCACATACATTATATGTGTGGTTGTATTTTTAGAAATTAGTAGAATTCTGTTCTCCAAAAACACACAAGCTTCATTGAGAATTTGAGCTACATGACCACAAATAGACAAATTGTAAAAGACCTACTAGAATAATATTTGACAACCACCAAAGTAATTTTACCTCCAATATGTTAATGCTTTCATACAACACTAAACTCTACACACAGATAACTACAATTGCTCCCATGGTAATGGCTAGAACACCAAAGATACACAAAGACAATCAAAACAATAGACCAACCCTAACCATATTTTTTGACGGAAGAAAGAAGCTTTAAGTGCAATTTTTGCATCCATACAGAATGATAATCTCTTATAAATCTACGAAATGGGTATACACACAGACAACCAAAACAATAGGCCAACATTTAAGTACAATTTCTCTTAAGGTAATAGGTATGTATATGTTATACATATATGTACACATATACATACATATATACATGAATATGTTGTAAACTCGAGCTGCATTGTTTGGGATTAAATATTATAGAGAAATAGGAAAATTGTTAAAAAAATATAAGGAAAACACTGGAGAATGAGATACATTTGATTCATGAGTATCATCCTAATAGCTCTAATAGCTATTACATAGACTGATTTTCTTGTACCAATATGTTGCATCATACTCTTTTCCCTGTTGTCTAGCTTTCACATAATGTGCATATTTTCTTGCAGGTTCTTGCTCAGGATGTGATTGGGTTTATCCCTATACATTTTTCGTCTTCTACCCATTACCATAGGAGGAATTGTAGTTGAACTTTGTTTGTTTTCTAAATAAATATGCTTAGGGTTAGTATTTTTTATTGCCATGCATTTATTGTTTTGGTTATCTATTTGCATCTATGTTGTTGGATGCATTATCACAGGACCATTTGCAAATTATGAACATGATGGATATAAAATTAGTTTGGCATTTGGTAAGTGTTATTATTTCTAATATCTCTTTTATTTGTTTAATTTATCTGTTTGAAATTTTGAGTGGATTCCTCATCGGCTTGGATGACAAGAGGTTTTGTTATGCAATAGCTCTTTTGCAAATTCTCTATTTGACTGCAAAAATTATTGCCGACTGATGTAGCTTGAATTGTTGATTTAGCCTATGCCATTGTGGGGAGGCTGTGCAGATTATTGGTGCTCGTTAGCTTTATGAGTTCTATTTAATATGGGTTTCGTACCAAACAATATAGCTTCAAATTTGAATTGACAAACCAAGTTTTACACAACCTAATTTCCTTCTATGAGAATGTTTATTGTGGGTTCTAACTCATCTATGATCTACCTATGATTTTTAGCTTTTCTTTTAATAGTTGTTTTACAATTTTCCAATTTTGTCTATAATATTTAGTGGGAAATAATTTTGCTTGAATTTTCAATTGAGAAACTAGTAAAGGATGTGTCTAATACCTATTATACAATTCTCTATTTATCTTTGATATTTTTCTATAAAGGATGTAGGTTGAATCTTGTAACAATATGTTTCAAATTTTTTTTTCTGCCTATAATTTCAAATAAATAAGCAAGGTTTTTTTTACATAAGAAGATATAGGGTCCCCAAAATCGAAGTAAGCATCCAGACTGGATTTTCCCTCAGCTAGCTAGTTGAGAAGGCTTCCGAACCCTTCGCCTATACTAAAGGCAACCTTTTGGAGTGATGATATATATAAGCAAAAAGGTTCTAACCCTCCCACCGGTTGAATGAGGGGAAAAATAATTTGATGTTTCTCATCTTCATAAATTCCAAGCCTGATGGTGCTAATAAATACCATATTTAGATTCAGTATGGAGAGACATATATACATATGTACATATGGACCATATATGATTAAATATGCGTGCTCTGTAAACGTGTTCAAGTAAAGGGGAACTTCAATGTATATCGCATTCTAATTATTTCTACAAGATACATACATGCATATATTATAAGATCTGCTCCATTTACTTCCATTAAAATATTATAGCCGTGATAGAACAAAAGAACTATGAGGAAAGAATCGGTACAACATGATTCTTCACAAATTTCATTGTTTCATTAAGTACTATTGATTAATTTGCATTGCCAAAAGAGCCATAGCGGTGTTGCTTTAAAATTATAGTATTGTAAGAATCGTCTTCCTTGGCTCTCTTGTCTAACAAAATAGAGGTTTACCAAACTATTGTGCTATGGAATCTGTAAGTTGGTATGCATTGGTATTTTGCATGAATATTTTTCCCATAATATTGAATACCAAGCAATGTAGGTTGAATCTACAATTAAGGCTGTGATGTTATACACATTTTTGGATAGATTATTGCACTATATGATTCTTGCCATAACATAGTAAAATTTACAATATGCATAAATACATATATATAGAAAAAATAAAAACCTACATGCACACACATATAAGCATCCTGAAAGATAGAGAGATACATATGAGGGTATATGCATTTGCATTTATTATTTTTATTCTTCTTGATGTATCCCCTGGAGTTTGCATACCATTAAAATTGGATTTCTATTCTTCTTTTTGTATCTTGTCTTCTTTAAACAGTATTAAAAGTGGAATGGTTATAATTGATATTTGTAAGTTGTGTACCAATTAGCATTTGGATTCTATAATACACTAATATTTTTTTTTAATTGTGAAATAGAGTTGTCAATTAGTGAACTCAAATTGCAACATTGTGTCAATGCAAATAAGCTTGCAGTATTATGTCTTCGGAAGCGAGCTTTGTGGATGGGTTCACAGAGACCCCCAATATTGATTTGTTGCCAACCCCTGTTGGTCTCTTTGTGGAGTTTGGCTCTGAGGGCGTGTCGCTCGAACTTCAGATCCTGATTCCGTAAGTATGGTTTCACTTTATCTTGTACTTGTTGCAAATTTGGTGTTATTGTTTCCAGTTCTCTTCACTTCTAGGTTTACATCTACATGGGCCATCTTGACAAAGCATATAGATGTGGAACTAGATATGCATTCCTATTTTCTAGCATATAAAAGGATTGCTTTGATGTATATGTATGTGTATGTATATGTATATTTATATGTATATGTATGTATATGTGTATATATGTCTATTATATATACATGTATATGTATGTATATATGTATATATGTATACGTATATGTATATGTATGTGTATGTTTGTATATGTATATGTATGTATATGTACATGTGTATGTCTATGGACATGCAAAAAAAAAAATGTACAATATGATAGATTAGATATGAGGACAATAGATTTTGCGCTTTTGCTAAGAAATAAATGGCACAATGGCTCTTTTGACAATGCAACCTAATGAAAGTATAGTTTTTGACACTACAATAATCAATATTTTATATGTATGTATATGTGTATATATGTCTATGCATAATATATTTGTATATGTATGTATATATGCATATATGTATATGTATATGTATATTTATTTATATGCTTATATATGTACATGTATGTATGTGTATGCATGTATGCATATGTATATGTATATTTGTATGTATATGCATGTGTATGCATATGCATATGTGCATATGTCTATGTCTATGTATATGCAAAAATAATTCCTACAATATCATAGATTAGATACATAGACAACAAATTTTTCCCAACTACTACGAAATTAATGTCAAAATGATTTCTTTGACAATGCATCTTAATTAAACTATAGTTTGTGAGCCTGCAACATTCAATATTGAATTTACTCTGCCCGCTCACATTTACTTTGCTTTGCTTTCCCCCATTGCACGGCAACGACGGGATGCATTAAGTCTCACACGAGCACAAACTTTCTACCCAACCCTCCTTGTCCCGAGGTTCCCAAGTCCTCTATGTATATTCAACTAGATTTTAATATTTCCTGATGTTCAACCTATGGTATTCATTTTTTGGTCATTTATAGATATTGATTCATATATATAGATGGATAGACATATATATTTTCTTATATCTTTATGTATAATTGCCACTTTCAATGTATGTATGGGTATATATGTATGTTCATATATCCTAATGTACTTGAGCTTGTTTGTATACTTGTAGGCTATACGTGAAGAGTTAAGTTGTGTAGCCCAATCAATTATTGAATTTAAAAAGGGTAGAAAACAACAAAACTATTTCTACTATAGGGAGCATACTTACAGGTCACCCACGCTAGAGGAGGCCAATTTAAATATAGTGGTCACATGATAAGCTTCCCTTAGGATATCTCAAGCATCGTAAAACTTTTGCCACACCGTCTGCAAGACCTTGAGGTTGTTATTATTCGCAGGACCACTACTGAAGGCGGAAATTATGATTGTTATGTTAATAAACATCATGTCATGGACACATTGAAATACAAAATCCAATATGACAAATACTACAATTATGTTGAGATTGATGTTTAGGATCTTAATATGTTACTTGATGTTGTTGTTGATGTGTCTAGTTTGTTGCATACAATAGAGCAAGTTTCAGGTGAAGACCTAATGCCATCAACCAGCTCAACAAATGTTGGACAAGAAGAAAATGGCTCTTCAAACTTTTCATCATTTATTCCTTGCTTACCAAATGGTAGACGAGAGCTGCAAGCACTAAAGACATCTTGAAAATTGGGAAAAAAGACCAAAATATCTTATCTTGGCCTAAAGTTAGCCCTTCTCCTGTTAATGAATACAACACTAAAGGTTTATTTTCAATGGCATTTCCAACATTGTTCCCCACTAGAGCAGTGCTTCCCCTTCAACCAAGAAATATTAAAATTCACTTGCATGAATATGCCCTCCACCTAATGAGATATTTTTACCACAGGTTTTGCAAACATGTTAGGTTTAGATCGTTTCTCCACAACTTGATTATGAGACATCACAACCACCAAAATGTCTATGTTTTTGTTAGAGTGAATGTGGAGGATAGAATCCCTAGGTCATTGACTATTTTGAGGCAATAGCTTCAAGTGACTCCCAACCACCAACTAACTAATCAGTTGATGCAATTTGGCGCATCGCTGCATGGGACCCACTCTTTCTAGAGCTCTTACTAGGCCCAACTAACTGCTATGATCGAACAACTTGGTACACCCACCCTTTTTTCACTTTGAGCTATGCAGACACAAAATGGGCTGACCTGCAAAATGTTTTCTCTGCTTCATCTTGTTTAGCAATGGAGCCTTCAACAAATATGCTAATAGATAGTGTTGTTCAAAATCCACATATAGCATCTTTATATTTGCATCATAGATTCTCAATTTTATGTGAGGAGGTGATCAAAAAGATTTTGCATGCAAAATATTATTGGTATAGATATGAATGGTTTTATATGGCTTTCAGAAGCTCCTGACATGGATACTCTTGATTGGTCCAATAACCATTATCTTACCATAGCAAGGCACTTTTTTGATAGATATGTTTCAACTTGGAATTCACGTTTCCCTACACAAAGATTGCTTAGAACGTATCATTGCTCTGAAGAAAACCAGTGCTTGCTTACCATGAGCTAGATCTTGACCAATGATCCAATCATAGATTATGAAGAGTTGCTAAACATAGTTCAAAGGCACAAAAATGATCTGAATATACTTGTTTAAGAAGAAAAGGAGAGCAATTGCAATGTCAGTATAAAGCACCATGGCAACAACAACTTACCTCTACATTGACATCTAATGTTGCCTCTAACAAATCCTACAAACCAGCAAGAAATGATGATCACTTAAATATTCATAGCCTAGCTATGCTTGCAATTTGGCATGCCAATGTTGATTGCTAGCCAGTTGTTTCTAGGAAAATTATTTTGAATTATATTTCTAAATATGCAACTAAATCTGAGAAAAAATTAGAAAATTATCTAGATATGTTGAAAAGAGTTGCAAATACAAATATAGTTGAGGATAGAGCATTGGTTGCATACCAAAAATTCATGATGAATATGATTGTGGAATGTGACATCTCTGCATAGGAGACATGTCATATGTTACAAAAATTGCCTCTTCTTACTTCAAGCCGACGATACGTTTGGTTGAACATTTGCAAAAAGACATGGTTTCATATAAACAAAGATGATATTGATGAAGAGTTTCCAACAAACTATATTCATTGCTATATGCAAAGGCCTCTAGAGTTAACTGCTTTAACCCTTATTGATTCAGTCCACCTATATAAACACTCGCAACAACACAAAAAGGATAAATGGAAACCAAGGCTCCAGCCTATAGCTATCCTTGTTTACCCGTTATTCAAGACTACTCCTATTTAAGATACAAAGATATTTGAGACATTTTTTTGGACTAAACTTATTTTATACAAACCTTTATGGAATATACAAACAGATATAGGCCTTTGGAGAGAATAGATAATAGAAAATTGGGAACTTTTAAAAATGGTTGGATATCATCCTTGGCATGTTAATAGAGTTCCAGTTACATCCACAATTGAAGAACAAGATGATAGTGACACTGATGATTTGAACCATTGTCCTTCTATGGATGAATATGAATGGGAAGTTTTCTCTCAGCTTGGTGCTACTACTAACTTTAGTATGAATTAGCTTCAGCTATTGGGTAGGCAGGATTTTGATATGAACCATCCATGGAATGCAAACCATGTTCCTAGAGAACTCCATAATATTACTTTGCAGTTCATCTCATCAGTGAAGGCACAACGTGAGCAAGCTATGGTTCAATTCTTTCTTGTAGATATGTCAACCCATCAACTTTCACTTAAGCAGCAATTGACCCTTCAAATAATCCAACCCCACCATATGCAGCCTTCACCCA